>JAPCYP010000094.1:1200000-1902290 GCA_035048595.1 Echinosophora koreensis
AATCTTCTATCTGAGAAATTCTCGGACCAAAATCCTCAAGGAGGAAAATTCCGAAAAGGAAATCTCTATCCGTGAAGGCGTGCTACGTTACTCGGCGAGATATTCTCGGATGAATTATAGCACGTGGAGATTAAAGATATAACATAACCGACTGATCAGGACGAGAGATTCCCTCCCCGTCAATTAATGACATTAATAGTGTTGTCGGCATTTTGAGCCTAGATAAATGAAACCTCACCTCCAGAGACAGGGAGTGATTTCATAAATATTCAAATATACAGTCCTGGAGAACCTCCCTGGTCTCGGGGCTTAGTTCTTTAGTTCATATCTCTTAGATCTTGTAAGAACATTTGGCTTTGTTCTTAGTTCATAGTTCTTAGATCTTGTAAGAACATAAATTATCAAGGAAGCCAACGAGTCAAAAAATGCAAGTAGTTAGTTACATTAACTAAAACGGACAAATATCCGAGAAACAGAGTGTTCTAAGTCCTGTCGTTGATCACAACTCAGGACTTAGGGGGCTTTTGTTCCTACATCCCGGAATAATGCTATGAGATCGCGGCGAAGTATCCGGGTAATAAGTTCTCAGAATAAACGGATGAGAGTAAATCAATAGGAAACGTATCAAAGGATTAAGACTAGAGATTCCCTCCTCGGCAATTATTGGCATTGATGACACCTTCAATCCCTAGGCATATATGAAGACCACCTCGTCTCAGGGAGAGGGGGACAATTGGATATACTACTCAGACATATAGTCCTAGAGAACCTCTCTGGTCCTGGGGCTCAATTCATAGATCTTAGTTCATAGTTCTTAAGCTTTTGTAAGAACAAAAAGCATCTTATATTTATGATGATGGATCAATCATCCATGCTTTATCTAATCTCTCCACACGATTCTTAATTGTTTTATAAGGGTGTAAGGTTTAAACTGGGATTTTGGTTAATGGATTTATAACTCATGTATGCATTAAAATTGAATTTGAAAGAAACAAAATATGCACGGGAGAAAAATGAATTGGCTGACAACATGGTATAAGCTTATTTTCATGATAATTATGAGCTTTCAAGTGATCACTAATGACTTCACAAGTAGATATTTTAGTTTAGTTATTTTATGAAGAAAAAAAAATAGTTGTAAATTTGAATTTAATTTTAAGCTATTTCAATTTTCCTAATAATAAAGAAAGAAAATTGCTCAGATAATGTCTCCATTAAGAAAAAGGAAGTTCAAAATGGAAGTTTGGCAAGATTTGGCAATCATTCATGCGTATTTTAGTATATTACAAGCGAGGAAATTTTTTGGCTCATGTTTAACAAGCGAGTGAAGTGAGCGAGAGGTTGACTTGATGGTGATAAAAAAAAAAAACTTTTTACTGCAAAATGACTTAAGGCAATAATCTCTCCCTAAACAAGAAAACATACAAGATTGCAATGACTATAGTGCTATGTGGGGATATGGTTATTGTACTGGCCGAGGTGATAAGCTCGGCCGCCGAGCTCGGAAACGTAACTAACTTAACGATACACTTATCTAAAACCCAGCTAACAACCTTACTTTAGATAAGTGATAAGTCTTATCAATAAAAGAGGTTGGAGTTGAGCTAAAAGAGATAAGTGATAAGTCATAAGAGATAAACTAGATCCTAGAAAATAGGATCGGCTTACTCCTCTACTCCTCTATAAAAGGAGGAAGAGTCTAAAAGAGAAGACACTTTAACTTTTACTAAAGCTTGGTGTTCTCTTTTAAGCGTATTAGAAGTCCCGGTTGTGATCAAGAGACTATCAAAAAGTCCTTGCCCACCGGAGTACATCAGATACAAGATTAAGAGATTGATGCACCACATGATTAAGGGTTGAACTCAGAACTACGTTTGACTTTGATTCCCATTGGGATACGTAGGACCGGAACATAAGTATTCTGTCAAGCCACGATCTAAACAACCCCAACGTTCACCCTTGGTCTGACGTTTACGACGAGATTCCGACAACTCGAATCTCGGCAGGAACATTTGGCCCCCACTGTGGGGCCAAGGTAAACTTTCCCCGGCCACACATCATCGTCATTCTGCCGAATAGGTGAAAACTTTTCAACTCAGTGGATGTCAATATTCTGAGGAGTTTCAGGGAAGATTATTAAGTTTATGTCTTTCATTCATTATTGAATTAATTATTGGCATATGGCAGTATAACTATTAAATTGTTGATATGCCATACGTCAACTAATATCAAATTCTGATCGCCAATTTATTTATATTGAATGCATGAATTGTTGGTTTCTAATGATTTCAATTAGTTAACTTCATTAGGTCATTTCAACGGAGAAATTTGGCTAGTATCCAATTTGATGTGACCATTTACTCATGAAATCATGTGATCCTTACTCAGCGAAAATGGCAACGAAAATTTATGAGCCGCTAGAGGAAGGATCAGACTAGGGATATGCTCAGTGCACACCAACCGTCCTCCACCTTGTTATAAGACAAAGAGATAAGTATATTTCAGCTTTAAAGTAGTTAAGACTTATCTTCATTAATGAATAACAAATCACACGGGTTGAAGGAGTATTATGCTATTTCTAAAAATAAAAAAATAAAAAAGAAAAACGCAAGATAAGGGAGAAGCTTATCTGTTAATTGATTTAAAAGTATCAAAGATAAGACTTTATCTTGATTGTTATCTTTTTATATTTTGCTACTTGCTTGCACTTAATATTTGTAAGTTAGCGTTATCTTTTTGTAACTTATCTCATCATAGACAATATGATAGTCTCTTATCATATTTAATATGTTAATCTCTTTTTAGAGTTTAAGTTCAAAATTGGTTTCAGTTGATTCATCTTGCCCTTGCGCAAGTTTAGAAAGAAAAAACTAAAAGCTTGCACCTTTTCATCTTAAAAAAAAAAAAAAGTAGAAAGGATGTTTTACCACCTTGAAAAGGCCACATGGCACTTTGGTGCACAGGTGATGCCATATTAATGTGCCACTTGGGTGCCTTATAAAGAAAATAATAAAATAAAATAAATAAAAAAGGGTTCAAGAATAAGAACATCATCATCATTGTGAATCTATCCCTATTCAGGACGCATGTAATTTTTTAGAAAGGATAATTAGGGCATGGCCACAGTAAAGAGATTGCAAACACACACATAAAGATGGCTAAAGTCGAAATGCCTGACCTAAAAAGGTAAAAAGAGGTTGACCGAGCTAAAATCGAAAAGCCGGACCTAAATGGCCGACCGAGCTAAAGTCAAAATGCCGGGCCGAAGTGGCCTACCGAGCTAAAATCAAAATACCGGGCCGAAATGGCCTACCGAGCTAAAGTCGAAATGCCAAACCTAAAAAGGTAAACAAATAATCTAAAAAGGTTGACTGAAATGGCCTACCGAGCTAAAGTCGAAATGCCAAACCTAAAAAGGTAAACAAATAATCTAAAAAGGTTGACCGAGCAAAAATCGAAATGCAGGGCCGAAGTGGCCTACCGAGCTAAAGTCGAAATCCTGGACCTAAACAGGTAAACTAAGACCTAAAAAGGTTGACCAAGCTGAAATCGAAATGCCGAGCCGAAGTGGCCGACCGAGCTAAAATCGAAAGGCCAAACCTAAAAAGGTAAGAAAGAAAAACCTGAAAGGGTTAACTACGATAGGTTTAAAAGGGTCGAGCTCAAAAAGCTCATCAGGCCAAATTAAAACGCCAAGCATAAAAGGTGAGTAAAACCTAAAAAAGTTAACCGAGTAAATCCAAATGTTGGATTAAATACGCAAAAAAAGAAAAAAAAAAGGGCAGAGCTTGGGATAATACTCTCAGAGCATAAAGTCATAATCAGAAGAAGGACAAAGGGAAATTGTCGAAGAAAAAGGGACCGTGACCCTTTCTTTGTTAAAGTCCTTATCCACATCGGCCCTTGAAAGGTCAGCATCTGGAAGGAAGCGTTGGATTTGTTGTGCAACGGGTGAAAACCCGGAAACATCTTGAGCTCCGGCTCCTTTGAAGACATGAGTCGAGCTCCGACTTCCTCAAAAGTCAAAAGTCGAGCTCCGTCTCCCTTAAAGACCATAGATCGACCTCTGGCCCCCTTTCAAGCTAACTAAAAGGAGGTCGAGTTTGGACTCCCTCTATTAAAATTTCAGAAGTCGGGTTCGGACTCCCTTTATAATTAAGACAAAGAGATTGAGCTCGGACTCGGTTGCCAAACCAATCGAGCTTGCTCTTCGCACTTGTTAGAGTGTTCTCAAGCTCATCCCTGGTGCGCAAAGCTCGGCCAGCTTCAACCTTCATGCTTTTCATCTTCACATTATTAGATAGCTCGTGGCTCGAAAAATGGGTAATGGAGGAGACTCGGAGAGCATAAGCAGCTGCGACTTCCATGCTCGCATCAGGGCCCTATTCCAGTAAAAGTCGAGCATATGCTGGCTTAAGAACATGAGAATCCATTAAAGGGCCCGGGTTAAAATCGTCTCGCCAAGAGCAAAGGGCAGAAGCCTGAAAAGCCGAGGTCGAGCATTGCTTCCTCGCACTAAAAAGCCGAGGTCGAGCATCGCTCCCTCCCTCGCACTAAAAAGTCGAGGTCGAGCATTGCTCCCTCGCACCACAAATCCGAGGTCGAGTATTGCTCCCTTGCACTGAAAAGCCGAGGTCGAGTATTGCTGCCTCACGCTAAAAAGCCGAGGTCGAGCATTGCTTCCTCGCACTAAAAAGCCGAGGTCGAGCATCGTTCCCTCCCTCGCACTAAAAAGTCGAGGTCGAGCATTGCTCCCTCGGACCACAAATCTGAGGTCGAGTAGTGCTCCCTCGCACTGAAAAGTCAAGGTCGAGTATTGCTCCCTCGCACAACAAAGCCGAGGTCGAGCATTGCTCCCTCGCACAACAAATCCGAGGTCAGACATTGCTCCCTCTCACCAGAAAGCCGAGGTCGAGCATTGTTCCCTCCCTCGTACTGAAAAGCCGAGGCCGAGCACAACACCTCCGCACAAAAATCCAAGAAATGCTTTGTGAAACAAGGCGGAAACCCAAATAAGACATGGTTCTACAGAAACCAAAAATCCGAGCAGTGCTCGGCCAAGTAAGCCGAAAACCCAAGAAAGACTTGGTTCTTCAAATAACAAATTTCTGAGCAATGCTCCCGCGAATCACAATCCAAAGTCCTTGGCACCAAAAAGCGTGTTAAGATATGCGGGTTGACATTTAAACTCTTTCGCTTTTTCAAAGCTCAGAGCTTGGGGGGACTTGTGTACTGGTTGAGTAGGTAAGCTCGACCACCGAGCCTACCGAACTAAAATGTTAGCCGAGGTGTAAAGCTCGGCCACCAAACCCACCGACCTGAGATAGTTACGGACCGAGATGTGAATGACAAAACGTAGCAAAGTGCTTAGCTCGGCCAACTGAGACTGCCGAGCTTCGCGAGTTGGCCGAGGTACAGTATTGGTCACTGAAAGCATGGTAAAAAGGAAAACAAAAACCTAAGCCATGAACTCAGATATTTTTCACAAGACAAGCTCGGCTTCTGTCATGAAAACTTCTTCGCTCTTTTGAGCTCGAAGCTTGGGGGGCTTGTGTACTGGCCGAGGTGATAAGCTTGGCCGCCGAGCTCGGAAACGTAACTAACTTAACGATATACTTATTTAAAACCCAGCTAACAACCTTACTTTAGATAAGAGATAACTCTTATCAATAAAAGAGGTTGGAGTTGAGCTAAAAGAGATAAGTGATAAGTGATAAGAGATAAACTAGATCCTAGAAAATAGGATCGGCTTACTCCTCTACTCCTCTATAAAAGGAGGAAGAGTCTAAAAGAGAAGACACTTTAACTTTTACTAAAGCTTGGTGTCAAGAGACTATCAAAAAGTCCTTGCCCACCGGAGTACATCAGATACAAGATTAAGAGATTGATGCACCACGTGATCAAGGGTTCAACTCAGAACTACGCTTGGCTTTGATTCCCATTGGGATACGTAGGACCGGAACATAAGTATTCTGTCAAGCCACGATCTAAACAACCCCAACGTTCACCCTTGGTCTGACGTTTACGGCGAGATTCCGGCAACTCGGATCTCGGCAGGAACAGTTATTAATAACATGCAATAATGCTTACTATAGTGCTACATTATTGCTTTTTTTACATTACACTCCCTCAAACCCTTCAAAAGTTAAATACAAATAAGATCATAATCGAATTGAATTTCTTCATTTTGGTAACATAGTCGAATTGTATTTTTAAACAAGGTATTTTTTTTCTTTCAGTGATAAAAATAAATATAGATAAAATAAGCTTTCGAAAGGATGATAATTAAAATATTCTATCAAAGAAAAGAAAAAAATATGCTATAAAAGTGTGAGCCAATTCAAGGGACCATAGCCAATAATACACTACCAGTGTAACATAGAGACAACAAGTTGGCTCAATTGATTTAGCCAATGTTCCAAGTTCTAACAATTATTTCAAATCATAAGAGACAACGAGGGAAGAGCCAAATTTGGATTAAATTTTAAATACAAATTCTTTTAACTTCGATTCCTAATCTGGTTTATTTTAATTAGATCCTGCTTGAAAGATAATAATGGGCTTGATTAAATGCCATTACCATTTTTTGTTGGCTGCTCTATCTCAATTACTCTTTCAATTGATTAAGATATTTGTTCGTGTTTGCAACTGGTATTTGCTGAACTGAGATGCTCTCCCAATCTATAATATATACATACGAAAATGTATGCATGGAATTTTTTGCCACATGTCGCTCAATTACAACACCACTTCACATGAATCCTAGGTGTCGATCAATCCATAAAATTAGGGATTACTTGCATGCATTACCTTATGAATGCTATCCCAGATCATTATGAATCAAGATAAGCAGCCCTACAAGAATCAAATATTAAGGCAATCAAATATTAAGCATGCATAATAATACTAGCAATATTAAAACAGAAACATAATAACGAATCAAATTTTTCTTTCTCAAACAGAAACATACTAGCAATATTTTTTCCTTTCTCAAAAAATTAGGTGCAATTAAAGAGTTAGATCAAATTATTATAAATTATTGATCTTCCCTTCTTATGGTTTGGTGAGTCAAATTTTCATAATATTGGTAGAGGCCATGCTTCTTTGATCAGTTCTGGATTGTTTGCTTTTTTTTCCCTAATAGATAGCAGAGTACTGCTTTTGCTTTCTAAAAAATAATACTGTTTAGTTGGGAGTTGTGATCGATGAACTAATGGAAGATTTCGGTGACATCTTCATAGGAAAGGCAAGTCATATATTTTTAAGATTTTTTTCATATGATAAATAATTATATTTTCAAAAAATCGTTAACTTGCATGGAAAAAAGAAAAGAAACAGATAAAAAATATTTTCAAGAGAGGAGAAAAAAATAAAATGATAGATAAATATATTTTCTAAAATTTGTTAACTTTCACGGGAAAAGAGGAAAATAAATCAAAATATTTTTAAGAAATAAGAATTTTTTTTATATGATACATAAATATATTTTTCTAAAAATGGTTAACTTGCATAGTAAAAAGAGAAGAAATAAATCAAATAGATTCTCAATAAAGATTAATGATAATAATATGATAGGTGAATCTATTTTCTAAAAATATTTAACTTCCAAGCATGGGAAAAAGAGGGTAAACAAATCAAATAAATTTTACAGCGAGAAGAAAAAATATGATAGATAAATATATTTTCTAAAAATAGTTAACTTGCATGGAAAAAAGAAAAGAAACAAATAAAAAATAATTTCAAGAGAGGAAAAAAAATAAAATGATAGATAAATATATTTTCTAAAATTTGTTAACTTTCACGGGAAAAGAGGAAAATAAATCAAAATATT
The DNA here is from genome assembly GCA_035048595.1 of Echinosophora koreensis. Classification (NCBI taxonomy): domain Eukaryota; kingdom Viridiplantae; phylum Streptophyta; class Magnoliopsida; order Fabales; family Fabaceae; genus Echinosophora; species Echinosophora koreensis. The sequence goes on from JAPCYP010000094.1 coordinate 1,207,832, forward strand.
TTTAAGAAATAAGAAATTTTTTTATATGATACATAAATATATTTTTCTAAAAAATGGCTAACTTGCATAGTAAAAAGAGAAGAAATAAATCAAATAGATTCTCAATAAAGATTAATGATAATAATATGATAGGTGAATCTATTTTCTAAAAATATTTAACTTCCAAGCATGGGAAAAAGAGGGTAAACAAATCAAATAAATTTTACAGCGAGAAGAAAAAATATGATAGATAAATATATTTTCTAAAAATAGTTAACTTGCATGGAAAAAAGAGAGGAAAAAAATCAAATAGATCTTCAAGAGAGAAGAAAAAAATAATATGATAGCTAAATATATTTTCTAAAATGCTTAACTTGCCAGAGAAAAGGGGGCTAAAAAATCAAATAATTTTTCAAGAGAGAAAAAAATTTGATAGATAAGAAATTAATCAATTAGATTTTGAAGAGATAATAATAACAATAATAATAATAAATAAAAAAAATCGTTAACTTGCACGAGAAAAAGAGACAATATCTTTTTGATTAATCACAATATTTTTTATTTTGTTTATATACATCATCTTTTTGTATTATCATTAAATTTTCTTTTCAAATAAACATCTTTTTGAAAATAAAAATATTATTCCTTTATTTATTTTTTCCTCCATATGCAAATAATTTTTATATCTACTTTTTGTATATTGCGTATATGTTGTGATATTCCATGTGTATCGCACGGATAACAGGCTAGAGTACATATTTATAATCTATAATCTATAATATATACAAAGGAAATTGTTCCAAAACATAAAAATTATTTTTTGTTTTAATTTACACATTAGTTAACTAAATTTAATAATATTAGATATTTTATATATAAAAATGGCATCCAATAATAAATACGCATAGAAATCAAAATTGTATAATTTAAAGATGTAAAAAATTATATTATTAAACAAATATGCCTAACATCCGGTGCAAGGCACGGGGAAATGAGCTTCTCATAAGGAAAAGAGAAAAGAAAATAACATGATAGATAAATATATTTTCTAAAAATGGTTAATTAACTTGCATAGGAAAAGAGAATAAATAAATCAACTAGATTTTATGAGAGAATAAAAATATTAATATGATAGATAAATATATTTTATGGCAAAATATGTTCTAAAAATAGATAATGGCTAACTTGCACGGGGAAAAGAGGATAATTAATCCAAATAGATTTTCAAGAGAAAAGAAAAAATAATATGATAGATAAATATATTTTCTAAAGATAGTTAACTTGCATGAGAAGAGAGGAGAAATCAATATAATAAATTTTCAAGAGAAAAGGAAAAACAAAATGACAAATAAATATTTTATCTAAAAATGGTTAACTTGCACAGGGCAAAGAGAAAAAAAAAATCAAATAGATTTTCAAGAGAGAAAAAGAAAAATAATATGGAAGATGGTTATATTTTCTAAAATCAGTTAACTTACACGGAAAAGATGATAAATAAATCAAATATATTTTCGAGAGAGAAGATAAGAATGACATGATAGATAAATATATTTTCTAATAATTGTTATTTTGCACTTGAAAAGAAGAGAAATAAATCAAATAGATTTTTAACAGAGAACAGGTAGATAAATATATTTTCTAAAAATGGTTAACTTGCACGGGAAAAGAGGAGAAACAAATCAAACAAATTTTAAGAGAGAAGAAAAAAATATGATGGATACATATATTTTTTTAAAAATTGTTAACTTACACCATGCAAAGAGAAAAAAATAAATCAAGTAAATTTTCAAAAGAGAAGAAGAAGATTAATATGATAGATAAATATATTTTAGAAATGTTTAATTTGTAAGGGTAAAAGAGGAGAAATAAATCAAATAGATTTTAGGATGTAAGAAAAAATTAATATGATAGATAAATGTATTTTATAAAAATGGTTGACTTGCATCGGGAAAGAGGACAACTAAATCAAATAGATTTTTAAGATAGAAGAAAAATAATAATATGATTGATAAATATATTTTTTTTTTCCCATAAAAAGTCATATCATTACGAAGATCATTGAAACGTATTTAGTAATTGTGTTTAAATAAATTACCCCAAGAAATGATTAATCAGCTTAAAATGAAGTTGTTTCTTTAAAATATATATTTATTATTAAATGTTTAGAGAAGTACGATACTAGGGTGGTGAGAGAAGAAATGGTTAGTGTTAATTTATAATTTTGCTTTGAAAATTAAACTCACAAAAAAACTTTAATGTTTATATTCAAATTTTATGCTTTTTTATATATCTTTGTACATGTTTTATTTTTAAATTATATTGTTTATACTGAAATGGTATAGTAGACAGTATATACTTACTTACATTTAAGAGTCATTATCAGTATTATAATATATCAATAATAATTATTAAGTTAACATAAGTTAACATATGTTACACTTTGTACGGCGATTCAGACAAAATAAATTTTTAACAACTTTTTATATATAATTCACCACAAAAATTTTTAAATCTCAAAAACATGAAATCAACAAATACATATTGAAAAATGAAATTATAAAAAATAGCATGTTTCCCGTGCATGGCACGGGTTCATACACTAGTTCATAACATATTAGAATTTGCTGAGAAATGTTGTTGTTGCAGCGAGCACTTACATGCATGTGTGAGGAATGTAGCTCATGAGAAGCAAGAATATATTCCTGAGTAAATATTTTGGTTACTAGGCTCTCAATTGACAACCTCATTTTATATGAATTTCTATTACTTTCGTTGTATCAGGGTGCCAAAGGTTTAAGTAAACATTTGCATAAGAGCCCTTGAAAACATGAGTTCATGGTTTAAGTAAAATAATTATATTTTTAGTTTGGTAAAAAGACCCCTTGAAGATCGCGAGCACAACCCTCTGTAGTTTTACGGATTTAACATGAATTCTGACTACAATGAATTTTATTCTATTTTCTTCAAATAATTGTTTAGCATTTCAATGGTAATTTATTTATTTCTGCTTCTGTGTGTGTTGCAGTTGCAATATAATGGGTGGTGCCTAAATGTGACACCCTTCTACCCCGCATGTTAATATAAAACATTTACTTAAAAGAGGTAATATAAAAAAAATGCCTTTATTTGAAATAAATAAAAACTTGGATAAAAAGGTTTCACATCTCAACAAAAACAACGCGGAAATAACATAGTTTTAAAACAGTAAAATATAAACGTGATAGATAAAGAAAACCCAACCCCGATGTCACATACAGAGCTGGTATAACCAAAATCCGGATACATCACGAAGACAAACTGAAATAATTGAAAACAACTAACAACTATAGCTAAGCATCCTAACTAGAGTCGCGGCTCCTCAGAGTCACTCCTCCACTGGGTGCTCACCGTCCTCTGCATAAAGAGATACATGCAACAATAGAAACAGGGAAACAGGGAGTAAGAAATCATGTAAACACAACGGCATGGGAATAGGGAATAAGATGAACATACATCATAGCATGGCATAACAATATAGCAACATACAATATTTATACATCATCATATAATATCATAACAACACGTTAATCATCCAACATATGCTATGCAATACAATGCAACCCTACTCCACTACTCCATCAATGCATGTGGATCCAACTAACTCAGGAAGTCAACTTTGGAGTTACATATCCACATTGGCCATAAAAGCACCAACGCCGGCAGTCCACCAAACCATGGGTGAACCCCTTGGATAGCCGACGTACCATAACGGGGTACGCCACCTCGGGGGCGCACGGCTCACCAAACCATGGGTGAACCACCCGAGACTTGGGCCAGATCATCATAACAGGACGACCTCCCCTATGTTGAACATCCCCCACTAATCAACTTCAACGTATGAATGCGTGAGCACAACAACACAAAGTCAACCACCTCCTTTGCTTGAGCCAAAAAGCACCCAAGACTTATCACCAACATCAACATCAACACCTTGACCCAAACAGTGGGGTCAAGGCCCCCTTGGCCAAAAAGCACCAAGGTCCAACTTAACAACACCTCGACCAAAATGCATTGAGGTTACTTTGGCCAAAAAGCACCAAAGCGCAACAACGTGCGGTAACCCATAAGGTACCGACTTAACCATCTTATTACTCTTTGTCATCTTAATTATCCTTTAATTAAGTTATCTAACTCATCATCGTTCGATTGGTGTTTTATCACATTATTAGGGACATTTGGGGTGAAACACCTCTTAGTTCCTTTAATCTCAGATTCTGATCAGTAAGGGGAGCACGGGCGTGCTCACCCCCAGCACGGTCGTGCTGCCACTTAAGTGGAACACGGTCGTGCTCACTGTCCTGCACGACCGTGCTCAATGCGCGGCCTGCCTTCCAGAATACAACTGGGAGCACGGTCGTGCTCCCTGTTCAGCACGACCGTGCTCCTGGAGCGAGTCGTACTGTTCTGGGCAGAAATCAAACGTGTTCTTGGAGTTAAAACTCCCTAATTCTCTCAAATCAGATCCTAGAGTCTTAACTAAAACATTCGGCATGAAACCTCACCTCTCACTAACGCGTTTCATGTCTTATGAAGCATTTGGGAATAAATCCCTTAATTCCTATGTTAACTAAGAGTCCTAATTAAACCAATTAGAATCTTATTAACATATTCAACGTATTAACAACATCGGCCAATCAACATTCAACATAATCCATATCATAACAACAACATCCATAATATAGGCATTCATTCCAAACTCACGGCACAAGACAATTCAATAGGCAAACCACAACGTGAACAACTCAACCATTATAACAAACATGCATACCAATTAATCCAATTAGACATATAAACAATTCAGTCATACAACCAGGCAGATCATGGCATCAATAACATTATAACAACAATAAACGGGGTTATGGGAACCCCTCATCTTATGCTATTCCCTAGCCTAGTGTATACACTATTCTTCTCCCATACCTGATATGTGGTTCGCGTTTCAAAAGAAGAAAGAAGATCCACTAGGGTCTCGTCTCACTAGCGCTTGTCTACGACTTCAAGAACACCAAAGAGACACTTTGGTTCAACTCTAAGATCAAGAAATCAAAAGGAAGAGATCAAGAACTTGAAAGAAAGAACACAAGGGACAAGGTGCACGAATTTTACCTTTTCTAAAGTCCCAAACAGCAAGCACAACGAACCCCTATCTGTAGCGATATTCTCCTATCAAGAAGCAGTGAAGAACGGTGCAAGAACGGGTTCCCTAGAGAAAGTTTTAGGGAGAAAAACCATAAGGATTCAAAGAGGAAGGAGGGAGGCAGTTTTCTGAGTGTTGGGGTCGTGTAAACTAGGTTTAGGTCGAGTCTAATGGTATATATATGAGTTTGGGTCATAACGGGTTCCTATTTCAGCCCAAACTGTATATTGTTCGGTATTTTGACCATAACTTGAGCTACAAGTTTCCGATTGAGGCATTCTCGGTGTCGTTAGAAAGATCAGAGAAATATATGAAAATTAATATCTAATGATCGAATCCTAAATCGGACTCTAAGATGATCAAAAGTTCGATGGAAGTTTAGCGACAGATTTGGTAGTTATTCCTAGATAGGATCCTTAGGAGATTATGATAAGATCTTAAGATATAAACAAAAAGATGGTGATCCTATATTGATAAGGACTCAAATCTGATTGGTTGAGGGGCTAAAATCTAAGAATAACACTATCTCTATTTAAATACTAAATCACACGATATCTTATTATATCATTCTTAATCGCTTATTATTAATAAAATCACATATTATACATTAGCATATTAAATCATATATCCATATAAGATCAAACATTAAGAGACACCATCTCATATTGATGCAAATAATCATATATTAAAACACATATTATCATATGTAATATATGTAATAAAAATACTATAACACTAATAACATTAACAACAACAACAACAATAATAATAATAATAATAACAACAACAACAACAACAACAACAACTAGGCATCCATAGTAACATAATACCTTATACGAAAATCGAGGTGTTACACTATCAAAAAGACATATTTGACAACATAATTTAGCTGAAGGTGACACACATGTGAGGAAGTCCTATAGTCCTAAACATGATTGTGATATATGCATAGATAGTTGGTTATGTTGATATTATGAATTTGAAGATCAGCAATGTTTATCTTGATGTTCATCTTCACGAATAGTTGTTTGCACAGCTTATAAAACAACTGCCACCATAATTTTTTATTACAAACTTCATCAAGAGTTCTTAAATCTGATTACTTTTTTCTAATAAAAGTCACTAAACTTATTTTAATCAGGAAAAAACCAATACAACTTTATAAGAGTAGAAAGTTGGCTATGGATGAGTTTACATTTACAAAAAAGAAAGAAAAGCTTAGATGGTTGATTTGGCAGATTGTGATGATATGATTGAATCGAAGTTGGTTATATTAATATTATTATGCTGTGAATTCCTCATTCATTATGTTCATACAAAAAAATCCTTATTCATTATTCTGCTAACTTGCAAAACTTTGAAATTTCTTATCGTGTGACATTGCTCATGGTGTTAATATTACAGTGAATTAATCTGAAATTAACAAGATTTGATTTTTTTTATATGTTTAATTCTCAAATAGTTGTATAATTTTATATACAGATCTGTTTTAAACATGCATAAAAATCCAAACGACCCATACGAATACACCGGTATCTTGCTAGTTTTGCTTATAATCAGGTTCGGAAGGGAAAATATCGATAGAGAGGAGGAATCTGTTTCTTTTCACTTGTATCCTATCGCCGCGGTCCGATGTTGATCGTAAAATGCCCAAACTGGTCCCACCACTAAAAAAACGAACACAGACAGTGCGCCTCATAGTCATCATCACCTCACCCCGTGCGATAGCCACCATTACAAATTCTCTGCAACCCCAGAAAAAACATCGTAGAAGAACCTTCATTTTCTTCACTTTCTTTGCTTCTTTCACTCACTCACTCACCAACACCAACCATCAAAATTCAAAACCAAAAAGACAAGCAACATGCCAGGACTCACAGCGCCATCAGATTATTCTCGAGAACCTCCTCGTCACCCTTGTCTTCAAATTAACGCCAAGGAACCCTTCAATGCCGAGCCACATCGTTCTGCACTAGTTGCGTCGTATATCACTCCTTCTGATTTCTTTTATAAAAGGAATCACGGCCCAATACCCATCGTTGAAGACATAGAAAGGTTCTCTCTTTTTCTTCATCCCTTTCTTCAACTCAACGTCGTTCACCATAAATTTTAAAAGAAATGAATACTCAATTTGTTGGTGAGAAAAATTTTTCCTCTCAGTTGAGTTCATCATAAATGAAAATACTCGAGTTTAGCTCATCACTTTTTTGAGGATTAATTTGTGGGACATATTAGTCTCTATTAAGGATTATCTTAACAGGCATTTTTGATATTTTTAGGGCAAGTTGAGAGTTTTCATTTCTTATTTTCACTTGTTAATGTGTATTGCTTGATTAAGCACTTATTCAATAAGCTGTTTTGAAATAAGCCAAAAACAACTTATTTTGGTAAGTTTTTTGATAAAAAGAGCTTCTATTTTCATAAACTATTTTTCACAAGTTTTAGGGTGTTTGGAAGAGCTTATATTAGAGCTTATTTCAGCTTACGGAGATAACTTATAAAAATAAACTCATGCAAATAGTTTATGAAAATAGTATGCCCTTCATATAAGCTCATTTTAACCTATCGCAATAAACTTATTTGAGAAGTTTATGAAAACAAGCTGTTTTTAGCTTATTTGTAAGAAGCTTATCGAATAAGCATTTAATTATGCTGCTTATCCAAACGCATGTATAGACTCTTTATAAGTTCTCCTAGACGTACTTTAAATTGAGAGTCAAAGTTTGTTTTAAGGAAGAGATTGGGTATTTAAACCAAAAAAAAGAGAGAGAAAAGGAATTTTATTTAACTAATTTTATGGCTGTGTTTGGCTGAGGAGCAGATACTGCATGACAATATCTGGTTTGGTGGAAAATTCCAAACAGCTTTTCATGAAAGATATCAGGTGAGTTAGTGAGCTCTGCTTGTTTGGGATTTGGGAATCTCAAGTTTTATGAATTTGTATTCCAATAAAGAGGGAATTGAGTTTGTTATTTGGTGACAGGATGCTTCCAAAGTATAATGTAACTGCCACACTACAGGTTGGTTGCATTACATACAATACAAAAAAATTCTTGATCATGTGTCATTTTTCTGAACTTGCATTCATTAACCAAACCTTTTTTTTTTCTTTTGGTTTTCTGTTTGCTACATCCTGCAAATGGGTTTGATTTTTCCCTCTCTATGTCTTTCTCTTCTCAGTGTGCAGGTAATAGAAGGACTGCTATGAGCAAGACCAAAACTGTGAAGGGTGTTGGCTGGGATGTTTCTGCCATTGGAAATGGTTAGTATTCACGTTTTTGGAACAATGAAAGTGTTCATTTGGACAGAAAGTTTATTAGGGAAGAAGGGCAGTTACTTAGTTAGAGAGGATATAAATAAGGGAAAATAAGGGTAGAGCATGCATAAAGTATTGTATTCTTGTAAGAGCCTAACAGTTGCCTCAATGAGAAAGGGGAAATCCTTTGGGAAGGGAAAGAGTTGGAGAAGAATTCGTTCAACTATTCTGTTCATTTTCATTAAGACATACTAGTTCACTTTTCTTTCTCCATTACCATTGTAGGTTCCTAACAAATGTGCTCAAGGATTTACAACTCAAGTCTGTATGCAAGTATCTTTTTATTTTTATTTATTTTATTTATTATTAGTATTGTTTTTCTACTTTTCTTTTTGGTTATAAAGGAGGTCTAAGACCTGTTATGAGAAGGGAAAGGGTAGGCTAAAGTTGAGGCAAAACGACTTGGCTATGATTTGATATCAAGATCAAGCATTTCCCAAAGGAACTTGGGTGCATATATACACACATATTTTTCCTTCTCTGTCATTCATGCGAGGTTAAATTCTAATCATTATTTAATTATTTTATCTCTCAGCTGTTTGGGGTGGTGCCAAATTGACTGATGTTCTTGAACTTGTTGGAATTCCGAAGTTGACTAGCATCACTCAATTCGGTGGAAAACATGTTGAGTTTGTAAGTGTTGATAAGTGTAAGGTAATGACTGTGGCTTGTCTGTTTTGTTTACTCTAGAGATCTTGGATATTTTCTGGTTATTTATTGCATTCATGGAAAGTATTCTGATGATTCCTTTCAATCTTGAAACACTATAGGAGGAAAATGGAGGGCCCTACAAGGCATCAATTCCTCTCAGTCAGGCCACAAATCCTGAAGCTGATGTTCTACTTGCTTATGAAATGAATGGAGAAGTAAGTGAATTTGATTTCTTGTTATTTTGCATTCTTCTTGCAGCACTAAAGTTTTGAAGGTTCTTCTATCGTGGTTTTCATTTCTTTCTAAAAGAAACCAATAACAAAATTTATGCTCTATGATTCATGCCACGCTGCTTTTAGCAGTGGAGCTGCAGCTATCATTATATAAGTTGGCAAAAAGATTTTTCCTTTCTTTTTGTTTTGATCATTGTAAGTTTCATTTTTTATTTACACATTTACTTCTTTGTTTGAACCTAATCATTCATAATGTGCCCTCAACCCTCATGCATGATTTACCTATAAAATGATTTATCATATAGTTTTCTCCCAAAGCTTTATGACTGAACTATGACATAAGCATACTGATAAATGATAATATAGTAGATACCTATTATCTTTCTTTTATCTTTCTTTCTATAAGCAAGCAGTTGTAACTTCCAAAGTAGCATTTCAATTATATTCCAAATATTTGAAGCCATTTTCTGATGAACCGACTTCTCATAAAAAAATTAGGCATTTTTAAAGAAGAATTCATCAAGAGAAAGTAGAGTGATACAAGAAAGGAGGAAAAGAAATTCCCTGAAAGTGAAAAAAGTGCATAAGCTCAAAAACAGCGCTCCATATGTATGCCCTTGAAATAGATTATGTGCAGACATCCATATGTATGCCAAGAAGACAACTCTTCTCCACAAAAAATGAGTGTGAAGAAGCATGTTATTTAAAATTTTAAGTTTCTGTCCTTGTTATGGACTTGCGGCACCTAAATGAGGAGGCAGAAATTGATCCGAGGACTCTGGACAAACCCATTGCGTGTCAAAAGTGCTAAAAATTCAATCTTAAATCTGTTAAGTGAGAGAAAAAGATGTTTATTTGTCTTTGAACTCTGAAAATACAACACAATCATCAGGAAAAATTTGCCTGAGTCTGCAATAGATAATTCTTATTAATTCTATTAAGTATCAAAATTCAGACAGAATTCTTCACCTTAAAGAAAGCCATAACCTTCGTGAAGAACTTTAATACTGAAAGTGAAAAGTTCTGAATAGCTGGATTTTGAATCAGATACTGGAATAAAAATTTACAAGAATAAGCACCAGAAGGGTTTAAGGGCAGCAGTGTTTATCTGAAAAGTATGAGGGAAATGGTTAGTGTTGAAACTTGAAACTATATTAAGGTGGAAATGGGGTCAAAGAGGGGAAGGGGGCTCTCATTTTTACGGCATTCAAATAGATGTATTATAGTAGGAAGCACTAACACCTTTTTAAACTAATAATCAGGTCAAGAATTAGTTTAGTAGTAAACTAGTAGAAACCCAACCCTATAAGACTACTGACTAACCTAACAAGGATGCTAACGTAACAAGAATCCTAATATTCTAACATTCGTCCCCAAGAGAAAGCTTAATAAACTTGTTAGTAGTTACCAAGCTTTGATGCCGTTTTGAAATTATAAGGTTTAGGTTGAAAGGGAGGAAAAAAAGAAAGGAGTATTTTGAATAATATGATAATATTAGATTGATATGATATGCATTATAATACAAGTCACAAACACCCATTTTTTCAAATAATTAGGTCAAATACTAGTGTATTATAATGCAAAACCTGTACCAAGAGTACTAAACTAGTACTTAACCTAATTATTCGCATAAATAGGTGTTAGTGCTTTGAATTGTAATACATCTCATCAATGAAATACCATACAACAACAATTAAAGGCTTTTCTCACTAAGTGGGATCTCAGCTATATGGTTAAGACAACATTATTGTGTTCTTTCAAAACCATATCCTCCCATAGGCCAATCAATCAAATATCATATCATTCAGAATACTACTGAGATCCTCGTTTCTCTCTTTTCCTCCTGTTTAACTATCTATTCCCTATACTTTCAACAGTTAGATAAAGAAATGACCTATCCAATAGTGAATTGTCTACTCAATATTGAAAACATGAACCATCTTCAAGGCTGAAAGTAAGCCAATGAGAAAAGAAAGGATATGCCTGAGAGATGAACTTTTAGGACATGCATGAGTAATATTGATCATAGCGTTGTCATGCGATAAATTCGCTTAACCTTTGTCTTTCCATTGTGAAAAAAATTATCCGTTATACTTCAGTGTGAATTTACAATTTGAATGGTTTAGTTTTTTTTGCTTCATTTGGTGATATTTACTGTGAAGTTATTAGTCTGGTGTTCTGACGTTCTCAGCTCATTTTAATATCTTGTTACCCTCTTTTAGCCTCTTAACAGGGATCATGGGTATCCATTACGTGTGGTTGTTCCTGGTGTCATTGGAGCCCGGTCTGTTAAATGGCTGGAAGCTATCAATATCATTGCAGAAGAATGCCAGGTCTGATATATGATGTAAAATAACATGAAATAATAAAAAATCCCCTTTCTGAATGTTCTAGAACTTCACATTATCATGTATCAGGGCTTCTTCATGCAAAAGGACTACAAAATGTTTCCACCATCAGTGAATTGGGATAATATTAATTGGTCTAGCAGGAGACCCCAAATGGATTTCCCTGTTCAGGTAGTCTGATTATTGCACTCTTTCTCCCTTAAGTAACTTAATTTTCAGTAAAGAAAAATCAATTAGTATTTTTAAAGCAAGTTATGTACATTTAATATGTTACAAGCTGAATAATTAGGCCCTGATGACCCAGACACAATAAATTTATGCAATTTTCAAATAACCTTTTGGAACTAATACATATTATTTCTTTGTGGCAGTGTGTTATATGTTCTTTAGAAGATGTGAGCACAATAAAGCCTGGGAAGGTTAGTTTATTTGATCATGCGTACTATAGGCTATTCATGCATGAATGTGGGTGTGGCTTTTTCTTTTCTGGTTAATTGCATGAAATGTGTTTCTGTTATTCACTACTAATTAAATGCACAAACCTGTCCAATTAGCATTTTTTCTTATCTTGATCTTATTTTACATGACTTGCACCTGGGGAACTCTGACTAAGCTTTTCAAGTGTTAAATGTATCATCATATGTTGCATTTACTTTAGAATATATTGATGTTTCCAAATCTAATTTGAGAACTGAGACAATTATTTTTGTTTTCCTCAAAAGTAAATTCAAATAATGTTTAAAATTTAAGTTTCCTGATAATGAATTGATGTCCTTTACTTGCAGAAAAGAATTTGCAATACAAACCTGTCCACCTCCATGCCAATTTTAGCATATGTTCCTACCGAGTGATACATTTCACTTCTTTCTTTTTCTCCTCTCTTTGTTCAAGTATAGCCATTGATATTTGATACAAATTTCCTTGTCAGGGGAGTAATAATAATTCCTTTGTTTACCAAGATGAAGCTAGCAAGACTACCTTACATGTTTAATTAACTGAAATCTGATACTTGCATATCTTGTGAAGGTAAAAATTATCGGATATGCAGCATCAGGTGGTGGTAGAGGCATTGAGGGAGTAGATGTGTCTGTTGATGGAGGCAAAACATGGATAGAAGCCTCAAGATTTCAGAAAAGTGGCATTCCCTACATATCAGATGGTCCCAACAGTGACAAATGGGCATGGGTGCTGTTTGAGGTCACAGCTGATATACTTCACAGCACTGAGATCATTGCAAAAGCGGTATGTCATCTATCTTCTTCTAATAGTCATGATTTTAGTTTCATTTCTTTTGAAACCTACTGGAGATCCTGGTTGCGCAAATCGATTCTGATGGCTAACATAGCATGTATTTATGTATATTCATCTTAGGAGGTGATGATAGGATATGTCATTCAAGTTATTAAGTGGTTAAAAATGTTATCTATTCAGAATGGTGGCTTCTACCATAAGGGAGCAAACAAGTTCCTCATGGTGAAGGAGCAAAAATGACCTGTTGTAGTAGGTTATTTTGGGGTGTATTTAAAAATTTAAATTTTATATGGGTTCATCTTTTAAATTTGTTATTTGCAACAAAATCCCTGTTCCTCCTTAAGCTTAGATCTGCTTCCATCCTCCTTCTCACTGCTGCCATGTAAAGGGGACGGAATGGGGACCCAAAAAATCATAAAATCATTCATCGTTAAAAAAGATCGAAGCTTTACTGTAGTTGGCAAGCAAGGTGTGGTACTTGCGAATGGGCCGTATTGAGCGATGGAGAAGGACTCCATTTTCTGAAAAACGGGTCTTTTAGACCCGGCTGAAGGAAGAAGACGATAGGGGAAAAGTTGCTATAAGTTTTAATTTAAATATTTAAATATAATTAAATGCTAAGCAATAACACACATCCGTGAGTGGCACAGTGGTTGGCACCCGAGCTTCTCAGGTAAACAAGTCTGTCGTATCATGTATTCGATCCCGGGCGCTTTTTATATATTTTTTTGATAAGTTTCTGTTTGAGAATAATAAAACGAAAATAAGGAAACTGGGATTCGAACCCACGACCTGCAAGTGTAAAGCATAAAGCCCTGACCATCAGGCTAACATTAGAGATGTGTTTTGTATTGTCTTTTATATATACATAATCTATTGTTCAAGTTACATTCATGCTTTCCGTTAGTCACGTCCCTATCCGAAAAGTGAGTCATCCCTACCAAGTTTTTGGCTGCGCAGCTTCCATTTTCTTCATATTATTGTGAGGTTCAACACAAATTTCGGTTCCTCAAAACAATGAAAGTTGCTTTCAATTTCTCAACACAATGAAAGTTGCTGTTATTATTATGGTGACAACATCATCAACACCTCCACCCAACACCAACACCAACATCAGCAATGCCACCGCGAAACGTACGGACACACCAGCTATCGCCGCTAAACGTACACACTAGCTCCTCATTTTCCTTTTACACCGCAAAAATCGCAACACAGACTTGTTGTTCTAGAGCCCATTCTGCTGTCAGAAGGGAGAGGAGATCGAGTGAGAGAGGAAGTTGGGTCTACATGAGCTGTGTCTAGTGAGGATTAAATTACAATTTATAATTTTATTAAATTAAATAACAGGGACTGTGTAGCAATTATAAAGCAAACCTATATTATCAAGTTCAAGTAAAAAATCTGAGTCATTCAATTATTTTAATAATAAATCTAAGGGTTTATTTTTGCTCTCTCACCATGAGGGACTTATTGTCTCCCCCGTGATAGAAGCCACCATTCCGAATTAGCTGCTTCATGAATGGAAAGAAATGTTCTGTCTACTTTTCACTGGATGTGTAGCATCTGATAACATTTTATTGTTAACTGCGTTAGCAATAGAATAAATTGGCTGCCTTGATCCTTGAGTGCCTTATAGATCACATAACAAATAGAAGCATAAAACATTTTGAGGTAGAGAAGGTGACACGTTATGGATCTCAAGTATGATCCATTTTAGTTTTGAGAACCAGATGCATGACATGAATCCGGGTAAAAATTGGAGTTTCGAATTTATAGAGACTCGGGATGAAGTGTTAGAAAAACCAAAATCCAGGAGTGATGAATAGTTGAACTTAATAAAGAGGGTGCCGTTTTCAATGAATTTGTGGTAGGTAGGAAACACGGGAAAATTAAATTATTAGAACCCCTCTTTTTTTCATGATCAAGAATGAGAAGAAATGTATCTCTTTTTTATAATTATCATATACTCAACTTTTGAATATTTTGGTCTTTATACCAGTTCTTGATTACATAAGTGGATAAATTACCATAGCCTTTTAATTTTAATGTTGATGCTACATGGCTTAAGTTTCTTATTGATGGGATACAGGCATTCTTTCTCCACTTTCACTACCTTGGAGAGTACAAAACATTTCATATCAATTATCTCTAAGTGGCTTCATTTGCGTTTTGGTTCAGAAAGATCACCCCTCTTATTGAGTTGGGAATGTCGTGTGACATCTGCTTAACCTCCTTTGGCTAATTTGCAGGTAGATTCAGCTGCAAACGTACAACCTGAAAAGGTTGAAGACATTTGGAACCTGAGAGGGATATTAAATACATCATGGCATCGGGTACAAGTTCAAGCGGGTCACTCAAACTTGTAAGAGTTGTACCAACTAACCAGTCAAGCCTTTATGCCCCCATCACTCCAACTTTAATAATGTTCAGTAGTTTTTGAAGCTCATTACTGCACGGGAATCGTCATTAACTGTATAAAGGTCTTTATCCTGATGAACTGTGGTGACTGGGGCGGGGGTTATAAGTAATCACCTACTCAAGTTTCACAATGGTTGTCCATAACTTTGTTTTTTAAAGGATATATTTTGAGATCATAACATGAAGTGTCTGGCACGTTGAATTTGACTAATCTTATCTTTTTTCTGGTATTCGGCCTTGATGACATAAATATGTTTGGGTTAAATATGTTTTTGATCTCTATAAAATTGGTAAAATTTGATTTTGTTCCTTATAAAATTGTGTTTTTTTAATCTTTGATGAGGGACTAAAAACACATTACTTTTATTAAATGTAGAGACTTGAAACGAATAAAATTTTTATAGGGACCAAAATCAATTTTAACCACTTTTATAGGGATCAAAAAACATATTTAACCCAATATGTTTTGTTAGTCTCCTTGATGGATAGTGGTATTAGGACTATAAACAAGTTAAAATGATCTTAGCTTGACTTTGCTTAATCTGAAGAAGCCGTTTGACTTGAAACTTATTTCGAGTTTGATATAAATCAATTTAACTAGAATTTTTTCATATCACATTTTGCAAACTGTTATGTCTGA
This sequence comes from Echinosophora koreensis, assembly GCA_035048595.1. NCBI lineage: Eukaryota > Viridiplantae > Streptophyta > Magnoliopsida > Fabales > Fabaceae > Echinosophora > Echinosophora koreensis. The sequence goes on from JAPCYP010000094.1 coordinate 1,223,844, forward strand.
TTTGTTTGTTAGAATTAAATGGATCAAATATTAAAACAAGGCAATTTATTGGGAAAGGGGTGCTTGGAGGAGATCATAAAAAGCTTATTTGAGGTTATGAAAATAGATTATACAAATAAACTTATGAAAATAATTTATGAAACTAGTTTACAAATTTTTTTATAAGTGTTTTTTTTAATTTATTTCAATAGGTATCATAGAAAACTCATGAAAATGAGTTTCTTTAGCTTATTTCAAAAAGAAAAAGAAAAAGAAAAACCTTGTTATATAAACGTTTAAATTAAACTGATATGAATTAACTTGGTTTTTGAACTTAGTTTCATAAGTTTGATCAATAACTCAATTTGAATTTTTAAAACATTGAATTACATTGGATGCTTGAAGATGATTTTGGCAAAGAAAAGCCAAACATAATCGCATCACATTCAAAATGCTTTTGAGACGTAAATCATGATTCTTCATAACACAAATCTCGGATCAAACAAGCACTATATTCAAAGGCCAACAAACCCATTAAGGTAGAATAGTTTGATTATAGAACTTTCATAAATGATTTTGCAATTCAAAAAACGATTTATATGAAAATTGATAATTTATATAATATTAAGTTTCATTTTGTCTAAGGCCCCAAAATTTCTCTACATGACCCTGTTAAAAGGGCCTCTCATTAAGGTAGAATGACATTTCTCTCAATATTTTAGATGATTTTAGATGCCTTTGCCTATAATAGATAACGAGGATTGTTAAGTTCCATGCCACACCTTCGAGTAGACTGTAGAGGTTAATTTCCATGCTACACGAACTACACCTTCGTGTAGAGGATTGCATATTTGGAAGTTAAAACATAAAAATGCACGTAAGGCAAAGCTGAAGGATGTGATCTGGACTTTTCTGTTTAATAAATCAAGTATCACTTGAAAAAATTATGATGCTTGGCTAGATCCTCCACCTTGAAGGATTTATATATATGTCAAATCCACAACAATTTGTATTGGATCCAAAAATAAAGAAAAGAGAAGAGGAGAAAGAAAAAATATAAACAAATATAACATGGTTTGTCACATTGTGTATGTACCTATTCCCATGATTAAATTAGGGAGTTATTTACTGGTTTATGAAAGGTTTAAAAGGTTCACATATATGTAGCATGTGAAAAGAAAGAGCCCGTAAAGAATAACATATAAATGGTTTCAAGAATATTAAACTACACAACTCTTTGATAAAATGATAATTCAACTGAATATGCTTGCATCTGGAATGACTGACTGGATTTTTAGCAAGACTAATAGCATTATGAATATCATTGAACAATGCTTGCATTGTTCTTTTCTCAATTCTATGAGAAAATTTCAAAAGAATATCATCTACTTAGTAGCTTATGAAATGGCTATATATTCAGCTTCGGTGGTTGAGAGAGCAATTCTACTTTAAAGTTCTAACTTCCAGCTCAAAGCTATATCACCCAAGGTAAAGATATATCTTATGGTGCCCTTTCTATCATCCAAATATCCTTCAATGTCCACTTCAAAAAAACCTATAAAAAAGGATTGCTTCTTATGAAGCACACATACATTCCTAAAGTACCCTTTAGATGTCTTGGAATCCACTTTATACCTTCCCAATGTTCCTTCCTGGGATTTGATAGTAATCTGTGGACAAATCTCATGGCATGTGCTTTGTCAAGTCTGTGATATGCACCATAGCAGGAACCGGATCCTCTCCATTACCTGGAGAAATGGACAGTTCCAACCCTTAAAATCCCAGGCACGTGGCAATGGACAAAATCAATGGCTGACTTTTTTTTTTTCCATTTATTTTATTATTTAATTAAAACATAAATTTAAAAAAACTCTTTCCTCTCCCTCTCCCCCAATCCTTCGACCTTTCCCCCTCCCCCATTCAAAGTTGTCACCCAACTCCGGCGTCCACTGTTCCGCTTCCCTCTACCCCGGACCAGCCCTTTTACCCCGTCGACCACCACCACCCAGCCTCTACCCCACCTCTTGCCACTGTTCGAAGGTCTGGGCATCACCTCCACCCCGGAACACTGAAACGATGACAATGCCGCCACAATGCCCTGCCACCGCTTGGCTATCATGCACCACCACCCACCTCGCCACAACACCACCATCAACCCTCGTCGTTCCATCTTGGTACGACTAGCTCGGTTGATCATGGAGTCCGGAAAGTTCTAAACGTAGGTTTGGCATGTGGAATTTGGAATTGGACATAGAAATTACCCTCACCGCTTCATATGGATGTTTGAAAGCTTCTTGTGCACTTTTTCTTATCTTATAATGAATAAAAATTTTGATGGAGGTTTGACTACATGATTTTCCTTAGACGGCTATGGCATTGCACGTAACAGAGGTGGTCCGACACGGAGGCTTTGGGTGGTGGATGGTGGAGTAGGGCGGCAACTTTGAACGAGGGGAAAGGTGGAGGGTCGATGGATTGGGGAAGAGGGAGAGAAATGAGGGTTTTTTTTTTTTAATTTCTGTTTTAATAAAATAATAAAATAAAAGGTAATAATTTTCAGCCATTGATTTTCTTAATTGACACGTGTACAACTGATATTGAATGGGCTGGACTCTCCATTTCTCCAGCAAATGGAGAGGATCCGGTTCCACCATAGCATGCAACAAGATCTTTATTGTTGGCGCATATGGAAATATTGAAATGTAAACTTTTTCACGTGTCTGTGAAGACTCCTTTCTTTGAAAAATCTAAGTGATTTCCCAAAGGAATATTCCCGGTCTTAATTACTACCTTAAAATTACCCTTGTTTCTATCGATTATCTAACATTTTGGGTATCTGCTATTGGAATATAAGTAACTGGTGTTATCTTGTTTAAATCTTGTCAAGGACCTTTGGTTATTTTCTTGTAGATTTAGGAGCCAAGAGAAGAAATTGTGTAATTGGATTTTTTTTTATTTACTTTTTATTTTTTTGTCTTGAGATGGAATGAGCAAAGAAAAGAAAATATAAATAGCTATAATAATTTATAATAGAATTCTTATTTATTTTATTAAATTTTATAGATATTATAAAATATTCTTTAAATCCGACTCCTTTTTTTTTTTTTAATTTTGGGCCGCGAGAATTATTTATTTCGATTCCTATCCTTATACCATAATAGGTATAGGTATTTATCCAGATTTTATTTCTAATTCTTGGTTGACAAGGTTGAAGCTATTCTATCTAATTTTTTTTTATAGAGAGTTTTCATGAAGAAATGAATATAAAATCAAATAAAAACAATTCCGTTGGATTAAAAAATAAAATGAATTTGAATTATAATCGAATGTGTTTGTTGTTTGTGAAAACCCCTCTTCGAACCAAAGGGAATAGGAAAGGAGCAAAGCATACTATTACAGAGGTTTGAACTCGCATACCCACAATTCATGTCTCGTGGTTTAACAAATTGAATCGACTAAAGAAGACTTTTATTAAATTGATCATGGGTATACTAAATTTTTTAATTCATTTTTAGTGGATGGTAAATGGGTTGTTGATTTGTTTTTTATCCATCTACTATAATTAAATTCAAAATTCATTCAAACCATTATGAATAAGTTTATAGGCAAAATAGGTAGATTAGTCATATACTTTTTTTTTTTTTTTTTACTTTTCACATCGGTTCTATAAGTTTTATTTTTTTCAAACTGGTCTTACACGTTACGTTCCGTTTCCATATTAGTCATTTCTGTCAATTTCAACCTAACGCTGTCAGTTTTGGCCTGATGTGACTATCATGTTAATCTGACATGTGACTTTTGATTTGACTCCGTAAGGTCAGGGGTGACCCTGAGTATGATTTGGTGGTGCGACCGCACAGGGTCCCATTTTTTAGGGGGCACCAAATATTTTTTTTACTTAGTATATATGTATTAATGTATATATTAAAATAAAAATTTATGATATTGAGTTCTTTGAATACATTTAATTGTTTTCCTAATGTATGCATAACTTATAGAATAATATTAACTATCCCTATTATTATTGCATCTGCTAAAAGAAGTTTTTCTAAATTAAAATTGTTAAAAACTTATTTGCGATCTACTATGTCCCAAGATAGATTATTGAATAGTTTTGCTTTGATTTCCATTGAAAATGATTTTTAAAGAATCTTGACTACAAACAAATTATTAATGATTTTGCAACAAAAAATGCAAGGAAGACATATTCAGAGATTAATAGGGCATCAACTTCTTTCTTCAGCCCTTGTGATTCATTTGCTATTAGTGGATGATACTGTTGGTATAGGGATGATATTGCAACATGTTCGGGTTGATAGATTTAAGTATAACTATTTTTGCTATGATTTTATTGTAGTTTGCTACTGTAATCTTTTCTTTTTCTTCGGTAATATTTTGCTTCACTTAAGGTTGTATTAAAATAAGGCAAATGCTAAGCAGTACCCTAAGGGTATTGGTTAAGGATTAAAAATCGAAAAATTGTCTTGGAAAGTGACGTATTCAATACTTGAAAATTTAGGGGTCGTTTGCTTTGTTTTCATTTTTATGTTTTCATTTTCTATTTTCAGAAATAATTACAAAACTGTCACTTTGTTTTCATTTTGTTTCCTGTTTTTAGAAATTTGTGAAAATAACTTTTTCTTGTTTTCACAGTTTTCTGTACAAATTGTTAAAAACATGAAACAAAATGAAAACAAGGAGGCAGTTTCGTAATTATTTTTGAAAATAGGAAATGGAAACAAAAATCTGGAAACAAAGCAAACATGCCCTTAAAGTTACACTTCTCAATGAAATTTTTCTATCTTTGGATTCCTTAACCACCTTTAGGGCAAGGGCACTGGTTAGCAAGACCCTTAAAATAATGGCTAGTTTTTTGCACATCTTTATGCACTTTTGATAACGAACATATATATATATATATATGACTTATAAAAAAATGGGCACCAATTTCTCAGTTTGCACAAGGCGCTTAAAATCTTAGGGACGGCCCTGCGTAAGGTCAAAATTGATGGAAATGACTAACATGAAAACATAATGTAACGTGTATAACCAATTTGAAACAAATAAAACTTATAGGGCCGAGAGGATCCGCTTGTTTCTCTGGAAAGCTAGTCATGAAGCCCTTCTTACTAATGAAAGAAGAGTGAGATGTGGCATGTCCTCGATTGGTGAGTGTGTTTCGTGTAACAGAGAAACCGAATCTCACTTCCATGTATTTAGAGATTGCAACAATGTGAAGCTTGCTTGGGAGGTGCTTATGGAGGGTCAGGATATGGGTTTCTTTGCTGAGAATGACTGGCATCGTTGGCTTTATAGCAACTTAACCAGTACTGAGAAAAGGTATGGATACTGCTAGAATTTAATTTTTGGAGTTATGCTGGATAAATTATGGTGGAGAACAAATGAGGTTGCTTTCAATAATGCAAATTGGTCCACTGAGGAACTTGTCTTTAGAACTAGAAGGACAGTAGAAGCTATTGATACTAGTGAGAGGACCCTGGGGCGTGTTTACAAACAGGAGGCTACTAGGAACAATGATATTCAAATTCGGTGGACCCCTCCCTGCCAAGGTGAAGTTGAATTGAATTGTGATGGGTTAGTGATTGAAGCAGGGAGCCGTGCTTCTTGTGTAGGGTTGCTAAGAGATGACAATGGCAGTTTCATATTTGGCTTCCTAGCCAAGTTGGGTTCTTGCTCAATCTTAGAAGCGGAGCTCTGGGGCATTTTGATAGGTATGAGAATCACATGGAGTAGAGGATTTAGAAGAATTATTGTTTATTCGGACTCTCAAGAAGCTGTTAGACTCTTATCTGAGGGATGTAGTAACTATCATCCTTGCCATTCGCTGATTGCAGCCATTCATAGAGTTCATGAAGGTCATGAAGACGTCAGATGGATCCATACTCTCAGAGAGGCCAACCAAGTAGCTGATTTGTTAGCTAAGGAAGGGCTTGATGCCAATGGTGATGTTAGAGTTTTTGATTTTCCTCCTAGTTCGATTTCGAATGCTCTTCGGGCTGATGCTGTTGGGACTTGTTTCCCTAGAGGTTTTTAGGTTTCTTTCTCTTTGGTTTTTGTTGGGGTTTTAACCCCTGTTTGATCACCAAAAAAAAAAAAAAAACCTAGTAGAAAAGCAATTAAAAAAAAAACTACAAAACCTAACACAAGGTTAAATTTTTTTTTTTTTTGGTTGAAATTGTTTGTTGAAGTTTTGTAAACTAAACACGGGCCATAGAAGCACATAAAGCCCACAGCCCATAACAAATGAAAAGGACCCATTCCACTGCCCCCACTTGCTTCGTGCCCTATTTTCTCCTCGCCTGGTCATCTTCTTCCCCTTCTTACTGCACTTCAGCGGTTCAGGCGAACGTAGTATAAAAGAGCCGAACAGGTAGCAAAAATCATTTATCTCAAAATTCTTTGTTCTAATACTTTTTTACTTAGCTGAATCTACCACCATTTGCTTATTCTTTCAATTTAGCATTCCATTTTCATTTTCATTTTGGTTACTGTAAACTGCGATTCTACATATAAAACGTGTATTTCATGCTCCTGATGTGAAAAGCTCTTATAATTGAGTACCAAATAATGAAAGCTAATGCCCATATTTTTTTAATCTTGTTCTTTTGTTGAATTAACCGGACCAATTATTTTATTTTTTTATCAAAGATGAGTGGTGTTGTTAGAGCTGCACTGAGATATAACTCTAGTGCTTCTGCACTCCAGAGAGCTCATGGGATCCCAATTTATTCTCAGCAATTGGTCAGGTGCTTCTCTCCTGAAGCAGAACAGCCCCCACAGGGTTCAACAGTTCCTCCTCCTCCATTCTTCCAAACTAACACCTCAGGTACACCATTTCATCGATTTCTTCCAATTTTTTTTTATTGTTTTTGGTCTAGTCGGAAACCACATTAGACTCCGATTAATCTGAGTCGAGGTGGGAAAACTTATTTAAGGGGGCAAAACATTCCCGGCGTCTATTTTTTCTATTGACAATACTCGAACCCTGGACCTTTCTCAAGGGGAATCAAACTCTTGTCACTTGGAACAATAGACGTTGATTGCATTTCTTCCATTTCTATTTTGCACAATTCGGTGTTCGAGTTGGCTTACTTTTTATGAAATATTAATTATGAGGGTACTGATACCTTGTTATTCTGAGGTTTCGTTATTAGGTTTATTAGTGTTATTATTTATTATTAGGATGTTTCTTGTTTTTAGTTTGGTACTGGTATCTTTAGGAGGGTATGTTAAGAGGGAGGAGGTTGGAGGGAAATGAAAGGAAGGAAAAATTTTCATTTCAAGTTGACATTCCCTTTATTTGAGATTTTTTTTTTTTTTAAACGACAGGAATAAAATGTGAAATTTGAGTAAGCTTCTATTCATTTTTCTTATTAACATTTTATAACTTCTAATTTTTAAATTTAAAAGAAACTCTCTCTCCCTTTCTTTCCAAGCTCATTCATCAAAACATACCTTTAGCAATTAGTAGCTTAGCTATATATTCCATTCAAGTGAAATATAAATATCAAAAAAATAAAATAAAAATAATAATAACTTGCTGTATTTTATATTTCCGTTAAGTGGAACACTTGGCTGAATCTTATTTACCAAGTTCGCAAGAACTCTTTGGTACGAGGCATGGGTACTGGTACATTGTTACTTTACACTTTGAAGTATCATGAATTATTACGCAGTATGTGAGACTTGGTATCAAGTTTGCAGGGTTGCTAAGAGAATCCAGTAACTATGGGCTGAACATTGGCCACAGGCCACTAATTGCTAAGTGGTACTAGAGAATCCTCCTTATTGTTGTTGTTGTTGGTGTTTTAAGTTTTTCCTCATGCTTCCATGCATGTATCATGTATGTTGCTTAAAAGTGAAAACCTGAAGACTTTACTGGTTTGAGATTAATAAATGCATACAATTTTACAAATTTGATTTATCATTTATGATATTTGTCATTGATGCAAGTCACAGAACATACATGTCTGTGCTTAGATTTGGACAACTAAATTGCATATGGATTTTGTAAATGCGGTGCTTATGAATTCCTGTTAACACTTATTTATCAATTTGAGTAATCAGTTATTCTATCCACGGTGATGATTGTGCTCCTTTCTCCTTAGGTTTGACATACGGTAGGCTGCTCGGCATTCATAAACATATGCTGAAAACAGATGTCGTCAACTTCCTTGAAGGTTGTAATTTGACCCTGGAGGATGTTAAAGTTGATTACAACCGTAGCTTTTTGCCACTTGCAATGTAATGAATTCCATCTTTTTTCTTTGAGGGAATAGTGAATGTTTTGGCATTTTAGCATACAAATATAATCAGCTACATTTCCAAGTGAATGACATGTTTTTCTTTACTTTCAACTTCATACATGTCATGCAATGTATGATTTTATTATACTCATCCTGCAAGTGAGTTATTATTACTAAATGTGCCTCATCTTAGATTGTATACTTGATAAATACCATTTAAATTGAAGTTTTGGCCTTCTTCAGGATGTTGCAATTCCCTTCTCGCGAAGCTTATGACAATGCTATAAGGGTGAATACACGGAAGGGTCGACTGTACAAATTGGAAAGGGTATGCTGCTCTACACATCAGTTGCAAAACAAAAAACACACACATACACACAAGTTGTATATTTGTTTATACTTGGGAAATGTTTGATTTTTTGTTTCTTTTCCGTTGCATTAGGCTGATCGTGGCCAATGGGATATTGTAACTCCATATGATGGAAAAACTGTAAGTATAAATTCTTAAGCAACATTACTTTTCAGGTTTTTAGAAGTATGAAAAAGTAGTTTATTCTTTGACGGCTTCGCATATGTTTGAAATGACAAAATGATGAAATTGTAAGAGGCCCTATTAATCAAGGCCTAGGTATCAAAAAATGTATTGCATTTTTTTGGAAGGTGAAAAACTTATATTCCAAAACTCAAATTCAACTTACAGCAAGGAAGGGGGCATTCCCCCTGAAAATTCAAAACAAATTAAACCTTAAACCTATAGCTTTCGCATGCCTATTTTTATTTATCAACAAGTTTCCATTCCATCGCACTTTAACCTTGATGATCAACCTAAAACATATGCTATTACTATTGGGATGTTCATGCTTGAAAATTACATCATCAAGAGCCTGCCAAATCACATATATAGCAGCACATAACATCGCAACTCTTAACTTACAAGTAGGCCGAGTCTTGTGGAATTTATGCTGCCATGTCATTAACTGAGAAGTACCAATATCAAAATCCACCCACTGAAGAGAGCGAGAGAAGATGGACAGAAGTGTGGCAGTGGGAGAACTGATTTTTTTTTTTCCTTTCTCAAAGTGGTTCTGGTGGATCTTTGATAAGATGGTTAAAATTATATGTAGCATGGGTTATAAATTGAAGATTGCTAGTTGAAGTGCTATTGTTTTTATTTGGGTTTGCTAACGAATGTCCTAAGGGCATTGTTTAAGGAATCTAAACAATGTAATTATTCATTGAAAAACTAAGTGTATCTCTTCTCAATGTATTGATTACACTACTTTCCATAAAACTTACCTTTTTAGATTCCTTAAACAATGTCCTAGGGCACCGGTTAGTATTTGCCTTTTTATTTTATGCTAACATTACTATTGAGTATTGAAACACCATACTCGTCTGATACTCTGATTTTGCTAGATTTTAATTAGAGGACTTCCTCGAACTGCAATATATGAGGATATAGCACGCATGCTGTCTGGTTATGAATGTGATCAATCCTCTATCAATATATTTTACAGGTTAATGTCAAGTATTTTCTGAATTTATTTTACGTTTGAAGTTATGATTCTTTGAAGATGATGATGGCCTTGCTTGTTTCAGAGCTGGAGAAGGTTCGGATCCCATTAGAATGGCGACAGTGCGTTTTCCCTCAAGGATTCAAGCAATGAATGCATTCATCACAAAGAATGGGACGTTTTGTCAGAACAATCGCATTTTCATACAAGTTCTCCAGTAACTCGCTCTCCTTTTCGTCACTAGTGTTAAACATTGCTTTCATAGAGAGCAAGAGTTGTTAAATTTGCAATTTTTTTTTTCCTTTTGACTTGGTATGTGAAGATAAAATGTTAACATCGCGAACCAGCAACAATTTCTTGAATAACTAGTATGGTAAATGAACAAGGGCAAATTCTAGGGTGCAAGACCTAGTCATGTCTCTCATGGTGAGAGACCATTATTAACCATTTGATTTATTACATCTCCATAGTTATACCTTACACCTTCCACATCGGATCACCCTCCCCTTAACTCAATCCATTGCCCTGCCACTCCCATCGTCGCCCCCACCGCCACTCCTGCCACCCTCACCCTCAAGCACTCCTTGACCCATCTCAGATTGACAAGAGAGACAACAACCTCCGTGAGCACCCACTGCCACTCCCACCTCCACCCCCACCCTCACCCTCACCCTCCAGCATACTTCTTGACCCACCTCAGATTGACGAGAAACAACAACCTCCGTGTTTAGATTTATAGATGGCGGTGGACATCTCTGACACTTCAGATCTGTGTAGTCCAAGTTTACTGAAGGCGATAGACGACAGAGCTGATGCCACGGACAGAGGTGAGGAAGAAGATGGATGTGGGTCGAGGAAGAAGACGAACATCTGTAACACTTCGGATCTATAGATGTAGCACTGTAAATGTTGGATCTGATCGGTGGTGGATTGGGGTTGTGAACATGCGGCGAAGCTCGCGGTTTGAGCACGTGTGATGTGGCGGCCTGGTTCGAAGTGTTGTGATTGTGCGGTGGTGTGGATTGAGGTGGTGAAAGCGCGGCGGAGCTCGTGGTGGCTGTTTCCCCCTTGGGTTTGTTCACGTGTGACGACGCGGTGGCGGACGAGGTGAACGACGGTTCTGGTGCGGTGTGTGTGGGGGCTCACGGTGCTGTCTTGTGACTTCAAAGGGAGGAGAAAGTGAAAGGAGAGTTCTAAGGTGTTGGCAGTGCATCATAAGATCCGTGTACCTTTGATCATCGAACGACTGATATATTCGCACACGATAGGCGACTTGCTTAAGTCGCGCATCGTAGAATCTGCCATAATCAAGAATATTCCTTTTTTAACAATCTTCCAATCATGTGTTGCTATAGTATATAATACACAATTTAGCTAAACTCTTCCAATTAACTAACAACACATGATTGAATAATATTGAAATGTTATACAGTAAGGTTTTATGAAAATTAAATGGCTTAAATATATTTTTATCCAAGGGGGTGGGGCAGCTCAAGTGGTAAGAGCTAAGTGTTTAAGGTGTTGAAGGTATGGGAGGTCCGATGTTCAAACTTTGGCAAAGGAGAAATTAACAACTAATATACTAACATTTGCCTATAAAATGTTTTGTCCTTTACATGACTGTTTAGGCATCTAACGTGTGTTGTTGTATGTGTGTATTTAAAATAAGGTGCACTCATGCTCCTTTCACTTTTACCCTTGATTTATTATTATTATTAAAATTGAAAGGCTAAGATTGAGTATTGGTTAACTAAACAACTGGTGTCAAAAAAATTAGGCTAAATTACTATTCTGGTCCTCAAATAATTTTAAAATGTTCAATTTGGTCCTCAAGTTTTTAAAATGTTCATTTTGATCCCTTAATTCCTAAAACTTATTCAAATAGGTCCTTCCGTCAAGTTGACTAACGACAATATCCAGTTGACTAAGGGATCAAAATGAACATTTAAAAAACTTGAGAACCAAATTGAACATTTTAAAACAATATGGGGACCAAAAGAGTATTTTAGCCAAAAAATTATTAAAAATAAAAAATATTTTTTCCCGAAATTGCCACGTGGCATTAGGTAGGACGTTGTCGTTAGTCAATTTGACGGAAGGACCTATTTGAATAGGTTTTAGGAATTAAGGGACCAAAATGAATATTTTAAAAACTTGAGGACCAAATTGAACATTTTAAAACTATTTGGGAACCAAAAGTGTAATTTAGCCAAAAAATTACTATGTGCAAAATGATCCTCTTAGAGCTGTCTAAACGGGCTGGCCCGGCCCATTCGGGCCGGCCCAATCGGGCTAAGCACTTTTCGGGCTGTGTTGGGCTGGGCCAAAATCAAGTCGGGATGCTAATTTCCTAGCCCAGTCCAGCTCTATGCGGGCTGTGGGCCAAACGGGCCAGCCCATGGGCCGATAACATTTTTTAAAAATTTATTTTTATTGTTTTTAAAATTCATTTTTTTTAACTAGAAAATTTCATTCATATAGTTATGAATTAATATTTAACATGTCATTCACCAACAATCAACTTGGTTATAATAAATCTCTATATGTACCATGGTTATATTAAATCTCCATCATTATAAAAAAGCATATATTTAAGTTTAACCATAAGTCATAACACGAAAAGTATAGGAGATGTATCAAACAATTCTTATTTAATATCATGTGCTCTAGGAGCAAGAGAAATGCCTTGCTCTGTATAACTAAATGTGTGTCGGAGTATTGTGGGTTACTAAGTTCCATAGATATACGTATGAGTACTGCTACGAGGTATGTCAAAATTTCTAAAGGTATGGTAGGACATATTTTATAGAAATATACAAACATAAACAATAAAGTAACTACATCATAAGATAAATACAATTTTCATAATCTTCTAATTATAAGGTTCAACAAAACTCCATAAATTATTTCATATAAAGAAAGCACGTGATTTGCATGTGTAAAGTAGTAATTTGTTTCATTTAATAGCAAATTTAAAAACTTAGCAACAAAATTTGGTCTTTTACACGGACTAATGACTTTTACTTGAGTGATATTGGATACCTACGAACATTGGTACCTATGTGTACCCAATAACTAGTATCAGCAATGGATACGTACACATCACATCTTTAGCAACCATTTTGGAGTGCCCATGCATATTTGGTGGACCATCAGTGTTTCCTACAGTCCTACCTTTTTTTTTGACTTTTTGTTAAACTTTTTTTATCTATACAAATAAATCTTTGGCCCGTGGGCTGGCCCAGCCCATGATGGGCCAGCCCATGATGGGCCAATACATTTTCGCGCCGGGCTGGACCGGGCCAAATTTTGTCTGGGCTGCTATTTTATCAACCCAGCCCATCGTTTTTGTCTGGCCAAACGGGCCAGCCCATCGGGCCGGGCCCAATTGGACAGCTCTAATCCTCATCCTATCCCATTGCCACTACCACGATCCCCATTTCTCCTTCACCATCACCACCATCCTCCAATGTCTCTGATATCTGCACAACCTAAAAAACCCTCAAAAAAGAAATAGAAGAAAATAAAACAAAGATCAAAACAACAAGTAAAAAAATGAGGTTGAAATCTTGAGAACGTGAAACAAAACGAGGCTGCAAAGTATACATATTTAGATATTAAATATTATATAGGGCATATAATTTTTTTTTAATTATATGTTAGCAAACATAATGAGCATTTCATTTTTCTTAAGTAAAAAATGACATGTAAAAGTATCTCAATAGAGAAGGAAATCCTAATTAGGTTGACACCTCAAACCCTATCTATCACTTACAGCACACCAAGAATTTATTAATAAAAATAAAGAATAAAGAATACAAAAAAAATGGGGGGCATAGAGCAAACTTATGAATGGAAAACTATATGAACCCTATAATTAGGAAGATTAAATCTATTTCGGAAAAAACCTTCTCTAATGAAATTGGGAATTAAATCTCACCAAGAAAAACAATGAGAAGAAATCCCATAAGCAGCTAATTTATCACACAACTATTGTCCTCCCTATATATGTGAGTCACTTTTACCCTTGATTTATTATTATTAAAATTGAAGGCTAAGATTGAGTATTGGTTGACTAAACAACTGGTGTTAAAAAAATTAGGCTAAATTTGATCCCCAAATTATTTTAAAATGTTCAATTTGGTCCTCAAGTTTTAAAATGTTCATTTTGGTCCCTTAATTCCTAAAACTTATTCAAATAGGTCCTTCCGTCAAGTTGACTAATGGCAACATCAAGTTGACTAAGGGACCAAAATGAATATTTAAAAAACTTCAGAACCAAATTGAACATTTTAAAACAATTTGGGGACCAAAGAGTAATTTAGCAAAAAAATTTTTAAAAAAAAAAAAAAAAAATTTTCCTGAAATTGCCACATGGCATTAAAATATTAAATTTAATGCCACGCGGCATTAGGTAGGACATCATCGTTAGTCAACTTGATAGAAGGACATATTTGAATAAGTTTTAGGAATTAAGGGATCAAAATGAACATTTTAAAAACTTGGGGACCAAATTGAACATTTGAAAACAATTTGGGGACCAAAAGAGTAATTTAGCCAAAAAATTACTATGTGCAAAATAATCCTCATCCCATCCCATTGCCACTACCACCATCCTCCTTTCTCCTTCACCACCACCACCATCCTCCAATGTCTCTGATATCTGCACAACCTAAAAAACCCTAAAAAAAGAAATAGAAGAAAATAAAAGAAAGATCAAAACAACAAGTAAAAAAATGAGGTTGAGATCTTGGGAACGTGAAACAAAAGGAGGCTGCAAAGTATACATATTTAGATATTAAATATTAAATAGAACATATAATTTTTTATTTATTATATGTTAGCAAACGTAATGAGCATTTCATTTTTCTTAAGTAAAAAATGACATGTAAAAGTATCACAATAAAGAAGGAAATCCTAACTAGGTTGACACCTCAAACCCTATCTATCATTTGCAGCACACCAAGAATTTATTAATAAAAATAAAGAATAAAGAATACAAAAAACAAGGGAGCATAGACCAAACTCATGAATGGAAAACTGTATGAACCCTATAATTAGGAAGATTAAATCTATTTCGGAAAAAACCTTCTCTAATAAAATTAGGAATTAAATCTCACTAAGAAAAACAATGAGAAGAAATCCCATAAGCAGCTAATTTATCAACACAACTATTTTCCTCCCTGTATATGTGAGTCACTTTAAACTGCATAGTGGCACATGAAAGAAGACAATTCCTCCATCTAGTTCTAAGTTTACAAGGGACAATGCTAGGAGAGGAGAATAATAAAACCACCAACATGGAATCATACTCAAGCCATAAATTATGAAATCCTCTTTGTTGAGCCATTTCAATAACAATCATAGCCGCAGACAACTCTGCATTTTGAGAAAAAGTAATACCCAAGTAAGAAGAGAAGCACCCAAGAATAGCTCCACTTTTATCTCTAAAAATGCCTCCCCCTGCAGCAGGACAAGGAGCCCTTCTAGCTGCACCATTTGTATTAGTCTTGATCCAACCTCGGGGAGGAGGAATCTAATCCACTTGAATAATTGATGGAGCTTTACTGGGATGACCATTAATAGCTAAATATTTGAGAATGGAAAATTCCTCAATAAATGTAGACATGCAACCTTTGGAATGATTACCAAATAAAGAAGTTGAAGCAATGATCATTCCAATGGCAGATCTGATGTGAATGAACTTATTATCAAAATGTGCCTTGTTTCTACAATACTAGATAGATGATAATGAATTGATAATACAAGCCAAGACTACATCCTTTATTTGAGCACTCTAGTTTCTACTACAGACATCAAAAAACGATTCAATAGAGGATAAATCCATTGCAGCTTTAAACATAGAAGAGAACCAGAGCCATGTTTTTCTAGCAAAATTGCAATGCAAAAATAGGTGATCACTAGACTCATCAGACTGATAACATAGGTTACAAGCTGAAATTGTGATGCTGCTAGAGGATCTTAAGTTTTCATCGGTACACATTTTTTTATCCAAGCAATAAAGGATCTAGAAGGGGGAATTGATGAATTCCAAATTAATTTGCCCCACGAGAAGGATGAATGAACTGGATTGAGATGGAGAAAAGCCTCCTTGAGAGACAATGTACCAGAATTCGTGACTTCCCAAACTAAATAATCAGAACCATCAAATAGAGGGATGTGTATCTGACCAATCTTAGCAGCTAAGTTAGGAGATCTAGATAAAATACTTGGAAGAATTGACCAACTGCTATTATGGATAAAATCAGAAACCTTAGAGTGAATGCATTGCTGAACAGAATCAGGAATTAGAAGCATATTTCCAACAGGTTGAGCCAGCCACTTGTCCCTCCAAAAGTTAATGTTTCTGCCATCACCAATTTGCCAACAAGAATTTGCCAAAACAATATTCAACTTAGATCTCAAACCTGGCCACAAAGATGATTTGATATACTTCACAAAAGCATTCCTTTGAGCTAGAAATCTGGCTCTCAAGAACATAGCCCATTGTTTAGGAGAAGACACCATTTCCCAAGTTAACTTAAGCATAGTTGTTTCATTTAATGCTCTTAATGGTTGGATTCCAAGACCTCCCATTTGAGTAGGGAAGCAATTTTTTTTCCAAGCCACAGTTACAACTTTCCTAACATAGATATCTCCAGCCCAAATGAAGTTCCTAATGTACTTATCAAGAAGTTTCAGTATTGATGAGGGCCAATAATAAACATGAAAACTGTAAAGTTACATGCTTTGGATAACAAGTTTTACACGTTGGACTCTGCCCATATAGATAAAAGCTTACCTTTCCAAGATGCAAGCTTAGAGGTAACCTTATCAACAATTGGCTGTAAGTGAACTTTCCTAGGCTTCCCCTTAAATAATGGAACTTCTAAGTAAGAAAAAGGAAATTTCCCTTATGAGAAGCCAAGCAAATTAAGAATAGATCTAAGCCTACTGTGAGAGATATTCCCAGCATAGAATTTGCATTTGCTGAAGCTCAAATGTTGACCAGAAGCACTACTATAATAACTAAAAAAAGACATGAGAGCATTAATATTTCTTTGAGTTCTTTTACAAAAGACTAAGATATCATCAACATATAAAACATGGCTTGGTGTTCGAAATCCCCTAGGCCTTGACATTGTCTTCAGAATACCATTTTCCACAAATCTTGTGATGCCTCTACTAAGAACACCCTCTGCAATGCAAAAAGAGGAGGGGTGAAATGGGATCACCTTGTTGGCGCAACCGTCCAGGAGGGCACCGAGAAAAAATGAAAAAAAGGTGACAGGAAACACATAAAATAACTTTGTCTTGTTTTCACTGTTTCTTGTACAAATCTTTGAAAACATGAAACAAACTGAAAACAAGGTGAGAGTTTTGTAATTATTTTTGAAAATAGAAAATAGAAAATGAAAACAAGAAACAGGAAACAAAACAAACAAGCCCTAATTATTTCTGAAAACAGAAAATGAGAATAGGAGATTGAAAACAAAGTAAACAGGCCTGGTTTCCCTTTTAACCATTACCCTGACCGCCTCTTTTACAAGCACCAATAGAACCACCAACAATCATCAAACACTCTCTTTACCACAATGACTGAAAACTTCATAACCCACCAAGAGCAACCTCTGCCTTCAAACATAAACATCCACTCTTACCAAAATTCCAAAAAAGAAAGAAAAATGGCTCATTTTCTACAAACCACCATAGACCACCTTATACAAGCATCAATAAATCGAAAAAAATCAAACCCAAATCTGTGCAGAACCCGTCACCAACCACCGCACGAGCCACGACCACCGTCATCTCCTCATGTGGTCGTCGTCCATATTGCAAACCCAACCCAGATCAGAACACACCTATATATGTCTCTACCAACCAGTCCCTCTCCTCCAACCATCCATTGTTGAAATCAGTTACTTTATGTGATGACACGAATCTCGTAGCCATAGCCTGCTGAAAGGGAAAGACGCTACTTTCCCCTTCACAACCTCTCACGCATACTAAATTCGCCTCATTCAAAGTACCAAGATAATATTTTGTTAAGTCTCAAAGTGTCTAAAGCTTTGTCATCTCTAACTTTGATGAATCCAAACATTGATGTTTAATGATTTTAATTGAACAATTTGAAATCTACTAAAAAATGTATTAAGTATGGTGCAGGAAATCAAATGTCTAAAACAGATAGCATAAAGTAAAATAAGCGCCTGATATTAGATCATACGCCCGAGTTAACTTATTCATGTGCCTGACTGGCAACTCAACAAGAACACAATATGTAGCTTGCGTCTGATCAATAACAAATAATTTTTTCCAGAACTCAAAGTGTCTGAAAGCACATCTCAATATTTTCAAAAACGCTGACCCAAGTACAAAAAAGCATAAAGCATAAAGCACCTGCTACAAATTCTTTTTGTTGCAACAAGCTAAGGCACTTTACGCGGTCATATTCCAATGGTACACAAATATGGAAAGTCATGCTGCCCAAGCCTGAAAAGCAACTGCACCTACTATGAAATACGCCTGTACTCTGATAAAGTAATGCAAGTTTCACCTTGTCTTGAATCACTCCAACGATCATAAACTTTAAATGGATGATCAAAGCTCTTTAGCATTTATGAATGAAAGAACAAAAACCTTATTCATCTGAAGAATGTCTCTCAACGGATTTATTGCTGATGAATGTAAAAGGAAAACTTTGAAGGTTATTTTGTAGACAATGAATACATATAGAACAAATGAAAGCATTCAATACTAGCCACACATTCAAAGTTCTTAATTTCTTTCATTCTTCTCAAAAGAATACTTCTCTATTCAATCATTTGTATTTATTGAGAAGTTGTTTCTGCAGTCACACCAACCTTATTTGATATTCACTCTTTGAGAGTTACTTGGTTGACTTGCAAAGCTGTAATCTTGAAGCTGCTGCTTCATAAAAATCTTATCTCTTGTATAGCCTGAAGAGGCTAGCATTAAAGAATACTTGTTTAGGAGCCTGAAGAGGCTATGCATACAAATAATACTTGTCTATAACTTGATCAGTTATAGTGTGAACACTTTGTGAAACCAAGGACTGGACATAGCCTAAGGTTTAGGATGAACCAATATAAATCTTTGTGTTAACCTTTCTTATCCTATCCTCTTTAAATCTACTTTATATATTTGTTGTGCTAACATGAGTTAAAATTGTTAAACTTTAAACACATCTTTTCTCTGTTTTATTTTATCTCAGACGCATCTAAGTGTCTGATACTTGTTTGCGAAAAGTTAATTGTTTTCAAAAAGTTTAAGGAAAAGACGATTCAACCCCCCCTCGTGTTTTCTTCTATTCATTTCATATTTATTAATACATCATATTAATAAATAAATCCATTAGAGTTAAACAACAACCAAGGATTACATAGGTCGTAATATAAACTAAGGTTTTACAACTCAAACCTAAAATGAGACACAACTCCAAAACAAAACTATAATCCTCTACATGACATCTAAGACCTTCAAGTGACTTCCATACTTGAAGTGTATGAGATGGTCCTAAAGATTCCTGCAACTAAAATGTTAAATGGGGGTGAGTCCACTGACTCAATGAGGGAGTTTCCCCCAAACACATGAAGTCATGCATAATCAAGTGTGAACTAAAAATCACACAATCATGCAAGCTCAAGATCAAACAAATAGATACTTTGTTCAAATCTACACATCACAACCATTTATTCTTATGCAAATAATCTCATAAGCAAACAAAAATACCAGGTGAACATCTTGTCCCTTAGAAGATTACCTGTGGAATGACTTGCATTAACTTTCTTTCTCATAACTCACATGTTCTACTCATAAGGGGATACATATCATATATATAAAAATTAGTCTTTGGGTCGCACTTGGGGTTGTTCACTCAAGGTCCCCCGCCCCGACGGTTTTAGTTTCGTACCTCGACGATACCGCACCCTCCGGCCAACAACATCCCTCCTCAACTCCAAGTTTGTTTATGGGGTCCTTAACCCCTACAGTGTTATTTATATTCTGGGGCCTCCCATTCCTCCTGTCGACACTCAGATATTCACAATTAACTCATTTGTCAATCTATTCCACCAAGTTTCTCTCACATATATCACATCACAAATACTCACATAGATAATTCAATAATCATAAATAGATAAACCTCAAGATAACCACAATATATGTACCATCAATCAACATTTAGCATTACTTTATCAATCCATTCTGAAAATTCACATCATGAACATACACATAGATAACTCAATAATCATATAAAAAATGCGTAACAAGCATTTTCACCCAAGCTCATACACCGAGGAAAACAATAATAAGCTACCTCCTTTGAGTGGCAACCTTAACCAATTACAAAGTCATCATAACATTCTTATTACTTTAGACCTTTATCTTAAAAATAAATTACTAAAGTCACAGATCATCCTTTATTAACAACTTATCCACTCACAAGATATTATAATAGAAAATAATTGCATTTCCAAAAAATCATAACATTTTATAACATTATCTATATGATTATCAAATTCAATCCATAAATAGGATTCTATCCTAGCACATCAATATATAAAATTCATATCATATTCATATACCTTCATATCACACCTATTGAGTATATTAACTCATGCAAAGCCTCAACATAGAGATAGCCAATTAAACTTCAATAGTAAAGAAACCGTTCCCTAAACTTATAATCAAAAGGTTCATCTTCAACCATACTTTTCGTAGTTTAACTCAATCACTATTCATTCCAACAAATATACATGCTTCCATGGTTCATTTTAAATGTACATCATCCTACGATTACATTTTGATTCCTCATTATAAATTCTATACTATGAAATATATTTATATCTATATAAATATATATCATCAAGTATTTTCCTTTGCCTCATCAATTATAATGTAGAGGTAAGGTATCAGGTGAGGTGTGGTGTGGTGTTGTGGTTTCGAAATTGGGGAATTGAGAAAAAAGATGATGAGGTTATGGAATTTGGATTTTGATGGAGTGAATGAAAAAATATGAGTGAGTGATAAATGGGATTGGAGAGCACCAAGATTTGAACAACGCGGGTAAGATGTGTTTGTATTATAATCTTGTGAACCACGTCCACAACTTGTTAGAATCGAAATCAAAAAATAATTTCAACTGGTTTTGTCTTAAATGGTTTTAATTTACAAACAAACAATATTTATTCTGCTTTTTTTTTCTTTGTGGTCTCACGTGAGAGGTTGGCAGCTAAACTCATCCCGAGCCTTCAAATCTAAAACAATACCACTTCCCGTCGGTAATTTATAAAAAAAAAGGCATTCCTTTGGTTGGTAGTCTAATTTGTATGTGAAGATGTTTACAATATGTGAAATAGTAAGTGATTGACTCACTCAACAAAATTGAAAGACCTTGAATACAAGCGAAATATTCAGTATATAGTTTTCGAGATTAAATAATTCAAAAGGTTGTTAATGTTAGTATTCTCTATAATAAAAATTCTAAAAGTAGAGGCTCTCCTGGTACTTAAACTAAAACGTCTGATCACACAATTAAAAGTAAGAATTGACTTTTACTTGATGATGTTGTTTATCACAACTTTTTTATGGTAATTATCTATAGACTTGAATGAGAAGTTATCACATATCTACTTGAATTCTACCAATCTCAAATATATCAACTTGTATTTCTTGCTTAATTTCTTCATTGTTGATAACTACAACTATTACATGTCTTCCCACAAGCCATAATTTTCCTTTCTAAAGGTATCCGAGCACCTATGAGAGACTAGAGAGTTTAGGCAGAAAAGGAAAAGAGGAATACTATGAATAATTCTTCACCTAATGAATACAAATTACATGAATGTATTTATATAGAACCAAAGGAATAGCCAAAGGTAATAGCTATCCCTAACTGATTCTGTTATGTTATGAATAAGGCTAAATCAGTTAATAACTAACAATGGTAACCACTAGCAACTAACTAACAGATTTAACTAATACATTTGGATCTTTATCTTTACATCCCCGAAAACTTAGGGTAAGTAGTGACCTTGAGTTTGAGACGTCATTGCTGAAAAGATGGAAGGGATATAGCCTTGGTAAGGACATCAACTGTTTGTTCTGTTGCTGGAGTATGACCTTCAAGAGTCTTGTTCTGAACCTCACAAACAAAGTAGAGACCTAATTTAAAATGTTTTGTCCGAGAGTGTATAGGATTGGCAGCTAATAAGACTGCACTGAGATTATCACAATAGATTGTTGGAGTGGTAGATACTGGAACTTGCAATTCATGTAGAAGAGAACATAGCCAGGAGATCTCAGCTGTAGTAGCGGCAATGCTTCTATATTTGGCCTCAGTATTGGATCTTGACACAGTTGCCTTTTAGAAGACCAGGAAACTACATTAGATCCCAAATAAAGGCAGAATCCTAAGGTTGATTTTCGATCATCAATATCTGACCCCCACTCAGAGTCACAGAAGGCATAGATGTTGAAATTAGAAGAAGGTTGCAATTGCAGTCCATAGTTCACAGTTCCTACCAAATACCTTAAAATTATTTGTGTAGCACAATGATGCTCTTTCGGGTGATGCATATATTGACATACTTTGTTGACAGCATAGGAAAGTTTTGGTCTAGTTATTGTTCTTGGGATATGAGTAAAGATTCAATTTCTTCAACATTGTAAGGTATCAGATCAGTGAAACTGAGCAGAGAAAAAATGCATTGTGCTTACAATTCTCATTGAATGAATACGAATACAAGATGATTAACTTACATGGAGTATAAGCTATATATATACAACTGAGTTATGATCAGTTTTGGTAACTAAACCTAACTGAACTCTCTAACTATTCTAACTGTCAGTTAACTAATTGTTAACTGATATAACTAATATGACACGTGATACTCCCCCTCAAGTTGGGAGATAAATGTCAAGCACTCCCAACTTGCTAATGAGGGACTGAAACTGGACATGAGGCAGTGCTTTGGTGAGAGGATTAGCCAGTTACTGATGGGTGTTAACATGAATAAGGTTGAGGAAACCAGTCCCAACATGCTCATGAATAAAATGGCAATCTATGTCTACATGCTTGGATCGTTCATGGCTCAAAGGATTGCTTGCAAGCTGAATAGCTGATTTACTATCACAAAAAAGTCACTACTGAAGTTACTGGAATTTCAAAAACACGTAGCAATTGCTTAATCCATAGCAGTTCAGAGGTGAGGGCTGCCAAGGCACTATACTCTGCTTCAACAGAGGAACGTGCCACTGTAGGTTGTTTCTTGGATTTCCAAGCAACAAGTGACTCACTAAGGAAGATGCAAAAGCCTGAAGTGGATTTTCTTGTGACTTGGCAGCTTCCCCAATCAGCATCAACATATGCAGATAGTCTTAAAAAGGACTTAGAAGGAAAGAAAATGCCTTGCCCAGGGGTACCTTTAAGGTATTGTAGTAGCTGATGTACTGCATTAAGGTGTGGGGTGTGGGGTGTGTGGTGCTACAAGGAACTGGCTCAACTTATTAACCGCAAATGTGATGTCTGGCCTTGAGATAGTAAGATACATAAGGCGACCAATTGTAACACCCTGTTTTTCAGAATAATTTAATTAAGCTGGTTTTGGTTAAGTTGGATTTATCGTCCAAGGGCTTAGTGAGATTTTTGGTTAAAAGTCCCTTTCTGGTACATGAGCACGCCCGTGCTCATCAGCCAGCAAGCCCGTGCTTAAAGTTAGAAGCGTGTTTCTGATTTTAAGTTGAGCACGACCGTACTCAACAGGGAGCACGCCCGTGCTCAATGCGTGGACCGCGTCTCGTAACGTTAAATCGAGCACGCCCGTGCTCAATAGTAAGCACGACCGTGCTCAAGTCTGAGATTTATATTAACGAAGCAGAACTCGAGGGTTTACGTTTAACCCTAGTTTTTGGTAGCAGCAGCTCCTGTGTGTGCGGCCAGAACGAACCCTCTTCCATTTTTCTTCCTCTTGATCAGTCTTGGGAGCCTTGGGAGACCGCTAGCTTAACTGTCTTAGTGCATTGGTAACGTTCCTTACCCTTCCTTAGTTTCCTTTCGTTATTGTGAATAGGGAACTAATCTTTGGTTTGTTTTGATGATCCAAGATTCGTTTTGGTGTGAGTTGCTAAGGAAAGGACTCGGTTCGTTGCTTGGGACATCGTTAGAGCTACCTTCAATCCAGGTATGGGGAGAAGGGTAGTGTGATCATAGGCTCGGGGTTAGAGTAGAGTAAAGGGGTCCCCATGGCCCTGGTTTTGTTATATGATGAACTGTTATGTATGCATGATTGGTTGATTATTCTGATAACATGTTAGTGATTATTAATATGTTATGTTTATGTTTATAAACTGTTGGTTTAAGTTACGTTGTTGTAATGGTTATGAACATGATGTTATCGTTGTTGGTTGATGCCACTGTTGAATTGGTTGTTGTTATGATGATGAGTTTAAGCCTTAAAATATGCTGATAATTGATAGTAGGATTAATGGGGTTAAAACCCTAAAGTTTGGTTGAAACACAGTCTCTGTTCCTGCCCAGAACAGCACTGTCGCGCGATGAGCACGACCGTGCTGAACAGGGAGCACGACCGTGCTCCCAGTTGAATTCTGGGTAAATGGCCGTGCTGTTCACAACGGCCATGCAGTACAAAGAGCACGACCGTGCTGCCGAGCACAGCCGTGCTCAATAAGAAGCACGACCGTGTTTCACTTACAGGGGAGCACGCCCTTACGTGCTTAAGCACGACCGTGCTGGGTTACGAGCACGACCGTGCTCAACCCACCTGGACAGAACAAGATTAAAGGACTTAAGGGGTTTTAAACCCCACTTCCCTATGATGATAACTGATTAGACAACTTGGTAAATGTTACTAAAGATAATTAAAGATGATGAGATGGTGAGATGTTAAGTCGATACCCTTTTGGGTGCCGCAAGATGATGAGCTATGCCTTGGTGCATTTTGGCCAAGGAAGCCTTGACCCCGTGGTTTGGGTTTAAAGGTGTTGATGTTGCTGTGTACCTTGGTGGCCGAGAGTTTGCCCCAGGTACTGCGGTTGATTCCGCTTAAGTCCTCAGGTAGATTCCGCGAGGCAAGTTGGTGCGGTTGATCCCGCTGTTACCTTCGGCGTTTCCGTTGGAGTTATGGAGGTGGTGATGCCGTTGTTGTTGTGTTGCATACGCATTGCATCGGAGATGTTGTTTAGGGATGTTCGACATAGGGGAGATCGTCCTAGAGTACGACGATCCGGCCATCCACGGTTGGAGTAGATTCTCCTAGCACCCCAGTGATGAGGCATTCGTTGGTTTGATGCGTTGGCTATCCAAGGAGTAGATTCTCCGACGTTGAGTAGATTCTCAATGTGGATATGTAACTCTGAAGTCGTTCATCCCGAGTTTAGTGGATCCACATGCATTGTTGGTTTAGCGGAGTAGGATTGCATTGCACTGCATAACATAATGTTGATGTTGATGTTTGGTGTAAAGCTGATGTGTTTACTGTTTACTTTACTTCCTACCTCTTGCTATATATGATTACATGAACTTACTCTCCATGTTTGTTTGTGTTTGGCCTGATTGGCACCTTGCAGAGGATGACGAGCAGCCCG
The DNA here is from genome assembly GCA_035048595.1 of Echinosophora koreensis. Classification (NCBI taxonomy): domain Eukaryota; kingdom Viridiplantae; phylum Streptophyta; class Magnoliopsida; order Fabales; family Fabaceae; genus Echinosophora; species Echinosophora koreensis. Next base: position 1,249,231 of record JAPCYP010000094.1, read on the forward strand.
GAGAGGAGTGACTCTGAGGAGCCGCCACTCATAGTAGGGCTAGTTGTGTTATGTTAGTTTTCAGTTGTAATTCCGTGGCTGTTATCCCGGAACGGTTATACCAGCTCTGTAGGTGACATCGGGGTTCGGTATATTTTTATTGGTTGTTATGTTTAAAACTCATTTCTTTTTCCGCGTTGTAAACGGTTCATGTGGGACTTTTCTACCCATGGACAATTGTTTTAATTATTTCAATAATAATTGCATGTTTCCTTTTAATTGTTTTTAAATTAAATGGCTTTTAACATGTGGGGTAGAAGGGTGTCACACCAATGAGCCTCCTATACATAGAAATATCAGGGAAAGGGTCACCGTCCACCTCATTCAAGTGTATATTCGGGTCCATTGGTATGGGAGATGGTTTGGCTGAGAGGGATCCAATGTCCTGAAGTAGTTGGACAGCATACTTCCTTTGACACAAATGAATTCCTTTACTTGATTTAGCTATTTCAAGTCCCAAAAAATATTTGAGATCACCAATGATTTTGAGTTTGAAATTTTCTTCCAACCAAGCTTGGACCTTATGGATGAGAGACAAGTTAGGACCTGCAAGGATGATATCATCCACGTACACAAGGAGAATCACTAATTGAGAACCCGAGCCCATGGAGAAAAGAGAGTGGTCTGCAATAGATTGCACAAATCCAAGTTTAAGGACAATGGAACTTAATTTATGGAACCATTGCCTAGAAGCTTGGCAGAGTCCATAAAGGGACTTGGTGAGCTTGCACACCATGTTCTCCCCCTGAATAGGATACCCTTTTGGCAGCTGCATATATACTTCCTCATGGAGCTCTCCATTGAGGAAAGCATTATTGATGTCTAACTGAAGAAAATTCCAATGCAATTGTGCAGAAAGGGAAAGTAGAATTTTGACAGTAGTGAGTTTTGTCACGGGAGAGAATGTATCTAGGAAGTCAATGCCGACCTGTTGTGTGAATCCTTAAGCCACTAATTTGGCTTTATACCGATCCAAAGTGCCATCTGCCTTTAGTTTGGCCTTATAGACCCATTTGCAATCTATTGATCTTTTTCCTGGTGGTAAGGGCAGTGCAGTCCATGTGTTATTTGCCTCAAGTGCAGCCAATTCTTCTGCCATGGCATGTCTCCATTCAGGGAATAGCTTGATGGAAAAATTGAGGTTCATAGATGTTGTTGACTTGCATAACATAATCTTTGTATGCAGGGGATAATTTTGCATAGGAAAGGTGGTTCTGTATAGGATAGGTTACATTGCATTGGTAATGTTGTAGGTAGGATGGAGGTCTATGATTTCTGGTTGACCTTCTAACTGAAAGAAGGGAAGGTGAAGGTTGTGGTGTAGGATTGGCAATGTTGGTTTCTGTATGTTGTTGAGGTTGGGGTGGGGAATTTGTTTGTTTAGGTGTATGGATGACAGTTGGTAGGTCAGGTATGTTTGGTATTGGTTTTGGTAGGACTGTGTCAGGAAATACATCAGGTGTTTGAGGGATATTAGGCAAGTGATGGTAAGGGAACATGGACTCATGAAGAATTACATCCCTAGAGATGAGGAATCGATTTCCTTATGGATCAAACAACTTGTAACCCTTGAAACCACTAGGGTAACCTATGAATACACAGGGTGTTGTCCTAGGACTGAATTTATTTCTTTCTGGAGGTTGTGTGGCAGCAAAACACAAGCGTCTAATTACCCTCATAGTGGTGTAATCTGGTTGCTTCTGATATAGGATTTCATAGGGTGAACAATCACCAAGAATAGGTGATGGAATGCGGTTTATAAGAAAAACAACAGTGTGTAAGCATTCTCCCCAAAAAGGCAGTGGAACCTTGCACTGAAAAAGTAAGGATCGAGCCACATTGAGCAAGTGTTGGTGGTTGCGTTCAACCACATAGTTCTGTTGTGGCCTATAAGGACATGAAAATTGATGAGTAGCACCAGCTTCTTGCAAGAAGTTTGTTAAATCCAGTTCTTTAGCATTGTCTGTTTGAATGGATTTAATAGAAGTGCCAAACTGATTGAGCACATACTTGAAAAAGATTTTGATTAATTGAGTGGCTTCTGACTTTCTGCTCATGAGATGGACCCATGTATATCTAGTGCTGTCGTCAACAATAGTAAGGAAATATTGTTTCTTATCATATGTATTTACAGAAAATGGTCCCCATACAACATGGTGAACAAGATCAAATGGTGCCTGCACATAGTTATTGTGTGAAATGAAAGGCAACCTATGGAATTTTGATAAAGGACATATTTGACATGTATGAGAATCAAAACTAGAAGGATAAGGAAAAGGTATTTTATTGCTTACAAGTTTGAGTACTTTGGCAGACAAATGACCTAGCCTAGAGTGCCATAATGAGGCGTTTTACTGTGTACAACATTACATGAATTTGCAGAAACAGAAATAGAATGCAAATCTGAAACTAGATTATTACAAGAACTTGTGTGTGTGACAGGTTGATAGACATACAACCCATGACTAAGACTACCCTTGCCAATCACTTTTAGCTGATTCTTGTCCTGAATCAAGAATGCATCATTAGTAAAAGACAATGAGTAAATGGAATCTTGCAGTAAAGAACTAACTGATATCAAGTTTACATGAAAATCAAGAATATAAAGAGCATCTTTAAGAACTAATTGTGAAGAAAGCTGGATAGTGCCAATAGCAGAAATATATATTTTGCAATTATTTGGAAGAATGACTGTAACACCCTTCTCGGGTGCTACATCGTAAGTGACATTTCAAGGCCGAAAAATAGATTAATTAAAATTGGCTATAAAAGAATGGGGTAATTCTTTTCTTTTTCGTATGTCATAAATATTACTACTTTGATTTAAATGAGTGGACCATAAAACATTCCATTATCACAATTAGGGTCATGAGTTCGAAAATCATTTACATAATACCCAACCCGACTCATAAACAGAAATCATAGACATATATATAGATCTAATATAAAGATATGGAGACGCAGCTCCTAAAATATAAAATACTTGGAGTCGCAGCTCCATAGATAGTTACATTAACTCCCAAACATACCCAACTGGCCAAACTAAAATTGAAAAGACAGTCCTTTCTCGTACACCGTGAGAAGGACAACCCAATTGACGAGGTCTAGTGAAAACTCTATTTGAGTCCACTACCGACGTCGTCACAAAAAAAAAAAAAACACTACTAGAGTCACTACAAAAGTAACTCTCGGACTAAGCCCTCTAGGAACCATCGACAGTCTGGAAGACTTCCACTAGAAACTCCAACATATCGTCCGCATGCTCGAACCTCAAGCTTTACGATGCGTCAGCCAAGGGACATCTTGACGTCTTAATCTTCCCAAAAGAGTACAGAAGGTACATAGCCAGCCGACATAGGCAATATAAAAAATAAGGAGGTGAGATTTCCATTTATCTTACACAAAAGGCAGACATGCAGTGGTACGACTCTCAGGTACGTACAATTAACAATTATCAATCATGTCTACACTCATAACAAAACAATAATGTTTCATAGAAACATGACCACATCACAACGTTTTCCTAGATAGAAACATCTAAGACTCGAGGAATGACCTTTGAATTCCTATACCATGGTTTTACGAACAGTCGGAGAGAGTGGCTCGGAGGATTGTTCCGGATTACGCTAGCCTTGAGCAATAGAATGCGTCTAGAGTCATCAACGTGCACATTGGCTTTTTCGGGAACATCCTACACTACCAGAAAACACGTAGCATCTAGTCGAGTATGTCAGTGTGTTGCAAGATCATCACGCCACAGAGGAGAAACCAACTGGGCCTATGTGAGTATTTCATACCCCGACATCCCCGAGCATCAATATATCGTCACTACGGAATTCGTACCCGCATTAAAGTCTTAGCTCGATCTCCTAGGCTCAATGGCCTTACAGAACATAGTTTCACTATGTGTTTAGGCAAACTTTACCGGAAAATGCGTTCTTCTCGTCCATCCACCAGATGACTTCTCAATTCCATCGGAATCCTTTCAACGCACTGTAACAGATGCTAGATGTTCTTAAGTCCGAATCACCGGTGCTTAACATCGAGCTAACGTTCTCAAGTAACCTTTCATCTTTGTGCAAAGGTATCTTAAAACACTTGATTAAAAGTCCTAACGCATTATGAGATTGGAACACAAGTCCAATTATTTATTTCTCTGCACTTTTCTAATTGAGCCTTTTTCTTTGGCTTCCAAGAAACCAAATCATTCTGAGTCCATTACATTTTATGAAATATGGATAATGAATTATCCATACTTTATGACTTAAGGTCTTGATCCACCCTATGTCATAAATTATTATGTTCGTGTTTTCACTAAGTCGTTCATGACTTAGGTTTTTGGTCTTTACCGTAATTACTTGTCTTTGAAGACTAAAACCCTTTTGATATTAAAACCAAAATCTTTAAATGAAATCAAATCATTCTTTAAAAACCATTTCCATCCAAGATACACAAGTATCAATTTCTCAAAACCTTTCTCTCGAAAAATCTTTAAAAACGCTTAACGACGGTTCCACCGCTTTTTACTGAATTTAGGCTCAAAAGCCATACTTTTGAAAATATGGTTCTTCACCTCAAATGTATTACTTTCCTAGGTTAAAATACTCATATTAAGTTGTTGAAACACTGACTTTACAGTTTTCTCTCCATTGATACAAAATTCCTGAAAATGTGACCGAACGTCGTTAAGTTTGTAAATCGTGTAAATCCTTTTTCAACGATTTTAAACTCTAATAGTCCAAACTCATTTTGAAGTTTTAGAACACTTTGTTAGGAATGAAAAACAGTCTCTAACTGTCCAATTACATTTATTTTCGAAAATTGCAGTTTAGTCCCTAAACTTTCATTAATTACCAAAAAGGTCCTTATTCACTAAAAACCTTATAACTTTTTATTTATAACTTCAAATCACACCAAACAAACTTCTATAGTTTCATCTCATAAAATATTTTCCAGTTACCATGAAAATTCCAGAAATGACATTTCTGTCCAATATTTTCAATATTTGCAAATAAGTCCTTGTTTACTAAAAAGTTTATATCTTTTTATGTATAAATCCAAATAACTTCAAACCAATTTCTATAGTCTTATATCATTAAGGAATACAACCACAATACTTAAAAATATAGTTTTCAGAACAGTCCCTGAAATTCTCAGTAATTGCATATTAGTCCTTTTTTCTTTTAAAATCCATAACTTTCAATATAATTAACCAATTCAATTCAAAATCATTCTTAGGATTATTCAAACTACGAAAGACCATTTTAAATCTTATGAAAACAGTTTTGGAATAAATCATTTTCTTCTTGATTTAATTATTTTTTTATAGTCCATAAACATCATGGAATCATATGGTTTTGGAGAACAAAGTTGTCTTACCCTATTTCTCATGCTTGGTCGAAACCAAGTTCCAACAAACAAGAAGATTTTCTCTTCATCACTCAATCACAAAACATCATACATGTTCATGTATTCAAGCACTAAATCATGGCATGATTATTAACATATTCAACATATTATCTTTCAATGATCAAGTAAGCATATTAACCATTTTATTTTAACCATTATGCATCAAATAAGCATATCATCAATAAATTTTTATCATACAACATACACCACATAATTATTATACCAAGTCCTCTTAGAGGCTCACAAAACACAAACACATAACCCCAACTTTTAGAGTTTCATGACAACACAAAACAATATAAACCACATACATATCTACTTTAAGGTAGGATAGTGGTAATTTCCCCCATATCTCTTGTAGATCACTTGAAGATCAAACAAAATCAAGCTATAAACAACCAAAGAGCTCACGGTTTTTAGCTCCAAAAACCTAGAAATCAACACATAAAATTAAAAGGGATTATACACTAAGCTTAGTCATAACCAAAGATAGGAAATCAAGGCTTAGATTACTTATCTTAAGCCAAAGGATGATGATCAAGAGATGGATGTTCATGGCATGAAAATCATGAAATGAATGAACAAGAAGACATGATTGATCATGTAGAAGAGAGGTTACCTCTTGATGATGAAGGAATGAAGAGAAATGATCAAAACAAGCTTAGTTGAAAATTTGACAGCTTTGAGGATATGGTGGTGTTATGAGTATATCTCACTATATGCTCATCTAAAAATTACAAACTTTGGCTTGTTGGAAAGGTAAGAAGAAGAGGCACAACTTTGATGTTGAAGGTTTTGTTTGATTCAGAATAGAACATGGGCGTAAAGTGCCTTCTTTCCACTGTTCTCGTGTGATGCTGAGGATTTTGAGCTGTTTTAGTAATTTGGGCATATCTCCCAATATACTTATCCGGTTTTGATGATCTTTAGCTCGTTGGAAAGAAGAGATGAATAGGAACAACTTTCATGTATAAAGTTTTCGGATTTTCAGAACGGAAAAGGGTCAGAAGTTTGGCACAGTTTCGGGGAATCAATGGAGCTTTTCTTTGTGTTCTTGATGAAGAAGAAGAAAATGTCTAAGTGTAGGGGAGTGGGCAGCCACGAATTGGCTTGGTGTGGAGGGGTTTTCCACCTTGTAAAATGAGTGATTTAGGGAGAGGATATGTGTCATTGTTAATAACCATTTGTTAGTAACCATAGTTAATGTTAACTAAGCTAGGTTAAGTTAAAAAAATAATATAATACTTAACTAGGGTTAATAATAATCATGACTAGAAAAATATGTGGTGAAGAGTGAAAGGAGTGGTGTGGCTGAGTTTAGCACCACAAATGAGGAGGAGAAGTCAATTTGAAATTGTCTTGTGAACCATGGTTGAATTAACCAGACATAGGTTAGGTTAATTTAGGAGTAAATTGGTCATTTCACTTGAAATCATCATGACAAATGAGTGGTGATGGTGAGTAGGAGTATGTGGCTAAATTGTGACCACATGTGAGGAAGAAGATATTTTGTTGCCAATCATGGTTGGCTAACCTTAGTTGGAGTTAACTAGTCATAAGTTAGGTTAAAGCTCTAAATATCTAGATATTTCTTTGTTGTCATTATGGCTAGGGTTAGTCACCACCATGACTCACCATGGTGACTCATTCCTCTTGAGTCATCTTGGATGACTCGTCGTTCTATCTTCCGGTGTATCTCTGCGCATCCATATCTGATTCCGTTGGTTACCCGATTAGGGTTTTTGAGTGGAAGATGATGAAATGAAATCAAAATGAAATAAGTTTGGTTAAGTGGAGGGGCTGCACGAGATTGAGTAGTTTTAGAGGGTATTTTGGTCAAAACTCACTTAGGGACACTCTTGGAATTTCACTTAAAAACCAAGGGCATTTTGGTCTTTTTACTAGAATAAATATCATGATATTTTGGTGTCATCATTAGGCTTCATAAATGCTAGGTGAGTCACCCATGTGACTCACCACCCTAGGTGGCAAGATGTCCCATCATCTGGAGTCCAGTTTTGTCTTTGCACGTCCGTTCTCGACTCCGTCGATCACCCGTTTGTTGATGATGCGCCCGAATAAAGTATAATAACTTATTTATTTTGAAAATTTTCAAAATAACCAATATCGTTGGAAAAATAATATAAACCTAAACCGTTTCGTTCAGGGTCAAAATTAGGTTTTCTGATCAGTAAACTTTTACTGTCAATGAAAAACACAGACCGAGTTTTGCCTAAATTTTTAATCTAAAATTTCACTGTAACTTCCTTCGATATTAAAGGTCTCAACTATGATTTTGTTTTCCTCAAAATCATTTTCTAGATCCCCGGTAATAATATAAAATATAATTACCAGTCAAGACGCGAGAAAACAGGGTGTTACAATGACAAACTTATTTGATAAGTTTCTATAAGATTGAAAAAACTCAGGAATGAGATATGTGGGAGGTTGCTCCTGAATCTAAAATCCAAGTACTTGAATGACTATAGTATTAGGATGACAAGTGAAAATCAACTCTATACAATTCAAGGGTCTATATTGCAAAAAAAAAAAAAAAAAAAAACATATTTAGAAGTGTCTCCTCTTAAGACTTTAAATTTATACATAATACACTTTGTCTACTTGTTGTAACCTGTTTTTTTTTTCCTCCCTCGTGGATGAGGGACTTATTTGCTCCCTCACCCTAGAAGTAACATATATATATATATATATATTCATAAAGTTCTCGGGATAGTGACTCCATGGGGCGGGGGGGTATGATCCCCGTTCCCTTCCCCAAATTGCCTTTTGGGGGAATTTTCTTCCTCACCCTTCATCCCCACGAGGAAAAAATCCAGTCCTCGAAGGGATCACCGTGTTCATGTAACAATTGCTATCCCTAAACATTGCCCAGTACAAATAGAACATCATAATAACCCCATAAAAGCCCCACACCCAACCCCTACAGTCGTGAAACAAAATTAAGCCAGACGCAGTTAAATACACATGCTAAATGGCCATCAAATGAAACTGGACCTGCAAAATTTTGCAGCAAGAATTTTCAGCCACCAGCTGTCTAAACCATTGCAACCTTTGCTGACTCTAGGACCACAACAACCACCATACTGTCTGTAATAGTAACATTAACCTACAAGAAGCATCTAAACACTAAACCAATAACAGCAAAGAACAAAGATAAAAACAGTTAACACCCCTTCATACACTCAATTGGATTGGAACATCACTTTGAAAAAAGGTAACCTCTTCCTTTATTCATAGCCAAGAACCAGGATCATGATCATGATCTTACCTTAATGAGGTCAAGGACTACATGCTAAAAGTTCCACCTTAGAAGATTATTTTATTTCTCATAAATCTAAGAGACCAATTTACATCACCCCGAACCAAAAATATGCAGTTTTTGAAATGTTTCCCCCTTGGCAAAGAACCATATTGGAGGTAATGTTCAAACCCCTCATGATGTAAAACCAGAGACATCTAACCAAGAATAGATGTGCATCGATAATTGCAATTGGTAGGAGAATGTACTAGAGAAGAAAGCATGCTCAGCTATTTTCACATTGTTAAAACAGAACACACAAGAATCAATCATTTGATTTCCAAAGAAGATTGAAGATATAGAGCTCATTTGGATATAATTTTTTTTATAAGAAAAGTGCTGATTTTCAAAATAAAAGTGCTTCTAAAAGAACGCAAATATTTGAATAGCTTTAAAATAAAAGTGAGAAAAAATACATGAGGTTTTTTTTTTTTTTTTTTAATAAACAATTTCTAGCTTCAAAACCGGATGTGGTGGGAGAGAAAGTGAAGACAGACACGTTTTATGAAATTTATTTATTTTTTGAACAATAATATTCCAGCAACCAGGTTTAAAAGGACATACATACACCAACATGTGATTGGTCCGAGTGATAACTGACTCAGGCCCCTTACACAAGTGATCATGGATTCGATCCCTAGCTCTTGCATATAGAAAAAACCTAGTTGAAAGAGATCAACCCTTAAATACAGTCAAGTACCTCGAAGGATTAATCTCCACAGTTGCACGCAAAGGATAACCTGGGAAAAAAAAAAAGAAAAAGACATGCATCCAAAGGTTGGCAGTATTCAGCACAGCACCCACTTCGGTAGGATGATGTTGTGGGACTACCCCAGCCATTGATTTCGTTAATATTGAAATAAAGAAATGTTTTTGAAGAACAGCACTTATTTTGATTTTATCAAATCGGTTGTAGAGGTCGCAGGATTGTACACGCTTGAACGTCCTTTAGCAATTCCCTTACTAATATATATACATAACTGAACCAGTAACACAGTCCAAAAATCAATGTCAAGAGAACCTAGGTGGGTTAGATAACAACAGTCATGGCATGCAACATTTGTTTTCTCTTTACTTATAGTTGTTATAAGACAACTTAAGATACTGTACACCAATCAATACTTCCTAATACAATTTTTCATAATGTCAAGCATCTTGGATGAACTTTACCAAACAGATGAACTGAATGCAATGGTAACCAAAGGATCCACCACAGTGGACTACAAATAGAGAAAAGCTATGGTACCATTTTTGCCTAAAAAGCAACTATCAGCACTGCAACTATTTGTGCTCACACGAGCCACAAAACATGTTGTAGTAAAATGGAGCAGCATTCCTTCGGGCTAATGGTACAGCAAGGAACACTATTCAGCAATTCCGAAAATTATCTTTAAATGCATCAAAAGGGGTGAATGATTAATTGGGAGGCCCATCAACCACTTGGTATTCCTGGTGTCATGTGCTTCCGGGACCCCCTGGAGCATCATTTCCTGCAGCTGGTTTGCGATTCAAGTAACGAATAACAGCATCTTCAACCCTGTTCAAATTGTGAAACAAGATATAAAATTTCATAGGGAATGGTGACTGATTGTGTATTTATATGATAAAAAATGTTACTTGTACACCTAGACATCAAGACAACATGGCTAATGGATGTAAAAATCATGGCTAATGGTGTCTAGATATATGGATGACTAGTGTTGTCAAATTTGTGGTTAATGATGTACAAAGTTTGTTTAAACGTTGTAAAAATCTCAGAGATATTCAAATGTCATTGCTGTTATATGATATTGAAGAAAAAGCACATGAACCCAGTTCAAGTCTAATTTTATCTGGCAAATGAACAAAATGAAAAGCACATAATGCAATTTAGTCATTTGAAATAAAATGAAACAAAATCATCCCAAGGCCATATGGGATGAAGGGAACTGTATAAATCCAATTAAAATACAGTACATCACCCTCTCCTAAGGCAATTTTGAAAGACTATTAAGAACTAAACTATAAAGTTGGATTCATAATTATTATTATTATTATATTATTATCTTCAGGTTAGTCAATCATAACCAAGTCCAACGGATGGCAATGGATTTATTTTTAACAAAGAAGATAGCAGGCAGAGGAGAAGCAAAAATAAAATATAGAATAGAATAAAGCAAAACGATTGAGGACAAAAAGCTAAAGCTTACCATGGTTGGTTGAAGAAATCTGATCGACGCTCTTTTTCAGCATTACGACTGGATTCTCCAGCTGCAAGTTTCAAATCCCTGCTTTGAGACTCAATCAAGGCATTTATAAATTCTACTGGAGATTGACTGAAACCAAGAAAGAATGCTCGTCTCCTACGGTGCTCATGGATTTTTCTAATGATTCCACATATTGCTTCATCACATGTATCAATCTCTTTGTTCTTCTCCACATTAGCTAATAATGCAGACAACTCCCTCTGAATAGGAAAAGGAACATCGACCGTCACATCATAACAAGCAGTTCCGACGGGACTGTTTCCTGAGAGCTTAATTTTATGCTCCAACAGTATAGGCTGCAGAGGGAACAAATGTGATGATATTTTCTGTGAAACCATTGTAAACTTCATCTTTTCTTCCCCAAATACTCTCTGAAGAGGCTGATCACAGTGAAAGAAAGAAGGGTCATTTGGATTTTGCAATTTCCTGGCCTTCACATAATGCCAGATTGCAGCAATAATTCTTGGGCGGGTATCAACTTCAATACCAAGAACTTCTGTCAATGCAGGTGATAGCTTAAACTTCTCAGGTACATAATTCATCTCCAGGCGTATATTCGCTGTGAATTCTTTATCTCCTTTCCTTTTTACTTCAAAACCTTCATGAGGAGCAGGTGATCGTGAATTCTCCCACAAGATAAGGTGATTATCAGGATAGAGTTTCTGATCCAAAGAAATGGTTACTCTTTTAAAGAAAGCCGAGAACTTTGGATACAATGGAGATGACTTCTGAACTACTGCTGGCTGATCAGGGTCTACACCATCTTCCAATATTCTCCCAACTATCTTCAGTGTCCAGGTAGGAGGCTCAGCATTTGGCTTCTTTGGAATCGAGCGAATTTGATTAGCAAAAGTATTAAAAACATAGATGCGAAGAGTTTTCTGAATACATGGTGGGTTCTTGAGCGCTTCCTGGATGTCAACCTTCTTTCTAGCAAGCGCAGCATCAACGCGAGACTCAAACTCAAGAAGCTGGGTGTACATTGCAGACTCAGGCAGGATAGCCGCCACCCTCTCCTGAAGCTGTTTCTCAGGGAGCTTCTGCTTCTTCCTTCTCGCCGAAGCAGGGGTGAGTTCCATCGGTCTTAAAGGCGAGAAGCTGTTCGGAGGAGAAAATCCAACCGGGCGCATAGGTGGTTTTAAGGGCATCCGCTTCCCACTCGAGTTGCCGGGGGTAGAACCCGAAGACGCCGACACCCCCAAATTCCCCAAACCACCAGACTGGCTCTGATTAAGAGTCAGCCCTTGAGCTTGCAAATGAGCTTGGAGTTGAGCATGAGCTGCTGCTTGGGCATGAGCAGCTTGAGCAGCCTTAGACTGTGCTTGTGCAATGGCATGGGCTTGGGACAGTGGAAACTGGCCCGGGAAACCAGCACCAATCTGGGCTTGTGCTTGGGACTGTGAAAAACCAGGGTTGGAAGGAATAGAAGTGGAGGGTATCCCAGGGTTTCCAAAGGGTGAGGAAGAGGACCCAATGCCCTTGGAAGGATTATTATTGTTCACAGACATCACTATCTATCTAAATCTAATCAACTAGTCAACCAAAAAGGGGCAAATAAAAAAAAAACAAAATATAAAATAAAATTCAAATCTTTTTTAAGACCTAATAGTAAAGATCTTAACTTTAAGTACTGATCTTAAACACTGAACCTAGTTGGGGCATACCCAACAAAAATTCAAGTGTCAAATTCATAACTCTGAACAAAATCACTATTACCTATTTTGAATCCCAAAAATAACGAAAACCTCTGAATCTGATTGTGAATCAAGTAGGGTTTACCTCGATCTGGGCTTAGAGGATCCAGTGAGACTGAGACTAGGCTTCAACACGATGACGATGTTGAGGAATTCGGAAACTGTTGTAGAGAGAAAATGATGAGAAGAAGAAGAAGCTTCAATGGGTACCCAATTGAGGAGAGAGAAGGAAAGAGAATTTAAGAAAGGGCGTGAAGGGTGAGAGAGATTGAGGTTGGTTGTTTGGCGAAGGTCGATAATGGCGGTGGTGGCAAGCTAGGGTTAGAACAATGGCCGATTTGGGAGGTCAAAGTTTAGTCAGTGTGTAGCGTTCACTTCTAACGCTTTCATTTCTTTAACGGCGTCGTTTCGGTCCAGCAAGTTTTTTTTTTTTTTTTTTTTAATTCCTTTTTTTCTTTTCGGTCCAAAAAGTTTTGAATGCTCAGCAACCATGTCAGTGTCAATACTCAATAGAGATCTTTAGGGTTTGAATTTTGTGAATAGGAAGAAAAAAAAAAATTCTAAATTGAAAATGATTATCAAGTATAGTGATTGAATTCAACAAAAAAAAATTTGAATTTAGTCCCTAAATGTAACAATCATTTTCAATTTGATCCCTACATGTAACAATCATTTTCAATTTTTATCCATATCATGTGACTAGGGATGACAATTTGTACCCTACCCATAGGGTACCCGCAAAAATTACCCATAATGGGTAGGGTAATTACCCGCACAAGGGGTAAGGGTCCGGGTACGGGTAATTACCCGCAAAAATGAATGGGTACGGATGCGGGTATGGGTACTATGGTACCCACCCCGCCCCATACCCGCACATTTGGTTACTATATAATTATTTATTTATTTATTTATATTACTAATATATATAAAGACAAATTATAAAACCAAAATTAATCTAAAGATTCTTAACTTTCTAAACCTAGTTGCATCTATAATTCCTTTTTGGGTGTTTTTATTTATTTAAATACTTTGATTTGCAATATTTATTAGTAGATTTAAAAGACCTTTGAATCGTCTTTTAATTGTTATAACTTTCTTTTGTTATTTTTTACTTTTTCACTATTAAAATGCGGGTACGGGTACTTAGGTACCTAGAGGGTACGGGTAAGGGTACTAAAGTTACTACCCACGAGGATACGGGTCAGGGTACGGGTAATTTTTTCAAATGCGGGTATGGCGACGGGTACTATAGTACCCTACCCAAACCCTACCCATTGCCATCCCTACATGTGACGACGTTATAACACCAATAAACTGTAAGGACCAAATTAAAAATAATTGTACATATAGGGACTGATTTGAATTTTTTTACATATAGAGACTAAATTAAAAATCAGTGTCACGTATATGGACCAAATTATTAGTTTAACAAAAAAAGGGTTAATTTATTGAATAGAGTTTTCCAATTTAATTCAGATTAATTGAATAATAGTAGGTTAATGAATTTTTTAGTCCATGCAAATGGAGACTGTCTTGATTTTAGTCCTAGCAAATGTGTGATTGTCTTCACGTATATTACTGGCTCAACAACTAGTAAATTAAATGTATTTCATGTAAATTTCATTGAATGAATTCATTGATTACAAGAGAAATAGAAGATGGTTTTATAGAACCAAAAGCTAAACTAACACATATAATATCCTAACTAATATAACTGCTCATAAGAGAGATAGCCTAGCTGTTACAAAAAGGATATTGGCTGGAAACAAGCAGAAGATGGAAGAGCTTATTCTGCAGCTTCTCCCTCACAAGTCACAATATGGCAATCTAATTCGATGTGCTTAGTCCTCTCATGGAAAGAGGAGTTGGCTGCAATATGCCTGGCCGACTGACTGTCACAGTAAAGAAGGGTAGGTGATGTAAGAGATACATGGAGATCTTGTAGAAGGTAAGCAAGCCATTGCAGTTCACACACTGTTGATGCAAGTGCTTTGTACTCTGCTTCAGATGAGGACTTGGAAACAATGGCCTGCTTCTTGGATTTCCATGAGACAAGGGAGTTGCCAATGAAAATGCAGTATCCTGTGACAAATTTTTGAGTGTCATGGCATGTAGCCCAGTTAGAGTCACTGAAAGCCTTGATCTGGAGAGGAGAATCTGCTGGGAAGAACAATCCTTGAGCTGGACAGTGTTTGATGTATCTTAAGATCCGTATTGCAGCATCATAATGATGAGTGGTAGGATGGCTCATGTATTGACTTAGCTGCTGTACAGAAAATGAAATGTCAGGCCTTATATGAGTTAAATACAAAAGTCTACCAATTAGTCTTCTAAAGGATTCAGGGTCAGGCAAGGGAGAACCATCTGTTTTAGTTAATCTAGTGTTTTTGGACATTGGAGTGGTAAGAGGCTTGGAGCCAAGAAGACCACAATCAGAAAGTATGTCCAATGCATACTTTCTTTGACAGATATGGATTCCTTTCCTAGATCTAGCAATTTCTAGTCCTAGAAAATATTTAAAGGCAGAATGAAGATCATTTTTCAAAAGTTCAAAATCATGCAAGTTGTTTCCTGCAACTATCAAATCATCCACATAGATCAAAAGTATAGTAATGGAAGTATTGGTATGATTAATGAAAAGAGAATGATAAGATTTAGATTGAATAAATCCTTTGGAAAGTAAAAAAAATTAGATAATTTAGCAAACCATTGTCTGTTAGATTGTCTAAGGCCATAAATTGATTTTTGCAATTTGCAAACTTGATTGGGCTTAAAGGAAGAAAGTCCAGGAGGTAAGTGCATCTAAACTTCTTCCTCTAGGTCACCATGTAAGAAAGCATTGTGTACATCCATTTGTTGTAAATGCCAATTTTGGATAGAAGAAATGGCTAAAAGAAGCCGAATGGTTGTAAGTTTTGCCACTCGTGAGTATGTGTCAAAATAGTCTACGCCTTCAATTTGATTGAAGCCTTTGGCTACAAGGCGGGCATTATATCTTTCTATTGAGCCATCAACCTTGTATTTAATTCTATATACCCATTTGCATCCTACGTGAGTTTTATTAGGAGGCAATTCAGTGAGTTGCCAAGTGTTATTGTGGGGTAGCCAATTCTTTATTCATGGCATCAACCCAATGGCTGTGTTGTGCAGCCTATTTATAGGTGGTAGGTTCAAAGTGTGTGGATATAGAGAGAGTGAAATGAAGATGAGAAGATGAAAGATTAGAATAGGAGAGAACATCTGATAAGGGATAGAGTGAATTAGAATGAGAAGAGTTAGAGATACTGTTACAGTGGAAATCTTGTAAGTACGTAGGTGGCCTCTTGGTTCTTGTTGATCTCCTTGTTGGCTCTTTAGTTTCAGGTTGAATGGCTTGTGTAGCATCATGAGAGGATAGTTGAGAATCCTGTGCAACATTAATATGAATATCAAGATGCTGAATGGTTGGAATATCAAATTTTAAAACTGAATCTGCATCAGAACAATTTTGTGAAGGTGCTGAAAAATCAGTTTGTGAATAAGATTCAAAAGGAAAAACATGCTCGTAGAAAATGGAGTTTCTGGAAATAAAAACACTGTGGGTTTGCAGGTCATATAAAACATAGCCTTTTGTGCCTTGCTTGAATCCTAGAAAATTGCATTTCCTTGCTCGAGGGTCAAGCTTGTGGCGATTTTGTTGGAGAGTAGAGGCAAAAGCCAAACATCCAAAGACTCGGATGTCCATAAATGTAGGTGGTTGGTTAAGTAAAAGCTCATAGTGAGTCTTATGATGGATAATAGGGCTAGGCAACCTGTTGATAACAAAAGTGGCATGGCATATAGCAAAAGACCAAAAACATTTAGGCAACTTAGAATGAAAAAGTAAAGCTCTAGTGACATTCAAGAGATGCCTATGCTTCCTCTCAACAATGGAGTTTTGTTGAGGGGTTTCAACACACATGATGTTTGATGTAATATTCCAAGAGATGCATAATAGGTTGGCATAAGGAATTCTAAACCATTGTCAGTTCTAAAAGTCTTTAAATGAGCAGAAAATTGTGTTTAAACTAAATTGAGAAAGTTAGTGATAAGTGTCCTAGTTTCAGATTTATTATGCATCAAATACAGCGAGGT
Source organism: Echinosophora koreensis (assembly GCA_035048595.1). Classification (NCBI taxonomy): domain Eukaryota; kingdom Viridiplantae; phylum Streptophyta; class Magnoliopsida; order Fabales; family Fabaceae; genus Echinosophora; species Echinosophora koreensis. The sequence goes on from JAPCYP010000094.1 coordinate 1,266,051, forward strand.
ATGCCTACTATAATCATCCACAATAGTCAAAAAGTATCTATGACCTTGAAAAAATGCAATATTGATGGGTCCCCATATGTCCATATGCAAAAGCTCAAAGGAACTAGAAGTATTAGTGTAACTAGTAGGAAAAGGAAGTTTAGATTGTTTGGCTAGATGACAAGAATCACAAATGAATTGTCTATTAGGTATAATATAAGGGAAATTGGTACATAAATTCTTCAAAACATCAGTAGATGGGTGGCCAAGTTTAAAGTGCCACAAATCAAAAGATTTAGGTAACATCTTATTGGAAGTATTGCTAGAAAAAGAAGCTAAGTTGTAAACAGAATGTTGGGGAGTGCCGTGGAAGATGTAGAGGCTATGGTGTAGCTTAGCATGCCCAGTCATCTTCCTGGAAGATAGGTCCTGTATGACAAAGAATTTGGAGAAAAAATCAATTGACAATTAAGTGAAGAAGTAAGTTTATGAATGGAAATTAGATTATAGTGAAACTCAGGGATAAAAATAACATCATGTAAATAAAGACCATCTTTAAAAAGGATAGTTCCTGAAAAAGAAGCATTAATATGAATTCCATTTGGCAATTGGACTGAAATAGGAGGAATTTTCTGAAAAGAATGGAAAGAAGTAAGGGTAGTGCAAATATGATCACTAGCTCTAGAGTCCAATATCCAAAAGGAATTTGAGGAAAACGGATTATCTGTTTTAGTGACTCCAGAAACCATATGATTCCTAGAATCATTGGATGATTGCTTACTTGTAGAATTGATGGAAGATCCAGGTTATGCCTTGGAAGATTGAAGTAAAGTAATGAGGTATTGAAAGTCTTCTTTGAAAATGGACATTGATGTCTCAAGAGCAGGCTGCTTGGCAGAAACAGTGGGGTGTTGTACCTTGGGAGACTGATCAGTAGAAGTAGTGGCAATGGAGCTATTAGAGCTTGCAGTTCTTGAGCGATACCCAGGAGGGAAACCATGTTTGAAATAACAATTTTCAATGGTGTGGTTTGTCCTTTTGCAATAAGTGCAGAGCATAGATTTGTTGTTATTGTTTCTCCCTCTTCCTCGACCTTGAGAAGAATTGTTAGGGCAGTTTTGGGAAAAGGAATTGTTGCTATTAAAGGAGAAAGCAGAGGAATCAACAGATGGGGGGAAAGAAGAATGACATTCTTGTTGAACAACCATAGAATAAGCTTGGCTTATAGAGGGTAAGGGATTTAGCATCAAGATTTGGGTTCTTACATCTTGATGAGAATCATTAAGGCCCTTTAAAAAGCAAATCACATGCTCTTTATCTTTATAAGACTGTACATAATCGCGAAGTGAACAAGAACAAGCAACAGCACAGGAACAAGTGAGGAGTAGGGTGAGTGAATTCCAGTTCATCCCAAATGATTTTCATATCAATAAAGAAAGTGATTAAGGAACGATCACCTTGGCGCATAGAGTGCAGTTCTTGAAGAAGATCTGATTATTGAAAATGATTGCCCTTTGTAAAGCGATTTTGGAGTTCCAGCCAAAAATCATGAGCACTGTCAAAGGATGATGAACTCAGTGAAATTTGGGAATTTAGGGTTCGGTTGATCCAGGATACCACGATATTGTTGCAACGTTCACAAGAATCGAAAAAAGGATCAATAGGCCTGGGTTGAGTGATAGCGCCATTGACGAATTTGAGCTTGTTCTTTGAAGACAGAGCTCGAGTCATGGCATGACTCCAATGATACTAATTGTCCCCATTGAGAGCAGGGGAAACGATAGTATGGGCTATTGGGGTTTAGGGATGGACCGGCTGGGGGAACATGAATGTTGGCCCCGCCGCCACTATTGTTGTTGTTGTTGTTGTTATTTGTGGTTGAACTGGAATCGGGTGAGGTTTCAGCCATGGCCAAAAAAGAAACAAAGAATGGTAAAGAATGGGTTTAGCAGAAGCAAGAAAGGATTTGTCAAATTGATACCATATTACAGGTTCAGCAGCTAGTAAATTGAATGTATTTCATGTAAATTTCATTGAATGAATTCATTGATTACAAGAGAAATAGAAGATGGTTTTATGGAACCAAAAGCTAAACTAACACAGATGATATCCTAACTAATATAAGTGCTCATAAGAGAGATAGCCTAACTGTTACAAAAAGGATAAGATCAGTTTTAGTTATGTGAAAACTGATAAGCAAAAGAGATAAGACTAATCCTAATAGCCTAACTACTTTGTAGATGATTGATGTTGTGGAGAAGCTTCCAATAACGTAATCTTCATCAAAACTCAGTGTGCCTAAAGAGACTGAGTGAAAATAATATTGGCTAATTTAGAATGATACTCATTGAGCCTGAAGAGATTAGGTAAAAAGATACTTGTAACAATCTAGAGAGACTAATACTCATTGAGCCTAAAGAGGCTAAGTGAAAATAATATTGGCAACAATCTAAAGAGGCTGGTTGAGAACAATACTTAATGAGCTTGAAGAGGCTAGGTGTGCAAAGAATTCACAATGTAATTATCTCGGTTGTTGTTAGGGACTGGATGTAACTCATGGTTTTTATGAGTGAACCATGATAAATCTTGTTGTTTATTTCTTTCTACCGTTATCTCTTTTTCTATGTTGTTTTATTTATTTCAACAAGTTTCTAATTGAGAATAAGGACTACACTCTAAATTGTTTTCAAACTGTTTTATCCTTTTGATTTTGTCTAACTAGTTGACGAGTTGTCTGATATGATCAGACGAGTCATTGTTCATCAGACAAGTGAATCGCCTTAGCTTCTTTCATTCTAGTTTGGTAAAATTATGTTCTTAGTTGTGTTACATGGCCTTTAAATTAGTTTTTCTTAAACTTCTACACTTTCTTTACCTACAAAACTCTCATTTATCTTTTGACGTTTGTTAAAGGTATTTATCTTTATTTATATCAACCTGTTTGTAAACGAGCTCTCTTGTAAAAACTCTCATTTGAAGAAAAAATTTAAAATTTCTAATATCACCTAATTCACCTCCCTCTTATGTGATGGTTGTTGAAATCAACTACCTAAAATAGTGGCTAAGCTTAACAAGTGACTTCCAAATAGGTTTCGGTAATGAGTTGAATGCAAAAGGAAGCAATAGCTTCATGAATACGTGACGGTCATGACTTTTCATTCCATGTAACTTTATATGATAGAAATTAGAAAGTTACGGATGCTAACAACAACTAACCTCCGTATCGAACCCTAATAGTGTAGCTCAATAAATGTCATCACAACTTCGAAGATCGCATGAAGTGACTCTAAAATAACTTGCACATACTCATGCATCCTTGTATTAGGTCCTGGTCCTTTGTTTTCAAAAAATGGACCCAATAACAATTGTAAAATAATCGAGGAGTTATTAGCAAATTGCATATACTGGCGTACAACGAGTCACAATGAATGCACATCGATGCGCACAAAACCCAATGTGTACCATAAATATCATGATATACATAAAGCTAGTTAAAACCAGAATTACAAAACTAGAATTGGTCATCGACTCAGTTATGGTACTAGGTCAATGAGTCACCAGTCAAACCAGTGAGTCACTATTTGAATATCATAAACTGGTATATATTAAATTTATAAATTTTATGATGAAGGTATGTATATATAATATTTTTCAACTATAAACTCAACAATTGTTGTGGTCTAGTAGCAAAACTGGTTTACCACCACAGCACCATCTTGGAGGATCCCTTCAGCCAGTCTCACAACCTTGGTCATTTTCTTTTCTTTTATCTTTTTGAAAGAAAATATTTTTGCTAAATGTTAACTATGAATGTGGAAGTGCCTATGTACCTTGTTATAAAATGTAATATTGTGTAATTCATAGTTTCATGTAAACTGTTATGACAGTTATAAGTAGTTAGTTAGCTAAACTGTTATTAGTAAGTTCATAACTGAAATGGTTAGTGGCATATTTGTGCCATACTCCACGTGTATAAATAAGTGATATTGTGTACACATTCAGATGATGAATATACAGAAAAAATATTCAGATACACATTGTTCATTCTTTCTTTTTTCTATTCTTTCCTTTCTAAGTGCTTGTGAGTGTGTGTGGAAGTCTGTAGTTCTAACAACTTGGTATCAGTAGCAGAAGATCAGGGACCTGTGTGAGTGATCGAGTATGGCTGCATCAAATGGAAATGGAAGTTTCATTCCAGCTATACCAATCCTTGATGGCAAGAATTTTGATCATTGGGTCATAAGAATGGAAGCCATTCTTGGCTTTCAAGAATGTCTGGAAATTGTAAAAGATGGGATTTCAGAGAAGGATGATGGTGCTGCTAAGAAGAAAGACTACAAGGCTCGATGTTTGTTTCACCAATGTGTGGATCTTGCCAATTTCGAGAAGATCTCCAAGGCAAAGACAACCAAGGAGGCATGGGACACCCTAAAGAATGCATATGGGGGTGCTGAGAAGACAAAGAAAGTGAAGCTGCAGTCTCTCAGAAGGCAGTATGAGTTACTGACCATGCTAGAGAAAGAATCAATTGCAAAGTATTTTATTAGGCTTCAGTTGATAGTAAATTCAATGAAGACCTGTGGTGAAACAATTTCAGACCAACAAGTTGTGGAAAAGATCTTGAGAACTCTCACTCCAAGGTTTGACCACATAGTGGTAGCCATAGAGGAGTCGAAAGACCTTGAGCATATGAAGATGGAAGAGCTACAAAACTCCCTTGAAGCTCATGAACAAAGGCTCAATGAGAGATATGGTATGAGAGATGTAGATCAGGCATTGCAAGCACAAGTTTCAAGAAAGGGTGGTGCTGAGAAGTGGAAGGAGAAAAAGTGCAAAGGCAAGGAGGTGAGCTTCAAGAACAATGGCAATATGAAATCTAGTGTTCAAGAACAGCAAAAATTAGATCAAGATTCAGCTGAAAGCTCAAGAATGGGTGGCTCAAGTAAAGGTAGAAAGAAATTCAACAAAAAGAAAGTGAAATGCTTCAATTGTCAGAAGTATGGTCATTTTGCCAGTGAGTGCTATGGCAACAAGAATCAGCAGAAGAGACAAGACAATGAAGCACATATGGCACATGATGATGATTCTGATTCTGATGCTGTGATGTTAATGGTTACAACAAGCTCTGAATTAGGTAACTCTGATATATGGTACCTAGATTCAGGTTGTTCTAATCATATGACAAGCCATAAAGAATGGCTGGTTGACCTTGATGAAAGCAAGAAGAGCAAGGTCAGGTTTGCAGATAACAGGACAGTACCTACAGAGGGAATTGGAAATGTGTTAATCAAAAGGAAGAATGGCAAGTGTGCTGTAATTTCAGGTGTTCTATATATTCCTCATATGAAGAGTAATCTGCTGAGTATAGGCCAACTTCTTGAGAAGGGTTTCACAGTGAATATGCAACATGATCATATGGAGATTTTTGATTCTAGTCACAGAAGAATTTTGAAAGCTCCACTCTCTCAAAATAGAACCTTTCAAGTTCAGATCCATGCTGCTGATTCACAGTGCTATGCTGTAGAGGTGTTACATGATGAGTCATGGCTGTGGCACTTGAGACTTGGCCACCTGAACTTTAAAAGTCTCAACCAATTGAAGGCAAGGAAGATGGTGACTGGACTTCCAAACATCAGAATCTCAGATAAGGTATGTGAGAACTGCTTGATTAGTAAAATGCTTAGAAAATCATTTAGTTCTTACATTCCTATGAGATCCTCTAATGTACTTGAAGTAGTACATTATGATGTATGTGGCCCTTTTGAGGTTCCATCAATTGGTGGAAATAGATATTTTCTGTCTATGGTTGATGAATTTAGTAGGAAGATGTGGATCTATCAAATCAAAGGCAGAGGTGTTTTCTGTCTTTAAGAAATGGAAGCTTGTTGTTGAGAAACAAGCAGAAAGAGATGTCAAGGTTCTTAGAACTGATGGTGGAGGTGAATTCACCTCAAATGAGTTTGAGAAGTTTTGTGAAGATACTGGCATTCAACATGAAATTACAGCACCCTATACTCCTCAACACAATGGTTTAGCTGAGAGGAGAGATTTTTCGCTGCTTTCTAATATCGGGAATAAATATAAATGCTTATATTTTTATCCGAGACTTAGAAAAATGATTTTGGGTAAACCAACATCATTTCCATGTTATGATTAGTCTTATAAGCTTACGATAAAATTTTGGGTTGAAAATTCAGACGGAGCCCGGTCTGCGTTTTCACTGACAGTAGAAGTTTACTGCTCAGGAGACCTAATTCGTGAACGAGATGAAAAATATTTTTATCATATTTGATTCGATATTGGAAGTTTTGAAAATTTTAGCAAAAAAATAAAATATTTTATTTGCTGCGGGCGTATACGTCGAGATATCTCTAGGAAAAACCTGAGTCAAATGAGTTCGGGAATCGGAAATGTTGCAGAGACCCTGATGCGACTGAGATGACTAGCATTTATGACGATTCTATCCATATCATAATGGCCATAATGGCTCATAAATGCCTTTAGATATTTTTGTCAGGAAATGACCATTTTACCCTTGGTTTCCTATGGAAATTACAAGGCTTGCCATTGAAATTTTGCGACCATTCTACCCTCCCCCACACTGTTCTAATCCTTTCCCCCTACACTTAGGCAATTTTTCAACTCACTTATATCATTTTCATGAATCAAGAGTCATTTCTCTCCAAAACCCTCATCGGGAATCGGGTACGCTTGTGCAGAGATATATCGTGAAACATACCGACAAGCCATCTATGATGACTCAAGAGGAATGAATTATCATGGTGATAATTTACTCTATTCAGACAAAGAAGATATCTAGATATTTTAAATGTTAACCTAACCTACGTCTGGTTAATTAACCAAGGTTAACTAACCATGATTTGCCACACAAAATATCTTCTCCCTAATATGTGGTATAGGAGGCGACCACACCACCTAAATGCCCTCATCCACATCATTTTTTATGGCCCTAAGGCTGCCCACCCTTCTCCATTTGTAGCCAAGTATCAACTTCCATTTCAACCACACATTAAACAAGACTACATGGCTTCATTCTTTACCACACATCATCATTTAATTCCATTTAACATAAGAATAATTTTGTTCATTCTCCTCTCTTCCTTTTTTTGTGAGCCAGCCTTCATTCCTTCTCCCAAAACCATTTTTCTCTTCATCATTCATCAAGAACATCAAGAACACTAAACCAAACTCTCCTTACCCACCCGAAAGTTCATCGAAGTTATGACCTTTTTCTGTTTCGAAACTCAAAAAACTTCCTACATGAAAGTTGTTCCCCTTTCTCTCTTCTTTCCAACGACATAAAGATCATCAAAGACGGATAATTATATTGAGAGATATGTCCAAATTACCGAAACTGCTCTAAACCTTCATCTTCTTCACTTTTCTTTCATTTTCTCTCAAGAACACTTGATGATTTTTGTGAAGAACATCACCCAAATCATCATTTCCTTTGATCATCAAGAGGTAACCTCTCATAATCTTGTTATTCTAAGTCTTTCTCTTCACAACTTTTATGGATTCATGCTTGTGTTCATCAAGTTCTTCATTTCATTCAAAGTTTATGAAGCTAACTTCAAAAATCCATAACTAATTGTAGAAAAATCCTTTTGACTTGAAACCAATTGCTATGATCTCATAATCATCTCTATATTCATCATCTAGAAGCATATGATCATGAGAAATTTCCTTCCCAATTTTCTGAGCTTGGCCGAAATCCCTCAAAAGTGGGTGTTCTTGGATTTTTTTCAACTTTAAACTTTGATTCATGATTTAATCTCTTAGTACCTTGATAGCTCTTGTATGTAAGTGGTTTGAAAACCAAGAATCTAATCCAAGCCTAGTTTTGTTCAATAGGGCCGAAACCCTATGTTTTGTTATTGAAGGAATTTTTGATTCCAAAGTTGTCTAAGTAACACTTGAAATCAACTTTAGGTTTTGTATGTTGATTTAATCCAAGAGTTGATGAAAGTTCCAAATAATCCCTAGCCTTTTTGCCTTGAGAAAACCGAAAGGTGTTTTATGACAGAAATCTTTCCACTTAACAATTTTTCCAAAATCAAGTTTTCTAAGTGGTGTTAAAGGTTGAAAGTGTTATGGAACTTAGTAACCGAGACATCGGGGTACTAAGGTTCTTAAGGTGTTGTGGACTTGGTGTCCTGTGGACTTTGAGGTCCTGTAGACGTAGTGTTGACTTGATGGTTGTTAAAGGTGTTAAAACATTTTGAGATGTTTTCTATTACCACAAACCCTAAGCCTGATGCATCGGTCTAGGTGTTTTGTGATTGAGCACTCGGACTTTGAGGTCCTGTGTTATTAATGAAAGTTTTAAGATGTTTAAGATTACGGTTGGTCGTAAGCTTTTAAGCTGCGACAAGGAAAGATATAACACAAAGAACAGTGTTGAAAGAAATATGTTTTCGAGCATGCATTTGGCAGACGTGCCACAATACGATATATGATTACCTTGCGGCGTCAGGTATATCATGCCCTGAAGTTTTCATTGTGCCAGGTTGGACAATGAAACCCCATTTACGGTTTTATCACTGTGCCACGGTGTTGGACAGTGTGCAATGGGTTTTGGCTGCGTGCCTTGTGCCATGGGATGGCTATTGAGTTTGATCCACTCATTACGTGTTGGGATATCTCATGAGATTAGGTGTGAATGTTTAGATGGTGTATATGAAGTGTTCATGCATAATTTTAAAATGTTGATGTTTGGGGTGTGAAACCCATTGATAGAGTATATGCTTATATATGTGTATGTGTCGTATGTGAGTCACACTAATGGTTATCGTGTTTATATCCATATATTGGTGTCTCACCCTTACAAACAATATCAGGTATTCTTCCTGTTGGCGAATATAAGGGAAAGACCCTTTAGGTTGGAGCGTGTTGAAGCTACCCTCTACTGTTATAGTATTAGTTAAGTTACGACCAGCTTAGGTTTTATGTTATACTATGTTTGGAGATAATATATGCTTATTATAGACATAAGTGTGAAAACATATGAGGCAGTATAGTTGTATGACTTCTATACTATTATGTACTTAAGTTTGATTTGGTTATGTTGCTGTTATTATGAGGTTAACAAGAAGAAAATTTTTTATCACCATATTTTGAAAAGATAAACGTTGAGAGAACAGTGTTTTCCGAAAGCAACCAGCAAATTAAATATTATTTTCCGCAAACGAGTAATCATGTGATGACCCAAGTTAGGGTGTCACATTAGTGGTATCAGAGCTGGTCGAGTCTTTCGGGATCTTCGGGGAATAGGTCTGTTAAGTTTTTGTTGTGTGATCTCTGGTTGGTTCTTGTTTAAATTGTTTCCTTGTAGAAACAATGTGTGATGACACACGAGTATGTGTGTTTTGATGAGTTCTAACAGGGTTGAGACCTTGTAAGAAGTCATGATTAGTAGATGGTACTTGTAATCATGTTGGCACATATCCTTATGGGATTGTGTCGGACATTTGAATGAGGTATATCGCTTGCGAAGCTTGTCAAGTTAGACTTTATGAAATGGAATTTTCGCCCGTTTCTTGATAAGTTAGTCATCATCGGTAATGCTCTCACCTACTCTAAGAGTCACGAGGAGCTTGAGGAAACTCTGCGTCAAGTGTTACGGATTCTACATGAGAAGGGTTATCACGAAGTTACATAAGTGTGAGTTTACACTCCTAATTAACCCTCAGTGTATTAGACATCTGAGTGGATTGGTTTGGTAGTATCCCTTGGTTTCAACATTTTCATGTCATTTCAATGAAAGATTTGTTATGACTATTTCTCGAGTTGTAACCCAAACAACTTCTTGATACTGGAAATTTCTTGATGAAACTTAGTTCAGTCACTTTTACCTAGTGTAAATGTGACCCAGTCTGATTTTTGGCCACACTGTTCTCCTTTTAAAGATTGTTTTTTTGTAAACTTCCTATATGCAGAATGAATTCCTTTGGAGTTCGAAACTGTTTGTCTTTGATTTCCTAATTTGTTGGAAGATTCTTGTGGAAAAAGACACTTTAATAGAGTCATGATTGTAAACTTGTATTAGCTATGCATTTTTACACTCACGAACCTACTGAAGAATCTTTTTACATACTGGATATTCCTGTATTCCTTCATGATTGATAAAATTCTTCTATGAGTCAGATCTTTGGATCGATAAAATCCTGTTTTGTATCGAGTCACGAAATTTGGAGAACGAAATTTTTTTTTTAGTGGGGTAGTAATGTAACACCCCGATTTTTCGCTGCTTTCTAATATCGGGAATAAATATAAATGCTTATATTTTTATCCGAGACTTAGAAAAATGATTTTGGGTAAACCAACATCATTTCCATGTTATGATTAGTCTTATAAGCTTACGATAAAATTTTGGGCTGAAAATTCAGACGGAGCCCGGTCTGCGTTTTCACTGACAGTAGAAGTTTACTGCTCAGGAGACCTAATCGTGAACGAGATGAAAAATATTTTTATCATATTTGATTCGATATTGGAAGTTTTGAAAATTTTAGCAAAAAAATAAAATATTTTATTTGCTGCGGGCGTATACGTCGAGATATCTCTAGGAAAAACCTGAGTCAGATGAGTTCGGGAGTCGGCAATGTTGCAGAGACCCTGATACGACTGAGATGACTAGCATTTATGACGATCCTATCCATATCATAATGGCCATAATGGCTCATAAATGCCTTTAGATATTTTTGTCAGGAAATGACCATTTTACCCTTGGTTTCCTATGGAAATTACAAGGCTTGCCATTGAAATTTTGGGACCATTCTACCCTCCCCCACACGGTTCTAATCCTTTCCCCCTACACTTAGGCAATTTTTCAACTCACTTATATCATTTTCATGAATCAAGACTCATTTCTCTCCAAAACCCTCATCGGGAATCGGGTACGTTTGTGCAGAGATATATCGTGAAACAGACCGACAAGCCATCTATGATGACTCAAGAGGAATGAATTATCATGGTGATAATTTACTCTAGTCAGACAAAGAAAATATCTAGATATTTTAAATGTTAACCTAACCTACATCTGGTTAACTAACCGAGGTTAACTAACCATGATTTGCCACACAAAATATCTTCTCCCTAATATGTGGTATAGGAGGCGACCACACCACCTAAATGCCCTCATCCACATCATTTTTTATGGCCCTAAGGCTGCCCACCCTTCTCCATTTGTAGCCAAGTATCAACTTCCATTTCAACCACACATTAAACAAGACTACATGGCTTCATTCTTTACCACACATCATCATTTAATTCCATTTAACATAAGAATCATTTTGTTCATTCTCCTCTCTTCCTTTGTTTGTGAGCCAGCCTTCATTCCTTCTCCCAAAACCATTTTTCTCTTCATCATTCATCAAGAACATCAAGAACACTAAACCAAACTCTCCTTACCCACCCGAAAGTTCATCGAAGTTCTGACCTTTTTCTGTTTCGAAACTCAAAAAACTTCCTACATAAAAGTTGTTCCTCTTTCTCTCTTATTTCCAACGACATAAATATCATCAAAAACGGATAAGTATATTGAGAGATATGTCCAAATTACCGAAACTGCTCTAAACCTTCATCTTCTTCACTTTTCTTTCATTTTCTCTCAAGAACACTTGATGATTTTTGTGAAGAACATCACCCAAATCATCATTTCCTTTGATCATCAAGAGGTAACCTCTCATAATCTTGTTATTCTAAGTCTTTATCTTCACAACTTTTATGGATTCATGCTTGTGTTCATCAAGTTCTTCATTTCATTCAAAGTTTATGAAGCTAACTTCAAAAATCCATAACTAATTGTAGAAAAATCCTTTTGACTTGAAACCAATTGCTATGATCTCATAATCATCTCTATATTCATCATCTAGAAGAATATGATCATGAGAAATTTCCTTCCCAATTTTCTGAGCTTGGCCGAAATCCCTCAAAAGTGGGTGTTCTTGGATTTTTTTCAACTTTAAACTTTGATTCATGATTTAATCTCTTAGTACCTTGATAGCTCTTGTATGTAAGTGGTTTGAAAACCAAGAATCTAATCCAAGCCTAGTTTTGTTCAATAGGGCCGAAACCCTATGTTTTGTTATTGAAGGAATTTTTGATTCCAAAGTTGTCTAAGTAACACTTGAAATCAACTTTAGGTTTTGTATGTTGATTTAATCCAAGAGTTGATGAAAGTTCCAAATAATCCCTAGCCTTTTTGCCTTGAGAAAACCGAAACCCTAGTTCTTGGAACTAGATGAGTTTTATTCCATGTTCTTGGTTCATGATCTTGGTTTACATACTTAATCATGTCTAAGATACTTAAGGATCATAAATCCCTAAGTTGGAAAAATTTTAAGTTTTCTAATCTAGTTTTTTTGAAGAGGCCGAAACCTACTCTTCATGAATTAGATGTGTTGTTGTTTGATTTGATTTATTTTGGTTGCAATTCGTTTGAAGGAATCGATCGAGTAAGCTTGACTTAAGCCGACGGAGGAGAATCAGATCGGGATAGGGAGATTTCTTGAAACTGCTAGTTCGAAATCATCAAGAGGTAAGGGGAGCCTTGTCTGAGGGATTTTTCTTGATAACTGTGTGTTTGATATATGTGGTTGTAGTGTTTCTGGTTTATTTTATTTGGCTATGTGTTTCTAGCTGTTTATCTGTGTTTCGGTGATTTATCTGCTTTTAATTTATTTAATTATCCGCAGATATATATTATGTTGCTATGATGTATGATTTGTTTGGTAATATAGTTTTGATGATGATGTTGGATGTTGTTTGTGAAGCCTGACATTGGTCAGTGCACAACCGATTAATCAGATAAAAGCTTTAATAAGCTGCATAAAATTATATTGAATGTTTTATGGGAAATGTTGGAATATAATGTTTATGGAAAATATTATTTGGGAAAAGTAACAAGTATTTGTGAAATATTATTATTTTGATGATTTATTTGTGAAAAAGTGAACTATGTGTCACAGAGAGGGGGTAACCGTGAAAATATTTTACTACTGCTAATTTTTACATAAGATATTCCGTAATATTATAAAAAGTTATTTTGTGGAATTAATCTGCGAAAATAACTTAATCATGAATTTAGAAAATTGTTTAAGCGGAAAAAGCTAAGTTTTACCTTAAAATACTTTAAAATGACTTAACGACGACAATTTGGAAAACCGACGATGGCAAGTATTTTAGAAACGGCAACGTGTATTTTTTATGAACTCCAAATCTCTGTGACCCTCTTTTCTGAAAATGATGTTTTTCGGTAATTGGTGTTTTATGACAGAAATCTTTCCACTTAACAATTTTTCCAAAATCAAGTTTTCTAAGTGGTGTTAAAGGTTGAAAGTGTTATGGAACTTAGTAACCGAGACGTCGGGGTACTAAGGTTCTTAAGGTGTTGTGGACTTGGTGTCCTGTGGACTTTGAGGTCCTGTAGACGTGGTGTTGACTTGATGGTTGTTAAAGGTGTTAAAACATTTTGAGATGTTTTCTATTACCACATACCCTAAGCCTGATGCATCGGTCTAGGTGTTTTGTGATTGAGCACTCGGACTTTGAGGTCCTGTGTTATTAATGAAAGTTTTAAGATGTTTAAGATTACGGTTGGTCGTAAGCTTTTAAGCTGCGACAAGGAAAGATATAACACAAAGAACAGTGTTGAAAGAAATATGTTTTCGAGCATGCATTTGGCAGACGTGCCACAATACGATATATGATTACCTTGCAGCGTCAGGTATATCATGCCCTGAAGTTTTCATTGTGCCAGGTTGGACAATGAAACCCCATTTACGGTTTTATCACTGTGCCACGGTGTTGGACAATGTGCAATGGGTTTTGGCTGCGTGCCTTGTGCCATGGGATGGCTATTGAGTTTGATCCACTCATTACGTGTTGGGATATCTCATGAGATTAGGTGTGAATGTTTAGATGGTGTATATGAAGTGTTCATGCATAATTTTAAAATGTTGATGTTTGGGGTGTGAAACCTATCGATAGAGTATATGCTTATATATGTGTATGTGTCGTATGTGAGTCACACTAATGGTTATCGTGTTTATATCCATATATTGGTGTCTCACCCTTACAAACAATATCAGGTATTCTTCCTGTTGGCGAATATAAGGGAAAGACCCTTTAGGTTGGAGCGTGTTGAAGCTACCCTCTACTGTTATAGTATTAGTTAAGTTATGACCAGCTTAGGTTTTATGTTATACTATGTTTGGAGATAATATATGCTTATTATAGACATAAGTGTGAAAACATATGAGGCAGTATAGTTGTATGACTTCTATACTATTATGTACTTAAGTTTGATTTGGTTATGTTGCTGTTATTATGAGTTTAACAAGAAGAAAAAATTTTATCACCATATTTTGAAAAGATAAACATTGAGAGAACAGTGTTTTCCGAAAGCAACCAGCAAATTAAAATATTATTTTCCACAAACGAGTAATCATGTGATGACCCAAGTTAGGGTGTCACAAGGACAGTCCTCAATATGGTAAGGAGCATGCTGAAAAGTAAAGGACTACCTCGCAGTTTTTGGGGTGAAGCTGTCTCCATAGCTGCATATGTGTTTAATAGGTGCCCTACAAAGAGACTAGCATCAAAGGTTCCTGAAGAAGTCTGGACAGGAAAGAAACCCTCTGTGAGTCACTTGAAGGTATCTGGTTCCCTATGTTTCAGGCACATACCTGATGAGAAGAGGAAAAAGCTTGAGGATAAGAGTGAACCAATGATATTTGTAGGATATCACTCAACTGGTTCTTACAGGATCTATAATCCAGATACTCAGAAGGTCATGATCAATAGAGATGTTCATTTTGATGAGAGTAATAGCTGGAATTGGAAGACTCAGAACAGCAGGACATCATCCTTTGTACCTGTGCTTTTAGAAGAAGAGCAGACTGGTACAAATAGTGTCACTGATGCAGTATAGTCAGATGTTAATAGACCTCAAAGAACTAGAGTTCTGCCTCAGAGACTTCAAGACTATTAGGTGATTCCAGACAGTATGATCACAGCTGAGGGAGACCTAATGCAGTTAGCCCTGTATGCAGATTCTGAACCAATCAGTTTTGCAGATGCCTTGAAAGAAGATGTCTGGCTAGAAGCAATTAAAGAGGAGCTGAGAGCCATAGAAAAGAATCAAACTTGGGAGTTGACTGAATTACCAATTAATAAACATCCTATTGCTGTTAGATGGGTGTTTAAAGTGAAACATAGACCAGATGGGTCTGTTGCCAAGCATAAAGCAAGGCTAGTGGCAAAGGGATTCCTACAGAGGCCTGGCCTAGATTTCTCTGAGGTGTTTGCACCAGTAGCAAGGTTGGAAACAGTTAGGTTGGTTATTGCACTTGCCAACTCAAAGGGGTGGAAACTGTTTCAGCTTGATGTTAAGTTAGCCTTTTTGAATGGTCCACTTGAGGAGGAGGTTTATGTATCTCAACCTCCTGGTTTTGAGATGAGAGGTGCAGAAGGAAAGGTGCTAAAGCTCAAAAAGGCCTTGTATGGCTTGAAACAAGCCCTAAGGGCTTGGAACAAAAGGATAGATTCATTTCTACTGAAATTAGGATTTGCCAAATGTTCAGTTGAACATGGAATTTATATGAATCAGAAGAGAGCTGCTGATATGATGTTAGTATGCTTATATGTAGATGACCTTCTAATCACAGGTAGTGATCAAGAAGAGATTGATATGTTCAAGAGCAGCATGAGATCAGAATTTGATATGACTGATCTTGGTGAATTGGCTTACTTTCTCGGTTTTGAATTTGTGCAAACTGCAAGTGGCATTCTTCTGCACCAGAGGAAATATGTACTAGAGATACTAAAGAGGTTTAACATGCCTGACTGTAACATTGCTGCAACACCAGTGGAATCAAACATCAGATTGGTGAATGATGAGTCAGAAAAATCTGTTGATAGCACTTTATATAAGCAAATAGTAGGATCCTTGAGATATGTTTGTCATAGCAGGCCTGATATCTCCTTTGGTGTAGGATTAATCAGCAGGTTCATGGAAACTCC
Source organism: Echinosophora koreensis (assembly GCA_035048595.1). Classification (NCBI taxonomy): domain Eukaryota; kingdom Viridiplantae; phylum Streptophyta; class Magnoliopsida; order Fabales; family Fabaceae; genus Echinosophora; species Echinosophora koreensis. The sequence continues at coordinate 1,282,074 of JAPCYP010000094.1, forward strand.
TAAGCAATCTCATATGATAGCAGGTAAAAGGATCCTAAGGTACTTGAAAGGAACTTCTGATTTTGGTGTGTTTTTCCCAAAGAGTGAAGAGCAGCCTCAGATTGAACTTGTTGGCTACTCAGACTCAGATTGGTGTGGAGATAAAGTTGATCGAAGAAGCACTATGGGGTATGTGTTCAAGCTTCTAGGTGCTCCAATTTCTTGTTGCTCAAAGAAACAAGCAGTGGTAGCACTCTCTTCCTGTGAAGCAGAGTACATTGCTGCCTGTCATGCAGCTTGTCAAGCCTTATGGCTTCAGTCCTTACTTGAAGAGTTGCAATTGAAGCCAAAAGGTGTCACTCAACTTCTGGTTGACAACAAATCTGCAATTAGCTTGGCCAAGAATCCAATAGCTCACGGAAGAAGCAAGCACATTGAGATCAAGTATCACTTCCTAAGAGATCAGGTAAACAAAGGAAGATTGGAGCTATGTTTTTGCAAATCAGAGGTTCAAATTGCTGATGGATTTACAAAGCCTTTGAAGGCTGAGAGGTTCAAGGAGATGAGGAAACTGCTGAATGTTGTAGCTTTAGAAACTTTGAATTAAGGGGGAATGTTATAAAATGTAATATTGTGTAATTCGTAGTTTCATGTAAACTGTTATGACAGTTATAAGTAGTTAGTTAGTTGAACTGTTGTTAGTAAGTTCATAACTGAATTGGTTAGTGGCATATTTGTGCCATACTCCACTTGTATAAATAAGTGATATTGTGTACACATTCAGATGATGAATATACAGAAAAAATATTCAGATACACATTGTTCATTCTTTCTTTCTTCTATTCTTTCCTTTCTAAGTGCTTGTGAGAGTGTGTGGAAGTCTGTAGTTCTAATATACCTGGCATACCCGTTTGTATCTTAAAATTTAAGAGAAATGTTTCTTGCACAAAATCGTTTTCATCATGCCTCAGATTATTATTTAACCATTTATCAAACCTATTTAATCACTTTAGCTGTTATAGTATGTCATGAACTTATGACTAGTCTCTTGTGTGTGTGGGTTGAATAAGTATGACAATTCCCTACCATCTTAGCAAGTGATCATAAACTATACATGATGAAATTTGTTTGACAATTCATTAGTATGGTGTTTATGATCTGTCTAAAACTTCCCTGTGAAAATAACAACACTAATAATTGAATTCTGCTATCTATGTACACACATTACTTAGCATCATTTTATTAACCAACTATAACCTATTCAAGTAACAATTTGCATCTACTTGATATATAAAAAAATTACATATACTTCACCACTTAACTACCTATTGTTAATCAGAACTCCTGTTACAAATCCCTTTTAAACTAACAGTTAAGTATAAGTAAATTGTTGATTAGATTTGTTTGATAGTTGGTTAACAAAGGTATGTAAAGTGATGTGTGTTTAAGTAACATTATTTCTTGTGATTTCTCTAAAAATTTGATGTCTGTATGTGTAATGATTCTTACATAAACATATCCCTCTCCACAAACTCATCACAGTACATGCCACTTGACCCGACTTTCCACCAAAGGTGAAGGAGAACCGGGTTTAAATCTCCCCTTCCTTGAGCTAGCATTAGCAAATACTAGTTCCATAAACACCCAAAAGATAAAAGATAATAAAAAAGGTCATTACAGTATAACTACTTGAACAGATTTGAAATCTTGATTTCAATGTCTTAATCAGGATATTGGGACAATGGAAATAAATAAAAACACTTTGGCATTTTAACTAAGAATCTTATTATCCGGTTTTCTTCACCAACAACAACAGATTCTACTTTCCTATTTTCACTCCCTGCAGAGTAAATATGAAAGGAACAAGATACATCAACAAGCTTGCCAGCATTAACCCCATGCCATCCAAGTAGTTTCACATAGTGACCCTCATATGGCTTACTATTAAAAGATCAAGCAATAGAAGCTTTAAGTAAAGACAACTCCAGATAAACCTGCTAGCTTATTTTTCTTTTATTCATTATTATTATTATTGTTCATTCATTTCAAGCAACTTGGCTTATTTTTTAAAATTAAGACTTCAAGGTTCAAGCTAGCATCACAGCACAGTTGCGAATAAAAGGATTAAGTTTGGTGCTGCTACATACAATTTGTCTCCATGGCAATTTCTCAACAGAAGGATCAGGTCTGCAAGTGTATATAGTCAAGGCGCGTTCTGAATAGGACACAGAAGTAGCACCAATAAGAAGGAGTTCATTACCAAGAGATTTGAATGCCACACCCCAACCTCCTTGAGCATCGGCTCTTACTGGAACTGGTCCTAACTTCTTCCATGTGTTGCTTCCCTTCAGATACACCTTTATCTCATTTGAAGAAGGATCAAGTGTGTATAACTCATTATTGGCAACAGCAATAAGAGGAGGCGACCGTGAACTCGAGAGAGGAATGTCTTTCAAAATGTCAGGAATCAAGTTCCATCTGTTTGTCTCTTCATCAAAGAACTCCCCACAAGTGAGGTCATTATGTTGCTCATCTTGTCCTCCAATTACATAGAACTTGTTATCCATGTAGCAGCCTGAGCAAAATTTCCTCCTCTGTATCATCTCTGGGAGTGGCTTCCAAGTCTGGCTTTCTGAATTGTACTTTTCAGCAGAACTAGACACTTGCATACAAGTTGTTGTCTCAAACCCACCAGCAACAAAAACAAAGATACCACAAGAGGCTGATGCAAAAAGGCACCTTGGAGTGATCATTGGAGGACCCTTGAACCATTCATTGGTTGCTAACTCATACCTCCAAATTACAGCCCCATCAATCTCTTTGCCTGAAACAAACAGATGAGTTCCTGCAGAAAATGACTCTTTATCTCCATACTCAAAACTATAATCTGATGGAACAATAGGAAGCTTCCTGCAGGACTTGAAATTGGCATCAAAAGCCCACCAACTGCTCTCTCCACTTGCTAACATAAAAACACATGGTTCCTTGAGTCCTATCTCTCTCCTTACTTTATAGATTTCACCACTCTTCAGTGCTGCCAGAAACCTCTTGTTGAGAAAACACAGCTTCCAGTGTTCTGATATTGGGAATCTGGCAAATATCATTGTCTCTAGCTCATCACTGAGACATGGGGTATCATAATCTGCATCCTGAGGTTCTTGACCTGAGGAGGAACCATTTCCATTTGAGGGTAGCAATTCTAGAATTCTCATCTTTTCTGCTGAGGAATTATGAGAACTCATACAAATGCCACCACCAAAAGCCAAAACAGGCAATATTGTTTTTTTACTAGACATAATAAGCTATCTCTCTTTTCCTTTCCTTCTGTTTCTTTTACACCTTATTGTAACCATCTGTAACTGTAGACAGAAAATACAGGTGAAGTATCAGCAACAGCAGTTACTAGCTTGAAATTTCAGACATTAAGAACAAGAAACATAATGCATGTGCTATAGGTGTAGCATATGAAACTGTTCTCAAACGGCATAACCACTGTCTTTATGGTGGTACCCACATTGATGAAACAGAAGTGACAGATAGAAATCTAACAAACCAGAAAGAAAAAATAAATGTCATTTTCATGGATATATTGAACAGTGGTGTCTCACACAATCAGATGTTCAAAACAAAATGAGGGTTTTATTGGCTTGACCAAATATTGTAACAAATGGAAAGAATGTAAATTTCAGCCATGAGAACTAATAATAACCATAGAATAATATAGGGGTGAATCTGTTTTCTCAATGGATTTAGTTATGCTTATTGAAAATATGGATATTTTATTTTATCTTCCCAAACGATACATACCAAATTAACAAGCTTTCACATCATGGGGTTGATCAGCTTTCAGAGGTTAACGCATAAACATGCAAAGAAACAGAAAAAGACCAAGGATTGATTTAGAGGGAAAAAGAAGAAAATGGAGCTTCAAAGACAAGGGGTTTGTTCATATCGAAGTGTAGTCTACAAAGGGAAGCCTGGTCAAAGAAACAGTAAACAAAGAAACAGAATCAACAGTTAAAAACAAAGAAAAGGGACGTTGAGTTTCAGTTTAGTTTAGGCCTCTTTGGAGTTAACATGAGAAACATGTTGTGAAGTTGCAATGAGAAGCATTGGAGGAAGAGAGTGAAGAAGGAGATGACAGAAGTGACTTGGAGGGAGGAAGGAATCCATTTGATCCAACTTGGAGACTCATTCCATTTGTTGGGAAAATATATGCTTTTTAGTACATGGCATGTGGTTGGTTAGAAAATAGGCACAGAGAATCAATATTTTAATTAAGCACCATCATCATTGTCTTTACTTTTTTTTTTTTATTCAGCTATGTTATTTGAACATCAAAATTTGGACACCGTATATGATATCGTATATTTTTATATCTATCTCTTACTTACTTTTTATCTTCTTGTATATACTCATTTCCAAAATACACTATAAAAATCCCTTATTTTGATGTTCAAAAAACTTTTCTCTTTTTGATTACCCATCTCGGTAAAAGGCAGAAAAATAGTTACTCTAGCAACAAATACTTCCATTCCACTCTCTTGAAATATATGAATACGCACCGTCCATTTTTTTTTTTTTTTTTTTTTGCAATCTGGTGAATTGGTTTTTTCATGTGTATGTCTTCAGTTTTTTCACGTGTCATGATCTTCAGGTAATTTAAGCTGACACACTTCAAATTTTATATTTAATTTAGAGTAAAGACCCAATTAAGAAATTGCAGACTCTTCCTGTCATTAAAAAAAAAACTTACAGTAAATCTTACATGAAGAAGGAAAGAGGAGGGAATGAAAATAGGTGAAGGATTCATGAAAAAAGATATTTGAACACATCCCCATGGACACCGAGATCGAGAATGGAGGTAGAGAGCGAAGGGTTTCAGAAGGTGAAAGATCATGTTCCCCCGAAGCCTCCTGAAGGTGGGAGGGGTGCATGGTGGTCATCAGGGTACTCAAAATTTATTTTCGGGACAAACTTCTAGGTGCTCAGGAGCCTTTGCCACGTAAGGAAACAGTTGATCTAATAGGGAGAAAGCTTTTTCGAATTGATTTTGATGAAGAAGATAGGTTGAAACCAAGGTGTTATATTGATGACTCGGTGTTAGAGGAGTTGAGGAGGCCTTAGAGAGATGCTATTATTGTCAAGTTACTGGGTAAACCAGTTGACTTTGTCACTCTGTGGGATCGTTTACAACGCATTTGGAAACTCTCAGGTGGTTTTGACATGGTGGATATTGGACATGGTTTTTCTATGGTCAAATTTGATATGGAGGTGGATAGGGAAAAAGTTCTTGGAGAAGGCCCTTGGATGGTGTTTGATCAGTGTCTAGCAGTGCAACCATGGAAGCCAGATTTTGTTGCTTCTCGAGTAACTATTGACAAAACTGTGGTTTGGATAAGGTTCCCAAGCTTAGGGATGGAGTATTATGATGAGAATGTGCTCCCTACTTTGGCTTCAGCAGTTAGAACTCCCATTAAAGTGGACATGACAACAATTGATGCAGCTAGAGGGAAATATACTAGAGTGTGTGTGGAGATAAGGCTGGATCAACCAGTGGTTGGGAGGTTATGGTTTAGGGGGCATCGGTTCAAGGTGGAGTATGAAGGCTTTCACTTATTATGCTCTAAATGTGGTATGTATGGTCATTTAGGAAGAAATTGTAGTTTGAACAAAGGAGAGAAGAAGGTGGTGACTGTGACGGTGGCTGCTAACGGCGGCTAAGTTGGACGCTCAATGTCCCAACCCTAACCCTACAGGAGCAGTTAATGAGGTGGGCGAAAATCATGCAACAGTCGATGTGCATGGGGAGTGGCTAACGGCTAAAAACGGAAAGAGAAATAACAAATCTTGGCAACAGAATAATGGCATTAATAAGGGAAATAATGGTAGCCGAGATTTTAGCAACAAACAAAAAGATTTTAACAGATTCAATATTTTGAATAAGGTGGGACCAAGCAAGTTTATGGAGAATATAGCTCTTGCTTTTTCTCCAGGAAGTCAGCCACGTGATACTCAAAAGTAGTGGCTAAAAAATAAGCGTCCAATGAATGATGGGAAGAAGTTTCCTGATGTGAGAGTAGTGGAGAATGATATTCAAAAGGTGAACAAGGAGGCCCTCAAAGTAGCGCCCAAGAATGACAAAGGGAAAGGGGTTGTGGTTGTTCCTTCTATAAACGTTGTTGAGGGGGTGCATGACACCAATATGTGGCCCTTTTCAATAGTAGATAAAGGTTATGGATTAAAGTCAGCCATGGATGTGGAGGTGATTGGTCCAAATAGATTGAGGTTCGTTGATAATCCAAAACCGCCAGACCCATGTGTTTTCAAAAGAGGTGCCCCTGAGAAGGATGGTCTCTCACAAGGGCCCCTCGTCCATGAGGATAGTGATGAGATGGAGGAAATTGTTGCAGAAACTCCCAACATGTGGTAGCACTTTTATATAGTTGCTGCATGGGTTTTTTTTTTTTTTTTTAACGTGGTTTTAAAATGATAATGTTAAAAGATCTCTATTTGATTTCCTGGAATGTGCGTGGCTTTGCCAGTAGAAATAGTCATCGTCACATGCGTGAGATGCTTGGGAAGTTTAAACCGGATATGGTGTTCTTGTTTGAGACTCATACACCTTTCATCTCTTCTAAGAATTTTTGGGATAAGCAAGGTTATGAGCCTTTAGCGGTAGAGGAAGCTCAAGGTCATTCAGGTGGTATTTGGGCATTTTTCTCTAGTTCCAGTAGTTTCAGTTTCAACATTGTGGAGTCCATGGCTCAATGTATTAGTGTTAAGGTTACTCTTGGGAATCAGTCTTGGGTGTGCTCTGGAGTTTATGCTAGCCCGAATTACTCTCTTAGATGGCAGTTGTGGAGTTACTTGATTAATCTTAGAAGTCGTATCTTGGAGCCTTGGTCCTTAATTGGTGATTTTAATGAAATTCTGCTGCCCTCAGAGCAACGTGGGGGTGCATTTTCCTTTGCTAGAGTTGATAGATTTGGAGGGATGCTTGACAAATGTAGGTTGATGGACCTTGACTTCTTTGGTTCAAAATTCACGTGGCAGCGTCCATGTAGAGGTGGTATATTAGTGTCCAAGCGGCTGTATAGGTGTGTTTGCGATGTTGCGTGGAGACTTACTTTTCAGGAGGCATCAGTGGAGCATTTGGTGAAAAGGCAGTCAGATCACAACCCTCTTCTCCTTCGGTGTAGCCATCAAGTTTCTTCTAAATGATGGTCGCCCATTTAGATTTCAGGCTGCTTGGTGTACTCACGCTGAGTACCCGCAAGTGGTGAATAATGCTTGGAATAAGTGCAAGGATAGTGTGGTTCGACAATTGGGTGAGGTTAGAGAAGATTCTATTAGATTCAACAAGGATCATTTTGGTAATATTTTTGCCAAGAAAAAGCAGATTGAGGCTAATTGAGAGGGATTCAGAGGTCCTTGGAAGAAGTTGATTCTGCTAGACTTGTTCTTCTCCAAAAAGAGCTTTTGCAGGAGTATGAAGCTATTCTCTTTCAAGAAGAGACTTTATGGTTCCAGAAGTCAAGGGAAAACTGGATTACGCTTGGAAGCAAAAACACATTGTTCTTCCATGCTCAAACTATGGTTAGAAGGAAAAGGAATAAGATTCATGGCTTGCATATATCTCCTGGAGTGTGGTGTACAGATCCAATAGTTTTAAAAGAGGAGGCTGTGAAATTCTATAAACACCTTTTTTGCACTAGAGAGTCAGTTGGAGCAGACGGATATGGTGTGCCTAGTAATTGTCTTACGGATGATGATAGAAGGGAGTTGACCAGGGTGGTTACTAAGGAAGAGGTGCATAAGGCTTTACTGAGTATGAAATCCTATAAAGCTCCTGGACTTGACGGCTTTCAATCGATTTTCTTTAAGATGTTCTGGCATAAAGTTGGTGATGATACTTGTCGTTTTGTGCAGAATGCTTTCACTTATGGCAGGTTTGATGCTGGTGTCACAGATACTCTATAAACTTGTAATGTCATCTATAAACTTGTTTCCAAAGTTATGGTTAATAGGCTACAGCCTATTCTCAGCAGGATTGTTAGCCCCCTACAGAGCAGTGTCATTCAGGGGAGAAGCACTAGGGATAATGCAATTGTGTTGCAAAAAGTGGTTCACCATATGAGGACAAAGAAGTGGAGGAAAGGTGATTTGGTCTTGAAGCTAGGTCTCGAAAAGGCTTATGATATAGTTGATTGGCGTTTTCTCAGAAGTACTTTGAGATTGTTCGATTTCCTGGAGGTAACTATTAATCTTATTATACATGATATCTCTTCTGCTTCTATTTCGTTGCTTGGAATGGTAGTAAGACGGATAGTTTTTCTCCTTTGAGGGGTCTTCGCCAAGGTGATCCTCTTTCTCCTTATTTATTTGTTCTTTGTATGGAAAGATTGGGAGAAATGATTTTGAAAGAAGTTAATGAGAAAAGATGGCTTCCGGTCCACTTATCTAAACATGGTCTGCGTTTGTCTCACTTATTTTTTTGCGGATGATGTTTTATTGTTTGTGAAAGCTACGGTTTCTCAAGGTCGTCTTATTGGAGGGGTGTTGGAAAATTTTTCTAGCATGTCAGGGCTTAAGGTTAGCCTCCATAAGTCTGTTATTTTTGCCTCGAAAGGTGTGCCTAATAGTAAAAAAGAGAAGATTATAGGTGTTACTGAAAACAAGTTTACTAGTAATTTGGAAAAATATCTTGGTTTCCGGTTGCATAATGGAAGGGTAACAAAGCAGGACTTCCAAGATGTTATTGATTGTATGGAGTCTAAACTGGCCTCTTGGAAGGGTAGACTTTTGAATAAACCGGTAGGATGGTCTTGGCTAATGCTGTCATTAACGCCTTGCCTTCTTATGCGATGCAAATTCAATGGTTCCCTGAGTCCGTTTGTAATTATTTGGACCGGACAGTAGCTCGCTTCATTTGGAAAGGAGTAGATGGCAAAGGTTTACATCTGGTTAGTTGGAACAAGATGACTAAAGACAAAAAGCATGGTGGTTTGGGTGTTAGAGTGGCTAGACACCAAAATACAGCTTTGTTGGGGAAGATTATATGGGACATTTTGAGCTCTAAAGACAAACTGTGGGTAGAAATGTACAAGGAGCTTTATTTCAAAGATGGTAATGTGTTTAACTCCTTGGATAGAAGAGGATCTCCTACTTTGAACTCAGTGAGCCAAGCCATTAAATTGTTGCAAGATGGCTTTGAGGTTAAGTTTGGTAATGGTGAGTCGAGTTTCTGGTACTCTACCTGGGTTATGAAGACCAAGTTGTGTGATGTTGTTCCTTATGTTGACATTCACGATACTCATTACAAGATCAAGGATGTTTGGAATGGAGTTAGCTGGGATTTGGTGAAGCTCTTCACTACTTTGTCTTTGGACATTAATACTAGTATACAACAGCTTGATCCTTTACTGGTAGAGGAGATTCCGGAGGTGTGGGTGTGGAAGCATTCTCTCTCGGGTATGTACTCAGTGAAGGATGCATATAACTGGCTTATGAAGAATGGTGCTCATAATACACATGATGGCTATTGGAGATGGATTTGGAGACTAAAGGTTCCAACAAATATGCAGTTTTTACTTTGGCAGTTGTATCATGATTCTATTCCTATTAGATTTGTGTTGAAGAGGCGTGGCATCATTAGTTGTGACACTTGCCCCATATGTGAGATTGAGGTAGAGACCATGACCCACTGTCTTCTCTCTTGTCCTAAGGCGAAAGGAGTGTGAAATGCATGTTCTATCCAGATTATGGATCCACATGCGCTTAACATGGATACTCCAAGTTGGTTGCATGGGCTTGTTTCAACGCATGGAATGTTGGTGCCAGTCTGTTTGTGGGTTATTTGGACTGCTAGGAATAAATTTATCTTTGATAATATCAAGCATACAAGTTCTGAAATGTATGCTCAGGTTTGCACTACTCTTCATCATGTCCAACGAGCTTATGGTATTGATAATAATGCCATTGTGCCAAGGATAGAGGTACATTGCTTGGAAGCCTCCTGATATAAATTCAGTAGCTGTGAATGTAGATGGAAGTGTGTTCAATGATACAGGAGCTGCGGGTTTCGGGGGTGTTATTAGAGATCACTTGGGTGAATTCTTGGCTGGTTTTTATGGAAATACTAGAGTGCCTTGCATCACCTATGCTGAGATTTTGGCCTTGTATAATGGGCTGCAGTTGTGTTGGAACATGGGGTTCAGGAGAATAGTTTGTTATTCAGACTCTCTCAATGTGATTGAGTTAGTGAAAGGAGACCTTAATGTTCATCATAGGTATGGGAATGTCATTGCTTCCATTAAAAAGCTGTTGTGCCAGGATTGGTCTTGTGTGTTGCATCATACGCTTAGAGAAGGTAATTTTGTTGCTGATTTTCTTGTCAAGATGGGAGCTAATAGTGCAGTGGATTTATCTGTGGTACAGGAAGCTCCTCCAGGGATATCCTCCATTTTGCTGGCTGATGCCATGAATATGCCTTTTGTTAGGCGTTAGTTTGTTTTCTTGCTGCTTTTCTTTCTTTTGTTTGCTTTTCTTTTGTAACAAAAAAAAAATCCCCATGGACATCGATTGTATACACACCGTATGGGGGGGGGGGGTGTTTTACGTGTTGGTGTTAATTTTGAGGAGAATAAAATAATATATTACTGTAGAAAAGTATAAATATATGATATTGGGTGTTGATTTTGGATGTACAAATATCCTAACTCAGTTAATATACTTACAATTCATATCACAACTTAAGCTTAACCAGCTGAGCTGATTTATGGGAAGTAACTATATACATTTTAATTTACCATTTTGTACCAACAATTAAAAATAAAACAATAATATAAAATATAATATCACCCTAAAGAAGAATGAGACGACCTTCGTAAAGGATTGGTTAATATGAGATGTGAATATAAGTTAAGCAAAATTTATGGAACCTTAATATAATTTAAACACCTTAAATAAAATAAACAATAATTATATTTACAAAAAAAGGATATTATATTATAAATGGATGAGAAATGCTAGCAACATACTTTTTTAACACTTTCTCTAACACATTCTTTACTATGAGGGGTTGAAGGAGAAAGAGAAGAAGAGTTAGGAGAACAAAAGAACTGAGAGCAGGTAATGGAAAAATTATGCACTGACTTTGAAATTTGATCTTTAATTTGTAGGTGTGACACCCGGGGCTGACGAGGGCGGGGAGTGGTCGCCGGTGCAAGAAGGCATGGGCAAGGAGTAGCTCCTGGCAGGCTTCTTGGCGAAGGGACACATTAATGAACCAATTACACATCGGAATGAGAGAGATCCTGAGACTGTGTAGGTATGAGACTATACAGTTGAGGATGACTTATATGAATTGATTAGTACTACCTATACTAACAATATGCATCTTCTTTTTGGTAGCCCATTACTTAAGAACTTCATAGTTAAGCGTGCTTGACTTGAAACAATTTTGGGATGGATGACCTCCTAGAAAGACCTGAAAAGATCCGTGTTGGTTTGTGGGGTCACATGTAGTTAAGGAAGTTTTTGAAAACTGACTTGATTTGATTGAACATGATATGAATGATTTGATTTGTAGGTAGAATTGATATGAACGTGATATTTGCAAATCTCATGTAATAATCAGAGTTATTTTGATTGAGTTTATTTTCAAATTATTTCCTTTATTATTATGATTGTTTTCATTAATGATTAATGATAAAACCAACCATAAAAAGAAATTTTCTTCAGATCAATGTGAGTGCGACACATCATCAAATTTTGGAGGGAAGTGTTGTAGTGAAGCTAAGTGTGAGAAAATTACTTGAGGAATGCCTTCATAGATTGGCTCTTGGAGATTTCCGTTTTGAGATTATTCTGAAATGTATATAAAATATAGATATGAATATAGATATAGATAGATATAGATATAGATAACCAAAAGAGGTTCGTAATAGTTTTAAAACTTGTTTTGGTTAAAAACAAAATGAAATTTATTTGTTCATAAATTTTTTTTTGAAATTTATCTCTTATTGGCATAAAATAATCATAAGTTCAATAAAAGCTTTTCTAAAATAATTCTGACATTCATCGTATGGAAAGAAAGTATTTACAATGACCTTTATCCCAACATTTCAGTATCATCTCAAAACAATTTTTTTCTGGTAAAGGTCTCAAAACAATTTTTTAAGGGTTTAACTGACAGACATTTTCAGTATAAAGTTTTTTTATATTGTTAACAACTCACAAATCATGGTATGAATGACTTATAAGGTGATTTAGATAAGAATCAAATATTTTCATTGACGTAATGATTTATTATTGGTTGACAGTGTAAAAAAACCTTTACACTGACAGTGTATACTAATTTTGAACTCATTTTTTTAATCCCAAGACAATTTTTTTAAAAAAAAAAAAATTTATTTCCAACGTGTGCGGTGTAAATAAGACCAAAATGTCAGTAACATATTTGCTAGTAATGCACCCGTTTTGATAACTTGTAAGGTATTAAAAAAAAAAAAATCATTTTTCCAAAAAAAAATTATTATCAGGATAATCTTCATACATTACTAATATAAAACAGTACAATATAGACCTCTTCGGACACATTTTAATAAAAAAAAAAGGTACAATATAGACATTATGGGAAGATTAAAAAGTATGCAAATTATATTTTTCGAATATATAAGATATAAGCTTCTTCAGAAAATTCAGATTTTAGAATAAATAAAAGAGAAACAGGGGTAAAGGAGGTGGTTACACTATCTTGGAGAGATGAATATAATAGGGCAAATCAATCCCTGTTTTGGCCAATATCTCAAACCGACGTCCCATAAGAAATGACCCACAATTTAATTAGCATTAGGACATTAAAAAGGACATAAATTATGCTTGCTGACGAATTTGGCCACCTGAAATACCATATTAAATACCACTAGTCTTACAGTTTGGTGGCAATGGCATCTTCCTATTCAAAAAGGGTAGAAAGTATGGTGCCTATTCATTTATTAAATTGAGGTTTTTAATTTCATTAGAAGAGATTCATTCAAAAAATTTCATAGTTTAGGCCTCTGTTAATAAAAAAGAGAGAGAGAGAGAGAGATTTATTCGAAAAAAAACAAAAACAAAAATCATTAGAAGAGATATATACAATCATTAGAATAAAAATATCATCTCAATATCAGTGGACCCAGAGACTCCTATTTTTTTTGGTTGTACATTCGAAGTGGAGTCAGCCGACGGAAAACCATTTATAGGCTTTTTGACCAAACTGACCCATTTTTAAAAATTATTTACCAAAATAACCTACTTTTAAAACTATTTACCAAATTAACCTACTTTTGAATAAAATAATATTTTTTTTTTTGACTTTTAGTGGCGCCGGTCAAACCGGCACCATTAACTTTGACCCGCCACGTGGCGGGTCTCTATTGGCCAGGAAAAAAAAACGAAAAAGAAAAAAAAAAGGGTAGTGGCACGAGTAGGACTCATATATATATATATATATATATATATATATATAATATATATATATATCAATAATTTAATATATATATATATATATATAATTTAATAATTTAATATAATTATTATATATAAATAATTTAATAATATTAATATAATTATATTAATTAGTAACTAATTAATAAATATTTATTATTAATATTAATAATATTAATAATTAATAATATATATTAATATAATTTTATATATATATATATATATATATAAATTAATAATTTAATATAATTATTATATATAAATAATTTAATAATATTAATATATTTATATTAATTAGTAATTAATTAATATAATTATTATATAATGATAATATTTATTAATAGAATTTAATTAATTAATTAATATTTATTATTAATTAATAGTTAATAATATAAATTTGTGTTGTCTTGTGTCTGTAATGTAATTTGTTAAGCTCGTTTCCTTTGACCAATGACTTGGTTGCTCGTCACATTCACATCACATGAATGTTCACTGATCACAATACTATCACACTAGTGGACTGTTTGACAATTTCACAATTCTTGCTCCACAAAAACCAACTCCAACAAATTTATTTATAATAATTAATTATTATATAAATAAATGATAATATTAATTATTATATATATAAATGATAATATTAATTTATAATTTTAAATATCTTCTTATAAAAGTATTTTTCCTTATATTTTTTATTGCTAGCTACGCTTCTAAGCTCCATTGGTTGTTTCTTTTCTCACATGACAGTATTTGTTTACAATAATAAAGTCACAAGTGAAGTGGTGGTTGTTATTGGAGTTGGTTTTTGTTACGAGTGTTCACATCCAAACCAATTCAAAAGAAAACCGAAAATATCGGTTTTGTTCGGTTTTCGATTTTTTTGGATCGGTTTGCCGTTTTTTTTATCGGTAAAAAAACCGCAAACCGATTCAAAAGGAAACCGAAAAACCGATAAAAAAAAATGGCAAACTGATCCAAAAAAATGAAAACCGAATAAAACCGATATTTTCGGTTTTCTTTTGAATTAGTTTGGATGTGAACACTCCTAACAAAAACCAACTCCAACAACAACCACCACCTTACTTGTGACTTTATTATTGTAAACAAATACTGTCATGTGAGAAAAGAAACAACCAATGGAGGTTAGAAGCGTAGCTAGCAAGAAAAAATATAAGGAAAAATACTTTTATAAGAAGATATTTAAAATTATAAATTAATATTATCATTTATATATATAATAATTAATATTATCATTTATTTATATAATAATTAATTATTATAAACAAATTTGTTGGAGTTGGTTTTTGTGGAGCAAGAATTGTGAAATTGTCAAACAGTCCACTAGTGTGATAGTATTGTGATCAGTGAACATTCATGTGATGTGAATGTGACGAGCAACCAAGTCATCGGTCAAAGGAAACGGGCTTAACAAATTACATTACAGACACAAGACAACACAAATTTATATTATTAACTATTAATTAATAATAAATATTAATTAATTAATTAATTAATTAAATTCTATAATAAATATTATCATTATATAATAATTATATTAATTAATTACTAATTAATATAAATATATTAATATTATTAAATTATTTATATATAATAATTATATTAAATTTTTAATTTATATATATATATATATAATTATATTAATATATATTATTAATTATTAATATTATTAATATTAATAATAAATATTTATTAATTAGTTACTAATTAATATAATTATATTAATATTATTAAATTATTTATATATAATAATTATATTAAATTATTAAATTATATATATATATATATATATATATATTAAATTATGTATATATATATAATTATTATATTAGGTAGGGTCGTAAATCCGTTGGTAAGCCAGGTGGTCCCGTTGTCGTGGTAAGAGTTTCTTGTATCTTACAAGTACTAGAGCAATAAGGTTCAGTAATCATGTCTAGCCTTCTAAAGATGGTCTCTAGGAAGGGAAAAGAAAAAATAGACGATATAGGTGAATCAAGTAACAGTGAAAGTTTAGGTGAAAATCTTAATTCATCTTTGATAAATGAACAACATATAATGTTACCTGAAATTGAACAAAAGCTAAATAATTGGAATATCCCTTCCATGGATATTTCAAGTATTTACAAAACAAAGCTCTTAGATATGTTTAAATTAGATTACATCATTAAAACTGCTGAATATACAATAAAAGTAGATAAAACTCAAGAGAGTTTAAATTTATTGAGTCCTTCAATGTTAAAGGAACACAAGCAAAAATATAGATTTTTGCATATTGGTTTAATACAAGTTGCAATAAAACCTTTGCATCGATTAGGCATAGATACACCTGTATGTGTATGCCTAAGAGATACTCGACCTGCAAAGTTCGAGGATCAGATTCTTTCAATAATTGAGACCAACCTTCACAGTGGTCCAACCTTTTTTAATAACTATCCAAACTATACTATGTCTTTAGATAGTCTTGGAAAACATAAACATAACATTAAATTAGATATTAAAATAAAAGAAGGGATTTGGAACCCAGAATCCTATCCCATGGCTGTTATTTATAAAATATATTATAAAGCCATGAAAACAAATATTTCTCCGAAAGCATTGAATATATCTTCAAAAGAAAACTTTGCTTTTACAAGTCAATCTTGAAAAGGCAAATGCTGTCACCCCAAAGAGGCTTAACCATGATCAAGTCTCTCGAAATTTGGATTGGCAACTAGAGGAAGTTTTGCCCCCAGAGGAGCCAGAACCTTCTCAGGTAACCATTCCCATAGAATACAAATCTGGTAATGTTTCAATAAGTTTTGCCCCTCTCAGTAGGAGCAATTCAACTAGATCCTACAGAACTCCTGAAGGATCTAGACAATCAATTAATTCCAGAAGATCAATTGATATTAACCCAATTCACTCATTAAGATTAGCAGGAATTAGGGATCATCCTATTACTCCTCAACCGGAGTATAGGGTTGAAACCCCTCAAACAGTGCAACAGAGAGAATCTCCAACTCAATCTGAGATAAATCAAAGTTTTGAAGTAAATCAATGTTTTGTTATTACAAAATTTTACATTGATAAACAGAAACTTCAACAAGAATTTATGAATCCCATAAATGATTTAAAAAGAAAATGGTTTTTTGACACATTTTCTCAAGATCAAATAAAGCATTATAGGTCTTCCTATTATGCTTATTTAGCGGAGGTAGAGGACGATAACATCCCTTACTTCCAATGGTTTAAAGAGTTTTGTTTTCCAAAATTAGAAATTAAAACATTAAAATCTGCAAAGAAAATATGGAAAATAGCTAAGGGTAAAGAAGTCATTTCAGAAATCCCTCCCTTAGAAGAAATCACTTTTCCACATAATAAAATAGAAATAACTGCGTCACCATTCAAAATAATGGACGAAGATCCAATAAAACTAAAAATACAGGATGCTACGAAATATGATATCAATAATGTTTACAAACAATTAAATTACACCAATCAACTTCTTCATCAGGTCGCCAGTTTATCTGACAAAGTTGAACCTCCGAAAGTTGAAAAAGCTTCTACATCACAAAAGCTTGAAAAATCACTAATAACCCCTTATAAACTTTCAGATTCTGAAATCAAAGAAATAAAAATAGGAAAACCTACAAGTGATCTTTTAGAAGAAATTAATAAGAGATTAACTAATCTAAAGATATCCCAACCTTCTGTCAATATTATAAAAAATGATGATATAGAAGAATTAGAAAAACAATTTAATAATACACACATTGAAATTGATACTGTAAATAAAATAAAAAATACTTCAAGAAATTATCCAACCTCTAGAAATTATTATCCTAAACCTACAATGCCAGACATTCAATTTGAAGAAAACTATTTAGATTTAGCATCACAATATAATGGTGAAGGTATCTGTGAATGGAACATTGATGGTTTCACAGAACACCAAATAATGCGAAAATTAGAAGAAATGACAATGGCGGCAACTGCGTATAGAGCAAAACGCAATAGTGCTGCTAGTACAGTTAAAATCCTTGTTCAAGGCTTTACAGGAAGCCTGAAAGGATGGTGGGAAAATAATTTAAATGAAACTGAAAGACAAAGTGTGTTAAATTGCACAAGAACTGAAATAAATACAAATGAAAGAGGAGAAATAAATACTAATGTAATTGAACAACAAGTTGAAGCATTAATCTTTGCAATCTCAAAAGCGTTTATCGGAGACGCTAATGTTTTTGCTGATAGATCTTTAGAAATATTAAATAATCTGTATTGTCCAACACTTGGAGAATTCAGATGGTACAAAGATAATTTTATAACAAAAATTTATACTAGGGCAGACTGCAGACACGCCTACTAGAAAGATAGGTTTATCTCGGGTCTCCCTAAAAACTTTGCTCAAAAAGTAAGAGATAATATCAAACTAAACTATGATGGAATACCAATGGAAGATATTTCCTATGGAAGTTTAATCTCATTAATTAATAAAACAGGTTTACAATTTTGCACAGATATTAAAATGCATAGACAAGCAAAATTTGAAAGTAAAACCAATCATAAAGAATTAGGTAATTTTTGTGAACAATTTGGTTATGAAAAAATAACCCCTCCTTCTAAACAAAGGAAACCAAAACAACAAACATTTAAAAAATATAAACCAAGATATTATAAAACTAAAGAGAAGAGAAACCAATAAAACCTTATAGAAAGCCCTATCATAAAAAATATAATAAAACATATAAGAAACCTTTTACAAATTTTGATAAAAATATAGTTTGCTACAAATGTGGTCGCACTGGTCACATAGCGAAACAATGCAAAGTTAAACAAAAAATAAAAGAATTAAAAATGGACGAAGAAATAAATAACAAAAATACTTTTATATGAAACAGATTCATCCAGTAACTCCTCTACTGAGGATGAACAAGAAATAATATATCAGAATCAAGAAACATCTTCTGATTCTGATGTAGGATGTATCAGTTGTGGCTGTTTAGGTGATAACTGTGAATGTAAATTCACTATTAATGTTCTCACTAAAGAAGCTCGTGTCCTACTAGATTTAATAAGTAACATTGAAGATCCTCAAGTAAAATTAGCAATGTTAGAAAAATATAAAGAGTTAGAGAATCAAGAAATAACTACCCAAGAATTTAAAGGATATAATTTACAAAATATTTAAATCCTCAATCGACTTTTTTAGAAGAACCCCTAACTCTACCTTCTTTATATAAAGAAGTTAAGAATTTAAAATTTGAAATTACTCAATTAAAACAACAATATAAAATTTTATCCCAAAATTTTCACAAATCGTTGGGGAAAGGTAAGGAAATTGCCTCTTCCTCTGCTTCTCTTTATGATACTGATCTTGAAAATGAATTTAATAATCTTTACAAAGAACATACTGAAACTGTTAAAGATACAGATTTCTTTTTACAGATAAAAACAATGCAACAAAAATGGCATGTAAAAGTTAATCTAAAATACAGAACTCTTTTCATAAGCCATTCATTGCATTAATTGATTCAGGAGCTGATTTAAATTGTATTCAAGAAGGATTAATTCCTACACAATATTATCAAAAGACACTCCAAAGATTATACACAGCAAATAATCAAAAATTACAAGTAAAATATAAATTAGAAAATGCTAAGATTTGCAATAATGGAATTTGCTTTAAAAACTCATTCCTTTTAGTAAAAGATACATCAGAACAAATAATTCTAGGAACTCCATTCTTAACACAACTATATCCAATAAATATTACTGAAGATGGTATAACAACAATAAAAGATAACCAAGAAGTTCTCTTTGAATTCATCACTCCAATTAAACCAAAAGAATTAAATACTTTAAATGATAAAGTTGATGAAAAGAATTTCCTATCAATAATTAAAAGAAAAGAAAACCAAATAGGATTTTTGCAAAAAGAAATTTTATATGCAAAAATAGAAAAACAACTTCAAGATCCTCTGATAAAAGAAAAAATATTACAAATACAAAAAGAATTTGAACAAGAAGTTTGTTCAGAAGTCCCTAATGCTTTTTGGGAACGAAAAACTCATATGGTTTCTTTGCCATATGAAGAAGGTTTTCATGAAAGTAACATACCCACTAAGGCAAGACCTATTCAAATGAATAACGAAACCCTTGAATATTGCAAAAAAGATATTAAAGGTTTTCTTGATAAAAAATTAATCAGGTCAAGTAAATCTCCTTGGAGCTGCACAGCTTTTTATGTTAATCATAATGCTGAGCTTGAACGAGGAGAACCTCGCATGGTTATAAATTATAAACCCCTAAATAAAGTATTAAAATGGATAAGATATCCAATTCCAAATAAAAGAGATTTACTTAAGAGATTATATGACTCCGTCATATTTTCTAAATTTGATATGAAATCAGGATTTTACCAAATAAAACTAAAGGAAGAAGATAAATACAAAACTGCTTTTACAGTTCCTTTTGGTCATTATGAATGGAACGTAATGCCAATGGGACTTAAAAATGCACCCTCAGAAACATATCATGAATGATATTTTAAATCCACACTCTGAATTCACAATTGTTTACATAGATGATGTTTTGATTTATTCAAGATCAATAGATCAACACTTTAAGCATTTACATATATTCAAAGAAACAATTAAAAGAAATGGTATGGTCATCTCTGCCAAGAAAATAAAATTGTTTCAAACGAAAATGAGATTTTTGGGTCATGAAATTTATCAGGGAACTGTAACTCCAATAAGCAGAAGTATTGCTTTTGCTGAAAAGTTTCCAAATGACTTAAAGGATAAAAAAACAATTACAAAGGTTTTTAGGATGTTTGAATTATGTTTCTGAGTTTATTCCCAATATTAGGATAAAGTGTAAACCTCTGTATTCTAGGCTTAGAAAGACCTCTAATCCTAAACCCTGGTCAGAAGAGTTGTCTAAATTAGTGTCAGAAATCAAAAAGGATGTCAAGTCTCTTCCGTGTCTTGGTATCCCTCATCCAAATGCTAGTCTTATTGTTCAGACAGATGCATCCGATTTAGGATATGGTGGTATCTTACTCCAGATCCTTCCAGAGTCAAAGGTTGAACAGATAGTCCGTTATCATTCAGGTCTTTGGATCTCATCTCAATTAAAATATAGTACTATTAAAAAAGAGATTTTATCTATAGTACTATGCATTACAAAGTTTCAAGATGATTTAGTCAATAAAAGGTTTTTACTTCGAATTGATTGTAAAGCTGCCAAAGATGTTTTACAAAAAGATGTTCAAAATTTAGTTTCAAAACACATTTTTGCCAGATGGCAAAGTTTATTAAGTTGTTTTGATTTTGACATTGAATATTTGAAAGGAGAAAATAATTTTATCCCTGATTTCTTAACCAGGGAATTTTTACAAGGATCACCTCCCGGATGACAACCAGGTCCCGTGGTGGATCCTCCTCTCGAGGAGGAATACCCCCTCTCCTTCCAAATCCAAAGAATTAACCCTAGATGATTTTGCCCCATCAGTGGCCCAAATAACCAAAACCAACTTCCCAAGTTTACCAAAAAGCCCAGCTACAAATAACCCATCAACCTCCAATAGATTTAGCCCATTAACTCCAGAGACTCTAGCCCATCTAAATGCCTCTGTTGAAAAAGCTACCCGTGAGCCTCTACTATTCAAAACAAAGTCTCAGTGCAATAAAATAACCGTTGCAGAAGTTGAATACGGTAATCTAGATATATCCCCTTGGGATATGCTCCAGCAATTAATCCCAAAAGGTTATGGATGGATTCCCTCTAGTAACTACAAAAAAGATTTACAATTTTATCAATTCATCCTTATTGAAACCCAATCAATAAAATTGGAAGAAAAAACTAATGATAATAATCCAGGAGTTATTGCATATTCCACATGCAAGATATTTAAAGTTCTGACTTTAACTGATTGGGGTCAAGAACCACAAAAGCACAAAAGATTCTCCAGGGTGTATGACCCTCCGGTTTACAATTACTTTGATTATATCGCTGCTTGGGATATGGTTCTCCAACAACCCAATCCTAGGCATTCATGGTACTTTAATTTCCTCAATAACCAAACCAGATTTCCGCATTGGTTTATGGAATGGTTCTGGCATTATGGCCTGTCAGCCGAAATCTTGCCCAATTCCATCTTTGCAATTTATGAGGAGTACAAAAAATTAACTCCTACAATTCCAGTTTACAGCAAGTTACTTCATTTCTGTGCCCAGTTCGGCATAGCCTGGTTACTAAAATTCAACTTTGAATACCATCAGCATCTCCCCGAACCATTTCCCAAATACATATGTTCAAATAATATTGTATCTTGGTGGCAACGGTTCAATAATAATGTTGTGGTCACAAAATTCAGTACTTGGAAGAGGACCCGATCAAATAAATCAGTTAGTTCTATTCCTCGGTCCCCTGCTCAAAGATTAAAAGAAGTATGCAATGCTTCAGAAGAACCAATAATTGCATCTCCTTTCTCAGTAAACATTAGTGCTGCCTCCCCAACTGAGTACAAAAAGCTACTATTAGAAGCTTTATCCTCAATAGACTCAGATGAAGACGAAGCTGATAAGCAATCCTCCCACGGATCTGATTATAACCCTTATCTGGAAAATCATGATCCAGACGAAGGATTCTTTGATTAAAGACGATCAATAAAGAAGTTTTGTCGCTTAGTGCCGACAGATTTAGCACTGGCCGACAGCATCATTCAGTCATTAAAAGAAGATTCAACTTTATTAAAGTAGTTTTGTTCTGTTGTGCCGACACTGACTTATTGGCCGACATATTCACATGGCTACAGTTCAAGTTAAGTCGAAGTCAAATGTTCAACAGTCCTTACTTTTGCGGATTCCAAACGCAGTCAAGTCCGCTCGATGGCTTCTCCCTCTATAAATGAAGTCCCTCGATGAAGTAAAGACTCAGAGCTTTGATACCCACCTTGTACTAATTTCTTTATTTTGTAAACTTGTAGTTTGATTTTCGTGTTCAAAGAAAGCTGCTACAGCTACTGTCTGTAAGTACTATAGTTCTACTATAGTGTGTTTATTAATGTACTTGTGAATTATCAGTTTGAAATAAAAAGATTTTCTATACACTGTTCTGTTTACTCTGATACAACTATTTTCCTCCCTATTTTACTTAATCACTTCTTGAGATGATCCGCAGTGGCATTCTGGTATATATATATATATGAGTGGCGCCACTACTCTTTTTTTTCGTATTTTTTTTCTGGCCAATAGAGACCCGCCACGTGGCGGGTCAAAGTCAATGACCGGCGCCACTAAAAGTCAAAAAAAAAATATATTTTATTCAAAAGTAGGTTAGTTTGGTAAATAGTTTTAAAAGTAGATTATTTTAGTAAATAGTTTCTAAAAGTGGGTCAGTTTGGTCAAAAAGCCCCATTTATATAGTGTAATGATAGTTGGACACACTTTTGGTGTCCAATATCATACAGCTATACGTATTTATATTTGTTTATTATTTTTTCTCTTTCATCACATGTATTTAGCACTTAAAAATAACACATCACTATATGGTATCTATACTTGATGTCTCAAAAATGTGTTCATTTATCATTTCTCTTTATATAAGGAGGTTTCTAGTACTTGCTTCACCTATTTTAATATTATGTACATGTTATATTATATAAAGAGGTTTCTAGTACTTGCTTCACCTATTTTAATATTATGTACATGTTATATTATGTATATATTATATATTATGTTTTAATTCTTTATTAACTACATGTTTTAAGTTATCATTCAATAATAACAAAATGACATTTGACTAGGGATGACAAATTGTACACTATCGATTAGATACCTGTAAAAATTATCCATAATGGTAGGGTAATTACCTACACAATGGATAAGAGTCCAGGTACGGGTAATTACCTTCAAATTTGAATGGGTATGGTGCGGGTACGGGTACAATGGTACCCACCCCGTCCCGCACGTGCACATATGTATATGTATATGTATATATAATTATTTATTTATTTATATTACTAATATATATAATTTTAACTATACTACATATTTTAAAACTAAAATTAATCTAAAAGTTCTTAACTTTCTAAATCTAGAAATCTAGCTACATCTATAATCCTTTTTTGGATATTTTTATTTATTTATTTAAATATTTTGATTTGTAATGCTTTATAAGTATATTTAAAATACATTTGAATTCAGTCTGCATAGCCTTTAACCAGTGAGGCTGTGAGAGAGCTTGTTTTACAGTGCTAGGCTCAACATGAGCCAGAAAGGTCTTTGGTTTCACGTTTCTGTTTTGGACCTTGTGACCATAGGATGATTATTAGTAGATGTAGGCAGGGAAGTAGAGGTGGGCAGAGTTGTCCATGATACAAGATTTGTGGTATCTGCAGGTGGTTGGATAGAAACAGATTGAGTGACAGATTGAGGATGATGATTTGAACTTGAGTTGGACTGACTTAGAGTTTCAAAAGAGGATGCTGCAATCTGCAAGTGACTCTGCAGGTGAGACAGTACTAGGTTGCACAGAAGGACTTGAAGCTACACCAGTAGATCGAGTGACCTGAGGAATGACAGGAATGTGGGAAGAGTATGTAGGACAAGTAGAGGACTGAATAGATGCACTTGGGAATAGTCTTTGATAAGGAAAGTTGATTTCATTAAAGACAACATCCTTTGATATGTAGATTTTTCCATTAGGTGAGTAGCACTTATATCCTTTGTGTTGTGGTGAGGGACCTAAATACACACATTTAATGGATCTATGTTCCATCTTATGCTGGTTGTAGGGTCTTATGAAGGGAAAACAGGCACATCCAAATATTTTTATGGATTTGTAATCTGGAATTTGATTGTAAAGTTGAAAGAATGGAGAAGAGTTGTTAGGTAGAGCAGTGGAGGGAAGTCTATTGATCAAGTAGACAACATTGGTGAAGCTATGGTCCTAGAAGTGAAGAGAAATTGAAGCATGGGCAAGTAAGGTTAACCCCATTTCCACAATTTGGCTATGTTTTCTTTCTACTGTACCATTTTGATGTGAGGTATGAGGGCAAGTAAGCCAATGTATAATGCCTAAGTCAATGAGGAATCTTGTAAATGGTTTGAATTCAACCCCCCCAGTCTGATTGAACTGCTTTGATTTTAGTTGAAAATTGAGTTTCAACCAGTTTCTGAAATTGCTTAAAGGCAGTTAGGGCTCCTGACTTATTGGTTAGAAAGTATATCCAAGTGAATTTGGTGCAAGCATCAACAAATGTTATGTAATATTGATATCCATTATGAGAAATGAAGGGAGCTGGTCCCCATAAGTTTGTGTGTATTAGCTCAAATGGTGTTGAGTGATTTGTATGAGAAAGGGAAGCATGTAGTCTATGAGATTTTCCAAGGCAACAAGCAGTACATAAATCATTCAATCCTTTATTTGAACATGGTATATTACACAATGACAACACAGTTTTGATTGCTTGAGTATGAGCATGGCCTAGCCTATAGTGCCATGTAGACAAAGTTGAAACATTATCAAGGCTAAGACTATCAACAGAAGAAACAGGAAAAGGATTTGAGTTTACATCAGATGTGTGTGAGTTTATTGAAGCTGGAAATCTTGAATTGGAATATGAAGGCTTGAGAAGATGAAGATGCTTAAAGCAGTAGAGGCCATCAGCTCCAAGGACACCCTCAAGAAGGACTTGATTAGACCCCTATGTTTTGACAAAGCAACAAGAAGGATGAAACTCAAAGTAACAATTATTATCTCTAGCAAATTTAGCAACAGACATGAGATTCTTAGTGATAGAAGGCACATGCAAAAGATTTTGTAAAGATAAAGTGACATTAGAATTAGATAGTGAGGAAAGATAAGTGGAACCAATGGATTGAATTTTGAGACCTTGACCATTTCCCATATGCACTTGGTCAGATCCTGTGTAGGCCATGCTTTGAGCAAGATTTTGTGCATCTGGTGTTAAATGATGAGAGGCACCTAAAAAAGGGTACCATGACTGATTGTCAATGCTTCTTGGAAAAACAAGTTCTGGTGTTATTTAGTTGAAGGGATTGGTGGCTTGGCTATGCTGAGTAGCCATATATGCACTTGGCTGATTGGTGTTGCTATACTATGATCTACACTGAGCTTGATTGGCATTGTTACTGAACTGATTT
Source organism: Echinosophora koreensis (assembly GCA_035048595.1). Lineage (NCBI taxonomy): Eukaryota > Viridiplantae > Streptophyta > Magnoliopsida > Fabales > Fabaceae > Echinosophora > Echinosophora koreensis. The sequence continues at coordinate 1,307,717 of JAPCYP010000094.1, forward strand.
CCATTGTGATGAGCCTGAGCATACTGAGACTAACTTCCATTAGACTGAAACTGAGAATTGTGATTGGCAAAGTTTCCTTGTTGAGGAGGTGGTGGAGGAGGAGGTTCAAACCCTTGATCAAACCTGTACCAGCAGTTGAATGCATTTGCGACACAGTTGGCAAGTTGGATGGTTGCCACCACGACCACCGCCGCGGCCACAACCACGGCCACTGCCACGGCCTCCACGGTCTCTGCCTCTTGAGTTGTACTGAAAAGCATCACCGTTTGAGTTTTGATTGTACTAAAAGCTATTATTATTGGAATTCTGATTTTGTGAAGCTTGTGCTACATTCACGGACACATTGGATACTGCAAGCTCTTGACGAATTTTATCTAGTTGAGCTTCTTGGACCAGAAGCAATGCCGCAATATCAGATAATAAGAGTGAATCAGGTCTTCCATATATCATCATTACAAATGTATTGTACTCTTCAGGTAATCCATCAAGAATGACATCAATTTGATCCTGCTCAGAGATCGGATCACCAATTACAAGTAGATAATCTGCTATTGCTTTAATACGAAGAACATACTCTGAAATTGATCTAGTTCCTTTCTTGATATTTTTCAACTCTGACCTAAATTTCCTCACTTTGGCTTTGAGGTGTGAATGAAAGTGTTTGTGGATCTTGTTCCAAACTTGGGAAGAATGTTTATAGCCAAGAACTCTAGGTAAATGCAATGACTCCTTCAACCTGTTGACTCCACAGTAGAAAATTCTTGTCATCAAGTTTGATTGATAATGTAGGTGCGAACGATGCAATGGTGGAACTGGAATTGGACGCCATGGTTGAGCTGAGAGAAAACTTCGAAGAGCTTCGAAGAAGACAAACAACCAGGCCCGGGAAAGAAGAATTAGCTCTGTGATACCATGAAGAAAAACTATATAATACTAGAGAATCTAAGAGAATTGGAAAGAATCATTTGAATTGAATAGGTTGAATATTCATTACACCGAGCTTATGCATTTTGCTCTCATATATATACAAGCTGATGATAGAGGCTAGTCACATGTGAGTTAGTTACACTACAGTTGTACTATTAACAGAATTAGCTATCACAACTAACTTTCTATACTTACACTCTAATAGTAACTTTACTCTGCTAGTTCAGAGATAATCTAATAATAAGAGTATTGTTTGAATTAAGAGTGAGATTGAAAGGTAGCGATATTGTTCTTCGAGTTCTCGGATACACACTGTCAGAATTTGCAAGAACATTTGACGCCCACCATTGGGCCGAGGTAAATTTTCCCTGGCCACACATATACGTTGTTCGTTGAGCAGGTGATACTAGGCAGATTTATAGAAATGGAAGTTTTCTTCGATCTGCTATTCTGGCCACGAAAACTTTCAGGGAAGAATCTTTCTTATTTTTTATATAAATAATTGCTAACTTGTAAAGTACTACTTGCTTGTTTGATGGCCAGTGTCATGTACTAATTGAATTCTAATTTTTCGTTGCCATTATATTCAGGCAATCAATCAAATCATAGTATCAGACAAGCATATGATTTGAATGTCACGAAGAAAATCGAAGTCCAATGATGATGATGATGATGATGGTGATGGTGATGGAGGACAAAGGTCTCTTCAAAGTTGATATCCAATTATCTTCATAGGAGAAAGTTAGGGAATTATCATCACAGGAGGAAGTCATGGAAGAATTTCCTTATCTTTCTTATTTTATCATCATTATCAACATAATTGTTAAGGGTGGAAACTGCTTTTTGAATTGTTGATTCCATGCACTAATTAAGCATCCAATTTTTTATTGTTGTTAATTTCATTGCATCGATGGGCTCTTACTCTGAAATTCAATCTGAAAATTTCCATAGAAGTTATAGTAGAGGATACTGGGAGGTTGCCACAGATAGTGGTATGAAGAGTGGATGATGGTGATGTGGACAAATAGGAATGAAAGGCAGAAATTACAACCAAAGAATATCTTTTCTTAAGGGACCCACAAAGATATTCCATCTAAATCAGATTCCTCCAACTCACGTGAAAAAGGAACAGATGATAGTCCTTTTGTTGCTGACCCATCTCTTGTTTTTTTGCCTAATGATATTTGTTCTCAATTATGGCGAATGAAGAAATGATGCGTAACGTGAAGGCTGGAACTGTCAAGATAAATTATGTCAATATTTAACTGATGCTTCTATGTCTTAGATAAGCTTGTTGTCACCCTATTCTTCTCAAGCATTACAATTCTAACACTCTGGAGATCATCGGTTGAGATGGCAAATAAGATTCCCTGGAAAAACAAATTTCTCTATTGAAATGTTTAGAGGCTTCGTTGGACCTTTGTGGCCTCTGTAATCAAAAGAAGCTAAAGATGGTTGCATCTGCAATTAGGGAGGATAGTTGTTAATAGGGGAAGGAGCTTTTGGTGGAGTTGGAACTTCTGGAGGATGGTAAATCGAAGAAGAAAACCAAATATAGAAGAAATGGAGAATGGATGGTGAAGATGTAGAGAAAGTTTTGATATCTTGAGATTGAGCAAGTTTTCCTGTTCCCAGGAGTGTGAAAATAATTAATGTGATATCACTTGCTAATGGTTTGGCAAGTCAATGGAGTTGATAACTCGGATAGTCGGATATATGCTTCGATTTAATCGGGTTCTTTGATCTCTTAGTACGAGTATATTCTCAAAAAGGTTGGTCAAAGTTATGGTTAGAGTGTGACTCAATCTTGGTTATCAGTGCTTTCAAGGATTTTGACACAGTTCCTTGGAAGTTAAGGAATATATGGTCTAATTGCAAAAGGTTAGCTAAAAGAATGAAATTCCATGTCTCTCACATCTTCAGAGAAGGAAATTGTAACACCCCGATCTTTCTGCTTTCTAATATCGGTAATAAATATAAAAATGTTTATATTTTTATCCGAGACATAGAAAATGATTTTGGATACACCAAAGTCATATTCATGTTATACTTATTTTTATAAGGTTACGGTTATATTTTGGTTGAAAATTCAGACGGAATCCGGTCTGCGTTTTCACTGATAGTAAAATTTTACTGATCAGAAAACCTAATTTTGACTAGTGAACGAAACAGTTAAGGTTTATATCGTATTTGTAACGATATTGGTCTTTTTGAAAATTTTCGCGTGAAAATAAAATATTATATTTTATATGGGTGAAAACTTCAAAATATCTTACGTAAAACCTAAGTCGGGTAAACAACGGAGCTAGATACGGAGCTGAGGTGATTGATGTGACTGAGGTGATGAGCATTTATGATGATCCTATCCGAGTCATAATGGCACATAATGGCACATAAATGCCATAGGATATTTTGGTGATGAAAAGACCAAAATACCCTTAGTTTTACATGGAAACTACAATTGTGCCATCACACATTTTTACCCTTTTTTCTCTAACCCCACACGGCTCCACCTCCATAACACCACACTTTGGCAAAATTTCATGACTTACTTCATCTTCTTCAAATTTAAGCCATATTCTCTCTAAAAAAGTTCAAGAATACTTAGTGATTTTTGTGAAGAACTTCATCAATCTTTGCCATTTCTTCAAGCTTCAAGAGGTAAAACCTCATATCCTTGCATCACTAAGTCTTCTTCTTCATTTATTTTATGAGTTTATGCCATGAATCATCATCATCCAAGTTCATGAAGCTTTCTTTAAAAATCTCTAGAAAATTGTAGAAAAATCCATTTGACATGAGACCAATTGCTATGAATGTTGGTGTAAGTCCTAGAGGTCAATGTTTTTCCTTTGGACTTACATTTTGTATCTTCCTATTATTTATCATATGAGGCATTTCAGTTTATTATGTTATTTGTTTAAACGTAATAAAGTCCTTAGAATAGAAAGTTCTATTTAATAGAATATCAAGTATACGACTTGATAGTGAGACACTATTGATCAAGAGAACTTTATTCTTAAATATCCATAGTCGAGTATTATTATTAATAAGGACAATAATAATACATGCATAGTCGAGTATTATTATTAATAAGGACAATAATAATACATCGAGACTATTATGTGTGTGGACTGATGACCACATCTCACGGGTCATGGATATGAGATATCAAGTCACACACATAGGTACACATTAGAGTAATGATGTACCGGATTGACCCGTCGTGAGAACACTATATGGAACGTTATGTGAGTATTATAAGTAGTTCTCACAGTGATAATGGTGTATGCAATCTTTCGACCTGAAACCACTATCATCCCTACATGAGGAGTCGTGTGCTTTAATGCCATCAAACGTTATCTGTAACAGGATGATTATAAAGTCGGTCATTGGGTACACCACGAGTCATGCAGAGGGGTGTGAGTGATCTAGATGGGATTTGTTTCTCCTACATAACAGGAGTAATATCTGTGGGCCCCTTGATAGAGTGAGACTATAAAATGCATGGTCGTACTGAAATGAGTCAATATGAGATATTGACCTTGTTTAAATATTAAGTCTACTCGGGTATCAAGGAACGTAATATTGAACTATACAAGGGTGACACATTCTATGCCTTGTGTTCAATATAGATATAAGGACAAAGGGATAATAATACACATTAACATTGGTCACGGAAAGGTTATGGCAAATCACTGACTTTCTCATTACTTGGATAGTGATGATGTGTTCCTAAACACCGCTCGTTGTTTATAATATTAAATATGATTTAATATTATTTACAACATTATGGGAACCTATAGGGTCACACACTTAGAGCAGATAAATCAGAATTAAAAGAAATTGGGTTAGACCCAAATTTCTATTGGGCCAAGCTCATGACAGATGAGCCCTGGAGGGCCAGGTCAAACCTTTTAGCATGTAAGACAAGCCTACCTATATGTAGAAGCGAAACAATGCTGAGCCGTCACGCTATCATTTTGGCCGCACTTAGTACACTATTTGCATGTAAAAAGAAATATACCGCCACATCTCTTCTTGCACCTAGCAGTGCTTAGAGGCGCCATTCTGATGAACACGTGAGACGTGTTCATCTGTTCATATGGACTACATAGAGGCATTGCTGGCTCGTGCAGTGCACGTGATTTGCAGCGTCTGAAATCAAAGGTCTACTCTTCAAGAGGTAAATTTTCGAAACATGAACCATGACCATTCGCATGGATTCTTGGTGGGATTTTTTCCGTTGTGCTTGTTTGATGCACAAATTCTCAACAGTGGTATCAGAGCCGCTTGCGAAACCATGGTTTTGTTTGTATGGTTTGCCTGTTATATGTGATAACATGCTTATATGCGAATTTTTTTTTCTGAAAAAATGTTTTTTTCAATAATTCGTATGCCATGTTTTGGAAAACATGTTTTTGATGTTTCGTTTTTCATATATGATATGAGTCGCATTGAGATGTATGTATATGATATGTACATTATTCTGGAATCGTTGTATTATATGTGATATATACATGATTGGTTTCATTTTTATCATGACGACATTAAGGTTCAATGAGACATGAAGAGTTCATGTTCTCGCGGCCATGAAGGTCCAAGTGTTGGTACCCGAAGCCGTCGTCGTCTGCGATGTCACGGATACCCCGTGCTACCTCTGCGTAGTGTGATAATTAATTACGGCATTAAAACGTTTTAATGATAATAAAATAGTTTTATTATTATGATTACAAAATCAAATCCTTTTGAATATTTTGTATCATCTTCTAATACTCATTAAGTATTATTAACATATGTTCAATTACATATTTGAATTTCAATTTTTGAAGATTTCGAAATCTTAATTAATTGCAACATTAATAGTTATTTGATATATTATTAATGTGTGCTTTATCATGATTTCGAAAATTAACTTCATAAAGAAGAATATTTTGATATCTCTTAATGACAACATTAATAGTAATAAGTGTGTATTATTATTTTGATTGTTATGATTCAAAATTAATTTTGAAATCTTTTATATCACCTTTTAATAACGATATCAATTATAATAAATGTGATTTATTATATATATGTTATGTTTTCAAAATTCAGATTTTGAAATCCTTATTTAATAACATTTTAATAATAATAATGGTGATTATTATTGTTTGTTATTATTTATTTGGTGATGCATGGTGAGTGGTTATGACCTTAGTCCTTTTTTTCCTTTTGGTTTATATTTTGAAATACGGCCTGCGTGTCGTGCCTTTCTCTTATATTCCATTTGTACCTTCTCTTCTCACCTCACTCCCCTCGAATGTAAAACGAGGTTTCTATTTTATTTGTAATGTAATGATGAAGACAAGAAGGCGATGTCATAAAAGGACTTGGTGGGAGATCATGCTTGGAGAAGCTTGGACGCTCCTAGGACTTAGTTAAGATTCTCTCATTGGCTTGGGAGAATCAATGCGTTAGGGGTCATAACCATATCACATTTATTTGCTTTTGATATATGTATGAGATGCATGCATGTATGTATGTATGTATGTATGTATGTATGTATGTATGTATGTATGTATGTATGGCATGTTAAAGAGTTTAACTAATGGTGAGATCACTTTAATAAAATCCCTTAAAGGATATTAAGTTTAAAAGCCTTCCAATACATAGCACTCGTCAAGGCTAATATCGAATGAGTGTAGGTCCGCCAAAGCGGGGTGCATTTTTCTATACTAGTGAGACACGATGGGACAATTGTAATGTCTAATTGCTACCTATTGGGTCTAACTTAACTAAGTCATATACAATAGGATTGAAAGACTTAGAGGCATTGAGTTGGGCTTTAGTCTATGAGATAGATTAGAATAAAGAGTTATTCACCCAACTATCCAAGGATTACATGAGATGTAATTGGAAAGTGTTTCCTATCTAAATAACCAAACTTTAAGCGATCGGCCAAAGCTGACTTGAAGCTAGGTGAAATATGGATCTTGTCCCACTAGAAAATCTTCCAACGGGATTTTCCGGATCAATGTTGAGGGTCATTGGTTTGAGTAAAATAGTGGGAGGCGTATTTAATTAAAGACCTAATTAAATATTTTATAGCATGATACTTATATTTTGCATATTTCTTTATGTAGATTACCATGTCATCAAACATATCTAGTAACTTGTCATTGCGACCTGTCCTTGAGAAGGACAAACTATCCGGAACAAACTTTCTGGACTGGTACATAAACTTGAGGATTGTCCTCAAGCAAGAGAAAAAACTGTATGTTCTTGACAAGGCTATGTTAGATGTGCCACCAGCTGCTAGTGCACCCAAGGCTGACAAGGATGCTTTAAGAAGCATCAGGATGATTCCTTGGATGTTGGCTGTCTTATGCTTGCTACCATGAACTCTGAGCTTCAGAAGCAACATGAGAACATGGAGGCGTTTGATATGATCGAACACCTCAAGATGCTCTACCAAGAACAAGCAAGGCATAAGCAGTTTGAAGTCTCCAGAGCTCTTTTCCAAATGAAGCTGGCAAAAGGAAGCCCAGTGGGTCCTCATGTGCTTCAAATGATTAGGTACACTGAGAATCTCAAAAGGTTGGGTTATGCCTTGTGCCAAGAGTTAGCCACTACTTGATCCTGCAATCGTTGCCGGAAAGTTACAATCAATTTGTCACGAAATTCAATATGAATGATCTTGACAAAACACTACCAGAGTTGTTGGGCATGTTGAGAATTGCTAAAACCAACATCAATAAGGGAAAAGGGAAGGCCATTATGATGGTCCAACCTGAAAAAGGCAAGAAGCAGCCCTGGAAGCCCAAGAGGCCTATGTACAAGCAGAAGGGCAAGGGTAAGGACCACAAGTTCAAACCCAGCACTTCTGGCCTGAAGCCTGTTGGCGAAGTGGCCAAGGAGGGCACGTGCTTCCATTGTGGTAAGACCGGACATTGGAAGAGGAACTGCCCAAACTACCTGGAAGAGTGCAAGAAGAATGGAAGTGGGACTTCCAACTCAGGTATGTTTGTTATAGAAGTCAATTTATCTACTTCTGCATCATGGGTATTAGATACTGGATATGGTTCTCACATTTGTACAAATGTGCAGGAGCTAAAAAGGAGTAGACCATTGGCGAAAGGCGAAGTCGATCTATGAGTTAGCAATGGAGCAAAGGTTACTGCTTTAGCTGTAGGAACTTATGTATTGACTTTGCCCACTAGGCTTATTATTCAGTTGGAGAACTGTTATTTTGTGCCTGCAATTAGCAGGAATATCATTTACGTTTCTTGTTTGGACAAGATTGGGTTTCATTTTATAATAAAGAACAAATGTTGTTCTATTTATTTGGATGACATTTTTTATGCTAGTGCACACTTGAGTAATGGGTTTTATGTCCTTGATCTTGAGATGCTCATCTATAACATTGATACTAAGAGGTTCAAACCAAATGAGGTGAACCCAACTTATCTTTGGCATTGTCGTTTGAGCCATATAAATGAGAAACGCATTTCTAAACTCCATAAAGATGGATTCTTGGACTCATTTGATTATGAATCATATAAGACATGTGAGTCTTGTTTATTGGGAAAGATGACAAAAACCCCATTCACAGGAAAAGGTGAAAGGGCTAGTGATCTTTTGGGCCTCATACACACTGATGGATGCAGACCACTAAACACAACGGCTAGAGGAGGTTTTCAGTACTTCATTACATTTACTGATGATTTCAGTAGATATGGATTTGTGTATCTTACGAAGCACAAGTCAGAATCTTTTGAAAAGTTTAAGGAATTCAAAAATGAAGTAGAAAACCAACTAGGTAAAAATATTAAAATCCTTCGATCAGATCAAGGCGGTGAATATCTAAGCCTAGAATTTGATGATCATCTAAGAGAGTGTGGGATTTTATCTCAACTTACTCCACCAGGGACGCCACAATGGAATGGTGTTTCTGAAAGGAGGAATCAAACTTTATTGGATATGGTTCGGTCTATGATGAGTCATGCAAATCTTCCAAACTCCTTCTGGGGACATGCCTTATTAACAGCAGGTTTCACACTTAACCGTGTTCCATCCGAGACGGTAGAAAAGACACCATATGAGATATGGATTGGTAAGAGACCCAGTGTGTCTTTTATGAAGATTTGGGGTTGTGAAGCATATGTAAAACATCAGGTTTCTACAAAGCTTGATCCCAAATCCGATAAGTGCTTCTTTGTGGGGTATCCTAAGGAAACCAAGGGATATTATTTCTACAATCCTTCCGAAGGCAAAGTGTTTGTCGTGCGAACTGGTGTATTCCTAGAAGAGGAGTTTATCTCCAAAGGAACCAGTGGGAGGAATATAGACCTTGGAGAAATTCAAGTGCCACAAAGTAGCGACATACCTATGAAGGAACAAGAGCAGCCTTCGCAAGATGTTGCGGAAGAACAGCCTCTTCAAGTAACACAAGGCCAACGTAGGTCTAGCAGGATACGTCACCAACCTGAGAGATACGGATTTCTCATGACTTAACAAGGTGATGTACTACTCATAGATCAAGATGAGCCTGTGACTTACTAGGAAGCCATTACTGGCATGGAATCTGAGAAATGGCTTGAGGCCATGAGATCTTAGATGGACTCCATGTACACTAACAAGGTATGGACCTTGGTTGAGCCACCTGAGGGGGTAAAAGCCATAGGGTGCAAGTGGGTTTTCAAAAAGAAAACTGACATGGATGGTAAAATGCATACCTGTAAGGCACGATTGGTCGCTAAGGGTTTCAAGCAAATTCATGGTGTAGACTATGATGAGACTTTTTCGCTTGTTGCAATGCTTAAGTCTGTCCGTATCTTGCTAGCTATCGCTGCATACCATGATTATGAGATATGGCAGATGGATGTCAAGACTGCTTTCCTTAATGGAAATCTCATTGAGGATGTGTATATAACATAACCTGAGGGCTTTGACACTTTAGAGGATGCCAGCAAGGTATGTAAGTTGCAGCGTTCAATCTATGGATTGAAGCAAGCTTCCAGAAGCTGGAATCTTCGTTTTGATGATGCTGTAAGACAGTTTGGATTCATCAAAAATGAAGATGAGCCTTGTGTTTACAAGAAGGTTAGTGGGAGCATAGTTGTCTTTCTGGTGTTGTATGTAGATGACATACTACTCATCGGAAACGGCATCCCTACCTTGCAACAAGTAAAGACTTGGTTAGGGAATTGCTTTTCTATGAAAGATTTGGGTGAAGCTACCTATGTATTGAGAATCAGGATCTATAGAGATAGGTCACTGAGATTGCTTGGCCTGAGTCAGAGTACATATATAGACAACGTGTTAAGACGCTTTAATATGCATGAATCCAAGAAGGGACTCTTGCCTATGTCACATGGTATATGCTTATCAAAGGCACAATCCCCTTCCACTCAAGAAGAAAGGGATCGTATGAGTAAGATTCCAAATGCATCCGCAATTGGGTCTATCATGTATGCCATGCTGTGTACTTGACCAGATGTCTCGTATGCTTTGAGCATAACGACTAGGTACCAGTCTGATCCAGGTGAAAGTCACTGGGTTGCTGTCAAGAATATCCTCAAGTACTTGAGAAGGACTAAGGATTCGTTCTTGATATATGGAGGTGAGGAAGAGCTTGCTGTAATTGGTTACACCGATGCTAGCTTCCAAACTGATAAAGATGATTCCAAATCGCAATCTGGTTATGTGTTTTGCCTAAATGGTGGCGCTGTGAGCTGGAAGAGTTCAAAGCAAGAGACAGTCGCTGATTCTACTACAGAGGCCAAGTATATTGCTGCTTCCAATGCAGCAAAGGAGGCTATTTGGATCAGGAAGTTAATTACTGAGCTTGGTACAATTCCTAGCATTGTGGACCCCATTGATCTCTATTGTGATAACAATGGGGCCATTGCACAAGCTAAGGAACCTAGATCTCACCAACGATCCAAACATATACTTAGGCGTTTCCATCTCATTCGAGAGATTATCAATAGAGGAAATGTGAAGATATGCAGAGTACCAACACTTGACAACGTTGCTGACCCGCTTACGAAACCACTTGCTCAGCAGAAGCATGATGGTCACGCTAGATCATTGGGTATTAGGTTTATGCCTGATTGGCTCTAGTGCTAGTGGGAGGTTGTTGGTGTAAGCCCTAGAGGCCAATGTTTTTCCTCTGGACTTACATTTTGTATCTTGCTATTATTTATCATATGAAGCATTTCAGTTTATTATGTTATTTGTTTAAACGTAATAAAGTCCTTAGAATAGAAAGTTCTATTTAATAGAATATCAAGTATACAACTTGACAGTGAGACACTATTAATCAAGAGAACTTTATTCTTAAATATCCATAGTTGAGTATTATTATTTATAAGGACAATAATAATACATCGAGACTATTATGTGCGTGGACTGATGACCACGTCTCATGGGTCATGGATATGAGATATCAAGTCACACACATAGGTACACATTATAGTAATGATGTACCAGATTGACCCGCCGTGAGAACACTACATGGAACGTTATGTGAGTGTCATAAGTAGTTCTCACAGTGACAATGGTGTATGCAATTCTTCGACCTGAAACCACTGCGATCCCTATATGAGGAGTCGTGTGCTTTAATACCATCAAACGTTATCTGTAACAGGATGATTATAAAGTCGGTCATTGGGTACACCGCGAGCCATGCAGAGGGGTGTGAGGGATCAAGATGGGATTTGTCCCTCCTACATAACAGGAGTAATATCTGTGGACCCCTTGATAGAGTGAGACTATAAAATGCATGGCCGTGCTGAAATGAGTCAATATGAGATATTGACCTCGTTTAAATATTAAGTCTACTCGGGTACCAAATAACGTAATATTGAACTATACAAGGGTGACACATTCTATTCCTTGTGTTCAATGTAGATATAAGGACAAAAGGATAATAATACATATTAACATTGGTTACGGAAAGGTTACGTCAAATCACTGACTTTCTCATTACTTAGGTAGCGATGATGTGTTGCTAGACACCGCTCATTGTTTATAATATTAAATATGATTTAATATTATTGCCAAGGTTATGGGAACCTATAGGGTCACACACTTAGAGCAGATAAATCAGAATTAAAAGAAATTGGGTTAGACCCAAATTTCTATTGGGTCATGCTCATGATAGATAAGCCTAGGAGGGCCAGGTTAAACCCTTTTGAATGCAAGAGACGCCTACCTACAAGTAGTAGCGAAACAGTGCTGAGCCGTCACGCTATCATTCTGGCCGCACTCTGTACATTGTTTGCGTGTAAACCGCGTCTCTTCTTGCACCTGGCAGTGCTTAGAGGCGCTATTCTGATTGAACACGTGAGACGTGTTTATCTATTCGTGTGGACTACACAGAGGCATTGCTGACTAGTGCAGTGCTCATGATTTGCAGCGTCTGAAATCAAAGGTCTGCGCTTCAAGAGGTAAATTTTCGAAACATGAACCATGACCATTCGCGAGGATTCTTGGTGGGAATTTTTTTGTTGTGCTTGTTTGATGCACAAATTCCCAGCAATGAACTCATCATGATGCCTATATTGATCATCCTGAAGCATGAACACAAAAGAAATTTCCTCCTTATTTCTCCATTGAAGGCTGAAACCATAGGTTTTGGTGTAAATGGGTTTTTACTTCAATTTTTGTCATGTGACACTTGATTTCATCTCTTTAATACCTATGCTTATTGAATACAAGAGATTAGAAACCAAATCAAATTCTAGCCTATTTTACTCACGAGTGCCGAAACCCTAACCTTGTGGTTTGGATACGTTTTGATTCAAATCTTTGTTAAGTGATAGTTGATTATGTCTTTCTCATATTTAAGGATCATTAATCCAAGAGTTTGTAAAATTTTAACGTCCCTAGCCTAATTAATTAGTGAAGGCTGAACCATAGTTCATATGAACTAGATGGGTTTTGTTTCATTTTGTTGATTCATTTGTTGATTTGTGATTTAATTTGTTATGAAGGTTCAAACTGTGTTTGATTGTTGTGAGTTGTGCGGAGGAAATCAGAATCGAATCGAAAAACACTTCGAGAACGAAATCTGTAACTTCAAGAGGTAAAATGAGTTTACCTGAGGAGTTTTAGATAGCCATATGCTATCTTAATGTTGTCTGTAATTTATCTGTTATAGTTTTCTGTGGATTTAAATTATTTACTGCTTAATTGGTTATGTGGTTTGATGTGATTTATTTAGTTGTTTTGTTATAACTGTATTGTAAAGTTATAACTAGGATGCATGTTATAACTATGAAGTATGCTATATCTGTGTTGTATTGGATTATCTATTGTTGAGTGTTTTGACTGAGAAGCCTGACAATGGTCAGTGTTCAATATAAATTGAAGATAAAAGCTTAATAAGATCGAATAGTAAGTCAAGATGATTTAATTTTGGAAATTGAAATAAAAAGTGAAAAATAATATTTTAACGATATTTCTGTGAAAGATGAGTCAATGAGTGACGATCAGGGCGAATCCGTGAAAAACTTTCACAGGTGTTAGTTTTTCCAAAATAAATTCAAAAACATAATAAAATTTATTTCGAGTAGTTCAGTTTCAAAGATAATGTAATATTGACGTTGGAAAAATTATTTGCAACAGAAAAGTCATTTCAGGTTTTAAAATAATTTTACGACAAAGTTTTGAGAAAACGGTTTTATTTTATTTGAAAACGAAAGTGAGTTGGCAATGACTTTTCAAAAATTGGTGTTTTTAGAAAAGAGATTTTCAAGAATTAAGGAATTTGAGAAAAATGAATTTCTCTGCGATTTAACGTTTTATAAACGAATTTTAACGGAAAAGATTTTGTGTAAAGGAGTTTTTACTCAGCAAAAATAATTCCGTTAAACTTGGATAAGTTTTCGGAGGTTTGGTTTTTGTATTTGTTGTTTCACATAACGAAAATGTTGTTAAAGAAGAAAAGTGAACCTAGTAATCCGAGACGTCATGATTCTAGTGTTCTGTTAACACGTGGATCATGGATCCGTGTTAGTCGACTCTGTGTCCTGTAAAAGTTGTTATGGACTGTGTGTCCTATAATTGATGTGATGAATGTTGTATCCCATATCCGCGAGCCTAAGACTGGTGCATCAGTTTAGGGCTCGTGATTGAGCACTCGGACTGTGTGTCCTATGTTGAGTCTAAAACACTCGGACTGTGTGTCCTGTGTTTGGTTGAAGTTGAAATATTAAATTAAGCATGGTCGTGAGCCTTTGCACCTCAACAAGGGAATAATGAAACGAAAAAGAAAATGAGACAAGAATAAAAGTTTTTACATGCATTATTTGGCAGACGTGCCATGTGTTGACCATTGTGTCATAAGTTGTAGATCACTGTGTCCTGTGTGATGGCCAATGTATCTTTATGGACAATGTTTCCATTTAACACGATAACCATTGAATCCTGCGTGCTGGCCAATGTGTTTTATGGACAATGTTTCCATTTATCGCAATGACCATTGTGTCCTGTGTGCTAGCCAATGTGTCATATATTTTGTTGGACATTGTTTCTTTCGTTAACAATGGTTCATGTAAAGAGCTTGATCGACTCAAACGAAAAGAAGTTTTGGGATCTCCGGAGATTAGATATCAAATTAGAGCCTGAATATTGAAGTGTCATGCATATTTATAAAATCGTGATGACTGTCGGGTATGAGTCCCGTTGACAAATTATTGTGTTTGTTTGGATATTTTTCCATATGTTGTGAATATCATGTATATGCTGTGTTGTGTGTCGCGCATGTGGTAATCTTATCAAAACTCATATGTTGGTATCTCACATTTGCATATTTTCTTGTTAGTTTCTCTACTGTGTGGTATATATATCTGAGTACAGATGAATCCAGAGGAGATGGATCTTTCATACTCAGGGATTAGATCCCTGACGTTTGAAAATGCTGACGACAGTGGGGCTTGGGTGATTAAACCGGGAGCCCGGAGCACCACCTACACTGGTCCAGTACGGACTATCTCGAGGAATTTGGCAGTAGGACCACAGCGTCACACTCATAGCATGGAGACGGTGGAGGTCTCATTACCTCCCATATGGATGATTCAACAGCATTTGGTTCAGCAGGGGGACTTGGAGCATCATCCTCCCCCACATGTCCAGCCTTTACATGAGGTAGCACCAGGATCACCTCCAACACCTATAGTGTTAGTTCCGGCTGAGATGCAGGAGGGGATCAAGGAAGATCCTAAGGAGGATCTAATGGAGGACCCGGACTATCATCCTCTTGAGGATGGTGTGGGCCCAGATGTAGGAAACGGAGTTGTAGTATCCTCTCCGGATATTCTTCTTACGGGTGGGGAAGTCTATACTGGACTCTCCAATGGTTTTCATTAGCTGTGACTAGCTGTAGGGTATTGTTCCATTTTTGGGGATAATGGGTTTTGACAGTCTGATTTCTAGCTACTGAGAGCCATTGTTTTTGAGTTGTGGTTCCAGACTCCCACTATGTTATTAGTATATTTTGTTTTAGTTTTGGTATATGTTGTTATGACTTTAGGAAGTGTCCTGGTATGATGAAGGTCTTGATGTAAAAATTTTATGATGCATATGTATGAAATAGTAATGTATATTATGTTGATGATGTTGTTTGTATGGAAAGAAAAAGGAAAAAATTTTATCCCCAGTTTAAAAAAGGATGAGTAACTAGAAAACTTGTTTTTTCGAAAGTAACCAGCAACATTTTAAATTTTATTTCATCAACGAGTTAACAAATGTGATACCCCAAGAAGGGGGTGTCGCATTAGTGGTATCAGAGCTGGTCAAGTCTTTCGGGAAATCTGTGGGAAATAGGTTTGTTGTGTTGATGTTGTGTGATCTCTGATTGAGATTGTTTGAATTACTTCTTAGAAGTAATGTGTGATAACTATTAAGTTACATTTCATTTTCCAGTTGCTCTGATTTTGTCTTGTAAATCAGTTATGGAACCAAAAGGTGCACATGGACGTGGACGTGGACGCGGCCATGGGAGAGGCCGTAGAGGTGGTCATGTTGACGACCATGGTAATTTCGAAGAGAACTATAAGGAAGCTAGTGGGATGGACTATGCAGCACAAGCGATGGCAGATGTTGCCGCTGCTATTGCGCTCCAAACGGCTACAATGGCTGCCCAGAACCAACAGGAACAGATTCGAGCTGAATAGGCTGCTGAGGGCAGATGTCTGATTGCTTTTAGACGCCAGAATCCACCACAATTTCATAGTGATGTGGATCCTGCGAAAGCTGATTTGTGGATTCAGGAGTTAGAGAAAATCATTGAGCTGATTCACAGTCCAGAAGGAGTGAAGGTGCCTTATGCTACTTTTTTGCTGTTGGGAGATGCTGAGTATTAGTGGAAGGGTTATCTATCGAGGAATACACGGCAAAGTTTGAATCACTTGCCAAGTATTTCCGCTTTTTCCAGAACAACCCAGATGAGGATTGGAAGTGTGAAAGATTTGAAGGAGGACTGCGTTTTGTGACCAAGGAGTAGGTACTGCCACTGGAAATCAGGAATTTCCAAGCCTTAGTTGAGAGATATATAAAAATGGAACAAATGAGGAAGGGAAGAGACAAAGAGGAAATATTGGAGGACCATCTAGATCGAAGGGTCAATTTCAGAACCAGAGAGGGAAGCAAGTTCAGAACAAACCTTATTTCCGACCACTAGGAAATAACCAAAACCAACAATCATACCGTCCTGTTGCTACTACATCAGGTAGTGGAGGCTAGAGGAATCAAAATCAAGGCCAAGCCAGAAAATGTTACAAGCGTGGAGATCCGAATCATATGGCTGATACTTGCCCAGTTAGGGGAATGAGGTGTTTCAATTGTGGTCAAATAGGACACATGGCAAGAGATTGTGGTTCGCTGAGGTCTGCACCAACTATCAACACTGCAAGGACCAATAAGCCGACAGCTAAAGGGAGAGTTTACACCATTAGTGGTGCTGAAGCTTCCAATTCTAATGATCTCATACAAGGTAGTTGCGATATAGCTGGTAATCTCTTAACTGTACTTTTTGATTCGGGTGCAACGCATTCCTTTATTGCGATGGATTTTGTGAGACATTTGAAATTGCCTGTTTCTTCTTTATCGTATGACTTTATTGTTTTAACCCCAACTGCTAAGCCGGTTACCGTAAATTTTATATGTCTGAACTGTCCTATTATCATTCAGGATAAACATTTTCTTGTTAACCTGATATGCCTGCCTTTAATACAGTTAGATGTGATTTTAGGCATCGATTGGTTATCTTCCAACCATATTCTTGTAGATTGTGCTCATAAAACTTTAGTTTTTCCCAATCCTGAGATTTCTGGATTTTTATCTACCAACCAAGTAAGAACTTTTTCGAAAGAAAGAGATCAGGGATACTTGCTTCTAACTAACTTAGAAGTCGAGGGGGAGATCGATTTGAGTACGGTGCCTGTAGTAAGAGAATTTCCGGATGTGTTTCCGAATGATGTTCCCAGTTTGCCACCAGTTAGAGATATTGATTTCTCCATCGACCTAGTACCAGGAGCTAGACCAATTTCTATCGCTCCATATCGGATGTCACCTACAGAGCTTGCTGAGTTAAAAACTCAACTGAAAGACCTTTTGTCGAAACAGTTTATATGACCGAGTGTTTCCCCGTGGGGAGCACCGGTTCTTTTAGTGAGAAAGAAAGACGTAGGTCTGAGACTTTGCGTGGATTTTCGCCAACTTAACAAAGTGACAATCAAGAATAAGTACCCTTTACGGCGTATAGACAATCTGATGGATCAACTGCAAGAAGCTGTTGTGTTCTCAAAAATTGACTTGAGCACGGGTTATCATCATATTAGGGTAAAGACTGAAGATATACCAAAGATTGCGTTTAGAACTCGTTATGGACATTATGAGTACCTCGTTATGCCTTTTGGAGTGACGAATCCACCTGCTATCTTCATGGACTACATGAATCGGATTTTTCGTCCGTTTCTTGATAAGTTTGTTGTCATGTTCGTCGATGACATCCTTATTTACTCTAAGAGTAATGAGGAACATGAAGAACATTTGCGACAAGTTTTACAAATCCTTCGTGAGAAATATTTGTATGCAAAACTCTCTAAGTGGGATTTTGGCCCGAGGAAGCAAAATTTTTGGGACATGTGATTACCGAGGAAGGAATCATTATCGATCCTGCAAAAGTAGAAGCAGTACTTTCTTGGGAAAGACCAAAGACGGTAACGAAAATTCGAAGTTTTGTCGGTCTAACCGGTTACTATAGGAGATTTATTGAAGGTTTTTCCAAGATAGTGGCGCCGTTAACTCAACTTACGAGGAAAGATCAACCTTTCATTTGGAGGGACAAGTGTGAAGAAAGTTTCCAAATGATTAAAGAACGATTGACAACCTCGCCGGTATTAATACTACCTGAACCTAACGAACCTTACGAGGTATATTGTGATGCTTCGCATCAAGGTTTAGGCTATGTATTAATGCAACATCGAAAAGTTGTAGCTTATGCGTCACGTCAGCTAAAGACTCATAAAAGAAATTATCCGATGCATGATCTAGAGTTAGATGCTGTGGTTTTTGCACTAAAGTATGGAGACACCATTTGTATGGAGTAAAGTTTGATCTCTTTAGTGACCACAAAAGTCTAAGTACCTGTTTGATCAAAAAGAGCTCAACATTAGGCAGAGACGATGGATGGAATTCCTGAAGGATTATGACTTTACATTACAATATCATCTTGGAAAGGTGAACGTTGTAGCTGATGCACTCAGTTGGAAAGCCATTCATACCTCAGTTATGATGGTAAAGGAACTCGATTTGATTGAGAAATTTCGTGATCTAAATTTGATTATGGAAGTAAGTAAAGAGAAGATCAGTTTGGGAATGATCAAAATTTCTAGTTGATTAATGGAAGAAATCCGAGAACAACAAGCCGCTGATGCGTATCTTCAAGAAAAGAAAGAATTAATGGAACAAGGAAAAGTTACAGAGTTTAGTTTGGGACTAGATCATATCTTAAGGTGCAACTCTGTACCTGATAATTCTGCGATGAAAAAGATGATTCTTGAAGAATCACACAAGAGTAAGTTAAGTATTCATCCTGGATAACGAAGATGTACCAAGATTTGAAACAAAGATTTTGGTGGCCAGACGTGAAAAAGCAAGTAGCGGAGTACGTTGCATCGTGTCTGACTTGTCAGAAAGCAAAGGTAGAACATCAAAGACCTGGGGGTATGCTTACATCGTTAGATGTACCGGAATGGAAGTGGGATAGCATATCAATGGATTTTGTGGTAAGTTTACCGCGAACTTCTAAAGGTTTTGACTCAATTTGGGTGATCGTGGACAGGCTAACGAAATCAGCACATTTATTACCTGTTAAGATCAATTACACAGTGGAAAAATTGACTAATGTTTATATCAAGGAAGTAATTAGACTTCACATAGTACCTTCGAGTATTGTGTCAGATCGAGATCCGAAAGTCACTTCACGTTTCTAGGGAAGCTTACATCAAGCTCTAGGAACCAAGTTAAGATTAAGTTTAGCGTATCATCCTCAGACCGATGGACAAACAGAAAGAATGATTCAATCATTAGACGACTTGCTGAGAGCATGTGTCTTAGACCATCGTTGAAGTTGGGATGACCTATTGTCGCATATCGAATTCATGTATAACAATAATTTTCATTCAAATATAGGGATGGCACCCTATGAGGCTCTGTATGGGAGAAAGTGTCAAACACCTTTGTGTTGGTACCAAGATGGTGAAAGCCTGATTATAGGTCCCGAAATTATGCAGCGAACAACGGAGAAGGTTAAACAAATCAGTGAAAAGATGAAAACGACATAAAGTAGGCAGAAGAATTACTCGGATCGGAGGAGATGACCTCTCGAATTTCAAGAAGGTGAACATATATTTCTGAGAGTCACACCCACGACTGGGGTAGGTAGGGCTATAAAGTCCAGAAAACTCACTCCTAAATTCATTGGACCTTACCAAATTCTTCGTCCTATTGGTCCAGTAGCCTATCAAATTTCTTTGCCACTTTTCTTTCAAATATTCATGATGTATTCCATGTCTCACAATTAAGGGAATATATTCCTGATCCATCACACGTAATTGAACCCGATGAAGTACAATTAAAAGAAAACTTGTCTTATGAGACTTCGCTTGTACGAATCGAGGATAAGATGATTCAGCAGCTTAGGGGTAAAAAAATTTCCTTAGTCAAAGTTATTTGGGATGAGACAACCGGAGAAGCAACATGGGAAGCTGAGGGCAATAAATAGAAAAATGCTTATATTATTATCTGAGACTTCGAAAATAATTTTGGATAAACCAAAGTCATATTCATGTTATACTTATTTTTATAAGGTTACGGTTAAATTTTTGGTTGAAAATTCAGATGGAACCCGATCTACGTTTTCACTGACAATAAAAGTTTATTGATAAAAAAAACCTAATTTTGACTCGTGAATGTAATGGTTAAGGTTTATATCGTATTTATAACGATATTGGTCTTTTTGAATAAAACCTAAATCGGGTAAACGATGAAGCTAGATACGGGGTTGAGGTGATTGATGTGACTGAGGTGATGAGCATTTATGGCGATCCTATCATAGTCATAATGGCCATAATGGCACATAAATGCCATAAGATATTTTGGTGGTGAAAAGACCAAAATACCCTTAGTTTTACATGGAAACTACAATTGTGCCAACACACATTTTTACCTTTTTGTCCCTAACCCCACATGGCTCCACCTCCATAACACCACACTTAGGCAAAATTTCATGACTTACTTCATCTTCTTCAAATTTAACCCATTTTCTCTCTAAAAAAGGTTCAAGAACACTTAGTGATTTTTGTGAAGAACTTCATCAATCTTTGTCATTTCTTCAAGCTTCAAGAGGAAAAACCTCATCTCCTTGCATCACTAAGTCTTCTTCTTCATTTATTTTGTGAGTTTATGCCATGAATCATCATCATCCAAGTTCATGAAGCTTTCTTTAAAAATCTCTAGAAAATTGTAGAAAAATCCATTTGACATGAAACCAATTGTTATGAACTCATCATGATGCCTATATTGATCATCTAGAAGCATGAACACAAAAGAATTTTCCTCCTTATTTCTCCATCGAAGGCTGAAACCCTGGGTTTTGGTGTAAATGGGTTTTGCTTCAATTTTGGTCATGTGACACTTGATTTCACCTCTTTACTACCTATGCTTATTGAATACAAGAGATTAGAAACCAAATCAAATTCTTGCCTATTTTACTTATGAGGACCGAAACCTTAACCTTGTGGTTTGGATGAGTTTTGATTCAAATCTTTGTCAAGTGATAGTTGATTATGTCTTTCTCATACTTAAAGACCATTAATCCAAGAGTTTTTAAAATGTTAACATCCCTAGCCTAATTAATTAGTGAAGGCCGAACCATAGTTCATATGAACTAGATGGGTTTTGTTTTCTTTGTTAATTCATTTGTTGATTTGTGATTTAATTTGTTGTGAAGGATCAAACTGGGTTTGATTGTTCTGAATTGTGCGGAGAAAACCGGAATCTAATCGAAAAACACTTTGAGAACGAAATCTGTAACTTGAAGAGATAAAGGGAGTTTACGTGAGGAGTTTTAGATAGCCATATGCTATCTTAGTGTTGTCTGTAATTTATCTATTGTGATTTTCTGTGGATTTAAATTATTTACTACTTAATTGGTTATGTGGTTTGATGTGATTTATTTAGTTGTCTTGTTATAACTATATTTAAAAGTTATAACTATGATGCATGCTATAACTATGAAGTATGTTATATCTTTGTTGTATTGGATTATCTGTTGTTGAGTGTTTTTACTGAGAAGCCTGATAGTGGTCAGTGTTCAATGTAAATTGAACATAAAAGCTTGATAAGCTCGAAGATTAAATCAAGATGTTTTAATTTTGGAAATTGAAAGAAAAAGTGAAAAATAATATTTTAACGATATTTCAGTGAAAGATGAGTCAATGGGTGACAGTTAGGGCAAATCCGTGAAAGCATTTCACAGGTGTTAGTTTTTCCAAAATAAATTCAAAAACATAATAAAAAGTTATTTCGAGTACTTAAGTTTCAAAAATAATGTAATATTGACATTGGAAAAATTATTTGTAAGAGAACAGTCATTTTGGGTTATAAAATAATTTTACGGCAAAGTTTTGATAAAACGGTTTTATTTTCTTTGAAAACGAAAGTGAGTTGCGAATGACTTTTCAAAAGTTGATGTTTTTTGAAAAGAGACTTTCAAGAATTAAGGAATTTGATAAAAATGAATTTATCTGCGATTTAACGTTTTATAAACGAATTTTAACAGAAAAGATTTTCTGTAAAGGATTTTTTACTCAGCGAAAATAATTCCGTTAAACTTGGATAAGTTTTCGGATGTTTGGTTTTTGTATTTGTTGTTTCACAGAACGAAAATGTTGTTAAAGAAGAAAAGTGAACCTAGTAATCCGAGACGTCGGGATTCTAGTATACTGTTAACACGTGGATCATGGATCCGTGTTAGTGGACTGTGTGTCCTGTAAAAGTTGTTATGGACTGTGTGTCCTATAATTGTTGTGCTATACATATATATATGAGTACAGATGAATCCAGAGGAGATGGATCTTTCATACTCAGGGATCAGATCCCTGACGTTTGAAAATGCTGACGATGGTGGGGCTTGGGTGATTAAACCGGGAGCCCAGAGCACCACCTACATTGGTCCAGTACGGTATATCTCGGGGACTTTGGCAGCAGGACCACAGCGTCGCACTCTTAGCATGGAGACGGTGGATGTCTCATTACCTCCCATATGGATAATTCTACAGTATTTGGTTCAGCAGGGGGACTTGGAGAGCATCATCCTCCCCCACATGTCCAACCTTTACAGGAGGTAGCACCAGGATCACCTCCAGCACCTATAGTGTTAGTTCTGGCTGAGGCGCAGGAGGGGATCGAGGAAGATCCTGAGGAGGATCTAATGGAGGACTCGGACTATCATCCTCTTGAGGATGGTGTGATCCCAGATGTAGGAGAGGGAGTTGTAGTATCCTCTCCGGATACTCCTCCTGCGGGTGGGGATGTCTATACTGGACTCCCTAATGGTTTTCATTAGCTGTGACCAGCTGTAGGGTATTGTTCCATTTTTGGGGATAGTGGGTTTTGACAGTCTGACTTCTGACTACTGAGAGCCATTGTTTTTGAGTTGTGGTTCCAGACTCCCACTATGTTATTAGTATGTTTTGTTTTAGTTTTGGTATATGTTGTTATGACTTTAGGAAGTGACCTGGTATGATGAAGGTCTTGATGTAAAAAAATTATGATGCATATGTATGAAATAGTAATGTATATTATGTTGATGATGTTGTTTGTATGGAAAGAAAATGGAAAAAAAAATTATCACCATTTTAAAAAAGGATGAGTAACTAGAAAACTTGTTTTTCCGAAAGTAACCAGCAACATTTTATATTTTATTTCCGCAACGAGTTAACAAATGTGATACCCCAAGGAGGGGGTGTCACATAAATTCTTGTACGGATAAATTGGCATGTCTTGCTTTTATTAGTCACTGCTTTACTTGGTGGAATTTGCCACCTAAGTTTATTCTTGATGATTTTAATTGTAAAAGGTTTAGCATTCCTTTCTATAGATTTAAATAATTCTTGTTCTTTTTCATGGGTTTTGGTTTCCAACCCCCCCCCCCCCTCCCCGCCGCAAAAAAAAAAAGTGGTTTGTATTCTTTCATTATTTTCCTTTTATTAATAAATTTAATGGTTGTGCTACAAATGATTGGTAAGGCTTGAGGTGTCAATCTAGTTAGGATCTCTTATTTATTACAGTGATGCTTTTGCACTCCATCTTTGCATTAAAAAAAGGGCAAATAAAGTCCTTAAAGACGAGTAAAATCTCGGATAAAAATGAAAATTCAAGTCCTTAAAGACGAGTATAAATCTCGAATAAAAGGCAGAATCAAGTCTTTAAAAAAGAGTAAATTCTCGGATAAAAGGCAAAATTCAAGTCCTTAAAGACAAATATAAATCTGGGGTTAAAGGCAGAATCAAGTCCTTAAAGACGAGTAAATTCTCGGATAAAAGGCGAAATTCAAGTCCTTAAAAACGAGTAAAATCTTGGATAAAAGGCAAAATTCAAGTCCTTAAAGACGAGTATAAATCTCGAATAAAAGGCCAAATCAAGTCTTTAAAGACGAGTAAATTCTCGGATAAAAAGCAAAATACAAGTCCTTAAAGTAATGATGTTGTCTTGTTGTTCTAGTTGAAGTTGTATTTGAGCAGGTATATAATGAAAAAGAAGCAAAGAAGCAGAGACAAAAGGCAAGAAGAAGAAGCATGAAGAAGAAGCAATAAGAAGAAGAGAAGCAGAGGTGAAAAGCGAGAAGAAGAAGAAAAAGAAGAAACAAGTAGCAAAAGCAGAAGCAAAAAGAAGAAAGCTCGGTTTACTTAGAGGAAGATGAAAAAGAAGAATGTGACACCCTCTACCCCGTATGAATATATAACAACATAAAAGGTGATAAAATAAAATAAAAGAAAAACATGTGCATATTATTTATTTAAAATGAGTCCATGGGTAAAAGGTTCACATGAACGAAACATAACAATGCAGAAATGAAAACAAGTCATGAACTAAAAACATATCATGAAGACATAAACCCAACCCCGATGTCACATTACAGAGCTGGTAACCAAAAATTCAAAATTACTTCGGATAAACCACTAACAGAAAAGGGAAATCCTAAACTACGAGTAAGAGGCTCCTCATAGTCACTCCTCAACTGGCTGCTCACCATCCTCTGCATAACAAGAAAGAGGTACATGCAAACAACAGGAGAAAACGGGGAGTAAGAAATCGATATATAAACATAATGGCAATGGAGCAGTTAGCAAGATGAGCATACAGCACAGAATAGCATGGTATAACATAACAACATTCAACATATTCATATCATTCACATCATCTCAAATAATGTATGCTATGCTGTGCAGTACTACTCCACTACTCCGTTATGCATGTGGATCCAAACTACTTCAGGAAGACAACGTCGGAGTTACATATCCACATTGGCCAAGAAGCACCAACGCTGACAATTCACCAAACCATGGGTGAACCCCTTGGATAGCCGATACACCTTACTCTCGGATGCATCACCACGGGGGCGCACGATTCACCTAACTCTCGGATGAATCACTACGAATATCCAGATCGCCTTACTCTTGGACGACCTCCCCTATGTTGAACTTCCCCACTAACATCTCCATTGGGTGAATGCATGAGCAACAACAACAAGCAAACAAACAATCAGCACCTCCGCTTTGGCCAATAAGCACCAAAGTTTTATCGCCATCAACACCTTGACCAATAAGCACCAAGGTTCAACATCGTCAACACCTTGGCCAATAAGCACCAAAGTATAACAACTTGCGGTAACCCATCGTTACCGTCTTAACCATATTAACGTTTGTATTTAATTATCTTTGTTAAGTCTTCATTAAATTATCTAACTTGTCTTTACTTCGATTGGTGTCTTATTTCATCATAGGGAACAATTTGGGGGTGAAACACCCTTGTTCTTGTCTTAGCGTTTAACTCTGTGTGGGGAGCACGGTCGTGGTGTTCCCCAGCACCAACGTGCTGGTTTTTAAGATTAGCACGGGCGTGCTGTCTATTGAGCACGACCGTGCTTACTGGAGCATGGTTGTACTATTCTAGGCAGAAACACTTGGAAACCCTTGCCAAGCTTCCTAGGGCATTCATAGATAAATCATATTGGCATTTAACTACACCATCAAGTATCAATATCATTACTCTTGTTTAATCTCCATGTCTTATAATTATTAGGGATTAATACTTTAGTTCTTGTTTTCCTATTAACATCCCTAAAGCGATCAATCATAGGGTCTTGACTATACCAACAAGCATCAGTCTCACTCCTTTTTACTACGGTTCATGTCTTATAAACATTGGGAAATTATCCATTAATTCTTAAACATTGTTATTAGCATTCTCATGTCTTCAATTAACGTCTTATTAACATTAACATCAGCATTAACAACATCGACAATCAAGCATACATTCATGGTATGCCAGCATCATCATCAAACATTTATTCATGGCATAACCATCATCAATAACAGTATACATTTATATCATGCCAAACATGTAAAAAAAAATTGATCGATAATAATCAGATAACAAACATGTATCATTTAGGCAAATAGCACACAACAGGGTTATGGATTAATCCTTCATCTTACGCTACCCCATTGCCTACATGTTATACTAATCCCTTCTCCCCATACCTGGTATGAAGATTCCACTAACGCCAAACGTAAACGATCTACTCTTTTTCCCTCGAGCGGCATGACGAATTCTTCAAGCCTTGTCCAAACACAAAAGGATAACCAATTAATCTCTAAATCCAAGAAATAGGAAAAGAGATTAATAGAGGGATAACTACGTTACCACATTTGGCACAAGCTTGCATGGGACTTCTTTCCCAAACGACGACAAGAACACCAAGAACACCAAGAACTTGATGGGTTCAAAGAAAAAGGAAAAGGAAGAGGTTTTTGCCACATTAGGGTTGCTAAAAGTGCCAAAATGAGGGTTTGGCTCACAACCCTCACGAAACTCACCTATATAAGCTGTCAAACCCTAAGCACGGGCGTGCTCACCTTAAGCACGGTCGTGCTTAACACAGAGCACGGGTCGTGCTTAAGTAAGCACGGGTCGTGCTTAAGTAAGCACGGGGTTCGCAACTTTCACGTTACATACTCACGTTTTCAAACACGGTCGTGCTCCCCTTGAGCAAGGGGTCGTGCTGAACATGAGCACGGTCGTGCTCATGCATCAGAAATGGATTTTTCACTAGAAAGTCCCACTTGACCCCATTTTAACACTCTTAAGGCATTTCGTAACAACTAACACAACATAAAACCACACGTATAACATAAATGAAAGCAAATAAACACTTAAAGGCATTTTATTACCAAAAATGGGGTGTTACAAGAAGAAGAAGCATGACGAAGAAGCAAGGAAGAAGCAATAAGAAGAAGAGACAAAAGGCGAGAAGAAGAAGCCATAAGAAGAAGAGAAGCAGAGGCAAAAAGCGAGAAGAAGAAGAAACAAGTAGCAGAAGCAGAAGCAAAAAGAAGAAAGCTCGGTTTAATAAGTGAAAGACGAAAAAGAAGAAGACGAGAAACACAGGTAAAAAGTGAGAAAAAGAAGAAGAACAAGAACAAGAAGACGAGAAGCAGAGGCAAAACGCGAGAAGAAGAAGAAAAAACAAAAAGCTGAAGTTAAACATGTATCATCAGCTCAGAGAAAGCTCGACTTTCTTAAAGATGTCTATCAAAGTTTTTTCGCGTGTGTACTCTTTTTCCTACCCCGGACTTTTTTCCTAAAAGGTTTTTGTTCGAGATGGTTTTAACGAGGCACACCGAATGTTTCTTTGAAGACATCGGTATATTAGGTTGGAAAAAGCTTGAATTTGCCTGGAAACATTTATAGCTCAGCTCGGAAAGAGTCCGATTTAGTTGAAGACATATCTTAAAGCTCTTTCGCCTCTTTGAAGCTCAGAGCTTGGGGGCTTGTGTACCATCTGGATAAATTGGGACTAAATTGGACTGAGGAGACCAAGTCAAACAAAGTGGAGAGCGGGCCGAGGTGTAGACTAGTGGTTGAGAGATCATGGGAATGTAGCAATTAGACCAGCGGATGAGAGATATGGGAGGAGCAGTTATATTCTATTGCCTATATATGAGGATGTTTAAGGTATAGGGAAGTTAAGTTATTTTTGTAACTCTACTCTGCTAGTTCAGAAATATCCTAATAATAAGAATGTTGTTTGAATTAAGAGTGAGATTGAAAGGTAGCGATATTGTTCTTCGAATTCTCGGATACACACGGTTAGACTTTGCAAGAACATCCATCAAAAGCTGCCTAAATGTGATGCCACACGTTTACTCAACAGCCACATGATAATTAGAAAGAAAGGAAAAAAAAAAGCAATAGAAAAATATTTATTAGAGCGAAATGAAAGGAACGACTTATCTTTATATATTTCCTGATTGATGTTTGCTTGATGCATGTACTTAGAGGGGAATCAAAACTATACGTCATTTGTTTTTGTTCTTATTGCCTCCATTGTGGTATGAGTATCAATTCCTTTTATAAAGATCTGTGGTGGCATCCACCTTGCTTAATGCTGGTCAATATAATATAAACCTCTGTTGCCCAGAACCGAAAACCATATAATTGATTGTGATCTCGTAAGATTCATAGTAACATAGATCTAAATCTGCATACTATACATGGATGTATAATTCCCTGATTGTAATGGGTTGTGATTAAAGTGAACAAAGTAGCTATAAAGTGACATAAATGGCTCTACCTTTTCACATATATGTAAATGCTACATTTCACCTTGCGAAAAGTTGCTCGTTTTCTTTGACCATATTATATTTATTTATTTATTTTTATTTTTATTTTTGGTGAACCCGGGTATCCTCCGGCGGAAGCCAGAGACTAATCCCTCGAGGTACTGAGATCCATTTAAGGGGTTGACCTCTCCCAACAGATGTTTTTTTATATGCATGAGGCAGGAATCGAATCCCTGACCACATACTTGGGCTCAGTTATCTACCAACTGTGCCACACCATGTTGGTGACCATATTATATTTTTGTGAAGAATGTTTTAGTTCACACGATATATTTAGAGTTTTTGCATTGAATTATTTGAACTTTAATGATTTGATAATTTTAAATTTTAAGTTCTTCGTCAGATAATTTTCATAAAAGATACATGCGACAAAGTTTTGATAAACAAATTGCATCTTCTTATTAGTTCAATACTCAAAATTATGGGGAGATCAAGATCCGTCGAGTCACACTAATCCGATCCAACCCGATCGCTAATTACTAATTTGGGTTTTGAAAATTAGACTAGTGTGATTTAGGATTGAGTTCGACTTTAGGTTATGTTTTGGGTCATCTCAACCTGACCTGCTATCTATATTCTTTTAAAATTTATACTTTTTTCAATTAGGTATAAGAGTTTTTCACTTAAATCAATAATATTTTTCATAACATAATAACATATATATATATATATATATATATATATATATATATATATATATATATATATATATATATATATATATTTTGCCATTATGTGTTTTGAAATATTTATTGTAAAATATAACTCAATTTTAGTTTTCTACTTCAATTCTAAATATTTATTATGTATAATGTTCAAATTTATATATTATGTCAATATATTGGATTGACCCGGTTTCGTTCCGAACATTATTGAGTCATAACCAAGTTAGATTTGGGTCCAAACAAATACTCCTGTGTCAAAATATTAGATCAATCTTGGACTAAAGCTAAATCCGTCTAGACCCGTTCATACACCACTAACACAAACCAATGCTTTTCTCACTTAATCAATTCAGTTCTTTTTTAAGTACCCAATATACAAGCATTGAAATATTTAGTAGCTCTAAATATAATAAGGGGTTGGAGAGATATGTAAATTAATATGCAGATTTTTAAACTATTTGAGAATTTTTAAATAGGTGATCAATATTTTGAAAGCTTGTAATTGAGTTCATGAACATAGAAAATTTGTAATTGAGTCCCTCATACATTTTTCCTTAGGGTTCCGTTAAAAATTTATCTACTCGTTATTTGTGGGTCTCTGAACTTTTTAGAAAAATTTAAATAAGTCTTGTACTTTGTAGAAAAATTTAAATTAATAGGTCACTATACTTTTTAGAATCCTAATAAAACTCTTACGGAAAAGTATATGAGAGATTCAGTTATAAATTTTCTATGTGTACAAGGACCTAATTACAAACTTTTAAAGTATAGAAAAATATATAAAAATCATCAAATAGTTTATGAGCTTATAGATTAATTAAACTTAAAATATTTACATTTATCTTACATATTCAATTATTGAGAATTTTTTTGTAACATCCCTGACTGCTTTAGGGATTGACAACTGTCCCCACAAAGCATCACAGATCTTGTCAGCGTGCTTTGTCCTCACTCACATGCTTCCTGGGAAAACTTTCCCAGGAGGTCACCCATCCCAAAATTGCTCCAAGTCAAGCACGCTTAACTATGGAGTTCTTAAGTGATGGGTCCCGAAAAAAGATGCATCTTGTTAATATAGGTAATACCAATCAATTCATATAAGTCATCATCAACTGTATAGTCACATACCTGCACAGTCTCAGGATCCCTCTCATTACGGTGTGTAATCGGTTTATTCATATGTCCCTAAGCCTAGAACCCTTCCAGGAGCCGCTCTTTGTCCGTGCCTTCTTGCACCGGCGACCATTCGCCGCCCTTGTCAGCCCTGGGTGTCACATGCCCCCCAGCTTTCGCTTGGTTCGTCCCCGAACCACATCGTACTAGGAGAGGTGCCGCTCTGATACCATTTGTAACATCCCTGGCTGCTTTAAGGATTGACGACTGTCCCCACAAACCAACACGGGTCTTTTCAACGTGCTTTGTCCTCACTCACATGCTTCATGGGAAAACTTTCCCAGGAGGTCACCCATCCCAAAATTGCTCCAAGTCAAGCAAGCTTAACTGTGGAGTTCTTAAGTGATGGACTCCCGAAAAGAAGATGCATCTTGTTAGTATAGGTAGTATCAATCAATTCATATAAGTCATCATCAACTGTATAGTCTTATACCTACATAGTCTCAAGATCCCTCTCATTTTGGTGTGTAATCAGTTTATTCATGTGTCCCTCCACCTAGAAGCCTGTCAGGAGCCCCTCCTTATCCGTGCTTCTTGCACCGTACTCCCCACCCTCGTCAGCCCCAGCTGTCACATTTTTCCTGATCATGAATATGATTGTCTTTAACAATTAATAACAAGGCCCATCAATTTAATGAAAACAACTACAGAGAAGATGTGACCGGTGTGGTGGGTTGCCTTTCAATATTTAAAATCTTATAGGGTCATCTGCTTTCCCTAACATTTTATTTAATCTCTAGGGTCATCTGTTTGTGATTCCACTTATGTGGTGGATTTGCCTTTTAATATTTTGTATTCTCCTTTCCATTTTTAGTACGTTTGAAACTATTTTTAATTTATAATTAATCATAGGCTTGGCTATTGTGTCAAAAGAAGAGGAAGATCAACGAAGGATAAGCTCAAGCGGATTTGCCAGAATAAGCTAAAGCTCATTTATATAGCCCATTAAAAATAAGCTAGTATTAATTAATTAGGAAACCCTAAATATGATATTTAATTAACCCACAAATCCTTCTTCTGATTGGTCTTCAACGATTTCAAACAGATTGCTTTCATTAATGGGGGAGGTGATTAAACAATTCTCACAATCCTTTTTGGAGTAGTACTGATCATTTACCTAAACCAACATTTTTTGGGCTCCTAAAATTCGTCACGGTATGTTTCAAAAATGGAGCAAACAAAGATTAATTTATGTCCTCGCTTAACAATTGGAGCTCACAAAACGTAGTGATAATACTTTTATATAGTTTAAAGTACATAGAAAATAACCTCGTATATTCATTCAGTGAACCTCACATGTTCTTACACACACTTGGTTGTCTCCGTGTAAAGCGACCAAATCAATATTTTTTTAATACCAAGATAAAGGTTAATATAAACTTAAAGTCTACAATCTTGGGTTCACTGATGATGCCTCTGTTGTAGAGATTTTTCAGGATTGAAAAGATAAAAGTATTCAATAATCAATATCAAGGTATTGGTAAATGGTAAATAATGATACGCAATATTCTGTTTAGTGTTTTTGATTAGTGACATGAGAGTATCTGCAACAGGAGTAGTTTAAAAGATGTAGATTTTTTTTTTTATCCTGAAAAGGTTGTATAGAGTTAAGCAATTGTTTCTTACACAATTGCATATAACATAGAGTTAACAAACCGTTTCTTACACAATTGAACCATTGAATGAGATTAGGTGGACATGAGTTGTTTGTATGAGTTATTTCTATGAGCAACCAGTTCTTATATCCAATAAAAAAAGAGAGAAAAATAGAGAATAACATTGGTTACATTCCTTCGAAAACTAAAATAACAAAAAATAAAGACTTAATTGGACTTTTGGTCCTTAAAGTTTTTTTGGTGAACATTTGGTCCCTCTATTTTTCGATGTTAATTCGGTCATTCAATCCAATATTTGTCAATTTTTTCAATAATCAACATAGAGGAACAACTCCTTTAAGCATATGGAGTCTCTGGTTGATGTTCTCCTTCCTCTGTCTCTTCAATTCAACATGATTCGATGATTATTCTATGCTATTTACTGATTTTGTCATCTCTTTTCAAGAGCCTTTTTTTGGTTCTACCACAAGGTACTTTATCACATAAACTCAAATATAAATGTAAATTGCACCATTTGAGATGCTACATGAGAACCACTAGAATATATAAATGAAGGCATTTTGTTTTTCAGGTATTGGGAGAAAGCGGCCTTGAAGCTTGTGTAGCATTTGGATGTGTCTTGTTTCGATTGGACTTTGGAAACTAATATGATGCTTTCCCTAGTAAAAAATTTACACGCGTCAAGTTAAAACTAGGCTTTGAGTCATTTGAAGTGACCATACCAAGAGTTAAGAAGCTACCAACAATATTCTTGATATGCAAACAAAGGGCCAGAAGGATGCTAGCTAGGTCAATTCACATGGTTTTGTGCGAATATCTGTCTGTTGGTTTAGCGAGTTCTACTCTCGCTTTTGCATCTAACAAATTTGTAGGCAAAAAGGGCCGAAAACATCCCCACTTTTTGTGACATGGTTCATAACAACTATTAAAATAGATTTATGGTTTTTAATCTATGATATATGCACCTTTCACACCGCGTCTACTCTTGTAAATAATTTAGAGTTGTCAAAATGGATGAATTCGGTTATTCAATTTGGCTATTTTTTTAAGAGCCAAGGAATAACCAACTTGGGTCAATTTACACGGTACCATATTCGACTTTAGTATTGCACACTTGATAGCAATTTTGGGAGGAAATACTTTAAAAAAATGTGTAGAGGTATTTAATAACACTTCTCCAAGAAAATGCTATTAAAAGATATATCTTCAATAACTTTTCGCCGGAAAAAAAAAACATTATATTTAGCTCATACCTTATTAAAAAAATGCATACAAACGTTAATAGCGCTTTAATGGAGAAGCATTATCTTACCGTGTACCTTTAATAACGTTTTCTTAAAGGAAGTGATATATTTTTTCATTTTTTTTTCAAAAAAAGAAAAAAGTGTGCTCCACTTTTAATAGCGCTTATTCAAGGAAACATTATAAAAGATGATACCTTAATAGCATTTCCTTGAGGAAGTGCTATTAAAGGGAATACCTTTAATCGTGAATCCTTTGTTAAGCGTTATCTTTTTCTTTAAAAAAAATGTGCCCCAGATGGATAATGTATTCATTTATGTGTCGCAAGTCCCTTTTTGTATTCTTTGCTAGGGTTTTTATTATCGAACTCAATCACAGTCTTTAGATCCATTTAAAGAAGGCAAGTATGAATTCTTTCTTTTTTGGTTTCAAAATCACGAGCTTGATAAGATTTCCTCTTTAGTTTCCAAAATCCAAAGACTCAAAGTCTGGGGTTCCTAATATCACGATTTATTTCCATTCCTATGTCTCCGTTTGAAGAAGCTAAATATGAGTTTTCCTTTTTAATTTTCAAATCATGATATTGATGGATTCTTTTAGTTTCGAGACTTAGAGATGCAAATTAAGGGTTTCTAAGAGTATTAGTGTCATGATTCATTTCCATTCTCATGTCTCTATCTAAAGAAGGTAAGTATGAGTTCTTTCCTTTTTGGTTTCCAAATCGTGATATTAATCAAATTTTATTTTTAGTATGTAAACTTAGCTGATACACAAGATTTGGGGGCTGATACACATGATCTGGGGTTTTTGAAGAGACAATGTTGTGATTTATTCATTATTATGCCTCCGTTTGAAGAAGGTAAATATAAATTCTTTCCTTATTAGTTTTCGAATAGTGATATTGATAAAATTTCTTTTGTTAGTTTGGAAATCCAACTGATACACAAGATCTAAGGTCTTTAAGAAGGAATATTACGATGTTTTCCATTCTTATGCATCTGTTTGAATAAGGTAAAAAGATAGATCAAACTGTCTACAGAGGTATGATTGGTTCTCTTCTGTATTTAACTTCTAGTAGACCTGATATTCAGTTTAGTGTCTGCATGTGTGCAAGATTCCAATCTGACCCAAGAGAATCATATCTCAAAGCTGTTAAAAGAATATTTAGATATTTACTTGGAACCACTAATCTTGGTTTAATGTATCTAAGAGCACAAGGGTACAGATTAGTTGGCTTTTGTGATGCTGATTATGCTGGAGACAGAGTTGACAGGAAAAACACCAGTGGAGGATGTCACTTCATTAGAACAAGTTTGGTCTCATGGACAAGAAAAAGGCAAACTACAATTGCTCTATCTACTGCAGATGCAGAATACATTTCAGTTGCAAGCTGTTGCTCACAGCTTTTGTGGGTAAAACATCAACTTGAAGATTACTCTATGTTTTACAATATTCTAAGGCTAAGCACATAGAAACCAAACATCACTTTATAAGAGACTATGTTCAAAAAGGTGATTTTGACATTAAATTTGTCAAAACTGAAAACCAATGGGCTGATATTCTAACAAAACCCTTAGCTGAAGACAGGTTCGTTTATATTACAGATAATTTGAACAAGCATTTCATAAATGATAAATATCTATTGGAATGCGTCTGTTCTGAGAAAAGCATCTGATGACGTGGATTAGTGACTGAGATTTTACATTTCAATTTTCTAAAAAGCTTTTGAATTCAAAATTCAAAATGTTTTTGTCTTTATTATGTCTTAAAAAAAATTAAGGAAAAGGCAACACTTTTTTGAGTTGAGGAAGCGTCATTAAAGAAGATGCCTTTAATAGCGCTTCAGAAACATTATTGTTGTTGATCTCTTTTAATAGCCGAGATAGTGCTTGAAAGGGCTACAAAAAGCAAAAAAATAAATGCTATTAAATCCCGAATCTGACTACATGGATTGATGGATTATACAAGTTGGCTTACCAAAAAAACAAAACTGGAAATAAAAATGCAACAATTCAAACAAGGTTAAATTACCACTGCATCCTTCCAAAGAGTGGTGTGATGAAGTCCATAAGAATTTTATAGAGAAAAGATATTTGAACACCCAAACTTGGCATTTATTTTTGACACCTTGATTAATCGGTGCAAATATTTGGTTAATTCAGTTCATTATATGGTTAATCACGTGCAAATATTTGGTTAATTCATGGTGACTCATTAATTATATAAAGAAATGAATTAAATAGATATTTGCATGTGATTAACCAAATATTTATATATGGTAATAAAAAATAAGTTTCATATGACCCATTTATCATATAATGAACTGAATTAACCAAATATTTATATGTGATTAACCAGATGTCAAAAGTGGGTGTCACAACCAGGTGTGCAAATAACACAGCTGAATTTTATATTCAAATTTTCTTTTGTACTACATATGCTGGAGAAGAACCTCTTGGTTGTACTACATATGCGAAGTACACTGCACCCTTTTTTGGCTGCTATCCTTTCGCAAAAGGCTACTGGCATCCTAACAGACGGAGATCGAGCCTAAGGGAAAGTGAGGATTTGTGCGTTTTCAAAGTCATGGAGATTGGAAAGGAGTGTGCCGCACTGTGCGTTTTCATTTTCACTTTTCACTGTTTTTAGTAGGGGTGAACATAGGTCGGATTGGGTTGGATTCAGTGGGTTTTGACATCAATCCAGTCAAAGATAAAGGGGTTGGGTTGGGTTGAGTTTGTCAAAAAAAAAATTATGAAATCCGAACCAACCCAACCCGATCATTTATAAGTTGGGTTGGGTGGGTCGTTGGGGTCTGGCAAGAACCAACGGATATTCATTTTTGGGTCAGG
This sequence comes from Echinosophora koreensis, assembly GCA_035048595.1. NCBI lineage: Eukaryota > Viridiplantae > Streptophyta > Magnoliopsida > Fabales > Fabaceae > Echinosophora > Echinosophora koreensis. The sequence goes on from JAPCYP010000094.1 coordinate 1,343,653, forward strand.
TCCTCGAGTCTACCAAGGTAGAAAACATGAAAAATTGCCCAAATTCACAAATAAACTTATTTAAAACTTTTAATTACATCAACAACCATCAACTAAGTCTACAATCATCAAAAACCATCAACTAAAAGTCTAAATTATTACAATGAAAGAGTAAAGGTCGTCAACATTCAACAACCATCAATACAAAACTAAGTAGTATGGGTTAGGTTAGGTGGGTTTTGAATTCTGAAACCCAATACCCAACCCATACTCTCTGGGTTCTTTGTGTTTTAGCCCAATCTAACCCAATCACCCGAACCAACCCACAAATCTGGGTTGGGTTGGGTCGGGTTGGTCGGGTTCGTGGGTCTACTCGGACCCATGGACACCCCTAGTCTTTAGAACCTTAAACCTAGTGTGTTTTAATTTAGGAATTCGGGTTATTTGGGTTAAGTTGCTACACATTTTCTTTTTGTTTTAAAAAAAAAAAAAATGCTGGAATCGTAAGTCAATTTGCTCAACCCAGGTCTAACTCACCCAATCTACAAGTTAGGTGAGCTGGGTCAAAATAATCTAGAGGAAAAATAAGTTAGGTTTAATCCAATCTACGAATAAATCGGATTGGGTTAGGTTGGCTCACGAGTTCTAACCCATATTGACATATCTATATAATTGCAAGCAATTTACTTCATAAATAATAGTTGAGGATACTGGTTTTTTTTTTAAAAAAAGAAACATAGTAAAATAATTATATATATATATATATATATATATATATATATATATATATATATATATATATATATATATATATATATATAAAATATCCATAATTAATGCTTAACATTCTAATTTACAACATAGTAGATATAAAAACAATATAAATAAACTTAATATTTGATCCAATTAATTATATTTAGCCTAATACTTATATTATTTTTTAAATTTTAACAGAACAAAAAATAATAATGAAAACAAAAATAGATATTAACAAAAAAAATAAATAATAATAATGAAAACATAAAATTAACCTTATAAACCGAATACATATTACAACCAGTTCAACTCATGTACCCAAGAATATTAACAAAAATTAGTTTGGAACTGGGAAGGCCCTTTTCAAATGAGATCAACTCTTTGTAAGCTTGCTCATGGGAAACTTCTTACAAACTCTGAAAGGATGAAAAGAGGGATGCATGTCTCAAGATGATTTATGTCCCAGATGCAACCTATATCCCGAAATTGTGATGCACATGTTAAGGGACTTTGAAGAAGTTCATGAGTTCTCTAGTCTAAGAATATCCATCCAAACCATTGGAGCAAAATTTTTAGCCTGGGTCTGCAATCTTGGCTGGATTGGAATCTATCTCATAATGACATCGTATCGTCTCACTGGAAGTGGAGTTTAGTCAATTGGTGTTGCTTGCTGGGTACTTTGGAGAGATAGGAGGAATTCCTTGGTATTTTCTAATTAGTCCAATATCGGGGAAGTTCTTTGGTCCTCTGTATGTAATCAAGCTCACTTCATTGCCAAAAAAATTGCCAATCCTCAGATGTCAAGGAACCTGTTCAACCCTGCTGTTAAGTCGACCTGGTCTAAACCTTCCCCAAGATGGATCAAGCTGAATGTTGATGGAGCTTATGGATGTCAAATAGGCAATACAACTTGTGGTGGCTTATTCAGAGATTCAGACGGCTCTTTTAATGAAGGGTTTTCATAGCAGAATTACCTCAAGTAATGCATTTAATTTGGGCAGAAATAGGGAATTCTCTCTGGGCTAAAGCTTGCAAGGGAGCTGGCGTTTTCAAGGGTCATCGTCGAGGTTGATTCCAAAGTAGCGGTGGAATCCATTCTTACTGGGTTTTCTCCTAACCCAGCTCTTAGAGTTCTGCTGGATGATATTCTTGGTCTTTTGCGCTGAAGTGATTGGCTCGTGGAGGTGATCCATGTACAAAGATCGGCGAATAGGTGTGCAGATGCTCTAGCTCAGAAGGGTCATTCGGGATCCTTTAGCACTTCGGTTCTAGACTCGCCATGGCCGGTGCTGGATGTTCTGATTCAACAAGATATTAGGGTTGCAAGTCCCCTAATTCTCTTTTCTATGTAACTTTGTCCTTTTCTTATATATATATGTAAAAAACGAATATTAGCAAAAATTATACATTTTAAGGTTATAATTATGCATAAATCATGTTTTGTAAATTAAATAATAAAATTGAAAATTTATCATCTTTTTATTTAGAGTTTACTTGAACTACGTGCATTTACTAAAACATAAAGATATTATATGATTTAGCTAGTTATAATATCCTAAGATCTTTAACTTATAAGAGTTTCAAATTTGAAGAGGCTAGTGAAATGTTTCACTCGTTTGAGTATACAGCTTATTTAAAACTTATGCAACAAGTTTTTTTTCCCTCCAAATAAAAAACAATGTATTTCTAAAGCTTCTCTGAGAAGCTTATGAAAACAAGCTAAAAAGAGGTTATGGAAATATCATTAACTATTGTAATACACTATTTGCTTAAGGCTATGTTTGGGAGTTTAGAGAGGATGGAGTGGAATGGTTAGTAATGGAGTGGTTTAGAGTGGGGTGAAGTGGAGTGGTAAAAGTATATCACTCCATTGTTTGGGAGTTTAATGAAGGAATGGAGGGGCATACCACTCCATTGTTTAGAAGTCACAATGATAAGTAATGGAGTGGTGTGAATTATAATTTTTATTTCCAATATTACCCTTTTTATTTTTCATTGTTCATAACAAAGTTTTGTTTAGAAGGATTAAAATTGTAATTTTTGCATTTAAAAGTAAAAAAGAGAGGAGTATTCCCTCCCAAAGCCCCCAAATTGGAGGGTATGAAAAATTGATCCTTTGGATGGTTTGGAGTGGTTTGGGTTACCATCCTCAACCATCCCACTCCATTATTTATAAAACTCCCAAACAATGGGTGAAGGTATCTTAACCACTCCCACGCCAATCCTTCCAAACATACCTTAAATTTATTATCATAAGTTATTTTCATAAGCTCTCTGTAAACTCTTTCAAACACACTCTTAAAGTGAGATATCATAATTCCTTCTTAACTTTCTCCTAACTTTTTATTCAAAATAAAATCAAATAATTCAGAATAAATCAACTAGGCTAGCTAGACATCTAGCCCTCCACGCTACACCCTCGTCCACTGCTTTAGCTGAAACATTAAGGAGAGATCATGCGCGGAATTGATGCCTGGAAGAGAATGTTTCAAGTAAAAAATAAAATGACAATGATTTATATTAAGTAAAAAGTGATCATATATAGTGGAATTTCAGTGGAAGTTACATGCACACCACGTAGCACTATTAGTTACCATACCAAAGAACTATCCAAAAAGTTGTGCGCCGTATACACATGCCAATGATGCCAAAACAGACGTGGCTCTTCAATGTTAACTTTTGAGTTCCAAGATTCTCAAGTCTTCTTTCAACAGTCGATTTTCCTGATGAACAGGGATATAATATATAGATAATTGGATCGAGATCTGAGATTTACATTAGCCAGCTCATCTTAAGTTCTAACTTTCTCACTTTCTGCTGCTAGTTAGCAGAATTTTTTAAAGATCAATGTTGCTAGCTTCTTTAATAGATGGATGATATAAGATTGATCAAAAAAGATGGATGATACAAGAAGATACGAAAGCAGATTTTTTTAAAGATCGATGTAGCTACCTTCTTTAATTAATAGATGGATGATATAAGATGATACGAAAGCAGTTTGCTAAAAACACACCATGGGGCTGCTATTTTACATTATCTAATTCGTTAGAACAGGAGGGTGTTTGTCAATGTCTGTTGAAGGCATTTTTTTTTTAATATGATCAAAAGTATATTGATAACGAGCTCGAACCCATATATAATAGTCAAACGTGAAAGAAACTATGGAAAAATGATTCCCCCTAAAAAGAGCCAGAATCAGATATACATAGAAACACAATAAAACCAAAGCAGGCCATCGAAGGCATTGTGAAGACTTACCATGACTTATGAGTCATGAATTTGCTCTATACCCAAAAATCTAGAGAACCCAAACTATGCTCATACATGCTGTTTTTTTTTTTTTTTGGGTAAACTCGGGTATCCTCTGGCCGGGAGCCAGAGATTAATCCCTCGAGGTACTGAGATCCATTTAAGGGATTGACCTCTCCCAATAGATGTTTTTCTATACGTATGAGCCAGGAATCGAACCTCTGATCACATACTTAAGGGGCACAGTTATCTATTAATTGTGCCACACATCCTCTGTATAGAATTATTACACCAAAATGAAACAAAAGTAAGGTTTACTAAAGGCTTTTTGCTAAAGGCATGATAATTGAGGAAGCTTTTTAGTGTGGTGCCCTTTAGTAAAAGACCCAGCCATGGTCCCTTGAATTTACTGCTATAGTGGGTTACCCCTGGTTTTTAAGTAATACATAAAAACCAACAATACTCTTAATTTTTAAAAACATGAAACAAAATGAAAACAATGTGGTAGTTTTGTACTCCCTCCGTTCCCTTTCTATGGTAGTTTTAGCTTTTGGTTTTTGTTCCAAAACAATGGATCTTTTATAAACCCAAGGTATATTTGACAAATTTTTTCCATATATACCCTTGTTATAGATACACTAAACCTTCCCTACTTAAATTCAGTCATAAATACACTACACATATCAATGATCATAAATAAGGGTAATTTGGTACAAATGTAAATAAATTAATGTTTTCTTAATCTGTGTGTAGAAACCTTAAATTACCATAGAAAGGGAACGGAGGGAGTAATTATTTCTTAAAATAGGAAATAAAATTAGGAAACTGAAAACAAAACAAACAGACCCTTAATTTTTTCAATAAAATTTTGCTTGCAATAAATTTTTTAACCAATGCCCATAAAACACTAGTTAGCATGACCTTTGAATATTTCTAAAAATTAATAATATTAAATTTATAATAATAAAACAACTACAGCCCTAGTTGACATCTTCCTCCTTATATTCCACTAAAAAAAAAAAAATTGCTACTACTAACACCAACACTGGATCTCCTACGCTAAATAGTATGACGGTCTTTTTCGTAGAACGACGTGCGAAATTTAAAATGTAAAGGAGCAATGGTGCGTTTTGATAGTTAATGTAATTTCCAGTTTTTTATTTTTTTTATTTTATTAAATAAAGAGATGCACCATATTTTGAATTCATCAAATTTATCCAAAAGGAATTTCGTGCTAACTAGCATCGCTGGCACAGGAGATCCAGTGTTGGTGTTAGTAGTAGTCATTGATCAAGTTGCCGGTAGTTAATATTAGTCATTGATCAAGTTTTTAGAGTAATTCAACGGTCAGGATTGAGGAGTCCAAATCTGCACCCCATTTTCATGGCACCATACTAAAATTTACCATAATTGAGGGTCTAAAATTGCATTGATTATCTTTTAGCATGTAGAGTTTGTGAAAGATCCTAAGGCTTTCTCAGCAATTTACACACCCTAAACACACTTTTTGATAGGGCCAGCTATATGAAGCACTGAAAGTATTGCTGCGAAAGCAGAAATTAAAGGACACATGGGCTATAGGCCTATAGCTTACATATGATTTCTCAAACTAATAAAAATGTCGGGTGTTTTTTATCATTTAGCAAAGGTGGACAATCATAATTGAGGTTGTAACTGTGGATGCTACCTACATTCATGAAATTAATTTTGATGATGACCAATAAAAGTAAAAGGTTAAAGTAATGTTTTGGTCCCTGTACGTGATACTGATTTTCAATTTGGTCCCTATACGTAAAAAGTTATCAATTTGGTCCCTATACGTGACACTGATTTTCAATTTGGTCCCTATACGTGACACTGATTATCAATTTGGTCCCTATACGTGACACTGGTTTTCAATTTGGTCCTCACCGCTAATTGGTCCCTATATAAGAGTGACCAAATTGCAAATTATTATCACATGTAGGGATCAAATTGAAAATAATTGTCACATGTAGGGACCGATTTCAATTTTTTTTTGTTGAATTGGTCCCTACATGTGACAATAATTTGTAATTTGGTCCTCTTATATAGGGACCAATTAGCGGTGAGGACCAAATTGAAAACCAGTGTCACGTATAGGGACCAAATTGATAACTTTTTACGTATAGGGACCAAATTGACCAAATTGAAAACCAAATTGAAAACCAGTGTCACGTATAGGGACCAAATTGATAACTTTTTACGTATAGGGACCAAATTGAAAATCAGTGTCACGTATAGGGACCAAAACATTACTTTAACCAAAGTAAAACAATTGATTGAGAAAATGAAAATGCAAGATCAAAGAAAGATCATCCAAAATCAAGAGAAGAACTTCAAGGGTATATAGTTAAGTTTGGTCTTAGCATTATTTATAAGACTCAAGTGTAGGATTAGCTATTAAAGTTGAAATAATTAAAATTGGATTTAAAATTAAAAATGGGCTTAAAGGTTTTTTTTTCAAAGACTTATAAAAATGATTCCAATTATTTATGAAGTCTATCAAAAAATTATTTATGAAGTGAACTAAATGTCAAAAATGATTTTTATATGTGTTAGAATGTTCTAAAGATTGAAAAACATCAGTTTTCTGATAAAAGAAGTCATTTTAATCGATTATCTTGTGGGCCATAATCGATTATTTGTTTTTGGAAAACTCAGAACTGCAAACAGACAGCTCATAATCGATTATCTGTATGGCTATAATCGATTATATTTTGAATTTTTGAGTTCTGGCAGAAAGCACATAATCGATTATATTCTGGAGCATAACAATTATTTTGGTCAAAATAATCAATTACAGTGAAAATTATAATCGATTATATTTCGGGAAAAAGTGTTTTGTGGTGCAGAAAATGTGTGACAGCTGTGCAAAACGATCATATTTTCATCCCTCACTATAAATAAGCACCAGTAGCTCGAAAAACCTAGCTTACTACTCTTAAAAACTTGCCCAACAACTCTAACCTCATCATTCACTCTTTCACTCTTTGTGGGACACTCTTCAAGTCACACATGAAGGCACAAGTGAAGTCAAGAGAGCAAGAATAAACAACTTGATCCGCGAGTATGAGCTTTTTCGAATAAATCAAGGAGAAAGTGTTCAAGAGAAGCAAAAGAGGTTCATTCATATAGTGAATCAACTTGCTTCAATGGGGAAAACATTTCCAAATGAGGATTTGATCAACAACATCCTAAGGTGCGTGAGTAGAGAATGGTAACCCAAAGTCACCGCAATAGTGGAATCAAGAAATTTAGTAACTATGACTTTGGTCACTCTCTTTGGAAAGTTGCAAGAGCATGAGTTGGAGCTTAATCGCTTAGCGGATCATGAAGAGAAAGACAAAGTTATGCCATTTGCTCAATGTACTTGAACTTGAAAAATACTTTGAATACAAAGTTACTTATATGGCATTTCATATGTGTTGAAATTATTTTTCATATCCTTATTATGTGGCACTAAGTAAGGCTTCTATATGTTAAAATTATTCTAAACCCATTGATATATGCACTTAGTAAGGGGGAGTTTTTACACTTCATGCTTCTCATATGCGCTTTCCACTATGATGATCTTTAATATGGTATTTGTGACTAACATCCCGCCTAAGTTTTTTTTCATAAATCTCAAAATTGTTTTGTCATCATAAAAAAGGGGGAGAATGAGGATGCTATGTACTTTCAGGAAATTAATTTTGATGATGAGCAACAAAAACAAAACAATTAATTGAGAAAATGAAAGTGCAAGATCAAAGAAAGATCATCCAAGACCAAAAGAAGAACTTCAAGGGTATATAGTTAAGTTTGGTCTTGGGATTATTTGTAAGATTCAAGTGTAGGATTGGCTATTAAAATTGAAATAACTAAAATTGGATTTAAAATTGAAAATGAGCTTAAAGTTTTTTTTACAAAGACTTGCAAAATGATTTCAATTATTTATGAAGTGAATTAAATGTCAAAAATGATTTTTATATGTGTTAGAATGTTCTTAAGATTGAAAAACATCAGTTTTCTGATAAAAGAAGTCATTTTAATCGATTATCTTGTGGGCCATAATCGATTATTTGTTTCTGGAAAACTCAAAATTGCAAATAAACAGCTCATAATCGATTATCTGTATGACCATAATCGATTATATTTTGAAATTTTGAGTTCTGGCAGAAAGCACATAATCAATTATATTCTGGAGCATAACAGATTATTTTGGTCAAAATAATCGATTACAGTGAAAATTATAATCAATTATATTTTGAGAAAAAGTGTTTAATGGTGCAAAAAATGTGTGACAGCTGTGCAAAACAACCATATTTTTATCCCTCACTATAAATACACACCAGTAGCTCGAAAAACCCCAGGTTACCACTCTTAAAACCTTTGCCCAACAACTCTAACCTCATTATTCACTCTTTCACTCTTGAAATCAAGATTTGAGCTAATCTTACACAAGGGTCATAGTGCTTCAACTTGTGTTGTTCAACCTTTTGATGTATTCTTCTTTGTAATCACTTATTGTTGATTCTTGTTGGTTAAAGAGAATGAGGAATCTCTCTATTTGTGATTGTAAGTATCCCTTGGACTGATTTAGAGGCTCTTGCACAAGGGTGGGGGATCCCAAGTGAAGAGTGTTCAAGTATTGTAAAGCTTGGATTTTTTTAGTGGAAAATACTCACAAATGTATTGTGGGGATTGGATGTAGGTCACTCAAGGGAGTGATTGAACCAATATAAATTGATTGTGTGATTTCCTCTTCCTTTATCTTTTATAATTTCCGAAAAATAAGTTTACATCATAAAAGGGGACAAAAATTTAATATCTCAATTCACCCCGCTTGAGATTGAAGCCACTTGGTAACAATAACACGATTTTAGTAGTCTATACAACCTTGCGGCTGTATTTTCTCGTAATTATCCATGATGGCGGTTAGGGCCGACCTAAAAGCGAGTGAGCTAAAGCAAATTTTGAGTGAAGCCTTTTTATTTTAAATGAGAGAGTGTATTTGGACCAGTTGTGCTTTAGATTTGGCCTTTTTATCAGCATGTGTGACATTTTGCTTTATAAAAACTAAGAGTAAATATTTTTTTTTTTGCTGGTGGGTCTAAACATAGGGCTTTAGTGGTTTTACCCTTGGGCTAAACCTAATGATGGTAAACAAAACGTATCACAACCTTGAGCACAACTGTAACTTGAATTTTTATTTATTATTTTAGTTGTCACTTTTGAATTATTTATTCAAATAATATAACTTATAAATTTCAAATAGTTATTTTTAATCACACCTTATTTTTTTAATTTGAAGTAAGTTGTAATGGTAATATATAGACGTCATTATTTCAAATGTCTTAATTTTCTTTTATAAGTCCTTGTTTGTAGCAATGCACATTTTTTGTCTGAATTTGCCATTTCACTCCACGACAAACAACTATATATTTTTCTTGTGAAGCAGTTTTAATTTACAATTTACTTTTTTATTTTACAAAGTCATGAACTCTATCCCCGATTTTGTTGTTTTTAATTTAAATCGTAATTCTTCACATGGATTGGAAGGCATTTGATATCCTTTTCCACACTTGCCTTTAGATTTCAAAAACCATACTCGACAAGTTTCACAAGAACATCACAAGAATGCTTAAAGGGAAATCCTTTTGCAAACATCTTTTTCATTGTTCCAGAGTTTCTAGAGAAGGCGAAAAACGAGAGAAGAAATGAGTTTGTGGAGGATGTGGATATCAATGTAAGTATGACAAGCTTTGTAGATAGAACGCTGGGGTTTTGGATTGTGGCATATAAGCTTATTTTCAAGCATTTGCATTATACCTGTGAAGAGATTTACTTTAATAGGGTGGCGAATTCGGTTACTATATTTGAGGTTACAACTTTCGATTTGTAAAGAGATTTAACTTAAGTTTCTATGGTATTTCTATAATGTTATCTGGACGGGGACCTCACAGTGTGGAGAGTATGGTCCATGTATGCATTTCCAAATTGTCTCTTGGGGATTTACTATCCATGTCCCTGTGAGAAAATTGGTATTCCTAATTTCACGTGCCTAAAATAATTTAAAATTATCTGTAGGAAGTGTTTTAAATATTAGATATTAGAATTACAATAAGTAAACATATAGATTAAATGAGGAACAAATATATCATATAATATTAATTAATTTATAATAAGTTAATCGATTTGAAACATCAAAATTTAAAACTGATTCAATTCAAAAAGTTGAATTAAAAAAAATTGATTAAATTTTAATATTTAAATTTGATTATTTGATCCTTCAAAAATTTTTTTTTTGATTATTTGAATGTCACAGGATAAGATAAGAAATGGGATAACAAAAAGATTGTTGGGTATTTGTCAAAAAAAAAAATTTGTTGGGCAGAAAATCTTAAAGCCCATGAATAATCAAATACCACAGGCCCATGAATAATCAAATACCACAGGCCCATGTTGGCACATTCATTCCTTATACTAAGTCACTCCATTCTGATAACCTTCTTTTCATCATCATCACCACCCATGGCTGCCTGCCTCACCCACCTTACATGAATGTTACACAGGATAAGATAAGGAATGGGATAACAAAAAGTTTGTTGGGTAGAAAATCTTAAGCCCATGAATCAAATACCACAGGCCCAAGTTTGCACACTCATTCCTTATACTAACTCCATTCTGATAGATAACCTTTCTTTTCCCACTGACCATCATCCTCATCATTCATGGCTGCCTCATCCACTTTTTGCAACCTTCTCTCTTTCATCTTACCCACAAAACAATCACCACAACCCAAAACTCCACCACTCCCACCCAACCTCAACCTCCCTACTTCATCCACCACTCCCTTCCCTTCCCAGACCCAAAAAATCTCCCACAATTTGGAACCACTAATATCCAAAAACGATGACCCTTCTTCTTCTTCTTTATCATCGGGTGAGTTGTCATCTGTGATGTGTCCCTCTCTCGCGTACGCGAATACCCTTTTCTTCAAATCGGCGTACAATGTTCAAGTGGTTGTGGGTGACGACGAGCCTGAGGAGAGGTTGCTGAATAGGTTCCGAAGAGAGGTGATGAAAGCTGGTGTTATCCAAGAGACCAAGAGGAGAAGGTACTTTGAGAATAAGCAGGATGAGAAGAAGCGCAAGACACGCGAAGCTGCCAAGCGTAACCGTAGAAGGTCCTTCCCTTTTTTATTTGTCTTTCTTTACTTTCAATATCTCTCATGCTTGAGTGATGGATTAAGACTCCTCTCTAATTAAAGTGGATAGTTAAAGTGCAGTTCTGTTATTTGAAGCTCAAAAAATGGGACAATGACAACGGTTAATGGAGTTCAAAAAATTGTGATTAATGACGTGCTGAATTTATTTAAGGTTAAATTAATCTTTTGGTCCCTATACGTGACACTGATTTTCAATTTAGTCCCTATACGTAAAAAGTTATCAATTTGGTCCTTATACGTGACACTGATTTTCAATTTGGTCTTCACTGCTGATTAGTCCCTATATAAGAAGGACCAAATTGCAAATTATTATCACATATAGGGATCAAATTGAAAATAATTGTCACATGTAGGGACCGATTTCAATTTTTTTTGTTGAATTGGTCTTTACATGTGACAATAATTTGCAATTTGGTCCTCTTATATAGGGACCAATTAGCGTTGAGGACCAAATTGAAAACCAGTGTCACGTATAGGGACCAAATTGATAACTTTTTACGTATAGGGACCAAATTGAAAATCAGTGTCACGTATAGGGACCAAAAGATTACTTTGACCATTAATTAATGAGTACACATATACTAGATGAGGTGACTCGTTAACCAACAACTTAAATTAGATTGAGGTCTCAATATACTATAACTAATTAAAGTTAGCTAATTAAGGATGGATATATCTTAATTGCCCACTTTACTTTATACTCAAACTCACTTTAAAAGAGATTTTTCGGGGAGCGATGAGTTTCAATAATAGCAAAACACTCTTTTTAACATGTCATTCTTTATCAAAAATGTTACTTGTACACCTGGACACTAGGCAACATGTTTAATGAGTGTAGAAATCTTGGTTAATGATGTTTAGGTATATGGATAACAAGTTAGTTAATGTTGTCGGATTTGTAGTTAATGATGTACAAACTTTAGTTAATGTTATCAAAATCTCATGTGTTCAAATATCATTGTTGTCCTTTATTGTGTCACATCCCGTACTCTGCCATTCGTCGAGTGCGGGTTGGCCCATAAGAGTGTGTGTTAGAAGTAGTGGATAAGAGATATTCTTCATGATTAAACATGACCCATGGTTGGTATTATGGTTTTGATTAGGAGAATCCAATGTGGAATAGCAGCCTCGTTTGTTTAAGTTTTTTTTTTTTTTTTTTTTTTTTTTTTTTAAAATAAAAGAATAGATGGATAAAATATTTTGTTTATTTTTGGTTGGATAGCTTGTTGCATTGGTGATTCATATTGGATGGATTATGATGTTATCTTTGTTGCGTTGTTGTTTAGTGGTGTTGAGTTTGACTATGAGATGGAAATGAACAGAATTTGTGGTATTATACGCAAGAGCACAGGGTTGGAATCTTTATGAGAGTATAGATAAGGTGGAAGTTGATGGCTGCAATAGTTGGCTAATCTTGGATATAATGGAAGGATAGTATCAAAATTTCCTCGTCATATCCATAACTTGCGCAATGATGTTGTTTAAGTATATGTTAGGTGCTTTTAATTATTCTTTTCATCTAATGTCAGATTTATACATAAAATAGAGAGGCAAATTTGATTGAGTGAATGGTTATGGTGCTAAGTTGTTCATTTCCAATATTTCCAATGTTGTTATGGAGCTTTTGCTGTCTAATTTTTCTGTGTTTGGGTTGATGTTGTGAATTTCTTCTGCTATTTATTGGCCTGTGGTGTGGAATTTCTACTGTGTGACTTGCAAGATTTTCGTTTGTGTCAAGGGATGGGAGAGGTGGGAATGTTCTTATAGTTAGATATTTCAAATAACAAAGATTATTTGATACTTGTCTTGCATATGTCATTTTCAGGCGCCCTCAGCCAAGGACTCCAATGCAGAATAAGGAGGATGTCCCAACTAAGAAGAAAGAGGATGAGGATAACTGGGATCTACCTGAAGGAGACACTGTGTTTTGACCACTTGATACCATAAATTGTGTAGGATTATTGGCATGTTACTTTAAGAGGCTTTTTCTTGCATGTAAGTTTTGTTAAGTAAAATTTGTTCCTTGGACTCGGTGCATTTTCAATTTTTGTTTCATTTCATATGATGTAATTTGTTCTGTTTGTACATCAAGATTTAGTTATGCACATGGACTTGGTTCTCTGAAATCTTGCATCTCTCTTTCTCTCCAATTTGGAAGTCCCTATTTTTCTCTATTTTACTACACATGTAATGTAATAGTTACATATCTGACATGAAAAAGAAGAGATACATAATAGTATAATGAGGGAATTACATTGACCTCCTCTGAGGTTTTATTTAATTACACCTAGCACCTCTTTTGTTTAAAAAATTGCACCAATCTCTCTTTATGTTTGTGTTATCATTACACTTACACCCCTGGATATTGATCTCCCCTAAAGGGGAAGGTGAGTGTAACTTTTGAAACAAGAGGGATGTCACGTATAATTAAGTCAAACTTCAGTATAATTAATAGTTTTATGTTATTAGAGCAAATGTCTTCCTCATTTGACAGTGAAATATTTCTTGGTACTAAGCTCAGAGTAAATCTCTTTAAAATGAGAGAGGGTAACTTGTTCATTTCAGCTGTAATATTGAAGGTAATGAAAATTTCAAATAATCCAAGTGTATTGAAGGATGCATTTGTTTGGAGTATATTCCTTTACCTGTTAGTGTGTTACAGTGAATGCCATTTGGTGCTGTTGATGGTCTGCAAAAACTTACTAAGAAATATAGCAGAGTTACACTTCACCTTTTTTTGTACCATTCTACACGGTCTTTGTCATGCTTGGCTTTTTCATCGTTTTGAGCTGGAGTTATATTGAAGTTGCTGAGACACAAAACTAACCATGCATTGTATAATACTTTAATATCATGCTTGTTATTGGGAATATTGGTCTTTTCTCTTATGGTGTTACCAGAATCCTCACCGCATTGTAGTTAACATGCTGAATGATGAAGTTAGACACAGGGTATCTAGGTGGATTCTAGCATGAAGTACCAGTTTTACTGGTATATTGGTATACCCCAAAATTTTTTTATCAGGAATAATTTTCAACCATTGGATATAATAATTAAATAATGGATGGTCCAGATCTGTTAATCTAAAAAAAATTGAAATGAAAAATAAAATTGAAAAAGACACATTTGCCCTTGACCCTTTCACCTTCCCAACCAGTGTTCACGGTTGTCTAGCTAGCTACCACCATCACCACGTTCATCCTACCCCCACCCTCTGTCAAGCAAGTGGCAGCACCGCTCCTTTTGCCACATGCCCTTCATATCTCGCCGTTAACCGCTGTCAGTCCCGCCACTGCAACATCCTCGTTGCTCACTGTCCCAGCCGCCACCCATTGTGCTTCGTCTAGAACCACTCTTCCAGAAAACACAAAACATAAAAACCCAGACAAATCTTGATTTATGCGAGATTAAGGACCTAGATCTGGTGAAGGCGTCTGGACTCTAGATCTGCGTTCTCGTAGAGAAGGCGTGACGCGACGGCGGCGGTGAATGCGGCTGGACTCGCGGTGGGTGTGTGGCAGCTGAGCTGTGCACGACGAAGCAAAGGGTGTGATTCGTGCGTGGATACGGGTCTGAGATCTACGGTTCGTGACGGCGGCGAAGGACTGAGGTGGTGATGTGGCAGAGATGGCTACAGTGCGGTGGTGTGGAGTTGCGCTCCTGGAGGTAGGGGAAGAGAGAGGGAGGCGACAGAGGGAAGAGAGAAAGGAGTGTTGCTGGTTGGAGGTTGAGAGCGGTGGTAGGGTGACGGTGGCAGCGGTGGAGGTTGGACCGAGGTGGGGGACAATGGGCTGGTGGCAGTGGGGTCAACAACCGCTGCTGCGGTTCACTGTTGAGGTGGTGGAGGGTGGTTGGTGAGGTGGTGGTGAAGGATGAGGAGGGTTTGTTTAAGATAAGGGTAAAAAGGAGTTTTCAAATGAAATTTTGGGGTATACCAGTATACCAGTAAAACTGGTACTTCACACTAGAATTCACCGGGTATCTGGGACTAAACATATTATCAGCATATATGTTATCCATGACACAAAGCATGCCATGAAGAAGCAAGGCATGTGGTGGGCAATTTTGGATGTTTAGAGGAAGTAATGTCTAATTAGAAAGAAAGTGGTTCTTAAGCCATTAGCACGGTGTTGAATCAGAAAATGGGTAACAACAATCAATTCCTCCATAGGATAAAGAGCATTGCTCTTGGATAGTGGTCCCTTGTGTCTTGCCACTCTCTCTGGGAAGGTAATCGATGAGCAGACTAACTAGCATATTGGAGTTCGTCCAAACCCAAAGACTATGGATATGTGGAAGTGATGTCTCCTCCCGTTGATTTAGATCATTATTGGTGAATGGCGATTGTACTGGGACATCCTTACCCTGCCTAGTTGCAGAGTAGTTAGGTAGGTTTTTTTTTTTTTTTTTTTTTTTGGGGGGGGGGGGGGTGGTTGTGGGTCTCTAAGCCCCCTTCTTTCTACCCAAAAGAAAAGAAGAAAGAATTCAGAATGTTAATGGCTCATGGTTTGAGCCAGCGGTTTTAAGTTATAACTGATTCGTAGGCAGCCATGTTAATTGTTAAGAGAAGAAATTTTGGAAAGTGTAGGTATTCTGAGGTCTTAGCTTAACAACCACCCAATTCCATACTATTGGAGAATAAATTCATAAGTACAAAGATTTCATCATTTCTATTCCCAAAATGCAACTGATCTATGGTTTATGTACTGATAAAAAAAAATCCATGGTTTATGTCCTTAGTATTTCCATTTCCTAGATCTTGTTCCACTAGAAAGCAGCATTTCAAATGCTTGAAATTTCACTGCCCAGTTGGCTTGAACTTTGCTTGTAAGTTCGTTACAATAGTTTCCATGCATGATAAAAACCTTCAGCGACATATCTTTAAAGCTATGTTTGAGTTTTGAAGGAAATAGAGTAGAGTGTTAGTAATGGAGTGATTAGTAATGGAGTGAAATGGAAAGATAAAAATCAATTGTATTTCTAATTGAATCGATACAAAAATCAATTGTATTTTTACTGCACATGATGACACTGTCTTTGCACCGTTGTCATATTCAAGGTCAGATATATGTGAAAGGTAGGGGTAGGAATGAATTTTCAAAAGGAAAAAAATAATCTATGTTTGCTCATCCACCCTAAACAGCACCTACATATATTACAATTTTATTGGTAAGCTAGTATACATGTTATGTCCTTATTGAAAAATAGCACGTACTTAGAGAATATATATAAATTTTGTTATAATGGTTATTGTTGGATTGAAGATGCTGGCTTGCAACCAACAATAATCCTTCTAGCACCTGCCAATGGTCCCTGCTTTTTTGGGAATTAATTTGAATTCGTGACCTTAGCACAAATACGACTTATTGGATCGAGTAATTTCTAGCACTAAACCGTAAGTTATAACTATTAGTTAAGGTGTAACTCTTTCTTATTAAGTCCCTTAGCAAGTGTCACAATTCCACAACCATTAGAGGATGAAGATTTGTTGTCTTATTTTGGTATATTATATCCTATCAACACCAATAATATTTTATCACATAAGTTAAAATTTTATATAATGTTAGAACCAAAATGAGTCAGCAAATGCTCATCCCCAATAGTTATGACTACAAAAAACATCGTGATTACTGACGGCCAAAAGCCTTCGGAAAGGCCAAAAAACTGTTGATAATGATAGGTTACCGACGGATTTCTGACGGACACAGATCCGTCGGTTATGAGCTCGTCGGTAATGGTTTCTGACGGATGTGGGCAATCCGTCGGTAATTACCGACGGAAATATCCATCGGTAACTCCTTAGAGGGGTTGCCCAACTACCAACGGAATTGCCCGTTGGTAAATCCCTCAGAGACTTACCGACGGACATTTCCATCCGTAATAGAGAACCAACCTTATCGATGGAATTGTCCGTCGATAACCGCAATTTATTTTTGTATATTAAAATTAATTAATTTTATTTTAATTGTTCTTAATTTTAATTTTATATTATTTTAAGTATTATTTTTTATTATTAAAATTTAATTTAATTTAATTATTAATTTTTATTTTATTTTATTTTATTTTATTAATTAAAAATAAATTTAAAATACAAATAAAATTTACAACTCAATTAAATTAAATTAAAAATAAAATAAAAACATAAAACAAATATAATATCGATCCATACATAAATAATCCTATAGCTACAAAACCCTACAACTATAATTATCCTAATAACCATCATCATAATAACCATCATCGTCGTCCTGGTGGGGGAAACCCTTCTTCGATCATTTTAATTATTGCTTCATATCATCAATTGTATCACACCACGAGTGCCGCATTTTAATTATTGCTTCATATCACACCATGAGTGCCGCATCAATTGTGTCACCACTTGAATGGAAACCCTTCTTCGATCATTTTAATTATTACTTACTTCATATCATTACTTAATTAGATGGATGCTTCATTATTCCTTAGTTAATTGATTAATTCATTATTTCAATTAATTAATTTAATTAATGGAAAATGAATTGCATCAATTTATATGTTAGCTAAACATTAGCTACAATAAGAATTAAAATCCTACAACTATAAATCAAAATCAAAACAACCTACAAAATCATCCCCTTACAAATCAACATATATAATTGCACAAATTATATATCATATCATGACAGTTTCGGTGGCGGTGATAATTATATAAATTATATATGATTATACAAATTGCATAATTATACAAATGATATGATATCATGACAAATCAGACAAATTAATAATTATTCAAATTATATATCATAACATGACACCGTTAACAAAATAAACAAACATATTTTAAAAAATGAATAAAATAGAAACCTGTATGTGCAGCCTAACAGTGGTGGCGACGGTAACAGTTCCGGTGGCGGTGACAACCTAACAATAATCAAAACAAACAAATTTGCATTCAAAAATCAAAAGTTCCAAACCAAATGCACATAATTCAAATCCTAAATCGAAGCTAAAATCTATTCAGATCCTATATCCCATATCAGTGTACTGTTCTCTAATCTCTATCCTAAATCGAAGCAAAAATCGAAATAAGTATTCATAAAAAATGAGCAAGATAGAAGATTACAAACCTGTTTGCTCCTCCGGTGGTGGCAGTGGTGGCGCGAACAGAGAGTGGGGGAGAGGAGACCCAAGCACAGGAAGAGAGTGGGTGACCAGGGAGAGGGAGCAGGGAGAAGAGAAGTGGTAGGCGGTGGCCGCGGTGGTGGGGGACAGTGGTCGCAGAAGAGGCGATGGTCGCAGAAGGGGCGATGGCCTCAGAGAGGAGAGAAATGAGAGAAAGAAGAAGAAAGGGGAAGGTGAGGGGGGAAAGGGTTTTCGGTTCTGATTTAATGAAATTTTTCGACGGCCATTATGCATTTCTGTTGAACATTTTCATCGGTAATTCAATTTTCTGAATTACCGATGGAATATCCCCTGGTATTTAAAAACTTTATTTCCGACGGACATTTCGTCGGTAAATTGTTTTACGATTATCTACGGAAAAGCCCGTCGGTATAGTCTCGCGCCAAATAATTTCCCTTACCGCCATAATTACCGAAGGAAGAGCCCTCAGTAACATTACCAACGGACTTTCCATCGGTAAGTTTGAAAACTTTTCGTATCCATATTTACCGACGGAAACCGACGGCCACGGATTCCTTCGGTAAATAAGCTTTTCTTGTAGTGTATGATCACTTGGTGTTTCAAACAACCTGTGGGTCCCTTCGCCAAGTTTGAAGTTTTGTAGATAAACTTCAATGGTAGATACGGGACACCCATTCTTCGTCTAGCATGGTTAAGAATTAGAATAACTGTTATGTTTGACATAAACCTCTTCTTAACACATGAGAATGGTCCTGATGGAAAAGTAAGGGCAATTTAATATATACCACACGAACCT
The DNA here is from genome assembly GCA_035048595.1 of Echinosophora koreensis. NCBI lineage: Eukaryota > Viridiplantae > Streptophyta > Magnoliopsida > Fabales > Fabaceae > Echinosophora > Echinosophora koreensis. The sequence continues at coordinate 1,362,786 of JAPCYP010000094.1, forward strand.
CATATTCATTTTAAAAACTGACTGAATATATACCAATATTTTGGTCAAAAACATGCATTACATTCAACAATCACATTAGCTCCTCCTTTTTTATGGCCTCACCAAATTTGAAGACCTTTTTTTTTTTTATGAAAACAATATTTTAGTGATTAAAAAAATGTGTGATTGACCAAAAGAAACAAATAATATATAGAGGCATAAACCTAAGTACACACCTAACTAAAGCCAAATCGTGGCAACACAAATGAGTGAACACAAAATGTTGCAGTAAGCAAATTACAGATGGAATATCTCCACGACATTTTTTTTTATCTCTTTTTGTTTATTCAATGATAAACTAGATGCAACCACTTTAATCTTTATCTGTTGATCAAATAGCAGATCAAGCGCGCGCACAAAAAAAAAAAAAAACTATAGAACTTGTATATTGTCGGTTAGTTGGTATATCTCAGTATTAGTAATACCAAATGACGGTCTCTGGTAGAAAGTAAAAATTCCGCCATCCATCTCACCAAGTGCCAACCATTACACTTGTTAATTCCAATGACTGAGATTGTGTCAGTTTCATTCCTAAGATTGTATCTTCGATTAAGTGATTAATTATATTTGATATATTCTAAGATGAACTATGCTATTAGGTACGAATAGTTACCACACGAATCTTTTGATGAATTACGTGGCACACAACTGGACCTTTATTTCAAATTATTTTGACAAGTCAAAAACAAAAGAATAACAATCAACGATTATTATGATTTGGTAACGAATTCGTTTCGTACCATCCATCATTTCTGTTCTAAGATATAAGATTGTATCTTCGATCGGTTGAGTGTTTGATTATATTTGACATATACTAATGAAGTTGTACATTCACTTTCTCTTTTAAATAATCTCCAATGATAGAAAGGATGTTACGAGTTGGGTGACTGCATGCCTCACGATTTGATTCTTTCTTTTTGGTAAAGTACCTCAGTAAACTAAAGGTACTTGAATGGCGGTAGGTGTGAAGCCAACAAGAGAGACTTCTTTTTGAATTGTGCTCATTATGATCTTAGGTATTACCTTTCTAATGTCTTCTAAAATTAAGTATATGCAATAAGATGCACAAGGGATCAAATACAAATGTAGTCCTCTTTTTACGTTGACTTATTGGTCAGAATATATAGTTGCTTCCAATGTTATAACTTGAACAAATTACTTTTCCTCTCCTCCTCCACAATATAATCAAGCAACTTAGATAATTTAATTACCACTAATTGGCTCAGAGATAAAGAGAGAATCCTATCTCTAATTCTTACAAAGAGAAACTCACAATTTTACTCAACTCAATGATACCAATACAATGAAGAGAATGACCCTATTTATACTAATCCTAGAGGCCTTCATACAATGAGAATGTATCTTGCAAAGTGGAAGTTTGTCAAATTTTATGATCGGGTAATTAATGGGTAGGCTAGGTAACTATAATAGGAGGTTTAAGGTCAACAATGGTGGCTTGATGTATGCTAGGTTCTAGTTCTGCATCATCCTCCCTGGGTTGGACAGAACTCACCCTCGAGTTAACCTCTTGCTTCATCCATGCTCTTTTGTACTCATCTGGTAAGTTGCTTTGGTCGAAATGTTCATTTCAGGGTGAAAGTGCATGGCGTGTTGAATACCCTGCATTGATGGTAGTCCATGTGGAGCCCCTACCGGTACGACAACTGTAAATTCAGGAATCATTTGTTCAATTTCCTTTGGAAGAAAATTCTCCTCTGTTGTCTGCTTGATTTGTTCGTTGGCCATCAACAATGGTTTAGATTCTTTCTTGTTAAATTCATCGGCCAATAATGGTGCTAATTTGACTCTTACTCCATCTTTTAAGAAGGTGTAGGTGTTTGCATAACCGTCATATAAAGCACGACGATCATATTGCCAGGGTCTTCCAAGAAGGATGTGACAGGCATCCATAGGAATGACATCACACCATATATGGTCTTGGTATTTTGGACCAATGGAAAAGGTCACAAGGCAGTGCTTAGTAACTTTTACTTCACTATCCTTGTTGAGCCACTGTAATTGGTATGGATATGGATGATTTTGTTTTGGTAGCTCCAGTTTCTCCACCATGTAGTTTGACACCACATTTTCACAGCTTCCACTGTCAATGGTAACATCACAAACCTTATCTTGTATGGTACAGTGGGTGTGAAAAATATTGTGCCTCAACCATGGTTCCCTTTTTGATACTGCTGCGTATGGACTTTGCCTCACTACCAGCAATTCACCTTGATCAGCTGGGGTTAACTCTTCATCATACACTGACTCTTCTTCATCAAACATTGGGCCTTTATCTTCTTCTATTTCTTCTTCAAGCTCTTTTTGGATTTATTTCTCCTTAAGGATGGTTAGTGTTCTTTGATTTGGACAGTCAGAGGCTATGTGTCCAAAACCTTGAAACTTGAAGCATTTAGGTGCTTTTAAGTTGGTGTCTCGGGTGGATTTATATTGGGGCCTATTTGAAGAGATCAATTGTTGGGTTTGTGTTTGGGTGTTTGAAGAGTTATTTGTTGACGAAGACGGTGGGTGTGAAGATTGTCTGGATAGCTGCTTCTCAACTCGAACAGCAAGACGAACGACATCATCTAAGGACCAATACTGTTGGAGTTGGACTTGGTGGGCAATGTCTGTGTTTAATCCTCCGAGGTATTGAGAGATTGTTTGCTCCTCCCTTTCTTGAATGTCACATTTCATCATCAACCTTTCAAGTTCTTGAGTGTATTCTTCCACAGACAAGTCTTTTTGTTGAAGATTCTGCAGTTGAATAAAATTGCCTTGATAATATTGGGAAGGTAAGAACTTTCAGGCTAGTTCTCGCCGCATCTTCCCCCATGTCTTGATCTTGCTTTTCCCTTCACGTTCACGCTTCTTCTTAAGATTCTCCCACCATATTGAAGCATGCTTCTTTAGCTTCACAGCAATGATCTTGATTTTCTTTTCTTCTGGAATCTCCTTATACTCAAATACTCTCTCAACAGTTTGAAGCCAGTCAACGAACTCATCTGGTTGAAGCTTTCCTTCAAAATCTAGAATTTCTACCTTGATTTCGTCATTTCTAAATGAATGTCTTTGTGGACAACGACTTCTAAATGATGATGAATCACTACTGGATTTGTCAGTGTCTGACTGCATGTGTTATGCTTCCAATAGTGCTTGCTGTGCATTCACGGTTTCCTGTAACTGTTGGGTTTGTCTTCTCATTTCTTCCATTTGAATTTCACCTAGAGTTTGCTCGTTCTGTCTTCTTGGAGGCATTTTTTTTTTTAAAGAAAAGTTTGGTTTGAAATTTGTCAAGTACCGTGTGACTGGAAAAAAAAAAAAGATCGTAGTCTTGTAAACAGCGCACCAGGTAAGTTCCCAGGAAAGAGAGGTGGTGATAGACATACTTAAATACCAAGTCTTTCCTTAGTCAGAGCTTTCCTGGACATGCACTTTTCACAATTCCACAATTTCTTTCCAGTAACAAGAACAATTCTTTTCTGATGTGGAAGATCAGACAATGCTGCAATCATAGAGCATACTAAGAACTTTTTAATAAATTCAGTACTTTACAATAGATTTTGTGGCAATTGCAAATTTGAGGTGAAATAGGAAGAAAGAAAATTTTATGGGCCAAAGTATTTTTTTTTAAAGTTCAGGGGCCAAAATGCAATTTTCCAAAGTTCAGGGTTCAAAATGCAGTTGTGGAAAGTTGAGGGGCTGATTGGCAATTTCAAAAACTTCTGGTGACTGGCCAGCTGACATGCAAAGAATGACACATAGCTGAAGCTGAGTGGATGATGTGTCACTGACTGGACACGATAGAGCTAATGTGGTGGATGACATGGTCGTCTCCTACCTTGGTCAGGCATGTGGCGGCGCTTGCAGTGCAGGGGCGGCGCGTGGTCTTCGGGCGGTGGCATGTGGAGGCGCGTGCGGAGTCCGTTTGCCGTGAAATTTCGCGTTCTGAGGTTTTGGCACCTCCTGAACACGATGTCAATGTTAGTTTTCTGAGAAAATGACTCTAAATTGGAGTTTCAAAGAGGGATAATGGTGGTTGCACCAAGGGCACTCTTCATTCAGACCAATTTGGTAACTCTCTTCATTGAAACTGAACACTGGGGAAGGGGAACCTGCTCTGATGTCAAAATAGCACAGAAACAAAGAGAGAATTCACTCTCTAATTCTCACAAAGAGAAACTCACAATTTTACTAAACTCAATGATACCAATACAATGAAGAGAATGACCCTATTTATACTAATCCTAGAAGCCTTCATACATTGTGAATGCTCTTGCACAATGGAATTTTGTCAAATTCTATGGTTGGGTAATTAATGGGTAGGCTAGGTAACTATATTAGGAGGTTTAAGGTCAACAATGGTGGCTTGATGTATGCTAGGTTATGGTTATGCATCCCTAATCTTCACAAAGTCAGACTCATAATAGAATTCACGAACATTGTCTCAACAGGATTATTGATAAAAAAAAAAAAAAACTAAATCAAGGGAAAGGGAAAGAGGGGAAAAGCCCTAAATGTGACACCCTTCTACCCCGCATGTTAAAAGCCATTTAATTTAAAAACAATTAAAGGAAAAACATGCAATTATTGAATAAAATAAACAGTTGTCCATGGGTAGAAAAGTCCCACATGAACCGTTTACAACGCGGAAATTGAAATGAGTTTTCAACAGTCAAAACATAACAACCAATAAATATAACCCAACCCCGATGTCACATACAGAGCTGGTATAACCGTTCCGGAATAAAATCCACGGAATTACAACTGAAACTAACAACTACAATAACATAAACTAGCCCTACAATGAGTGGCGGCTCCTCAGAGTCACTCCTCTCCGGGCTGCTAGTCATCCTCTGCAATGTACCAATCAGGCCAAACACAAACAACAAACAGATATAGGGAGTAAGAATCGTATAACATATTAGCATGGAGATAGGCAGTAAAGTAAACAGCAAGCATAGCAACATCATATCAAACATCAACATCATCATCATCATCATTATGCTATGCTGTGTAATGCAGTCCTACTCCGCTAAACCATAATGCATGTGGATCCACTAAACTCGGGATGTATGACTTCGGAGTTACATATCCACATTGAGAATCTACTCAATGCCGGAGAATCTACTCCTTGGATAGCCAACGCATCAAACCAACGAATGCCTCATCACGGGGGCGCTAGGAGAATCTACTCCAACCGTGGATGGCCGGATCGCCGTACTCTAGGACGATCTCCCCTATGACGAACATCCCTAAACAACATCTCCGATGCAATGCGTATGCAACACAACAACAACGGCATCACCACCTCCATAACTCCAACGGAAACGACCGAAGGTAACAGCGGAATCAACCGCACCAACTTGCCTCACAGAATCTACCTGAGGACTTAAGCGGAATCAACCGCAGTACCTGGGGCAAACTCTCGGCCACCAAGGTACACAGCAACATCAACACCTTTAAACCCAAACCACGGGGTTAATGCTTCCTTGGCCAAAAGCACCAAGGCACAGTTCATCAGCTTGCGGCACCCAAAAGGGTATCGACTTAACATCTCACCATCTCATCATCTTTACTTATCTTTAGTAACATTAACCAAGTTGTCTAATCAGTTATCATCATAGGGAAGTGGGGTTCAAAACCCCCTTAAGTCCTTTAGTTCAGTTCTGTCTCAGTGGGTTGAGCACGGTCGTGCTCGTAACCCAGCACGGTCGTGCTTAAGCACGTGAGAGGCGTGCTCCCCTTTAAGTGAAGCACGGTCGTGCTTCTTAGTGAGCACGGTCGTGCTCAACAGCACGGTCGTGCTCAACAGCACGGTCATACTCTTTGTCTTGCACGGCCGTGCTGAACAGCGCGGCCTTTTACCTAGAATTCAACTGGGAGCACGGTCGTGCTCCCTGTTCAGTACGGTCGTGCTCATCGCGCGACAGTGCTGTTCTGGGCAGGAACAGTAACCATGTTTTTCCCAAATTCAAGAACTAAATCCATTAATCATCCTACATCTATTATCAAACGTTTTAGGCATTAAAACGCATCGTACAAACAGCATCAACTACAGTATTGGCATCAACCCAAACATCATATTCATCTCAACAATTAACCAACAACGTCATGCTCATATTCAACACAAATCCATCATCAACAATATGAAGCATTTAACATACAATCATACAACAGTCAGAACATACATCAAGAACATAGCCACGTCATAAATCAGTATATCACATAACAACGGGGTCATGGGGAACCCCTTACTTTACACTAGCCCCAAACCTATGTAGATACTACCCTTCTCCCCATACCTGGATTGAAGGTAGCTCCCTATCGACGTCCCAAGCACGAACCGATTCCTTTCCTTATAGCGACTCACACCGAAACGAAACTGTGTAACTAACACTGATAAGCCAAAAATCTCCCTATACCTCCAACGCTCCCTAAACTGTTCAAGAAGGAGGAAGAAGGAACGGAACTCGTTCTGGCCGCACAAGGTGACTGCTGCACTCATAATTAGGGTTAAAACGTTAAACCCTCGAGTTCTGTCACGTATATAACGTTCGGACCTGAGCACGGTCGTGCTCCTCCTTGAGCACGGTCGTGCTCAATTTAATGTTACGAGACGCGGTCAACACGTTGAGCACGGGCGTGCTCACTGTTGAGCACAGTCGTGGTCAACTTAAAATCAGAGACACGCTTCTGAATTTAAGCACGGGCTTGCTGGTTAATGAGCACGGGTGTGCTCATGTACCAGAAGGGACTTTTAACCAAAAATCTCACTAAGCCCTTGAACGATAAATCCAACTTAACCAAAACCAGCTTAATTAAAATAATTCTGAAAAACAGGGTGTTACAATTCCACCCCCCTTATAAAAATTTCGTCCTCGAAATTTACACGTACCTCAAGGAAAAAGATGAGGGTATGCTTCCATCATCTTGCTCTCCAGCTCCCATGTAGCACTTTCCTCAGTTGCCCCACTCCAAACCACTTTAACCAAAGGAATTTCCTTGCCTCTTAGCTGCTTCACCCTCCTATCCTCGACTCGAAGAGGTAACAACTCAAACGTCAGGTTCTCTTTCAACTTTATGGCGTCGGGTACTATCACGTGACTAGGGTCATGAATATACTTCCTGAGTTGAGACACATGAAAAACATTGTGGAGATTTGACAAGAACGTGGGTAAGGCTATCTGGTAGGCGACTTCGCCGACTCTTTTGAGGATTCGGTAAGGACCAATGAACCTCGGAGTAAGTTTCCTCGCCTTCATCACTCTACCAACCCCAGTCGTCGGGGTAACTCTCAAGAATACATGATCGCCTTCCTGGAATTCGAGCGCCTTCCTCCTTTTATAATGGTAGCTCTTCTGCCTACTCTGTGCAACTCTCATCTTTTCCTGAACCAACTTAATCTTTTCTGTTGTTTCCTGAACTATCTCTAGCCCTAGCACCACACTATCACTAGGTTCACTCCAACACAAAGGTGTCCTACATCTCCTCCCATACAGAGCCTCATAAGGCGCCATCCCAATGCTGGAATGAAAACTGTTGTTGTAGGTGAACTCTATCAGGGGCAAAAACTTGTCCCAACTTCTTGACTGTTCTAACACACAAGCCCTCAACAAGTCCTCTAAGGACTGGATGGTCCGCTCAGACTGTCCATCAGTCTGTGGGTGGTAAGCTGAACTAAGCCTAAGCTTTGTCCCTAAAGCCTCTTGCAAACTATTCCAAAACCTAGAGGTAAATGTCGGGTCTCTATCTGAAACTATGCTAGAGGGTACACCATGAAGCCTAACTATCTCCTTGATGTACAGCTTAGCCAACTTCTCTAACGGATACTCCATGTTCATCGGAATGAAATGGGCAGACTTAGTCAGTCTATCCACAACAACCCAAATCGCCTCAAAACCAGCTAGAGTCCTAGGGAGTCCAGACACAAAATCCATGGAGATGCTATCCTATTTCCATTCTGGGACACTCAAAGGTTGCAACTTACCTGAAGGCCTTTGATGCTCGATCTTAGCCTTCTGACAAACTAGGCACGCATACACAAACTCAGCTACATCCTTTTTCATCCTAGGCCACCAAAACATTCTCTTAAGGTCCTGATACATCTTAGTGGCACCTGGGTGCACACTCAATCCACTCCTATGACCTTCTTCTAAGATCAACTTCCTAAGCTCAGGAACATCTGACACACAAACTCTATCCTTGAACCTCAAGATACCATCACTGCCATCCTTAAAACTTAGGTCTCTACCCTGAGCGAGCAACTCTCGCTGGTCTAAGAGATACTTATCTAACTTCTGACCCTCTCTAATCTGATCCATCAAACTGTTGGTAACCTTCAAGGTACCAAGCCTAATACTTTTAGGGGTAAACTCACAAGCTAGACTAAGGTCTCTAAACTCCTCAATCAGATCCATCTCCCTAACCATCAAAGCGGAGACATGCAGGGTTTTCCTACTCAAGGCATCGGCCACCACATTGGCCTTTCCTGGGTGATAGGTCAGCTCGAAGTCATAGTCCTTTAAAAACTCCATCCACCTACGCTGCCTCATATTCAACTCCTTTTGATCAAAGAGGTACTTCAAACTCTTATGATCACTAAAGACCTCAAATCTCGCCCCATACAGGTAATGTCTCCAGATCTTTAAGGCAAATACCACAGCTCCTAACTCTAGGTCGTGGGTAGGGTAGTTTTTCTCGTGGGTTTTCAACTGCCTAGAAGCGTAAGCAACTACCTTACCATTCTGCATCAACACACCACCTAACCCTTGCTTAGAAGCATCGCAGTAAACTACGAAGGGTTCACTAGGATCTGGCAAAACTAACACTGGTGCTGACGTCAACCTATTCATAAGGGTTTGGAAACTCTCTTCACACTTAGAGTCCCACACAAACAACTGTCCCTTTTTGGTGAGACGAGTTAAGGGTAAAGCTATCTTAGAGAAACCTTCTATAAACCGCCTATAGTACCCGGCTAACCCCAAGAAACTCCTAATCTCGGTTACAGACTTTGGCGCTTCCCACTGGAGCACCGTCTCTACTTTAGCTGGGTCCACAGCTATGCCACCCTTAGAGATGACATGTCCTAAAAAGCTCACTTCCTCTAACCAGAACTCACACTTAGACAACTGAGCATGCAACTGCTTTTCCTTAAGGGTCTGCAAGACAACCCTCAGGTGTTCCTCATGTTCCTCCTTACTCTTGGAGTACACTAAGATGTCATCTATGAACACCACCACAGACTTATCCAAGTAAGGGTGAAAGGTCTTGTTCATGTAGTCCATGAAGACCGCAGGAGCATTGGTCACACCGAAGGGCATAACCAAGTACTCATAGTGACCATATCGCGTCCTAAACGCTGTCTTCGGGATGTTCTCAGACTTAACCCGAATCTGATGGTACCCTGACCTCAAATCTATCTTTGAAAAGAGGCAAGCACCCATCAACTGGTCCATAAGATCATCAATCCTAGGGAGGGGATACCGATTCTTTATGGTCACCTTGTTGAGCTGTCGAAAGTCGACACACAACCTCATACTATCATCCTTCTTTTTCACCAACAACACAGGTGCTCCCCACGTAGACACACTCGGCCTAATGAACTGCTTCTTCATCAGGTCCTCCAACTGTTCTTTTAACTTAGCTAGCTCTAGAGGAGACATTCTATAGGGTGCTATGGATATCGGCCCGGTGCCAGGCACTAAATCTATGGTAAACTCAACATCTCTTTCTGGGGGTAAGTTATAAACATCCCCCGGAAACACTTCAGGAAATTCCTGTACAACAGGCAAGCTGGCGACATCAGGAGGGTTGCTCTCTACATCCAGGGAAGCTATCATCATGTATACCTGGGCTTCGTCTCTCATCGAAGCTCGTACTTGGTTGGCCGAGAGAAGGTTCGGATTCTTAGACTCCTTTGGAGTTCCAAAAACCAGGGTTTTATCAAAACAATTCAGAAGGACATGGTTGGAAGATAACCAGTCCATACCCAGAATAATGTCCAGGTCTTTCAAAGGTAAGCATACAAGATCAGCAAGGAAAGTTTTATCATTTATAACAATATGACAGTTCTTGCATGCACATGAAGTAGAAACAGGTTTATTTGTAGGTGTAGAAACCAACAAATCAAACTCAAGGAAGGTAACAGGCAATTTAAGACTCTTGACCCTATCATGCGATATAAACGAGTGAGTAACACCCGAATCATACAATACAGTTAATTGAGTTCCATCAATTAAACACGTACCTTGGATCAAGTCATCAGACTCGGAGGCTTCGGCTCCACTAAGAGTAAAGACTCTTCCAGTGGTCTTCAGTCTGTTGTCCTGGGACTTCTGATTCTTGCTAGCACTGGGAGGCTCGGCCTTAGCTCCATCACACTCTCGGCTGATGTGGCCTGGCTTGCCACACTTGAAGCAGATGACCTGTGTTTCCTTGCACTGGGACGAATAGTGGTCCTGTGCTCCACACTTCCCACACCTCATAGCTCTAGGGGCATCAGAAAACCCACCCCTGAAGCTACTCTGCTGAAACTGGGGCTTCCTGCCACTCTGCTTGAAGTCCTTGCCCGAAGGGGCATACCGCTGCTTGCCCTTGTCCCTCTGATCAGTCCTCTTGCTACTCTGATTGTCCGGTCCTCTGGAACTGGCAGCTCTGAACTGACTAGCATCCTCGTAAATCCGACACTTGTTGACTAGAATCGGAAAGACTCGGATCTCCTGATAACTGATGGCCTGTTTGATCTCAGGCCGGAGTCCCGCTTCAAACTTCACACACTTGGAGCGATCGTCCGTCTCATGCTGGTAAGGAGTGTAGTACCTAGCCAGCTCCTCAAACTTAGCCACATCGTCACCGACTGACAGCGACCCCTGCCTCAAGGACAAGAACTCCATCTCTTTCTTGTCCCTGATATCTGCTGGAAAATACTTCTCTAGAAACCTCTGCCTGAACACAGCCGAAGTAACCGCTGTGCCCTCAGCCTGCATCCTCAGCCTGCAGTTATCCCACCAGTGCTCCGCCTCTTCAGTCAACATGAAGGTTGCGAAGATGAGCTTCTGCTGATCATTGCAGTCCATCGCACGGAAGATCTTCTCTGTCTCCCTCAGCCACAACAATGCTCCCTCTGGGTCGTACGCTCCCTTGAACGACGGAGGGTTGTTCCTATGGAACTTATCCAGTCCCTGGAACTCAGCTGGCCCACCGTTGTTAGGGTTGACCTGTCCGATAGCATTGGCCAGAAGTGCCAATACGTCAGCAATCGCCTGATCGTTGCGTCCTCTACCGGCCATTAGTTCCTGTATATGCCCAAAACAACCTTTAATACAGAAACTTAGCGAGTAAAAGCTACAGGCAACTAACTTAAAACATCATTATCTATAACAAGTATAGACAATTCACACAAGAGTCACACAACAGACTCACAACAGACTCATACCACGTCCGAACAAGGTCGAACTGCTCTGATACCACTAAATGTGACACCCTTTTACCCCGCATGTTAAAAGCCATTTAATTTAAAAACAATTAAAGGAAAAACATGCAATTATTGAATAAAATAAACAGTTGTCCATGGGTAGAAAAGTCCCACATGAACCGTTTACAACGCGGAAATTGAAATGAGTTTTCAATAGTCAAAACATAACAACCAATAAATATAACCCAACCCCGATGTCACATACAGAGCTGGTATAAACCGTTCCGGAATAAAATCCACGGAATTACAACTGAAACTAACAACTACGATAACATAAACTAGCCCTACAATGAGTGGCGGCTCCTCAAAGTCACTCCTCTCCGGGCTGCTCGTCATCCTCTGCAATGTGCCAATCAGGCCAAACACAAACAACAAACAGATATAGGGAGTAAGAATTGTATAACATATTAGCATGGAGATAGGCAGTAAAGTAAACAGCAAGCATAGCAACATCGTATCAAACATCAACATCATCATCATCATCATCATTATGCTATGCCGTGCAATGCAGTCCTACTCCGCTAAACCATCAATGCATGTGGATCCACTAAACTCGGGATGTACGACTTCGGAGTTGCATATCCACATTGAGAATCTACTCAACGCCGGAGAATCTACTCCTTGGATAGCCAACGCATCAAACCAACGAATGCCTCATCACGGGGGTGCTAGGAGAATCTACTCCAACCGTGGATAGCCGGATCGCCGTACTCTAGGACGATCTCCCCTATGACGAACATCCCTAAACAACATCTCCGGTGCAATGCGTATGCAACACAACAACAACGACATCACCACCTCCATAACTCCAACGGAAACGACCGAAGGTAACAGCGGAATCAACCGCACCAACTTGCCTCGCAGAATCTACCTGAGGACTTAAGCGGAATCAACCGCAGTACCTGGGGCAAACTCTCGGCCACCAAGGTACACAGCAACACCAACACCTTTAAACCCAAACCACGGGGTTAATGCTTCCTTGGCCAAAAGCACCAAGGCACAGTTCATCAGCTTGCGGCACCCAAAAGGGTATCGACTTAACATCTCACCATCTCATCATCTTTACTTATCTTTAGTAACATTAACCAAGTTGTCTAATCAGTTATCATCATAGGGAAGTGGGGTTCAAAACCCCCTTAAGTCCTTTAGTTCAGTTCTGTCTCAGTGGGTTGAGCACGGTCGTGCTCGTAACCCAGCACGGTCGTGCTTCTTAGTGAGCACGGTCCTGCTCCCTGTTCAGTACGGTCGTGCTCATCGCGTGACAGTGCTGTTCTGGGCAGGAACAGTAACCATGTTTTTCCTAAATTCAAGAACTAAATCCATTAATCATCCTACGTCGATTATCAAACGTTTTAGGCATTAAAACTCATCGTACAAACAGCATCAACTATAGTATTGGCATCAACCCAAACATCATATTCATCTCAACAATTAACCAACAACGTCATGCTCATATTCAATACAAATCCATCATCAACAATATGAAGCATTTAACATACAATCATACAACAATCAGAACATACATCAAGAACATAGCCACGTCATAAATCAGTATATCACATAACAACGGGGTCATAGGGAACCCCTTACTTTACACTAGCCCCAAACCTATGTAGATACTACCCTTCTCCCCATACCTGGATTGAAGGTAGCTCCCTATCGACATCTCAAGCATGAACCGATTCCTTTCCTTATAGCGACTCACACCGAAACGAAACTGTGTAACTAACACTGATAAGCCAAAAGTCTCCCTATGACTCCAACGCTCCCTAAACTGTTCAAGAAGGAGGAAGAAGGAATGGAACTCGTTCTGGCCGCACAAGGTGACTGCTGCACTCACAATTAGGGTTAAAACGTTAAACCCTCGAGTTCTGTCACGTATATAACGTTCGGACCTGAGCACGGTCATGCTCCTCCTTGAGCACGGTCGTGCTCAATTTAACGTTACGAGACGCGGTCAACACGTTGAGCACGGGCGTGCTCACTGTTGAGCACGGTCGTGCTCAACTTAAAATCAGAGACACGCTTCTGACTTTAAGCACGGGCTTGCTGGTTAATGAGCATGGGTGTGCTCATGTACCAGAAGGGACTTTTAACCAAAAATCCCACTAAGCCTTTGAACGATAAATCCAACTTAACCAAAACCAGCTTAATTAAAATAATTCTGAAAAACAGGGTGTTACACTAAATGCCAAGATCAAGAAAGAGTCTAGGTGCACCTTTGTCATCTCATTATTCTTCTTTTTCCCTTGCTCTTTTGCATCCAAATTTTTATTCAAATTAATTACACATGTTTATTAATTAATCAAAGTTTATTGCTTACATTCTAAGTTTTATACAAAGATACCAACTATTTGAGAATACCAAGAGAAAAGATCGACTTTCTAAATAAATGATATATATGAATCAAATTTGTCTTTTTAAAAAAATCTAGTTAAACAATCATCTCACAAGAAAAATAAAAGGCAAATCTTGGTAGGGAATCTTATGGTATGATTGAAAATTAATCATTTCTCTCCCTTTGAAAATTACAAAGTCAGTTATTGTGAAACCCTAGAAAGACACTAGGTTCCCTAAAGTTAAACGCATTTTCTGAAGTTCTTCGGACTTTTTCATCAACCTCTCCCTTTTTTTACTCACATGCACATAGCGTGAATTACATTATCCATGCCTCTTCTTTATACACCATTTTAAATGTTAGAATTATATAAATTATTCATGATCTTGCACCTAACAGTGCTTTTAGGATTCATATATCCTTTAATACTCTATATAATTAAATTAAGTTTTAATGATCAAGATGATGTCCTTTAATTGTCAATGTTTCATCCGTTGGCAGAGCTTATATGGGGCATACAGTAGCACCCAACCCCTCCCAAAAAGAAGTTCCCCTATAGTAGTTTATATCATTTAGCTAAAACATATATCACTTCATAGTTCTCAATACTAATTTCTTTTTATTGTATTAGTATTATATATAACTGCATATATGTAAATAATTTCATCCTCCAAATATAAGTATATTTCAACTTATTCACCAGGAATCCGATTCCCCTCTTTCACAAATTCGTATTAATATGAAGGCTAGGAAAGATGTACACGGATTCATGTTTTAAATCTAGTAATATGCTCAACAAAAAAAGAAAAATCTAGTATCTATATCTTAAAATTCATATTTGTGTATATATCTTAAAATTCTAATCCATGATTTTTTTTTTTTGATAAGAAAGGAGGATATTATTAATTAAGAAACAAAGCATTGGGTAGAAACCCCATTCCAACCATTAAATTGACAAAGATACTAAGCAAAGGATCCACTAAGCTAACTAATTGCAATTGTAAAAGGGCGTCAAAACCACTTCTAGCTAGAAAATCTGCACACTTATTTGCTTCCTGATATGTATGCTGAATTGAGGTTTGCCAATCTTCTAGCCGTAGTAAGGTGATAATCTCTCTAAGAATGGATTTTAGATGAGGATTGGAAATAGATCCATTCAAAATAGCATTAGCCACAACTGAGGAATCTGTTCCAAAAATGGCTTTTCTGATAGATAGACTTCGGGCTACCTGAACACCATGAAGTAAAGCCAGCAATTCAGACTTGAGAACACTGCAAGGGCCTAGCTAGACTTCAAACAAAACCTTTAATTACAAAGCAACCATTTGAGTCTTAGATAATTCCTCCACAAGCTGCTCTACCTGAATTTCGATTATAAGCTCCATCAACATTGATCTTCAGAAAATCTGCAGGTGGAGGAACCCAGCAAACAATTAACATAACCCTTCTTTGTCTGAGAACACACAGATCTCCAAAATTCATTCCCCATCTTGGATGATTGAAAAAAAACCAAACCATTTTGTCTTTCCATGGAGTATTAACAGCAGCACTGAAAAAATTTACACCAATTCCAAGGGACAATTGCAATCTCTGCAAAAGACAGGTTCAATTCCAACCAAGGGAGAAGGCCAATGCTGAAAAAATTGCTCCAATATTCAGGCCTAATCACTCTATTCCAGAATTGGGTAACTTCATCACAATCTCTCCAAATATGCATAATTGTCTCAAGGCTCGAGCTGCATCTAGGACACATCGCATCTGCAGACATTCCTCTTTTGTGTCTTTCCACATTAGTTAAGATCTTACCATGGACTAGCTTCCACAAAAAAGCTCTGATGCGATTTGGCTCGATCTCCATTTCCAGATCATCTTAAACAAGGGAATATCAACTTGAACAGACATTGAATTAATGTAGATAGACTTATATGCAGACTTTAAAGTGAACATACCATCTGAGCATAGGGTCCACGAAGGAAAGTCCATACTATCAGGGTCATTTGGACTAACTCCTTAGATTTTATCACACACATTGCTCAGAACATATTGTTCAATAACCTCACATTTCCAATCATTATTTTACACATAAAAGGAAAAAGGAAATTCAGCTTGGTCCCGAGGAATCATTCCATGACAGCACTCCTCCATACTTGATAAACCAATCCACCTATCCTTCCAAAACCTGATGTCATTGTCATTCCCTATAGACCAAATTATATTATCTTTCAGTGCAGGCCAAACTCCAGATATGGCTCTCCAAATATTGGAGCAAGTACTTCTAGAATCTACTTGAGGCAAAGAGTAAGAGCCACAATGATATTTAGCTCTCATTACTTGGACCCAAAGTTTCTCCGGATTTGCAATTAGTTGCCAAGCAAGTTTCCAGATGTATGCTTTATTAAGGACTCTTAAGCTTTTGAAACCTAGTCCTCCCTCTTCTTTAGGCAAACAAATCTGCTTCCTTGAAACAAGATGACACTTCCTTTGATATGCAGTACTGCCCCAGATGAAGTCTCTACATAATTTTTCTGTCTCTTCACAAACTGAAATTGGAATAGCACAAGATTGCATCACATATCCTAGAATATTGGATAAAGAAGCTTGAGCCAATGTGATTCTACCAGCAACGGATAATGAGGAAGCCTTCCATCCTGACAACTTCTTCTTCATTTTATCAATAATGAATGAGAAGGAATGTTTCGATATTCTCTGATGCAGCAAGCGAGCTCCCAAATAGACTCAAAGATCTTCATTTTGGTTGATTCCCAGCACTAGTCACAAATCTACAGGGATATTTCCCTTGAGGTTTTTGGAAAAGAACACTTTGGACTTTTGCAAATTGATTTTCTGGCTAGCCTTTGCACAAAATTCAGTCAATACACTTTGAATCATCCCCGATTGCTCAAAGAAGCCCCTACAGCAAGCACTAAATCATCTGCAAATTTATGTGAGTTATCCTTGGACCATTACCTCTTCCAAATTTAAGAGGTTTCCAAGTACCTGAATTTACAAGGTCTTGAATTCTATGACCTAGTCTTTCCAAGGCAAGCACAAAGAGGTAAGGAGAGATGGGATCTCCTTGCCTCAAGCCTCTAGAAGAATTAAAAGAATTCGTTTTTTCTCCATTTAATTAATGTTCATAGAATCAGAATTTGAACAATTCTTTATAAGGTTGTTATGCATTAAAAAAGCATAAAAAGATTAATTCATTAGATAAGGAGGGATCAATTTAAAATAGTCTACGTAAAAAGCTTACTTACACTCATGAATAAAATTTCATTAGATAAGTTCGTTATACAAAGTTAACTTTTGGATTGAAATCTCCTATTATATAGATCATATAGATAGAATTTCACGTTAATTCGAAATTTTTTGGTACTTCATTGATATACATCAAGATTAACATAATATATAGTTTTAAAATATATGAAAATAGGAGCTATATGCTAACATTTTTATTATGTTAAAAAATTTCAAAATTTGAGAGAACGGTCATATATAGTTATAATTCAATGGTTGGATCAACAAAAATTATATTTCTTAAAAAGTTATTGGGTGGTGTAAGAGTGTTAAGTCTTATACCGATGTAAGTTGGTCATTTCTCATATAGAGGGAGGATCCAGTTAAGTCAAAAACATTCATACGCCCATGAATAACTTTTCATTAGGTAAGTTTCTTACAAAATCAACCATTGGATATATATAAGCCTGATTGTAAAATCAGAATCTTTTTTTTTTTTGGGTCTTTGATCAAGTATCTTCACAGACAAAATTGTAAGACTAACCACCTGATTGGAATGTTGGTTAAGTAAAACCCTCGTCACAGTGATGACTCTAGAATTGGCATCTCTGATCATGTAAATAGAATTTGTCCGGAAACACATTTCAATTTATTAGAACCAACCACTTTTGATTCAAGAAAGAATTTATATATATATATTTTGGATGTGGGGACTAGAAATTTGAGAGAACCATAATCCTCATCAGCGCGCCTCGAAATTGTCATTAAATAATGCACTGCTTTCCGTCCTCCTTATCATTCCCTCTGGTCCTATATATAAGAGGCAAAATCCTAAAACACACAGACCAAGAAAATACATTGAAATAAGTTATTTGTAATTAATATTCATATAAATTTACAAATTTAACCCTTCAATAATTAATGAACAAACCTACTTGTATTGAAAGTTGCACTGTCTCATAAATATAAACCCTATTATAAATAAGGGTAAAATTGAAAATGAGCATTTAATATTTGTCAAAATACATGCATGTCTCTTATATTTTGGACCAAAAAAAAGTAGTCATTTGACTCTTATAATAAGGACCAGAGGGAGTATATTATATGCTTTGTTTTCCTTTTCTTTTTTGTTAATATAATTTGAAAATTTTAAAGAAAAAAATCACTTACACTTTGTTTGGTTATTGGAGAGAAAGTAAGGGGAAAGAAAGTGAAAGGAAAGAAAGGAAGAGAAAGAAAAAATGGTGGAAAATGAGAGGATTGTTTAGTTGTTTGGTAGGAGAGAAAATGAAAGGAAAGGAAAATATAATTTTTCTCTCCTCTTGTTTGGTTGGATAGAAAGTGAGAGGAAAGAAAAAAATATATTTGTGAAATGACATAAATAACCTTATAAAATAGTTTTAAAAAAATTAAAAATTTGACTTTTTTGTCTTTTCCTTGAAAAACATGTCCTGACCATTGCAGCAGCGCCTCGTTCCTCGTGTGTGGCTAGTTTTCCGCCCAAGATTGGAAAGAAAGAAAACATATGTGGGACCCACTAATTTTTTTTCCTTCCCTCACTTTTCTTTTCAAACAAAACAAGGGAAAAAATCAGTTTTCTCTTCTCTTTGTCTCCTGTCTTTTCCTTTCCCTCTTCTTTCCATCAAACCAAGCTATATGTTAAGGCTTTTTGACCAAAATGGGTTCCTTTTAGAAACTATTTACCAGTTTAGGATTGTTTTGAAACAATTTATCAATGGGGGGTCGTTTTGGACACGTGGAATATTTTATTTTTTTTGTGTCTGACGGGTCAAAGGCGCCAGTCAAACTGGTGCCTTCAAAGTCAAAGGCGCCAGTCAGACTGGTGCCTTCAAAGGCGCCAGTCAGACTGGTGCCTTCAAAGGCGCCAGTCAGACTTGCACCACCCTTAAAAAAAATATATAAAAATGTTGGCAACTTTGTTTAATTTCTACCAGGTAATTTTTTTATGGCTACTTTAATAATTGATGACTATTTCTTGGTGTAAATTGTTAATACAAAGTTTTTAATGTCTATTGTTAGTTATATTATTTGCTACTTGTTATTAGGGTAATTTTTTTTGTTGCTTAGTATTTTAAATTTAATTAAATACATTAATTTATTTTATCATATGTTTCATTGTTCCTCCTCATACTAATAGTTTATTTTTTTGTAGTAGTGTTCCTTTCAAATTGTTTGCAATTTCGTTTAATTTCTACCAGGTAAATTTTGTATGGCTACTGTAATAATTGATGACTATTTCTTTGTGTAAATTGTTAATACAAAGTTTTTAATGTCTCTTGTTATATTATTTGCTACTTGTTATTAGGGTAATTTTTTTTGTTGCTTATTATTTTAAATTTAATTAAATACATTTATTTATTTTATCATATGTTTCGTTGTTACTCCTCGTACTAGTAGTTTAATTTTTTTATAGCAGTGTTCCGTTCAAATTGTTGGAAACTTCGTTTAATTTCTACAAGGTAAATTTGTTTAGGCTACTTTAATAATTGATGAATATTTCTTGGTGTAAATTGGTAAAACAATTTCTTTTAATGTCTCGTGTTATATTATTTGTTACTTGTTAATCTATCTTTAATTATTTTATGATATAATCTCCATCTCTCAACAAGTGCAGTAATTAAATTATGATCAAGCTGGGTGATATTTACTTGGGCGATCCCAAGAAACCAGCTGTATAAAGATTAGCTCTGACAGACTCTGGGAGATCCATAACAGAAGGATTAAATCCAAGTCCACGTCGAGCTCTAAGAACTCGATCGGGTGCTCCATTCCATACGTGCTGGGAAAACATGCTTTTCTTCCAGCTTTAATAGTGAATCATCCACCTGGCCGGGGTTTACCAATCGTGCCCCTGATTGTGAGCTAGATGATGCCATATTTTTAACCTGACATTAAAAAATATTTGAATTATATAGATTATATCATAAAATAATTAAAAATAGATTAACAAGTAGCAAATAATATAACACGAGACATTAAAAAAAATTGTTTTACCAATTTACACCAAGAAATATTCATCAATTATTAAAGTAGCCTAAACAAATTTATCTTGTAGAAATTAAACGAAGTTTCCAACATTTTGAACGGAAAACACTGCTATAAAAAATTAAACTACTACTATGAGGAGTAACAACGAAACATATGATAAAATAAATTAGTGTATTTAATTAAATTTAAAATAATAAGCAACAAAAAAAATTACCCTAATAACAAGTAGCAAATAATATAACAACAGACATTACAAACTTTATATTAATAATTTACACCAAGAAATAGTCATCAATTATTACAGTAGCCATAAAAAAATTTACCTGGTAGAAATTAAACGAAGTTGCCAACAATTTTTGTATTTTTTTTTTAGGGTGGCGCCAGTCTGACTGGCGCCTTTGAAGACACCAGTCTGACTGGCGCCTTTGACCCGTCAGACACAAAAAAAAAAAATATTCCACCTATCCAAAACGACCCCCCATTAATAAATTGTTTCAGAACAACCCTAAACTGGTAAATAGTTTCTAAAAGGAATCAGTTTTGGTCAAAAAGCCATATGTTAATCTATATAAAAGTCAACATTTCAGATCCTTTATTTGGACATGGATGGCCATTCATTTAAAAGAAAAGCGCAACAATTGTTGTTGTTATTTTTTTTTTGAAGCAAAGGACAACAATTGTTCTATCTATTAAAAAAATGTCATTTTTCATCTTAAAGAATTTCAAATATAGAGCTCGTTTGGCAACAATTTCAACTATATGCTTTATTTATAATGATTCGAGATTGAGATTATAAGTGTATTCTAATTAAATACTATTTAATAATACTAGCTTGGATCATCCGGTAGGCAGTGAGCCAACATGGCTTGACCACCGCTCACACTAACTGTGACTTGTGTTCGATTCTTAGATATTTCCTGTTGGTAGGTAATATGTAAATTTCACTATAAATCTTCGTTGAGGTTATTGGTATTTTCTGACCTTACAAGGGGGCGTGCCTTCCCCGATCTGAACTTTTTGTTAAAAAAAAATCCATTAGGCAGTGATGCTGGTGGGGTTCACAAACGCCTTGGAGGCATCAAAATCTTTGGGAAGGTTGCCAGGTAGGACTAGGACTTTGCCGTCCGTGGATCTTGTTATCTTGTACCATTGATGATGCGTTCCAAGTGCACCAAACAACTTGAACATGCCACATGATCCACATGATCCTTGATAATTGAAAACTTATGCAACTCATGGTTCACCAACTACAACCAAACGAAAGAACATGTAAACGACGAAAGTTCAGGGGTCCCTGTTAGGAGATGATGTGTCTGCGAGTTGTGGATTGTGAATCGTTAAGAAATTAATAATAACACAGAGATCAGAAATTTCCAAGTCGATAAGGTGTCCTTTGGAAGGGCTCAAGAGCCATTTGATTGTGGACCGTTGATCACAATCATTGATCCATCACGGAAAAGCACTTGGCACGTTGTAGGTGGATCCAGAGTACTGATGCTTATCTTTCAGTCTTTCACGACATTATCTCCTAGATGGGGGATTTTTATTTTTTTATTTTTTTATTTTTTTATTTTTTTTAAAGTCAGTATATCGTAACTAACTAGATGGGGGCTGCAAATGGAGAATGAAGATTGCAAAATTCATCTGTGAATCCATGAATGTTTTAACAATCAATTATATCATACATTGAGTAAAAAAAAATGTATATCATACATTTATTTTACTTTAAGATGTATTATAATATATTTCAGTCCTCATTTATATTTATATGAAGTTTTTTGTTGATACCATGGTATTGGCAGGAGTATCCCCCGGCTCAACCGAAGACTAATCTCCTTCGGGACCTTGGCTGCATTAAGGCTATCCCTCCCAACGTCGTTTTTTTTATCACACTCAAGGCTCGAACTCGAGACCTTGGGGATGAGGGCCAACCGCAGAACCAATATAATTACTCATAGTTTAGCAAAACGACCATATATAAGGCACTTTAAATTTATTTTGATGTCCTAACATATATTGACTCATTAATTTTTAATGAAATGCAATAGTTTTCTATCGTAAAAAAAAAAAACACTTATATTAATATACTCATTGCTTGTATAAGTGTCACTGGTAATAGTACAAAGAAAAATAAAACATTTTCAATATTATAATACGATGAAATGAAAACGCAGAAGGGATTGGTTCACTTAACATGGGAAGACATAGCCAATCATTTATCACTATTTAGATAAAGTTAAAAAGGCACAAAAGATGGCGCAGGCATCCTATGGTGCTAAACTGCTAATTATTCATGCCATGTTTGGTGAAAAAGAATTAGACGAAGGCAAAAAAAAAAAAAAAAATTATGTATGGCACTTGCGCTGCCTCTACTTGCAAAGGGCACATTAATAACCCATTTCTTTGCTTTAATCTCCAACGACAGATTTTCTTTTCTTTTCTTTCTTTTTTTTTTAAAAAAGAATAATTGTTTATAAAGAGGATTTAATTGTAAATTATTTTTTTTTGGGTAACAGAGGGGATTTAGTTTTAATTATTAGTATAAAGATTTTTCATACTATTATCAAATTATTGAAGAAAACAATTGACTCAAATTTCGACCATTATTATCTAATAATGATTTTTTTTTTTTTATGATTTAGTATCAGTCATTAAATGATGATGATGATATGTAGAAATAGTAAAAATATTAAATAGTTAGAATTCTTTATTAAAATTATTGTCAGAACGAGTTGATATTGATAATAACTAATGAATAAATAAAGGCAAATGCTAACAATTTCCAAGAGTATTATTTATGGAATCAAGGATAAAATTTTGTATTAAGAAGTGTTGCATTCAATATATTCAAAATTTAAAAGTTACACTTCTCCATACAAATTCCTATATTTTATTCTTTAATTAGTACTCATAGGGTACTGATTACCAATACCTATAAATAATTGATTTTGACCAAATTGACCTATCCATCAATTACACTAAAATATTGAAAAAAATTGACTAATTTTTGTCTAATGTGTTTTTTGCTTTATACAATTTCTCCAAAAAAAAAAAATTCACTTCGCAAGAATGATTTAAGGATTAAATATTTTTTACACTATTAATCATTTAGAAATTGACACATCATTAAAAATGTTTGATTTTTATCCTAACTATATTATTAAAAGTCACTCAGAGTGTGTTTTGGAAAGCTGGAAAAAATAGATTATGATGATATTGGATTATACGTATAATTGATTATGTAAAAATTGATTATATTGAGAATATTTTTTTGTTTGGGTATGTTTGCTGAAAATCGATTTTAAGAAAACTTATTTCGTTTGGGTGGTGCAAAAAAATCACTTTTACATAGTAATTTACGAAAAATGGTATAAAGTTAAGGGTAGGATTGGAAAAGCTAGTTCTGAGATAGAAAATAATCAAATCTGAATAATCCAACAGTCCTTTACAATATATGCACCCCTAACAGTTTTTTTTTTCAATTTTTTTTTCAAATTTAAGCCAAATGCCAAATACATTAGATTATTGAAGAAACAACTTTTTAAGTGGGAGAACAGATGAAATGAAAATAATCATTCTTTCCCAAACACACTCTCATACTATGATTTCTTATTAATTAACAATGTTCAAAATTTTATATTGACAATGCATACCAACTAAATTCATAATTTATTTATTTTTAAGTTTATTAGTTGAGGTTTATATGCTAGTGATGTTATAACCAACTGTATTGTTTAATGAATAGGAATGACGACGGGCGAGGAGAGCACGGTAGCACTCACCCGCCCCAGTCGGGTGAAAACCCTACCCTTCCCCACTCGTTACCCGTGCGGGTATCCGCTAGACGGGTATTTAGCAGGTTTTACGTATACCATGAATATCACTGGTATCCATGGATATTTGTTAAATCTGTTAGCATCAACACAATTTTTTTTTCCAGAAAAAGCTTCTAGCATTGAAATGTTAGAGCACTCTAACCTTTGAAGACTATAGTACATAGCTAATCCTAGAAGAATACAGTATACAGACCTCCTTAATTTTAAACCTTTGGAGCACTCTAATAGTATACTAATCTGTTTGTAATTACCATCGTTCTTAATCTCCTACAATACAAGACATATATAGAAGAATGCCAAATTCATCCCACGCAGGAAGGGAACTCAATAATACTGGCTTCTCCGATATGTCAATAACATGAGTTATCTCAGAAAGAAACCCTAAACATTAAATTTAAAAATGAAATTCTATACATCCTTAGATTTTTATTAGCCCAATCCTTTTTAGATCAGATGAAGCACATTTTGTTTGTCATTTGTCCTTCACCTGTGGGACGGGAACGAAGAAGGAGGACAAAGGCTGAAATGGGGTGGCGGATTTGGATCTGTGTTCTCGAGGAAGGGCGTTGGTGAAGAGAGGCGAATCCAGATCGACGACTTGCAGGCGGTTCGTAGATAGCAAGGGATGACTGACACGAGGGCGTGTACAGCGGTGGTACAATTGCTGAGTGTTGCTTGATGTTGCTGTCTTACCGAGTTTTATGGGCAAATCAGAAACGCTTGGGCAAGCAAGACTCGCGGGAGTGAGAGAGCGATGAAAGTGGATGGCAGCCGACGAGAGAAGAATGAGAGGAAGAATAAGTCTGTATGAGTGAGTGGAGGAAGAAGGGAACAATGCAAAGAATGGCCCAGAAGAAGTGAGCGAGAGGAATTGTAGAGTATACTTAGGTTAAGGTTATAAATCAAGGACATTTTTTTAATTTCACCATCGGGTACAGGTACCCGCGGGTACGAGTACCTTGTGATACCCAGGGCTGACGAGGGCGGGGAGTGGTCGCCAGTGCAAGAAGGCATGGACAAGGAGCGGCTCCTGGCAGGCTCCTAAGCGAAGGGACACATGAATGAACCGATTACATACCAGAATGTGAGGGATCCTGAGACTGTATAGGTATGGGACTATACAGTTGGAGACGACTTATATGAATTGATTGGTACTACCTATTCCAACAAGATGCATCTTCTTTTCGGGAGCCCTCAGTTAAGAACTCCACAGTTAAGCGTGATTGACTTGGAGCAATTCTGGGATGGGTGACCTCCTGGGAAGTTTTCTCAGGAAATGTGTGAGTGAGGACAAAGCAGCTGAAAAGACCCATGTTGGTTTGTGGGGATAGTCGTTCATCTATAAAGCAGCCTGGGATGTTATAAATGGTATCAGAGCGGTACCTCTCCCAGTATGGTGTGGTTCGGGGATGAACCAAGCTGAAGCTAGTGGGCATGTAACACCCGGGGCTGACGAGGGCAGGGAGTGGTCTCCGGTGCATAAAGGCATAGACAAGGAGCGACTCCTGGCAGGCTTCTAGGCGGAGGGACACATGAATGAATCGATTACATACCGGAATGAGAGGGATCCTGAGACTGTGTATGGGACTATACAGTTGGGGATGACTTATATGAATTGATTGGTACTACTTATACCACAAGATGCATATTCTTTTCGGGAGCCCTCACTTAAAAACTCCACAGTTAAGCGTGATTGACTTGGAGCAATTATAGGATGGGTGACCTCCTGGGAATTTTCCCAGGAAACGTGTGAATGAGGACAAAGCACGCTAAAAAGACCCGTGTTGGTTTGTGGGGACAGTCGTCAATCCATAAAACAACCTGGGATGTTACATACCTCAATACCTATCCCTGTCCCATTAACAAGTGGAGAACAAAAGTACCCATTTATTTTACCCGTAAGTACCCATTAAGACCCCCACCCCTGTAACAACAAGATTCAACCCTTGATATACCTAAGACTCCTTTTTTTCTCATCACGAATGCCTACTTTCATTGAGGAACATGTAATGGACGATGTACTTGCCACTCGTGAGAACCATAATGAAGGGATATTGATATAAACTTGACACCATAGTGTAAGTTATGCATTTTTTTTTCGTACCATAGTGTAATTTATGTTTTTTTAGGTATCCATATTAATTAATTATTTTTTGTTTTTGTTGGTGACTTAATTTAATTAATGTTGAATCTATTTGAAATTGTCCATGCTTTGGCGGAACAGACTTGATAGAGCGCGGATATAGACTTTGAGCATGATGCATAGATTTATGTTGCAAGTACTTAGAAAATATATTATTAGTTTGTGTATGTAATAGATCATAGGGGTGTGCATGACCCGGTCCGACCCGATGACCCGGTCCGACCCGATGACCCGGTCCGGCCCGATTGGTTTTGGACGAAGAAAAGAGGGACCCGAAAAGGCAAATGGACGAACCCTGTCCTATTTTTCTGACCCGGTACCGGGTTTAGGACGGACACGGGTTACCCTGCCCGGCCCTAATATACTTACACTCTTATTTGTCCCACAATTTTATACCTGAAGTGTCGCACGACCCAACCCGTTAAGCAATGCACACTCAGCCAGTCACTCTAGGTTAAAAATTTGTCACATTTTCACTCACAAAGATACAAACACTCATCGACTCCTCATTCTCAAAGACACGAACACAAATCCTCAGCCCCACCCACGACGGCGTCGACTCGCGAGGAGGAGAGCCACCCAGTCACCCACACGGCTTCGAGTCGTGAGGAGGAGACCCACCGCACCGTTGTTGCCTGCTGCGTCGCCGCCTGTAACTCAAGGAGACCCACCACGTCCCTGCAACTCCGTTCGATGTTTGTGCTTCTGTGAAGAGGACCACCACTCATGACCGTTCGTCCTTGCAACTTTGCTTTAGTATGTTCTTTTCTCTCTGCTACTCTCTATTCTCTCTCTCAAATCTCTGAAAAAAATTTGAAACCCTAAAACTATTTTGAAACCCTAAAACAATTTCTCAGCTCTGGTAGTCTTTTGCACTTTTGTACTTGGTTGTGCTTACTATTTTGAAACCCTAAAACAATTTCTCAGCTCCGTTGGCTATGATGAAGTGGCTACTTCACACTCTGTTTTTTCAGTTTTTGACTAATCAGAATGTGAAAGTAGGGATCTTTTCTTGTAGATACTTAGAATACTTAGTTTCTTGATGTACACATTTGGTGGCTTTGGCCTTTCTAGTTGCTTTTTTTGGTATACAACTTAACACCTTGGCTTAGGTTTAAGGATGTTTGACACTTTTAATTTCACTGTATGCAACTAGTTTAAGACTAGTAGGGTGGTGTGTGCAGATACATGCTGAATCTTTGAGCAGATACATGCTTAATCTTTGTCAGTTAATATTTGCTACTGATTTTTGCTTTTTTGATCACAATTGTTTAGGTAAAAAGAAATGGCAGATAGAGAGCTTACTCCATCTATGACAATTGCGACTGAAATTTGCAACCCAACCCCTCCTGCAGATGGTTTTACTGTACCAGTAATATCTCAGCAGATAGGGGGTGAAAATATTGAGGCTGTTGGACAAGGAAGTAAGAGTAAGAAATCCTCCATGGTTTGGGATCATTTCACCAAGCTTCCCTTAGAGGAGACTAAGGGCGAACATAAGGCCAAATGTAACCATTGTCGTACCGTGTATGTCTGTGACCCAAACAAGCATAGCACGAATACTTTGAACAAACACCTGCATAGGTCTCATCAGTGGATATTTTCTAAAGCAGGGAAGATGGGGAGACTTCATGGTTATATGCCAAAGATCAATGAGGGAGAAGACAACCTAGATGCAAAAAAATATGATGGCTGTAACTTAGAGGATTGCAAGAGGGCCGTGGCTGAATTTGTCATATACGATGAAATGCCATTCGAGGTTGTTGAAGGACGTGGGTTCCGTAAAATGATGAACCGGTTAGAGCCTAGATTTACTGTGCCATCTAGGTACACAATTTCAAGGGACTGCTACCAGCTGTCCTTGGATGAAAGAAGAAGCTAAAGGCTTGGTTTATGAAGTTATGCAATCGTGTTTGTATGACTACAAACTACTGGACTTCAAACCAGAATTTAGGCTACATGTGTTTGACTGGATATTTCATTGATGAAGAATGGAAGCATCAAAAAATAATTTTGAACTTTTGTCTAGTTGAAAATCACAAGAGTGAGACCATTGGAAGAGAGGTTGAGAGGTGTTTAAGAGAATGGGGAATTGATAAAGTTTTCACAATCACAGTTGATAACGCAAGCTCAAACGATGCAGCCATTTTGTACCTTCAAAGGAAATTAGATACTAGGGGTGGGCTAGTATGTGGTGGCAAATATTTGCACATGAGGTGTCCTGCTCATATTATGAATTTAATTGTAAATGAAGGCATAAAGGAGCAACAACCTTCCATTTTTAGCATTAGGAATGTTGTGCGATATGTTAGGTCTTCTCCCCAAAGACTTAAAAGATTTAAGGAATGCATCGAGGCCGGAATGATTAAGTCTCAAAGCCTTGTGTGGGATATGTGTGCTCTGATAGCAGTATAGATGGGTTGACCAAATCTTAGGATGTTATCATGTTGTTTGTAACTAGATAGCTTATCACTTTGTTATCATTATTGTTAATATTCCCTATGAATGATTTTAGGCAAGTCTTCCTGCGCATGATTTTAGGCAAGTCAAGTTGTTTAGTTGGTAGCCATACATATATACTCTTGTGACATTCTTTAAGCAGTACCTTGTGTTCATAACCGCATTCATTTAGAAGCTAGTTTTTATCTTTATTTTTCAGTCATGTTTTAATTTATAACACACACTGTGATAGTCCTGTTTCAGTTATACAATTTGTATTACTTGTTATGACTGTACAAGTGTTATATCTACATTGTGATAGTGCTTCAATTGTGTTTAGATGATTGTTGATACTCCAATTATAGGAGTCAGATTTGATGCCAATCTCTATATCTATAATAGATATATTGTTTTTACTGCATTATAAAAGTTACATGGTCATGCTGTACAAAGTTCCAATTTATGTTTCTCACTTACAAAAATTAATTCATGAACTTATAAAGGATCTATTCAACTTCGGGTCAACCCAGTCTCGTCCCACTTTGGCCCGGTCTTAATTCAACTCGGATATGATCGGGTTCCTTCGGGTTTAGGGACGGGTTCGGGTTCAAAGAATTGGTCATGTCAATGTTTAGGACCGAGTGAGGGACAAGCCAAACCCGTCCCAACCCGTCCTACGCACACCATCATGACTTAGTTACCTTGATCAATTTTGGTTGTATATATGATTTCTTGTTGTAAAATGTATATATATATATATATATATATATTGATTCTGTTATTGATTTGAATTTTGGATGACCTTAGTTAGCTTCACTGTGTGTATCTTTAAATTTTAGCAGGTACATCTGGATGCTTCTATGTGTGTATCTATGAATTATTGCAAGTGCAGTAACTGAAAGCAAACCAATTTAAAAAAAAAAAAAACTCTTGTAACAGTGGTTGTTGGTATAATCGCTGTTAAAAGTCAACTTGTGACAACGGTTCTACCAATAACCGCTGTTACAAGTTAACTTGTAACATGCTTTGATCAGACAATCCGCCACCTTTAAAGACGGTTTTCCATAGAACCAATGTTACAGGTTAACTTGTAACAGCGGTTGGAAAAAGCAACGTCGCCTTCGAAACCGACGTGACATGTCGATTTTAACCGCCGTGTAAAAAGTGCTTCCTGCATTAGTGTAAGCTTATGGGTTACTCCGTGGATTCACTGGGGAGCCAAAAACCCTAATTACGGTAGATTCCAAACAAAACAAAAACAAAATGCAGTTAACAAATCCAATTGCTATTTTGACAGCAACATATAATACTAAAAAATCATAATAATGGAGATATAACGGTGGGAATTAAGTATAAACAAAGGCAGCCCTTTATCGCATTCGCTACCTCTTGCATAATAATGAGCCAAGAATCGTGGGTTATAAATTATGGGAGCTTCATTAACAAATATGGATGAGGTTTGAGGACATTTTCTTTAACATATTTTAGACAAATAATCAAACTCAAGTGTTACTTTCAAGTCTCAATTAACTTGAAATGACACGTCTCTTTGGTCCCCCAGATTTATCCTCAACTATAACATAAAATAAAATTTAAGTGTGCCATGTGGTTTCTTTTAGGGGTGTTCACGGATTGAATTGGATTGGTTTTGTATTAAAAATGCATTCGATCCAATGATGAAAATAATATACAGTTTGGATTGGATTGGTTTGCTTTTTTAAAAAAAATCCGATCTGATCCGATCCAATCAAATACGGTTTGGATTGGATTGGATAATTCGTTTTTTGTCATATTTTTTTCTTCTTCTTATGTCAAGTGTCCTTTTTACTTATTTAATAGTAGACAAAAGATAATCTTCATTTAAGTGAGCTAGTTTAGGGTGCTCAATACTTATTTTAACATCTCTTTATATAGAACCTTTATGAAAATCATCAACTATTTGTTCTTATTTATCATTATTTGATTTGATGACGAGTGAGGAAAATTTTAGAAAATTCTTGACCAAATTTTAATTTGGGAGCTTGAGAGAAAATAATTATTAATATTTTTTAACACGTTTTTTTAATGTTATATATTCTTTTATGTTAATTATATATATTTTCTCTTACTTATCCTATTTTTTCCCTTGAATTGGCTACAAATAAATTGTGGCTAATTATTTTTCAAATTTACTTAATTGATTTCCTATTTTTCATGTTTACTCAATCAAGTATATATATGTTATGCATCAAAACTTTTAGCAAAATATAACTTCAAGACATTAATATTTATTCTAAATTCTAAATAGTATCATATATGTCATTCCAACAAAAATATTAAGGAGAATGAGGGACATAAAAGTATGAAAAATAATGCTCAATTATGAGTAATGAGTAATACTATAATTTAAAAAATAATAGTGATGAGGGACATAAGATCGGTTTGGATTGGATTTCACTAGGGATCCAAAATCCGATCCAATCCAATGAAAAAAACGGTTTTTTTGGTTTTCGATTTTTTCGATTTGTTCGGTTTTCGATTTTTAGATTCGGTTTTTACGATTTGGATCGATTGATGAACACCTCTAGTTTTTTTTTTTTTTTCTCCCCCACTTGGCAAAATTTGGCTTAATGAGATGCAATACCTATTATGCAAATGGCCAACAACAAAAAAAATCAAAATCTCACCCACTACACTTACTTTATAATTATTATCATTTATATGTTTACTTTAAAAACAGCAATAAATAAATAATCAATGTTCAAAAAATAAGTATAAAATGGACGGGGAAAAGAAAAGTGCAAGAATAACATTACTTGAATATCAAACTCTTGAATTTCACATGGGACCTATTAAATATAAAATATGTATATTTCAACACTCCCAAATCTATATTTAGGATTTTTTGTCAAAAAAAAATTTATATTTAGGATTTGATTCCTCTAAATTGAGTGGAGCTCTAAAGTGGAAAAGCAAAGAGCTATTCACCCTTAGATTATTTAGTGGGTTGAGATCTCTATTGATTTGATCAAATCAATGTTGGATAGTCCCTTACTTTCTCATCTTAGAGCTCCACCAACTTTAAAGGAGTCAAATCATTATATTTAGTAGATCCTACATGAAATTCATCAATAATAAAGAGCGGGTTCAAAAGAAATTCAAATAGACACGTTAACATTTCTCTTATCTGGATATGTCTAGTTGTACATTATCAATAAATAATTAGTAAAACAAAAATGCAAATGGACATGCTGTCTCCAATGATAACATATAACACCAACGAGTCTCCACTTTCATAAAATTTTCATTAATAGGCAATCTTGCTGACCAAAACTTTATTCCAATCCAAAAGCTTCCTCTTTAAGGTTGTTAGCTTTATAGATTTATAAGCTTCTCTGCCTCAACGGTTTTGTGTGTATATTGTTCCAATGGGGACAGAGGATCCTAGGCTGCTTGGAGAAAGCACAACAATCAATTACAACATGGAGGAAGTAGTTGAAGGAGCTGAAGTAAGAGATCCAGAAAGCAATCCACTGAATGAGCCACTGCTCAAGAGGAACAGAACTTTGTCTTCCAATCCACTTGCTCTTGTTGGAGCAAAAGTTTCCTACATAGAAAGCTTGGATTATGAGTAAGAACTCAAAATAATACATCATTACTAGGATTTGAACTCCCTGCAATCACTTAAATGAAACCGTGCACGGTTTTTAGAAAATATTGCGGTGACTGCACTGACTGCAGGATAAAATGATTGCAAGGAATCCGGGTCCTCATCCCTGCTTAATTATCTTGCTGGATGCAGTTTGGTTCTTTCCAAAGAAAAAGTTTCTCATTTGAAGAGATTTTATATGCAGGATCAATGAGAATGATCTATTCAAACAAGACTGGAGGAGCAGATCAAGAGCTCAAGTGTTGCAGTACATGTTCTTGAAATGGTCACTTGCATTCCTTGTTGGACTTCTTACTGGTATCATAGCCACTCTCATCAATCTTGCTATTGAGAACATTGCAGGGTACAAACTTCTTGCTGTTGTTAAATACATCCAAAATCAAAGGTCAGAGCAACCCTGCCACACATTCTATTATATTCTTTCTGATAAGAATTTTTCTTTCCCTTTTGTTTTCTATTAAATGTTTTCCAAGTAATCCAACTTCAGCAATGTCATAGGTTCTCTCTCATCACATGTATTTAGCACTTAAAAACAGCACACCACCATATGGTGTCTATACTTGATGTCCCAAAAATGTGTTCATTTATCATTTCTCATGTTGGATAATTCACCACAGTAATTCTAGCTATATTATATAAACTTTTGACTTTTATTTTTTGAATTTTTTACCAAAATAAATGGAAATATTATAAAAATTAGATAAATTTTAATATTTGATTATGTTTATAATGACTTATAATAACTTTTAAAACATTTAGTTTTCTCATTTATTTTTAATATTTGTATTTTTATATTAATTTTATGGATCAGTATGCTACATGGTGGTGCAGGTACTTGACGGGTTTCCTATTTTTTACGGGCTGTAATTTCGTTTTGACATTCGTTGCTGCTATTCTGTGTGTGTGTTTTGCACCCACAGCAGCTGGTCCTGGAATACCTGAAATCAAAGCTTATCTAAATGGTGTTGATACTCCCGACATGTACGGTGCTAACACATTGTTTGTCAAGGTTAGTTTTATAATAAAACTCATACACAAGAGTTCCTTTTGTGCTATTTTGGCAGTTTTGAAGAAAAGAACGAGGTTCATAAATTATAGTGCATTCCAAATGTTGGCGCTTTTTTCCTTGTATTGCATTATGCATCCAAGCAAGGAATAAAGTCTTCCATCGTTTTCTAATAGTGTACATTTTTTTTCTACCTACCAATAATACAAGTGAGGTTTATGGCTATTAGTCTATTACATTTAACTTAATAATTCGGGGGACAACTTTTCGTTAATGGCACCATTGATATGTATGAAATAGATAGATATTAATATAAGGTTTTGCTAGTCTTTAGGCAACTTGTTAAGAAATTTAAAATGGACAATTGAGAAGTAGAGTATTTAACACATTAGGAAAATTAAGAAAAAATTCAGCTTATTATTAAAACTTTCTTATTTGGAACTCTTTAACGTGGCCTAAGGAACTTGTTAGCGGGAACCTATAAATAATAGAACCATAATTATAGCACAATCCGCAAAGGTTGGACATGGATGGATCATGAATCATGATACAAGTCTTGCGGGTTCCAATCATTGTCACATGCAACTTGTCTAATATGCATAACAGTATTAATCATAAGGGTTCTTGTACCAAAAAAATTTATCAGAAAGGTTCAATAGGAATAAATAGGGAAGTTCTGCTGTTAAGTGTTAGGGTGTCACAAATTACAAAGTCAAATATGACCAGTCAAGTTTATAAGCATTCCCCCAAAACAAAAATGTTCACAAGTCTCATTATAGGCAAAAATCATGAATAAAGTGCCATTGCTATAATGCAAATGATGAACCATTCATTACATAACATTTAATTAGCATTATGTCTCAAATTTCAAATATATCTGCTCTTGTAGATAATTGGAAGCATTGGAGCTGTCTCTGCAGGCCTAGATTTAGGAAAAGAAGGACCCTTGGTACATATTGGCAGCTGCATTGCTTCCTTACTAGGCCAAGGAGGCCCTGACAGTTACAGAATCAAATGGCGTTGGCTACGATATTTCAACAACGATCGTGACCGTCGCGATCTCATCACATATGGTGCTTCTTCAGGAGTTTGTGCAGCTTTCAGGGCCCCTGTAGGTGGAGTTCTCTTTGCTCTTGAAGAGGTGGCAACTTGGTGGAGAAGTGCTCTCCTTTGGAGGACTTTCTTCAGCACAGCTGTGGTGGTTGTAGTTCTAAGGGCCTTCATTGAATTATGCCATGAAGGGAAATGTGGTCTTTTTGGTGCAGGAGGGCTTATCATGTTTGATGTGAGCAATGTCACTGTGAGGTACAATGTGATGGATATCATTCCTGTTGTAATCATTGGAGTCATTGGTGGGCTATTGGGAAGCCTTTATAACTATCTTCTCCACAAGGTCCTCCGGCTCTACAATCTCATCAATCAGTAAGCAATCATATCCAACCTTAATATCAAAACATATTACATGTCCTACTGTTTTTTAATGTATATATAATATAGATACCTAATGTTTTTGATAGAACTGGTTCATATTATGAAAGAAAAGAATGAATATTACACTTTCAGGTTATTCGAGAGAACCTGACCTCTCTCTAGTCCCAAGACTAACTCACAAAATGCCCAACTCTCCCTCTCAACCCCCCCTATTTATAGGCAACTTGCCTTATTTGTCTCTACTCCCTTATTAACTAACTAACTAACTAGTGTTCTCTATCGGTTTTTCAATGTATGTATAATATAGATAGATACTTGTTGTATTACTGAGAAGGAAACTATGGAGCCTAGCTCCTTACAATTGGGAAATTCCCTCTTGGTTACACTGAAAATCAGAAAATAAAGGTAGAACTCCTGCAGATATTTGAGGGTGCCCCAAAACCTTCAGTCAGTTTCTGGATGATTTCCTCTCATACCTTTCCTTGCTGTTACAAAACCAATTTCCTCTTCAGACCCTTGTTCACTATTCCCCTTCTACCCATTTGTTTTCCTCAACTCTAGCAAACCATGTGGTACCTAACATACACACACACACACACACATATATATATATATATAGGTACATATGAATGTATAAAATTTGAATTATCAGCCAATCTCACCTGGTAGGATAAAGAGGGGCCATTTTGCCCTAAATGAAATTAACAGTATTATAACTTATAAAGAACAAATAAGTGCTCAACTGCTCAGGCCTGGAATAAAAAAAAAAAAAAGGTAATAAAATCATGCATCTAATGTAGCAAAATTATATCATTTGGCCCCCAATTGCATCCTGGATTAACAATCAACAATGAAGCACTGTCAAGTGCCAACACAACCCAAATTATCTGCTTCAGATTGTATGATTGCTAAGTAACTACTTGTAATTATTGCAGGAAAGGAAAATTATATAAGCTCCTCCTCAGTCTTGCAGTTGCACTCTTCACATCAGTGTGCCAATATGGTCTCCCATTCCTAGCAAAATGCACCCCATGTGATCCATCACTTCCAGAATCTGTCTGCCCCACCAATGGAAGGTCTGGAAATTACAAACAGTTCAACTGCCCAAAAGGCTACTACAATGACCTTGCCACTCTCCTTCTTACCACTAATGATGATGCTGTTAGAAATATATTCTCAACCAACACTCCTTATGAATACCAACCCACCTCCATCCTAATTTTCTTTGCACTCTATTGCATATTAGGACTAATTACCTTTGGAATTGCTGTCCCATCTGGTCTGTTCCTCCCAATCATACTTATGGGTTCCGGTTACGGCCGCCTTCTTGGCATCATCATGGGACCTCATACAAACATTGACCATGGATTGTTTGCAGTTCTTGGTGCAGCCTCCCTTATGGCAGGGTCTATGAGGATGACTGTATCCCTTTGTGTGATCTTCCTTGAACTAACCAACAACCTTCTCCTACTACCAATAACCATGATTGTTCTCCTAATAGCCAAAAGTGTTGGAGACAGTTTCAACCCAAGCATCTATGAGATCATACTGCACTTAAAAGGCCTTCCTTTCATGGATGCAAATCCTGAGCCATGGATGAGAAATCTCACAGTGGGAGATCTTGTTGATGTAAAGTCACCAGTGGTTACCCTTCGCGGAGTCGAAAAGGTATCCAATATAGTTGATGCCTTGAGAAACACTACACATAATGGTTTCCCTGTCATGGATGATGGGGTGGTACCACTAGCAGGAATTGCCAATGAGGCAACAGAACTGCATGGAGTGATTCTAAGAGCACATCTCATCCAAGTGCTAAAGAAGAAGTGGTTCTTGAAAGAGAGAAGGAGAACTGAGGAGTGGGAAGTGAGAGAGAAATTTACTTGGGTAGAGCTTGCTGAGAGAGAAGGGAATATTGAAGATGTTGCTGTTACAAGAGATGAAATGGAGATGTTTGTTGATCTACATCCTCTCACCAATACAACCCCTTTTACAGTGTTAGAGAGTATGTCAGTAGCAAAAGCAATGATCCTCTTCAGACAATTAGGACTTCGCCATATGCTTCTTGTACCCAAGTATCAAGCATCTGGGGTGAGTTTATTAATCACATTATAAATATTAGTTCCATTCAAACATTGAATTTGATATGTCAGTATTCTTTACAGAAATTATTTCAGGAGAAAAATGCAAATTCATGACTAATCTTTTAATTATTCAAAGTAGTCATATAAGACTAACCTTATAATATGCTCTCCTCATATAGGTATCTCCTGTAATTGGGATCTTGACAAGGCAGGATCTACTGGCACACAACATTCTGGCAGTCTTTCCTCACCTGGAAAAATCTAAGGGCAGAGAAAAGAAGAATTGAAGCTCTCATAATCATTGAATGGCCAAGAAGCTTTCTTGGGACAAGACTTCTTATTTTTTCTTTTTTGATTCTGCAAAAAGTTTTCCCTCAGTTTTGTATTTACTTGAACCAAAGAACAGAGATGGATGAGATACAACAGTGATGTAAAACCATATTCAATTTTTACTGTTCTTTCCACACAAATTTTAATGAATACTTAAACTAAGTCCCATTTCCTATTCAGTACAGATAACCAAATAAAAAATGGCAATGGTATTTTTTTTATTTTTTCAATTGAGACTGCAACTAAAAAATTACCAGTTCTTCCAGTAATGAACTTCACTGATTTGCAGTTGTAAATGCCACTCTCTTTCTTACATATCTTGCTAACTAAATGGCAGATAGGACATATTAATATTTTCTCTTTTCTCTGAACGTGAAGGTATGGCATCAAGCCATCAACTATACAATCTATGCTAAATCCACTTCCATATAAGGCATAAATTAAATTGTCAGAATCTCATTATACAGAATGCATTTTATGTAAGATAAAATTAAACCGTATGAGTGACATTGTACGAAATTAGAACACCAATTTTGCACTTATTGAAAACATGGTTATGTTTAGTAGGATTTGCCTCAACGACGCTGACGTTCCTGAAATCAAAGGCTAATTCTACGGTGAGAGAGCAAAACAAGTCTCTCACCGTGAGAGACTATTATCTATCGTTGATCTGGTTTAGTCCTCATGATCATACAATACACTTCCCACATCAGATAATTCCTCTCCAAACTCCCTCCACACAACTTTCCCCACCTGTCTCCTTCATCACAGACCACCACCGTGAGCAACCCACCGCCACCGCCATCACCACCCCCTCCCACTCCCGCCAAAGCCACCCTCAAGCACTCCTCCACCCACCTCACCTCCCTCGCAGGCAGTTGAGGGCAGAGAACCCTTTCTCCACTCCCACAACGAGACTGGTTCATTGAGAACCATAGCAGCGGCGGCGGAACGAAGAAAGCAAAGAAGCACATGGCGACGTTTAGGATTGCGCCGTCGAGTTTGTAGAATGTGGAATCGGAAGGGGGTTAGAGATGGTGGCTTATGTGCAACATTTGTTTCATTTGCTTTGGTTCTTGGTTCTCTCTCTCAGGGATTCATTTCGATTTGAAACGTTCTAAAGCAGCGTTGTGGTGCTCTGGCTCTGCTAAGCGAGTGTGCAATTTGAAGCGAGGGAGGGAGGGCAGTTACTGTGAGTAGCAGACTAGGAGAGGGAGTGAAGAGCAGAAGGAAAGAAATGATTGCTTCTCTTTAACTTCATCGTCGTCGGCGTTGCTCTCTGTTTTCGCCGCCGCGATCCCGAGTGGAACAGAGTAGAGCGTAGAAACAGAGATGGTGGCACGTAGATCTTTGTTCTTGGAACATGAATTGAGGTCGAATTGGAACTTGTTCTCTGGGTTTGGGGCGCTGCAATTTCCGTCACGGTGGTGCTGTGTTGTGACTTCGGAGGGCAGAAAGTGAAGGGAGAGGTGTAAGGTGTTGGTAGTGCATAGTAAGATCCGTGTACCTTTGAACATCGAACCGTTGATTTACTCGTGCAGGGTGAGCGACTTAACCGTAGAACTTGCCGAAATCAAAAGACTAAGCGTGTTTGTGCACTCCCATATTACAATCTTCAATGGGGCAAGCCATAGCGCAACATATATGCAAGTTTTGTCCATGTTTTACATTCAATTATGCAAGTGTTTTTTTTCTAACCCTAATAGAATTACTTTCTTAAGTTATAATTGAGATCAAATAAAAAATCACAATGGGCCTATTGGCCGTTTAGTTTCCACTTGCAAAATCTAACAAGTCACAATTTCCAAAATTGTGCAAGTCATGATTGGAAATAGCGACTGATGTTTTTTGTTTTAAAAAAAAAAGTAAATCGTGATTGGCATCTACGACTGACCCTAGTTTGATTAATTTTTTTTTCGTTTACACCATGACGATAAAATCAAATCCACATTACACCATTTTGATAAAAGAAAAACCCTTTTCTAACATTTCTAACACATCCACCCCCGACCCAACACACACATAAGTCATGATTGGCATCTATGACTAACCCTGATTTGATATTATTTTTTTCATTTACACCATAATGATAAAATCAAATCAACATTACACCATTTTGAAAACAAAAAAACCCTTTTCTAACCTTTCTAACCACCCACCCACCGCTCAGCTAGGGTTTGATGAGACATTTTGAACATTCACACCAAAGGATTATATATTCAACAGCAGAAGGGAAATTTGTTAAACGATAGGGAAATAAAGAGGAAATTGACATACTGAATGCAAAAGTTAGAGTAGAACCCCCTCAACAACTAAGATATCTAGAGATACCAACATAAATGTTGGGTTATAAATTTGTTTTTGTCCTCTGTTCTTTGGACTCAGCCCCTTCTTTTTATCAAAAAAAAAAAAAAGAAAAACTCATTTAACAAAAGATAGTCTTAATTACACTTTTGGTAATCCTACTATTGGTGATATACGATTTTGGGTCCTAAATTTTTTTTGTATACATTTGATCCCCCTATTTTTCAATGTTGCAAATTCGATCATTCCGTCCAATGTCTGTTAATTTGTTCAATGATCAACACAAAGGAACCACTCCTCTAAGCCCACAGAATCTCTGATTGGGGTTCTTTCTCCTCTGCCTCTCCGAATCAACATGATTCAATAGTTCCTTTACGCTGTTTACTAGTTATCCTCCTTTACGAGACATTTTTTTGGTTCCACCACAAGGTCCTTTACCTCAGAAGCTCAACGATAGACTCTACACGCTTAGAGTAGTGATTCCTCTATGTGAATCATTAAAAAATTGACGAGCATTAGGCGAGAGGACCAAATTTGCAATATTAAAAAAATAAGGGGACCAAATGTGCACACAAAAAAAAAAAAAACTTTAGGGACCCAAACCATACATGACCAATAGTTAGAGGACCGAAAGTGTAATTAAACCTAAAATGTAATAACAAGCAATTTCATAATGTGCCAAGAATAAATAAAATACTGTTCGATTTTTAATTTATTTTATTTTCCCCCTTGACCAGGTATTCCGACAAGTATTGCTGTCAAATTAACCTCTTTTGCAACTCTCCCGAGTACGATTTGAGCTTTTTATCTAGTTAGCAATAGAGAAGTATTGATTAAGTCAGAAACCTTGCTAAAAAAGGTAGGTAAAATTGTCTGAAGTATGCTTGAATTTAGTTATGATAACATCAATATATTGCTAGAATTGACCTCTACAGAGCAACTTATAAGCCGAAAACCATGCACCATTGGCCCTAAATTTGAGTTACTTTAATATTATTTAAATCACAGCTGTTATTTAATACCCCATCACAATACAGCAAGCTGTTTCATTTTCTTAAATCAAGGAAGCTGCTAGCCAAAAGGTGATTTCCACCTTACGTCACAAGGCAGGATCAATCATCAGTACCAAAGTAGCGATCACCAAACTCACCCAATCCTGGGATAACGCGATATTCTTCATTTAATGAATCATCAATCTCAGATGTGACAATTTTCAACGATGGAAATCTTTTACACACACAATGTATTCCCTCGGGAGCCTGAATTTAAAAAGATCCATAAGATCAATCTATGTATACAGTTTCAAAAAATCATCAAACAACTATGATTATGTCAAAATTAACTTACAGATATGAGATTCAGGAATATAATGTGGGATTCTGGAACTCCCTTCTGAATGAGCAACTCAATTGCTTGGTTGGCAGAGTTACCTACAACGAATGATATTTATGTCATTTCAATTGGCTGGGAACACAAAATAGATTAAGCAAACATTTGATGAGAAGGATTCCAAAAAATCAACAGTCAACAACTAAACAAGTATGCCATCTCAACCTAACTATTAAAATACAATTTACCAGATCACTACTTTTCCCTTTCACGTGTTATTTAAGTGGTAGCTAGCTAATACAATTGCTTTTTTTACGTTATCTCAATTATCTCATCCCCTCACCATCGCCTACTCTGTAGAAAATAGTGTTTCACATTCAAAATTATTAAAACCAGTACCATATTGACATGCTACCCTGTTATTGCAACTAACTTTGAATAATTCTTACTTTACTGCCAGGCTACTACCTTATACATAACACACAGTTAACAGGTTTTCTTTCCTATGAATTTAAAGCATGAAATAAAAGGTGGACATTAAATTGCTCGCATAAAGATACAGTAAACTAGATAATAAATAGCATTAGGTCAAACAAATTTAAATCTTCAGGAGCGGATAAAGAGTACCTGTAGCCAGGACAGGGTCAAGAAGCAAGACATGCCGTTCTGAAATATCCTTGGGAAGCTTCTCATATATAAGCTGCTTAGAAGTAAAAGAGCAAAGGTTCAATCCTTGGTAAAGGAGAAAAAATTAACAACTAACATACTAACATACCAACATTTGCCTATAAAAAAAAAAAGAAAAGAAGTAAAAGAGCAAAGAATTTACTATTAAACATTAACCACATTTATAGGAATCTATATCAGAAGCACTTTAATTACCTGTTTCCCATTGTCTCCATCCCGATGAATCAGAATTTTTCCAATTTTAATGCCTTTACAACATGCGCGAAGTGCATTTTCCATGCTCTCACCACTATAATGCAAAAACAAGGCAAAATATTCAGCCAAAAGGGAACAGGCTAGTTATAGTGTGGCAGTGAAGAATTGCAGTTTTAGTATTAGGACTCAATGTTCTGTGAATGACAATTACACCGATAGTGAAATCAAAGATCACTAATCTAACTAAACAAGGGAACTGGAGTTATTATTTCTATCATTGCATTTCTAGCACCACTATATCATTTAGACTAGCTAGAACTGCCAAACTTAACACCTGGTTCAAAGCTCACCTTCGAACAATTGATACACCACACAATTTCTTGCAGAAGTCAACACCGGTATAGACAGATCCTGTAATATAAAGCAGAATTCAAAACTTACATATTGCACTTACTTTTTGGGACAAGACATTTTCAGATGAAAGGATTGAAATTATTAATGTATACACGGTAGCCAAGTGCCAGCCATCTAGGGAAGGAAAAGACAATTTACATGGGTTATGACGACATAGAAATGTAAAAAAAACGATATGACCTAGGACAAGGACAGGTGATTACCAGTTGGAGTAACTACTTGCTTTTCAGTAAATGGCAGATGACCTAGGCCATGCTCAACAACCTGATAAAAAAGAGAAGCAATGGTAGTTATGTCTTGTGTACCAAGTACTAAAGAAATGAAAACATGTGAAGTTCAAAACCCAAAAACAGAAAGAGAAGTTAACCAAAGCTATGAAGCATACAGTACCAGACGTATAAGTCGATCTGAATAAAATACAAAATCATGCTTTGATATGTCTCGGTCACGAATCAATGTGTGCATGCCCCTTATCTGAAATATATAAGCATAACTATTGAAGGACCAAAATATAGATTGAACAAATCATTGAATCAGCTTTTACTTTAGCATGTTTCTTTACGCTGCACTTATTATACACAACCTATTTTGGATTGTTTTGTTTTTGGGTGATCCATATACTGTATAGAGGGGGGCAGAATGTTAATCTATTTTTTGGTGGTGGGTTTAGTTATGGTCTCAACCAGGTTGTATCATAGGCCTTGGTTGAATTGATAGCTTGTCCTACTTAATGTTCTCTCACTTGGTTACTCTTGTATATGGGTGAGTACCCCTTGTACTCATATCTATATACCAATTGCTTACCAAAAAAAAAAAACTTTAGCAT
The DNA here is from genome assembly GCA_035048595.1 of Echinosophora koreensis. Taxonomy (NCBI): domain Eukaryota; kingdom Viridiplantae; phylum Streptophyta; class Magnoliopsida; order Fabales; family Fabaceae; genus Echinosophora; species Echinosophora koreensis. The sequence goes on from JAPCYP010000094.1 coordinate 1,405,552, forward strand.
GTTAAAAGAAGGCTGCAAGAATCACCACTGTACAAATTATTAAACTAATGGGCCTAATTCTACCCAAAAGCTAGCTCAAGGAAGCAGGGTTGCCCAAGTCATTATAAAGGGTTCTTTTCCCATGTATCCATTCGAAGCGAGTCTTAACACACCCTACTCACGCCCAGGACTAAACATCTGAAGTGTGAAGTTTCAAGGACAGGACATTTGTGGATGGCCCAACATTTGAATTGGGCTAGGGTCTGATACCATATTAGAACAATTAGGCTTAACTCCAACCCAAAAGATAGCTCAAGGGGAGATTATAAAGGTTTCTCTGACCATATATCCATATGATGTGGGACTTAACCTCTCACGTTCAGGACTAGACATATGAAGCGTGATGTTTCAAGGACAAGACATTTGAGGGTGGGCCAACATCTGAATTGGTTTATACTTTGATATCATATTGGAACAATTGGGCTTAACTCCACCCAAAAGCTAGCTCAATGGGGGAAGCTTTTCCAAGTCATGGGTTCTTTTCCCATGTATCCATCCGATGCGACTTAACGGAAATGATCTATTGTTCCATTCTATCCCGAAAGGATATTCCAGTTATTCCATCATGTGTATTGTTGCCAATGCATTTGCATCATTTAATACACACACACACAAATCGATATATATATATATATATAATGAAAAACAATGGACTGGAAATGTAATCATCCTCATTTTATATTTCTTGCCCACCTTAGTTATGTATCAAACTTTCATTTTAGTATAAAATCCTCAAACTCCAATCTCCATGTCTTATCAAAATTACCTCTTTCTTCATCATAATAGAAGAACTAACTATTATATTGGAAATTACAATTCCGAATGAACCACTTATTTAAGAAACGAGATAATATTTAACATGTGCTTCACTCCTTCCCATGACAAATAAACAAGCAAAGCATAAGAACAAAATTCTTTTGAATTTCAGGAAGAATACAAATATTATAACGTACAGGGTCTACAAAATGATTCATATGTAAAACATTCTGTTAGGGTGGGTAGCAAGGATGTTCCCCAGGATCCTCCACGAGTTTTCAACTATTAAAAATAAAAAAATAAGAAATGAATTTTGAAAAAGGAAGTGCATAGATACCTGGAATGTTGATTGAATAACATACACATTTGGATATATTTTGCATAGATCATGTTGACCAAGTTTTGTGCGAATATGTTGCACAATCAAATCAATGGCAACATGATTATCACCTCCTCTGGGAATGATCACATCAGCATACTTCTTTGATGGAAGAACAAAATCATCAAACGCAGGCTTAACAAACTTTGCATACTGCCAAACCAACATTATAGGCAGTTAAGAACATATAACAATGTGATTGATATCACATTTCATCAGGACTATAATAAAATCAAATAACCATCAACATATCAAAATTTCTCAAAAATATACGAATTCGTATGAGAAAGAGATGTTATTAGCATAACTCCAATTAAGCAATGTTACTAATTCAATTATAGAGCTTACCTGTTCAAGAACAGAGTTTATATCCCTGCCCCTCTCCACTGTATCACGTCTAATTCTACGTGCAAGCCTCACATCAGCATCTATAAGCAATTAAAGACCAAATATAACATTAGAGAGAGAGAGAGAGAGAGAGAGAGATTCCATTACTACTAAATAAAAAATACTAGCATTTTTTGTTTAGTGATCAGCAATTAAATACCAGCTGCTAATATCAGAAATCAACATGAGAAGACGGATATGAAAGGCAAGGAATGTAAGGAATGTATGGAAAAATAAGTTATTTTCTCTTAAATCATTGTGGTTCTAAAACTCTTCGTGAGAAAGGGAGCATAGATATAGACAATATATCAACAGGTTGCCTACTGGTGAAAAATTTAAACTGTTACATGTTAAAAAGTGTATCTTGCCATTTATGAACAAAAAAAGATATAAAGCATCTATAGTTTTATTCTTTCCCATTTTATAGGTAACTATATACATAAGCCATCCAAGCATTGAGAAAATACCATGCTTTTCTGTAACTATGGACAATTGGTCATCTTTAGCATCTCATGGCCAAACAACGGTTTCAACCCTACAGCAATTATATTGTGCATTAGTTCTTTCTAGGAGTTCAATTTTATTTTTACTTTTTGTTCATATTTCTAGAAAATTCGAGTCAAGTATGATGTATGTTTTCAAGTATGATAGCAAGCCTTATACAATATCGGATATCTTGCAGGACTTAACAGATATGCATCACAAAGCATGACAAGGGGAGATGTAAAGAGATGTCGAATGATTCCAAATAAATAGTAATCATAGTATATAATATTTTTTAAAAAAAACTCATACTGGCACACCATTGGAAGGGTAGGACGTATCAAACCTGTGTCAACAAAGATTTTCATGTTCATCAGATCCCGGACACCTTGATCATGAAAAACAAGAATTCCCTCCAATATAATGACATCAGAAGCATTGACCTGAGCAGAGACGTCAATTATTATTTAGTAAAGGACCAGAAAAAAAGGCTAATGAATGGCAAATCAGAACCATCTGATACATTTGGTAACATCCTCGAAATTAGATCATGCAATGATAATTGCATATTGCATGATGTAATTTCAAGGATGTTACACATTTCAAAGCTCATAAAATATAACAGATTTCATCTGGTGTAGCATGTACTACTACATTGTGTGTGATTCAAAGAACAGATTGTTAGCCCAAGGATCCTCTCTTGGTCTATGCTTTATTATGAAAACAAACATATGGCTTTCAATGACTTTGATAATTGTGCTTGGTCTTTTCCAAACCTGTTTATGCAGAACAAATTGAATGGAAATATCAAAGGAGGAGCTGCATAAAGGTTTCTGTAAAATGTCAAGAAATTGATCAAGAAGTGCACAATGGAATTAAGGAAGATTTTGAACTAGAAGTCCATCATTATGAAGATCTGGAGAAGCTCATTAAAAAATCATTGAAATCAATTTGGAATGCAGGAAGCCGTTGTGACTTGTGAGCTGATGTCAATAAGCATGCTGATAACTTGTGGAAGCAAGCTAATCTTTAGAATCAGAAGAACAGAGCTGTGGGAGCATGCTGACAAGTTTTAGTAGCCAGCTAACGAGTATCAAGATCACAACTCAAGTAAGTCTGCCGAAAAGTGATGAGCATGATGGGTTTTCTATGTGGGGCCTTGTAGCGGAATGAAGTTGCTTTCTAGCCAAGCAATGTGTACATGGCTTAAGAGACATTTTCGATCCTTTCAAACCTGCCAATGTATCTCTTTTGGCTAGAATTTGAAACCCCTTCTCACTCATGTCTGAGCCGTTTATGCCATAGCTCAACTGAGGAGTCTTCTCCGAGAGCATTAACACACCCATTATTGACTTTGGCTTCTATCACATAAAGAGTGCTTACTTTCTTGCCTCGGGCTATCACCAGGGAACTTTGTGTTAGCTTTCATTTTCTATCCCCAAACACACTAGTATAGCCTTCTTCGTCTAGTAGGCCTGTGGATATTAGATTGAGACGCATGTCAGGAACATGTCTCACATCTTTCAAAGTTTGACGACAACTGGTGTTTGTTTCTAGGGAAACACATCCTTTTCTCACAATCTTGGATCTATTATCATTCCCCATCCTCACATGACCAAAATCACCGCTTCTATAGGAGGTAAAGAAATCCCTTTGTGAGGTTAAATGAAATGATGCACCAGAATCCACGACCCAACATGTATCTTGTGATGTCAAATTAACATGACCATCATTGCAAACAAAGATTACCTCATCTCCATGAAAAATTGTAGCGGCTACGTTACTCGCATCACCATTTTCTTGCTGCTCTCTTTTGAGCTTCCTGCATTCTCTATCCATGTGGCCTTTCTCACATGATGGTAGTAACATTTTACGTCTCTTCTTGTCCTCGACCTTCCTCTGAACTTATCTCTTGACTTGCCCCTTGACTTGTCTCTAGTGTCGAACTTCTTATTGTTACTTCTTCCACGATACTTTGTGAAAAGCGCCTCAGACTCTGTTGGCATTCCTAGTTCCTTCCTTCTTGATTCTTCATTGAACATGCTATTGTTTACTATGTCCAATGTTAGAACACCTTGTGGTGCTGAATTACTCAATGAAACCACAAGTGTGTCCCAATTGTCTGGCAAGGAACTGAGAAGTAACAATGCTCGCAATTCGTCGTCAAGCACCATCTTCATATTGGTGAGTTGATTCACCAATCCTTGGAAATCGCTCAAGTGTTCGGAAACACTCTGAGTCTCTCTATACTTAAGGTTCACTAATAGCCGAATAGTAGAGGCTTTATTATGGGTCGTCTTTCTCTCGTATAAGGTTTCTAGTTTCATCCATAACATGTACGCAATTGTTAATTGCACTACGTGATGAAAGACACTCTGATCTATCCATTGTCGGATTTGTCCGATAGTTTTCCTGTTCATCAAATTCCAGTCATCATCAGACTTATCGTTTGGCTTCGTCCCTTTATTTTGCAAAGGCTAGTACAGATCTTTGCAGTAGAGGATGTCTTCCATTCTAGGCTTCCAATAGAGTAGTTGAAGAGGTTAACTTAATCATTGTTGCGGATGCCGTCGAGGTTGACTCGTCCATTGTGAATAACACAAGTTAAACTATGTAATGAACCGAAGCTTTGATACCACTTGTTGGGAAAGCTAAAAAAATATAATCAGCTAATACAAGGTCAATGGATAAGTTATTATCCCAGGATACAACTTTTCCCGCACTTTGTATAATCACAATGAGACAATAACAACGATATCTTCCATTATAAAATTAATGGGATTACAAAATAATAATCTCACCAAGATATTGGTGGCTAACCACTCTGTTGATTTTTTTCTCAAAAGGATTTCCCTCTCACAATTGAGGTTTGCTTTTCTCTCAAAACTCTTATGTTTTGGTTTTCTCCGAGATGTTACAAATAAACGTATGCAATGGCTTTTATAGCCAACTTTCGTAACAAATGGTTGGCCATGCATGAAGGAGAAAATTTCTCCTTTTTCTTATTCATTGGTTTCCTTCAATCTCTCTTTTGTACGTTCCTTCTTTCTACTTTCTATTTTTTTTCATTTTCTCTCCTCCTAAAGAGGGAAACCCATCAATAAAGAAGAAATTTACATGGAGCAGCCAGGGGGATTTAAAGTCAAAGGTAAAGAAGATTTAGTATGTCAGCAAAAGAAGAGTCTATATGGACTTAAGCAGGCACCACGTCAATGGTACAAGAAGTTTGATTCCTTCATGATTGAGCATGGATACCGAAGGACTACTTCTGATCATTGTGTCTTTGTGAAGAGATTTCTTGATGGTGAATTCATCATACTACTTTTTTATGTTGATGATATGTTGATCGTAGGAAAAAATAGTGAGAAGATCAACAAGTTGAAGAAAGAAATGAAGAAGTCTTTTGCTATGAAAGACTTGGGACCCGCAAAGCATATTCTTGGTATGTCCATCTGTCGTGATCGAAGGAACGAAAGCTGTGGTTATCACAAGAAAAATATATCGAGAAGGTGTTAGAGCGGTTTCACATGGAGAAAGCAAAGCCATTTGCTACTCCACTAGCTAGTCACTTTATGCTTAACTCAAAGCAAAGTCCTACAAGTGAAATTGAAAAGGAGGAGATGCGCAAGGTGGCATATGCCTTAGCTATTGGAAGCTTAATGTATGCAATGGTTTGCACACGACCGGACATTACACACGCTGTTGGTGTTGTTAGCAGATTCTTGACCAAACCAGGAAAAGAGAATTGGAATGCTGTGAAGTGAATTTTAAGATATCTCAGAGGAACTTCCAAAATGAGTTTGTGCTTTGGGAGTAGAAGACCTGAACTGATTGGCTACACAGATGCAGATATAGCGGGAGATATTGATTCTAGGAAATCTACTTCTGGATTCCTGATTATATTTTCAGGGGGAGCGGTATCGTGGCAGTCAAAGCTACAAGACTGTGTTGCTTTGTCTACCACAGAGGCAGAGTTCATTGTAATAACAGAAGGTTGCAAAGAAATACTATGGATGAAACGATTCTTGCATGAGTTAGGGCAAGAACAACAGAAGTACATTGTGCATTGTGATAGTCAGAAGCACATTGATTTGAGATATCATTTGATACGTGATATATTGGAACCCAAGCAATTACAACTTGAGAAAATCCATGCTTATGACAATAGTTCAGATATGATGACCAAGTCCTTACCTAAGGACAAGTACGATTTTTGCAGAAGAGTGGTTGGACTGCTGGAGCCCTCCACCTAAATCGGGAGGGGGAGATTGATGGGTTTCCCTCTTTAGGAGGAGAGATAAAGAAAGAAAAAAATAGAAAGTAGAAAGAAAGAATGTACAAGAGAAATTGAAGGAAACCAATGAATAAGAAAAGGAGAATTTCTCTCCTTCATGCATGGCCAACTATTTGTTACGAAAGTTGGCTATGAAAGTCATTGCATGCGTTCATTTGTAACATCAAGGAGAAAACCAAAACATAGAGTTTTTAGAGAAAAGCAAACCTCACTTGAGAGAGAGAGGAAAATCCTTTTGAGAAAAAAATAAAGAAAGTATTTAGCCACCAATATCTTGGTGAGATTATTATTTTGTAATCCCATTAATTTATAATGGAAGATATTGTTGTTATTGTCTCATTGTGATTATACAAAGTGCAGGAAAAGACGTATCCTGGGATAATAAATTATCCATTGACCTTGTATTAGGTGGTTATATTTTTTATCTTTCCCAACAGAGCATGCTGACAACCTTTGGTAGTTGTCTGATAACAAACTACAAATTAACATAGAGCCCAAGGACAAGTTTGTATGTTAACGGGAACATGTAAGAAAGGGAAGAAACCTTGTCAAGCTGGATCAATTAACTGCATCATTCATGGACACCTCTTGAAATGGAAGAAGAATAAAATACACTCAAAATGGTATATTCCAAGAGTTGAAAATATCACCAACAGATCTATTGTCCAAAAAGGGAAGGTTCCAACAGTACCTGATTTTGATTGAAGGGAGAAATCTTTTACACAAAGATAACAGAACTTGTGAAGAAAACGTTACCCCACTCTGATATAAAAATCTGCTCGATTCCTTTTTAACCCTTGCATTCCTCACGTGTAAACCTACACCAAAGGGCTGAAAACCTTGTTTGTTGCAGTGAACCTTGTTTTGTGTGTTGCAAAAACCCTGACAGGCTGAACCGTTGCTAGCTTGAAATGTCAGTTGTAGACCCGTGATATCTGTGAGCCTTGGGTGAGCAAGTTGTTGCTGTAAACTAGTTTGAAGAGTCTAGGGTGAAAGAAAACTACTTGGACTTTTAGCTCGGTAGTGTTTAAGAAAACTACTCGGTGCTAGACTAGAGAGGCTAGTGTTAAAGAAAACTACTTGTACACGAGTTTGCAGAGGCTTGGAGACTCGAAGACTTATTGGTGTATTACTTGACAATTGAAGAATTGAAAAATCTCACCTATGGTGGGGATTGGATGTAGGTTCCGCCCTGGGCCGAACCAGTACAAAAAAACCTTTGAGCAAGCTTCTCTTATCTCATCCATTATTTATTGACATTTGTCTCTGTTTTTCATCCCATTGATTTCTTCATTTTCAAACGGATAGCTATTTTATAATTTCTGCCAGCTTATAATGTTTTCTATCTTTGAAGTTTTTAAAGATTTAATATTAATATTCTAAATATATAGAATTTCTCTGTGTTGCTTAGTTACTTCATAAATATCATTCATTTGTGAAATCTGACATACATCCACGTTTGTTCTGCTTTATCTAAGTTGCTTCTGAGTCATTTGCTATCGAAAAATTTCAGTAGCTATCTACCTTTCTCTGTTCTTGTGTTGTTGAAGTGTGTTTTTGTAGAAAAGTATGAAAAAGCACTTCATTCAAATCCCCTTTCTCAAGTGCTGTTACCAATATTAATACACTTGTGCCTTTTGATATGTGCATGATGTGCAATTCTAACAAGGAAACAGCTGCACAATAATTTTGCATTACCATCAGCCTTTTCCAAATTGGAAAATCTTTTGGTGTATGGTAGAGCCTGGATTTGTCCTCAGTGTGAAACTACTAATTGTGATTCAAAGGTTACGGAAAGAATAAGGAAGGGAAAGTTCAATGACAGTGGGTTATGTGTGGCATTCTTTGGTTTCACAAGGAATATAATTTTTGTTTTCAGATTTACTATGAGATATGGTTGTGCTTACGGCCTCAATTTACTGTTCTCCACAAGGTTTCTGTAAGGTGGCCTTGTCAACAATATGCAGAGAGATCAGAGACCAACTTTGTCTCATTAACTTTCTCTTGTTTTCATTTGCATCTTTTTAGGTAGCATAATATCTTAGCTTCCCCTTTCTTTGCATCCCTTCTTTCCACCTAATGGTATTTCCTCTCATCAACAAAACAATGAAACATGCACTTTTCCTGAATGAGTAAATATTACATACCAATATCTTAAGGTATTACCAAATGGAAGAGCTTAGTGAACATAACTAGTACCATCAGTGACTGCATTAAATCTGAATGGGGAAGGGACCACATGTATTTTGCAAATCCAAAAGATGAAGGACAATTTTCAGGGTCTAAATTTAACAATACTTCACTAATTTGAGACCAAACTTGTAGAAACACAAATAAAATGCTCGAATTTCCATCTCTAATAACCAATCTAGTACCAACTATAGAAATGTCCTTCAACACACTATGGGGTGATACCTGTCGGAAGCTATCAGTTGAGCGTTGGTGCTTCTTGAAGTCGTAAATTGGAAGTTGAACACACTGGCCACCTATGAGCTTTCTCATGCACTCTAATAGCTGCTCAGTATCAAAAGCATCTACAAGAAAATGTTAAGCTGCCATCTTAGTTCTCTACAAGCATATGAACTATCATATAACATAGAGTAACAAATGAGCCAGGTAGCAAACTAATCAAAAGGAACTGCAAACTCAACAACAAAACAGAACAGAAATGTTAACAATGACTCGTATAAATGAATTACCGGGATGATCAAAATTGTACTCATGCGCACGCTCCAACTCTTCAGGTGTCAAACCACGATAAAATGAATCCTATAGTTGAATGAAGAAGCATGTACAAAATCAAATGGCTAAGCCACAAAGATGAAAGATTCTAAATAATTATACCTCTAAAGATACAAGTATGATTAGTTTAGTCCTCCAGGTATTTTTAATGTTTTTTCCTCATTAACTTAAAGTGCTATCATTTTAGTCTTTTACGTCAAGCCATGCCTGCACGAAGATTAACATGGCCGTTATTTGCGCCCTGCTTAAACAAGAGAAGGGCCAAAATGATGGAATCCAAATTATCTGATTGATGATAACTAAAATGATGACACTTTTTAGAGAGCAAAAAGACTAAAATATCAATTCAGTCTCAAAATTTCTAAATACCCATCATATTAGTCCACGAAGTTGTAAGCACTAATAGTGAAGGGGAGGGGAGAAATTTTTATAAATCTTTCTTATTCAGTTCAACATTTTAGAGGGGACAGAGGGGTTTAAAACATTTTAAATGCATTGACTAAAGTATTTTTACTTATATTTTGACATCCAAAATTACAAGGTTTAATTAATTTGTAGCTCCTTGAACTATTTGAGAATTTTCAAATAGGTTCCTAAACATTAAAAGTTTATAATTGAGTTCTTGAACATATAGAAAATTGGTAATTGACTAATCGAGTCCTTGATACACTTTTCCGTTAGTGTTATGTTAGAGTTCCAAAAAAGCACAGGGACCTATTTGAATTTTCATAAATAGCACAGCGAACTATTTGAATTTTTTTTCAAAAAGCTCAGATACCACAAATGACAAGTGGATGAATCATAACGGAAAACCTAACAAATACTTAATGAAACCCTAACAAAAAAGTGTATGAGAGACTCAATTACAAATTTTCTAAATGTTCAAGGACCAAATTACAAACTTTTAAAGTATAAAGATATATTTGAAAATTCTTAAATAGTTCAAAGACCTACATATTAATTTAACTAAATTATAATGATATAAAAGTAAATTTATTTTAAAATCTCAACCCTGCTTATGAGTTATGAGCCAAAAGACAAAAGGTTATTTCCACTCCATCCATTAAAATCTCTCCCCTCTCTTCACTTCTTCTCCATTAAAATCCCTCTCTCCTCCCGGAGCCTTATAAGAATAAAATGGTAATTTCCTAAAATGAGGGACTAATTTACAAATTCTGGGAGTGAAAAGGAGGTTATAGAATGACCTACCTGATTCACGAGCACGACGCGATGATCGTGAAGCTGCTGGATGATCATATCGCACACAGTTGTCTTACCCGAAGCAGTGCCTCCCGAAACTCCTACAACATAATAAAATCCACGCAAATCATAAGCGAAATTCGGGAGAAAAAAAAGGGAAAAGAATAAAAATGAGAAATTGCATTTTGGAAGTGAGAGAAACCTATAACGAAGGGTTGATTGGTTGATGTTGAGGGATCGAAAGGAGAAGAAGAAGAGAAACGATGTTGATGATGAGAAGGAGATGAAGTGGTGGATGAAGAAGGAAGACCGTCGAGGCGTCGTAGACCGGAGAAGTGGGGGCCTGATGCTGCCTCCATTACGTAGTCGATCGACGTCGTTTCATCCGGCATTTTTCTTCTTTGTTCTTTGGAGCACAAGCACAACCACTGAAATGAGTCTTGATTTATATTTATAAATGGTACAACATGAATGACACTGCGCTGCTATGGTGACCTTGACGTACCATCTTTCCTACCCAACATTTGCCACTTGTTAAAAGTTTTTTGGTTAAACTAATACTGATTTTCAATCTGATCTATGCACATAAAAAGTTATCAAATCAGTTTTTATATGTATAAAAATTTTCAATTTGGTCATCATCATTAATTCGTCTCATAACACATTTATATAACAGAGACCAAATTATAAATAATTATCATATGTAGGGACCAAATTGAAAATAATTATCACATATAAGGATCAAATTCAATTTTTTTTGTTAAATTTGTCCCTGCATGTGACAATCATTTGTAATTTGGTCCCTATTATGTCACGACTTTATGATACCAATTAACGATGAGGACCAAATTGAAAATTTTTTGTACATATAGGGACTGATTTGGTAACTTTTTATGTATAACGACCAAATTGAAAATCAGTGTCACGTATAGGGACCAAAATATTAGTTTGACCAAGTTTTTTTTTCCATCAATTAAATTCTTCAAAAAATTAAAATATTAAATTAAAAGGTCTTTTTTACCAATTAAGTTTTTAGAAAGCCAATGTAGTGATATTTTAATTTTTTAAGAATTTAATTAATAACGGGAAATATTCTAAGTGCCCATAATTATGGTATGTTAAATTGCGGGCTTATATGGATTGATCCATAAAATCCATGGCTTAAGTAGGTTTGGTCATAAATTCAGAGACTAATTCGTTCACTTGAATAAAAAAAATACTCTACTATTTTATAATAAAATAATATTTAATATATTTTAAAACTGTATTTCAATAAAATTAATTAATTTTTTAATAAAACAAGCATATGGGCCAGCCCGTGGACCCTTTTTAACTCGCAAACCTATGAGAGCTTATTGAATATGTGCATGTTTAAAAGCAAGTCTATACGGGATGACCCATTAACCCGAGGACTAGTGTAGAGCTATCCGACTTAATTCGCTTACCCATGTATACGTACGATAGTTGGTCTTTTGATCATATAACTTTTGAGTTATGAAACTTGAAATCAAACACAATTTGTGAAGAAAGAGCAAAGTTAGTTTGTTAAAAGGGCTTAGTTCTGTTAGGTTGGTTTTTATTGGATAAGCTAATCTGCTAACTACCTTCTGTTTTATCTTTAGAGGCTATGACTGAGTTATAAATACAACATTAGCCTCACTCTTGTAAACGAATCTTATCATTCAGTAAATGAAATATCAGATTATCATTCATGAATTTTACATGGTATCTAGAGCCAAAAGCCTGAAATTACAAAATTAGCTCAGTCATCTCCAAGAATATGGCGAAAGAAGATGATTCCCCCAAAAGTGAAAAACAAGATTCACCAGAAAAGGAGTCGTCATCGCGCAAAGGGAAGAAAGCTCAAACGGCCAATGAAATTGGCATCGATTCAATGTCACCCTATTTCCTTCATGCCTCTGATCATCCAGGGCAAATCTTTGTGAGTGAACCATCAATGATGGGAATTACGGAGAGTGGGTAGATGACATGGGTAATGCCATATACGCAAAGAACAAAATTGGGTTCGTAGATGGCTCAATTCCAATGCCAGAAGTCGATTCCAGCAATCTTGCACACTTGATGAGGTGCAATGGGATGGTGAAAGGATGGTTAAAGACGGGCATGGACAAAGAAATCAGGAGCACAGTTCATTATGCAAGAACAGCTAGAGAAATCTGAGTCGAATTGGCTGAAAGATTCTCCAAAGGGAATGCACCCAGGGTGTATGAATTAAGGCAAGCAATTACTCACCTTAGACAAGAGAAGATGTCAGTGCCTGCTTATTACACAAAGTTGAAAGGCCTGTGGATGAGATTTAATCTATCTCACCATGGTCAGATTGTACCTGTGGAGGATGCACATGCAATGTTTAGAAGCAAATAAAGGAAATGCGCGAGACAGAACAGTTGTATGATTTTCTTATGGGTTTTGATGAAGTGTTTAGCACAGTGAAGACACAAATCTTGAGTATGACACCAAAACTCACCCTAGGTCATGCATACCACCTGTTGCTGAAGATGAGCAATAAAGATTGATCTCAACAACTGTCAAACCTGGGACAGAAATCACTGCCTTCCAAGCACAAAGCAGTCGTTTCAAAGAAACAGAAGAAAGAAAGAATTTCAAGAAGGAAAGACCAAAATGCAATCATTGCCAAAAGCTGGGACATGTACAAGAGGAATGCTGGGAGATAGTTGGCTATCCTCAAGATTGGAGGAAGCCAAACAAAGAAAGAAAAGACAGATCAACACCTTGGAACAACAAGAAAGGTGGTTTCAAAGTGGCACAAGTGACCACAGAGGACAGCCCTATCCCTGGATTGACAATGAAGCAATATGAAAAGTTGCTACAACATTTGAAGGATGATGGTGATTCTGTAGCAGTGAGTCAACAAACTAGACCAATAATTAACATGGCAGGCAACTCTTTAACTCACAAGCCCTGGATCATAGATTCTGGGGCCACAGAACACATAACCTGTGATAGGAATTTGCTTAAGGAAATGCTTGTTTCCACCTAACAAATAGTTCATATCCCCAATGGTTCTAGTGTGCCAGTAAGGGGACTAGGGAAACTAGATGTGTTTACTAGCATGAGTCTTGACAATGTGTTGTGCATTCCTGATTTCAACTGCAACCTTTTATCAGTAAGTAGATTAACTAAAGAAAACAATTGTGCTGTCATTTTCTTGGCTGATTCATGCATTGTGTAGGACTTAGCCTCGAGGACCTTGATTGGAATGGCTAAACACCACAATGGACTATATTTCCTTGAGCCAACTCAAAGATTTTGCATGAAAGTAGGAAACACTGTAAACTCATATGTGTGGCATCAAAGGTTTAGGGCATACATCTGACAATAAGATGAGTAACATAGATTACATTCCTAATGTAGCTAGGAAAATTATTCATTGTCATTCTTGTATTAGGGCTAAGCAAACAAGGCTGCCCTTTCCTATAAGTACAATAAAAACTAAGGCTTGTTTTGATATGATACACTGTGACATATGGGGAAGGCGTGCCACTGCCTCTATAATAGGAGCACACTATTTTCTCACTATTGGAGATGACTATAGTAGAGGAGTTTGGATATATTTGATGAAGCATAAATCTGAAGTTAAAAATTATCTACCTATGTTTTTTAGCAAGATAGAAACTCAGTTTGGAAAGAAATTAAAAGAGTTAGAACTGATAATGGCCTAGAATTTACGTCCAATCATATGCAAAATTTCTATAGTGAATGAGGCATAGTTATGGAACTATCTTGTACCTATACCCCTCAACAAAAGGGAGTGATAGAAAGGAAACATAGGCACATTTTAGAAATAGCTAGAGCTTTAAAATTTCATGCTAATTTACCTATTATGTTTTGGGGTGAATGTGTTCTTATTGCAGTTTATATAATTAACAGATTACCTACTAAGATCCTAAACAACAAAACACCTTATGAAGTCATTTTCAATAAGAAACCAAATTATGAGCATTTAAGAGTGTTTGGTTGTTTAACATATGTCTTAAAACCCAAGAAAGATGGGAAATTTGATGAAAGGGGAAGAGCCAATGTTTTCATTGGATATCCTGTTGGCCAGAAAGGCTATAAAACCTTTGACATTGAAAAGAAAGAAATACATGTGTCAAGAGATGTAATTTTCTTTGAGAATGAGTTTCCTTTCAGAAAGTTGAATCAACAAGGAAGGCAACACTTGAATAAACTCATCACTTATGAAGATGAGACAAGACAGACACAACATGAAGCAAGGCAATTGCATAATATTGTTCAACAAACAGAACAAGATGACAGAACAACAGAAACACAAGCTGTACATGATGTTGTGCAGGAACAGCAGAGACAAAATGATCAGGTCATGACTCAACAACAGACTAGACACAATGAAAGGGTGAGACAACTTCCAAGTCAATTGAAAGACTATGAGGTGGAATTGCCCTCATCTATCATGGCACCAATGTCTGGTTTAACTTCATCTCTTTACCCTTTGTCTAGCTATTTGTCATATAATAAGTTTACACATTCACATCTAGCCTTTTTAGCTGCCTTCTCTTCCAGAGATAAGCCAAAGAACTTTCTACAGGCGGTAGCTCATAAAGAATGGAGGGAAGCAATGATGAAGGAGATTGAGGCATTGGAAAAGAATGAGACTTGGTACTTGGAACATCTTCCACCAGAAAAGAAGGCTGTGGATTCAAAGTGGATCTACAAGGTCAAATACAAACCCAATGGTGACATAAAAAGGTACAAGGCAAGGTTGGTTGCAAGAGGCTTTACACAAGTGGAAGGTGAAGATTTTCATGAGACCTTTGCACATGTGGCAAAGCTAGTAACCATGAGGTGTCTCCTCACTATAGCAGCAAAGAAAGGATGGCATATTCACCAATTGGATGTGAATAATGCCTTCCTTCATGGAAATTTGACTGAAGAGATTTATATGAAAATTCCTCAAGGGTTTGCAA
This sequence comes from Echinosophora koreensis, assembly GCA_035048595.1. Classification (NCBI taxonomy): domain Eukaryota; kingdom Viridiplantae; phylum Streptophyta; class Magnoliopsida; order Fabales; family Fabaceae; genus Echinosophora; species Echinosophora koreensis. The sequence goes on from JAPCYP010000094.1 coordinate 1,420,802, forward strand.
AGAAGGGAGACAACAGGATATGCAAATTGAGGAAGTCAATTTATGGACTACGCCAAGCTTCCAGAAACTGGTATAAAAAAAAATCACAAATGCTTTGAACACAATTGGTTTCAACCAATCAAAGGTAGATCACTCACTATTCATTTATGATAAACAATGAGTCTTCATGACAGCTCTCATATATGTGGATGATGTCATCTTGGCAGGAGATAGCTTGGATTTCATGAACAAAGTAAAATTGCACTTGGACAAGATGTTCAATATAAATGATCTAGGAATGTTAAAATACTTTCTAGGCATTGAAGCCTCAAGAACAAAGGGAGGAATTGTACTTAGTCAAAGAAAGTACGCCCTAGATATCCTAAAGGAGACTAAGATGGAAGAGTGTAGACCAAGCAACTTTCCAATGAAGCAAAACTGCAACTTGAGAATCAGTGACAAAGTTCCTGATGCAGATGCAACAAGGTATAGAAGATTGCTTGGCAGATTACTATACTTGACTGTGACTAGACTCGACATCACATATGCAGTAAATACACTATGCCAATTCATGACAGCTCCTAAACAAATTCATATGGAAGCTTTGGAAAGAGTTTTGAGATACTTGAAGAAGACTTCAGGGCAAGGGATTCTGCTGTCAAGAGAAGATAATCTCAGTCTGCAGGCTTATTGTGATGCAGATTGGGAGGAATGCCCCAACACTCGAAGGTTTTGTACAGGCTACATGATTCTCCTTGGTGATGCTCCAATCTCATGGAAGACTAAAAGGCAATCTATTGTAGCTAAGTCTTCAGCCGAGGCAAAGTATAGATCAATGGCAGCCACAGTGAGTGAGTTGATCTGGTTGAGATGGCTCCTGACAGAATTAAATACTTCTCAAACAGGTCCAACACAGTTGTTTTGTGATAACCAGGCTGCATTGCACATAGCAATGTGTAACACCCCCCTTGGGCATTACATGACTAACACATTTCAAAAAATAAAATACTTAAATAATAGCTGGTTTTGCTTTCGGAAAATAAATTTATATAAGTACTTAAATACAGGTCTATAACTTTTACAAAAATTTCGATAGAGTCTCCCCTGTAATTTTAACATCCCAAACAAAAACACCTGCCTATATATTTATATTTTCATACAAAAGAAAGGCTCCCCGAGCCATAAACATACATACTTATCAGTAATACGCCTTAAAACTTAGGCTGGTCGTTCTAAAAGACATCCATAAACATAACAGTAATCCAATAAAAGACTCTCAGAGCCTTAATACAAATAAATATGAAACTTCCCCAAAGCTAAGCTTGACTCGATAGACTAAGCTGGTCGTACTATGAGACTCTTACTGGAAAAGACCTCCATGGTAATTCCAGTTACTCAACCTTCGTTAAGGGTCGAGACTAAACCCTCCGATGTAGGGCAGAGAACACCTCGGTATCACCTGTAGTCACGTACCAAAGTACGACACAAAACCACACAGATGTATTGCAAAGGTGAGTTACCAATATATGAGTTTAAACATAGCAGTCATATATTTAACATCATAAACAACATTGAAATATCAAAGTAACAACTCATATAAATATAATGATATTCATATCATAAGATTGTTCAGAATTAAGATTTTATTTGTAAGTTTTCTGTTAACACTTCAATATTCACTTTCTAACTCAATCTCCGGACATCCTAACTTCCCTTCCTCGAGTATGATAGGCCGCGATAATTCCTATAACACAATTGTTTCGCATTGGGTGGCCTCTCCACTGGGTCCTTTCCCCAATTGTTCTAGGATTTCGCGTATCACCTAAATAAGATTTGTTAGTCCCCTATTGAGTACATTTCGTGCAGGGTAGCCGATTTCCACGACAAGAGGTTGCAAAGCCCTAAGCATTTTGTGGAGTTCAAGCCCGAATGTCCCTAAAGACCCAAAAGCCCAAGAATATGCCTTTGGTCCGTAACTATCAAATTTGTCAGTTCACCCTATGTGAAACTGTAACTCGATGGCACGTCTGCCAGATCATCTTTCAGATATTAGACTTTTAATATCAATTTGAGTTTTGAACTCTCTAAAGATTTTTCAAAAATCTTTTATCAACAGACACTAGTCCGACGTCTCGAAATTCTAGGTCCTTAACAGGAGGAAGGCTAGTCCGGCTTCACTGTAATCAGAATCCAGTCTGAAACCTCAGCACAGAAATCTAGTCCTTTTCTGTTTCCTTTCCACTTTCCAAAGAAAGCCAAAAATCATGTTTTCCACTTTTCTATGTTCATATATTTTTTTATAAAACAAGGTTTCTCCTTTATAAGCCATGCTTCAACCAATCTCAAAATATTCATCAACATAATTGATCACATATATATATACATATTCATCAAATAACCATATAGTTTCAGATCTCAATATTACATAACACATATATGTATATATATATTCACAGTCATTCCACATATTATTAATTATTACATGCAGTTCATAACATTAAATATATAACGGCTAATAACTCCTCAGGCTTACTCCCTTTACCTTTGAAGACCAGAAAGGATCCTCTCTTTGACGCATTCAATAGTCGGCTTCCCTCACCACGAAGCTGCTCAGGTTTCAAACCCCAACTCGACATTCCCGTTTCCTCTAAACAACTGTCAACTCCCGAACAATATAGAATCTGTTTCCCCAAAGCAACCACAACCGCAACGACATCCCGGAGAGGGAGTTAAAACATTTTCCACAACCAGACGAATCACATAATTAGCTACTCATCATCAAATGCTCACTCTAAGTTGATTTAAATACTTAATTTCACAAATACATAACTAATTTCAATTAAAAATCAGATTGGGGCATAGGGCTCCTAAACACAAGTTGGGGAAAAATCATTTGATATAAGGATAATAAAATTAACTTAACAGAGCACTAATTTACAGTCCCAATTGCATAAAAACATGTTTAATTTCAAGAATATAATCTGAAATCAAAGAGCTAAGGTTAGGGTTCCAAATTGGGGTTTTTTGAAAATTAACAAGGAAAGATGAAATTCATTCACCTAAGATGAGGAAGAAACACTACGACGGCGGCCTGAGGCGGTGGTGACGGCGGCAGTGCGTCGGAGGGGCGGCGGTGTTTTTGGACAGCACCATAAATCCAACAAAAATAAGAGTCAAGCCTCATGGAAGAAGAAAGGAAGGTCCAACATCACTAAGAGGTGGAGAACCACCATTAATGGCGGTTTGGGAAGCTTACCTCGGCAGAGCTCGCGGCGGTTTTGAAGCAGACCGGTACCAGACGCGAGTGGCTCCAATCTTGCACGCAGGAACACGAGCGTCATCCTCCCATCAGTGAGCAGCGGCCGGCGAGTCCCTTGAGGCGGCGCGCGGTCTGGAGAAATGGAGGAGAACACGACTTGTGGTGGAGAGGAAGAAGGAAATGGGTGGATGTGGTGCTCTGCTGAGAAGAGAAAATAACAGGTGAAGAAGAAATAAAGAGAAGGGGAGAACGTGCGTGTCCGTGAAGGAAGAGGAGAGAACATCTATTTGTTTCATTTTTCTTTTCCTTTAAAAGGTGATAAGTATCAAAACGAGTAGTAAAAATGGAGCCTAAAAATAAACATGTTTTTCGCTTTTTGAATCTAAAAATAAAGGGTGACAAATATATACTTTCAAAATTTGAAATATTTTTCTAAACAAATACTAATAGTAACAATAACATTTTATTGTCTAGTAAACGTGCATGTACTGAAATAAAGCAGTGCTAACGCACTTTAATAAAATCATTTTAAATGAGTATTTAAAATTACTCAAACCAAACCACATAAAATAATTATCCAGATAATTAACCAATCCAAATTAAATAATATAACATATATATCTTTACTGTTATTGAAGAATAGTAAAAATCCGAGTGTTACATAATGAATCCTGTTTTTCATGAAAGAACCAAACATGTTGAGATGGACTGTTATTTTTTTCGAGAAAGAGTTCAATCAAAAGACATAGAGCCCGTGAAGATTGGAACTAGAGACCAGATAGCAGAAGTGCTCACAAAACCTTTGGGTAGGGACAGATTTGAACTTCTAATTCCCAAGTTGGGCATCATAAATTTGCATGCACCAACTTGAGGGGGAGTGAAGAAAGAGTAAAAGTTAGTTAGTTTATTAAAAGAGGTTAGTTCTATTAGGTTGGTTTTTATTGGATAAGCTAATCTGCTAACTACCTTTTGTTTTATCTTTAGAGGCTATGACTGAGTTATAAATACAACATTAGCCTCACTCTTGTAAACGGATCTTATCATTCAGTAAATGAAATATCAGATTATCATTCATGAATTTTACAATTTGTTTCTTTTGAAATCTAAATTGGACCTTTAACCTGGTAAAATTTAGATTTAGATTTAGATTTGTTGTCTTCAAGTACCAATTTGCAATCAATTGGAGCCATTTTCAACATAATTTGTATTACATTCCTATTCTATTCTGTTAGTGATTAGTCTTTCAATCCTAACCTTAAGCTATACCACTCGAAATCAAACATTTTTTTCTTTTATGCATGACTGTTTATTTATTTTAGTGTTATATTGTTTTTTGTGCAGAAGTTGAAGTATTCTCCAAACTTTTCAAGCAATGATCATAGTAGTTGATGCTGCGATTGGGGTGCATGTAAGTGCCTCTAATCATGTGTTGTTGCCAATTTTTTTTCAAGCATTTTCACAATTTTTGCTTTAATTTGTATTTAGGATAATTATATTGGAATTTTTTATTTTTTTTTTTGAAGAAGGATATGTTATTAAGATATACACCAGGGTCGATCATTCAGTGAAGTTGCTAAAGCAGCAGCTCTAGACCCTCTAAAAAATTTCTAATTTTGCAAGGGCTTTAGGCCTCCAAAAAAGTCTCAACCTGAATGTATATTTTGTTATCTACAAGCGTGGTTGCAAATACACATATAATAAATATTTACATCAATCATAATAATTTTACTTTAAAAATAAAAAATTACAATAAAAATAAATTTTAAATATTATATTATTTTTATAAAAAATCTTATTAATTTTAAAAATGCCTCACTCAAAATTCGCTTTAGGTCTCAATATATGTTGAGCCGACCCTAATATACACAATAGTTTCTTTTGATTGGTTTGTAAACAAATTGTTTGATTTTGGTGAAACCTAATTTCTTAATATAATTATGCGGGATATCAACGATACATATATTATATTATTGAAATGAGTTAGGTTTAATCTGAAATATGACTGTGTTAAGTCAATCTGAAATATGACTCTAGTATGGATCGATCCTCTTCCAAATAACTTTAGTCCAAGCTGGGTTATTAAAGCCAAATTGGATAATAAGCATCCTAATTAATTGACTTAACATTAATATGATTCAAAAGTTTTTTTTTTCTTTGGTTGAGTTATATGGTACAAAAGTTTAAACTCATGAGTTAATCCAATTATATATAGGGATGTAAATGGGGCGGGGTGGGTACGGGTAGTAGCCCGCACTACCCATCCCATTGAATGAATTTCATATCCGTCCCCATATTATATCCGTGTGGGTATCCATTTTACGGATTTTAAATAATTTTATTAATATTTGCGGGTATCTATGGATATCCATAGATATTCAAACACCTCACAAAATTAATGAATATTAGACTACTTTTTTATTCAAACACCCCTATCTCGACACCATCAACACATAAGCATTAATTCATAATCATTAATCTAAAAGCAATAATCCATAACACAAAAATTGAACAAAAGCAATAATATTTAACACAATGATCCATACGGCTTGGGAATGATAGGGTTTGGGTGCTATGGCTGCCAAATTTCAAAAAAATCTTAAGTGTAGTGAAAAAATAAGGCATTTGGTTTATATATGTAAAGGAGTATTTTAGTAATTTCACCGTAGTGGGTACTCGCGGGTATAGATACTACAATACCAGCCCCCTCCCCATTAATAAGCGGGTGCAAAAAATATCCATTTATTTTATCCGTGGATATTCATTAAGGTATCCATTTTCTATCCGTTACAGATATTATCAGCGGATAATCGTGGGTACGGGTAAATTTTACATATCTAATTATATATAACACATTGTGCGAACACCAAATTTTGTCCTATATTTATTTAATCTAATTTTTATTTTTATTTTTTATTTTTCAGGAAAATAATAAAGGAAAAGAAGAAGAAAAAAGAAAGAAAGAAGAAAGCAAAAGAAAAAGGAAAAGAGTAGCAGCTAAAGAAATCAAAGTCAGAAGAAGAAGAAGAAAATAAATAAAAAAGAAGATAGGGCTCAGAGCACTCTAAGCCCAACACCATCAGACTAAAAAAAAAAAGGGCCAATACCCTCACAGACCGGGTCGACCGCGACCCAGTTTCCTGACCAGCTCCAGTTAATTTTTTTTCCTCCTTCTCCTCCATTTCAACCCTAGCCGCCACCCTCTTCAGCAACAGACAAGAAATCATCTCTTCTTCCTTATCCATGGCACAAAGAGGCCTCCCTCTCCCTCCATACCTTCATTATTTTTTATTCTCTTCCTTCTCTTCTAACAGTGCCGCCCCCTTCTCCTCCCATCATCACCATTTTTCTCTTTTCTCTTCCTTACTTCATGCCTTCATCGCCCCTCTGCTCCCTTTTTCTTGATACCACACGAAATCACCTTCCATGTCCTCTCTCACTCGCATGGCCCCACTCCCATGTGCTTCCCTGTTTCGTTTCTAATACAAGACTGGAGGATAATGTAAAAAATTGCGGCTCAGGGCAAGTTGAACACGCAGCAACTACAAAAGATGGAAAAAAAATAATTATTTCAGAGCAAAAGCAAGGAGATAAAGTCATCTGAACACCTTTCAATCCATCTGCAGCGCATCAGAGACATTAAATAGCATTAAAATCGCCATTAAGGGAGCTGCAAGTAGGAGGAGATCTTCTGCTATAAAAGGGGCGTGAAGGAACAAGAGAAAGGGGGGCCGAAAATTTTCTGGTTTGAACATCTCTGAGGTCAAAAAAATTTCTGAGTGTTAGAGTTTGAGATTGTTCAGTTCTGAGTGCTGCTTTCTTTGAGTTCGAAAACTTTCTAAGAAAAGAGTGTGCGAAGCTCTCTGTATTGTGATTTGTTTTCTGAAACTTGAGAGATTTCTCCTTTGTTGTTTTCTGGGGAATCCTATTTTGTAAACTGAAACAGTGGTCCAAAACTTTGAAAGGATTCATAGCTTGGTAATTATACTACCTTCAATATTGTTTTCTGTTAAGGAATCACAGTAGCTATGTAAATTCACGACTTTTCTGATAAATGATATATATGTATTCAGTGTTATGCTCCTTTTTGAATCTGTTTCTTTTAAATGCTTGGAGCCTGTCATGTAGTATATTTTCATTGTTAACTGCATACTGGAATTAGCCAAATTGTGCAGGTGTCCTATCATGTAATGCATACTGATTTTTTTTTTATGATACCGAGTTGCTGCCTTTGGTGTGCATTCCATGTTATTTGCCAAATTCAAACCTTGACCATCAATCAATTTTCTGTTCATGTGACTAGTCTGTTTTTTTTTTTTTTTTTTTATGAAAAGCATTTGGTTATGTTCTGTATACATGCTGTTTGATAAAAAATCATCATAGTTTGGCTTTGGTTATTGGTTAGTGGGATGCTGCTTGTGATACTATACTGGTTAGTTGATTCATGCCAAAGTAGGATGAGTGGTAATACTCATTTGCACAAAGAACATGTTTGTTTATCCATGATTTGAATTTCTTTTTGTCTTGAATCTTAGAGACCACACAAGCTGAGTTTGATGTAACATGTAAAAAGGATGTGTGCAGGTGATTATATTTTTATGTATTATTTTGAAACATGTTACTAGCAAATTGCAAATGTCTTGCTGCTGATTTTTTATGGGTGCCTAAATTTGATTTTGCTTTCATCTACATCAGCTGGTTTTGTGTAACAAAGTTGGAAAACTTACTTGGAATGCCCTGAGAAATGTCTTTCTTCATCTGATAGCAGTTTTGGGGTTTAGTTAGATTTTGGTGTTGTTTTGTTTGAAAGGCAGAATACTAAGTTACCTTTCTTTGCTTTACTCATTTTTTTTTAACTCTCTAAAGCATGAATAAATGTTTCATTAATTCTCATGTAATTATAATTGCAAAATGTGTCTTGGTTTAAAGAATCATAACCAAAAGGTAAGGCTTTCGATGATGATTTATTTGGCTCTAAAGTTGTTTTTAATGCCTAATGAATTTGTTTATGCTAATCTCCTCTAGCTACCTTTTTTTTAGAAAAGGATGAAGATAGGAAATATAGAAACAAAATCTTGTGGTTACTACTTTTGTTAGTCGCATGCTTGTGTTAAAAATCAGTTCCTTTTGCTCACTTGAGTTTTTTTTTAATGATTTTTAAGTAGCCATTGTGAATGATGTTGATGTTAATGAAATTGTGAATGATTTTTTTAAGAGCATTAGCAAAAATCGTCTTTTTTATCTTTGCAAATGAGTAATAGTTCTTGTTCTTGTTCTTTACTTGTTCTTTGTAAAGGTGAACTCACAGTATCCGTGTACCTCTTGTAAATAAAATCCAAACGATTTCTCTTATTATATGTTTGGACTACATTTGCGAGTAATAAAAAGAGCCAACTTAATTTTAACAAAATTTGTTGGCACCAAAATACAATTTTTTTTTAAACGTGAACAATAACAATCACAAATTCTTTTTTTGGAAGAACAACAAAAAAAAAAAAGTCCTTTTGCTATCTCAAAAATAAAATAAATAATTTTTTTTTTGTAAAGAAAAAGGATCAATTTAGTGTACACTTATTGATTTCTCAGTCGTTCGAAAGATGTCTAAGTTTCTACAGTTTGACATCTCCAAAATTTATTTTTATAAAATAAAAGTTCTTTTTATACTAAAAAATAGCTATTAAATTTTTTCAAGTCTCAAATTAATAAATATTCAAGGGAATTAATTTAGTCGTACGACTTTGTGATTCCTTAATCATTCGAGAGAAGACGAAGCTTATATAGCTTGATCTCTCAAAATCTAACTTGTAGAAATAAAAAATTTCTTTACGCCAAGACGTAAAATTACGAGCGTTGCCTTACAGAAAAATGAAGAAAAAGATCAATTTATTCGTAACGACTTATTGATCCCACAAATCCGAGCTATTTTAACTATACGGTTTAATGGCTCATTTTTTTTTTGATTTTTAATAAAAGGGGTAATCTTAATTTGTACGATCTAAGGGTAACCGTCGTAACGACGGATGCTCTAGGGTGCCGTGGGGATAATTACCCATGCCTTCCCTAGACATAATCGACTCCCGAACCCTATTATTTCTATTTAAAAATAAAGATTAGTCACTTTTCAAAAAGGGTTTTCCCAATGTTTCACTACAAAAAACATTGGTGGCGACTCCATTCTCGAGAAGGAAAAAATTATATGATTCCCTTCTCCTCGATTTTCGGTCGCGACACATTGCTTTGTTTTTATTTTGGCATGTAACACATTTTCTTTTTAATAATGTTTGAACTTTTTTTCATATTGTCTTGAACCCACTGACATCTGGAAAATCCTAACAATTCTGAATGAAAATTTTAAAAAGTTGAATGAGGTAGAGACTAGGGAAAATTAATGTTTTTTTTTTTTTGAGTGCCAATTAAATGTTTAATATGTCAAATGGTTTAAATTTATTAATAATTCATTTGAATGAGGTAGAGACTAGGACATCTGCGTTGTATGCTAGCTCCTATTTCTTTTACATTGCTCCTAGTTATATTGGAGACATTATTACGAATGAATTGCCATAAGAGAGAAACTTTAACTTACCCACCCCATGTATCTCACTTCTCACCTCATCTAATAATCCCAATAAATTCTAAACTTTGTACTACCTAACAAATATTCTTCTGTTATAGAATTGTTAGGATTGTGTACATGTATTGTTAGGATTGAGTTTAACTTATCCTTAGCTTAGTTTAAATTCAAATATTTGTATTGTATCTCTATAAATTCTCTTGTAGCTATCTGATTTGATTTAATGCAAATATTATTCAATCCATTCCTCTATACTTCTATAGTAAAATGAGGAGTGCTAGCAACAAATCCTCTGTCACACCCTTTTAGACACACCCACTTCCACCTAACCATCTCTTAACCTTTAACTACTTGATCAGGTTTTTAAAATTTAATTACTTTTTAAAAATAAGTATTTTTTTCTCAATAAAAAATTGTTTTTCCTTTTTTCCGTTGACTCCTGTCTTCCTCATACCGTTGGAGCATCTGGTTTGCCCCGCTTGCTTGCTCAAGTCGTCACTCCTCCGAGAACTCCTATTTTCTTCAGTGAACGCACTGTGAGATTTTGCACAGGGGCAATAGCACTTGATCTAAGGGCTTCGCATCATGTTTATTAGTTAGCTTTTTTGTATTCTCCTTTTTTTTTCACTATTCTCTCTCACAAAAAAAAAAGCAATAACACTTGATAAAAGGAGGAACAGGTGAGTCGAGCAAAACCAATTCCTTCAAGTATTTGAAACGTTGATGCAATATGTGGACAAACTGCAAGATAAAGGAGAGAAAACACCACCGTAGTGAAAAAATTTTCCATCATTTTTTTAAAGACTCACCGACCCAACCCTTGCTTCTCCTAGCCGAAAATATTGTAACCTCCAAGGACAAAAACAAAGCTTCAGTAATGCTCCGACTGTGCGAAGAAGACAAAACTTCAGAAGATAAAAAAAAAAAAGAACTTTTTTATTTTGAGAAAATATGTTTATACTTTTAAAAAATAATTAAATTTTAAAAACCTGATCAACTGGTTAACAAGTCAAGAGATGGTGAGGTGAACCAATAAGAGAGGGTGTGTCCAAAAGAATGTGACAAAGGGTGTGATGCTAGCACCTCTAGTAAAATATACTTCACTCAATCATCAATATATATCTTTCAAAGGCAAATTTATTTCAAGGACATACATAAAATGAAAAAGGTTATAATAAACAAAGCAGAATGAAAATTATTGATATAAGTACATATATTTAATACTATACACAAAATATGTTCCTTCACTTGTCTCGTAGCCTGCTTAAACAGAGACTTGGACCGAGTAAGGTAAATAAGACGAGGTGAATTGAAATTGCCATGCCTCCTTAGCCCACAAGACTATATGCTTCTAAGTTGTAACAATTGCATGTGAGTCCAACTTCATATCTTCAATCAAAACAGATAAAGCATTGTGACAACCGATAATGCAACAATGAGCACAAAAGAAGCAAAGCCTTGTGAGGTTGAAGCTGCAGAAGTAGAAGTAGGAAGAGAAGAAGCAGAAGACGATGACGATGACGATGGTGATGACGATGACGACGACGACGACGACAACGACGGTGATGAAGCAGAGGAAGAAGGTGAATTCCCATTCCCTATTGTAATCTTCACCTTCATGCCTTGACTGCAGTGACCCAAGGTACCACAGGTGAAGTACCTTGTTCCTGGCTTGTCCAATTTGACTACATCGTTACCACTGCTCATTGTGTTCACTGGGCTGCCAATATTACAACTCTTATAGTCACTCTCGCTTCCTAGTTCAACCACACTATGCAAAGAAGAGTACTTGAAAACTGCAAAGAAATAAAATAAAGCAAAACATAATATTAATCACATTTATCAAAAGGTAATGATCTTCAATATGAAAAATTTGGATGAAGATATGCTATCCTTTGTCTCCTACCAATAATATTTTGTCACATATTCTATTTTTTATATTACTTTTAATTTATGTGACAAGATATTATTGATATATGGGGGACAAGACGTGATACATCAAAATGAGACAACAAATTTTTCATTCGAAGAATTTCCGTAAGAAATCTGACCAATGCATAATACACTGACACGTATGTCATTTTTTCTCCTTTTTACCCACTTTGAAGGGTTATAATGGTTATCACAAATTTGTTAATTTTTGGCACAAGATACTTGCAAATTAAATAGCACCCTTCTTTATCAAATCAGCATTGAACAAAAAATATTCCAATTCTAGTTTTTAGAAAAGAATTTCTTTCGACTTATGCAAAAGGTGTAAATGAAAGAGCTCAAATTAATTATGGGTAAGAAACATTGTAAACATACCTAGTTGATCTCCAACCTTAAATGTTTGACCTGAAGTCCATGAGTTGAAGTCTGTGGATTGACCCCAACCTTGGCTTCCACCAACACCATGTTGCGCTGCCAAGGCCTCCTTTGCAATTAAGGTAGCAACCAGTACCAAGAAAATTGTGTTCATGTGCCCCATTCTTCTTCTTCTTCTTCTTCTTACTAATGTTTTGGTCACTTGGGTTCTGTTTGAGCATATTGCTATAATTCATCCCTATTTATATGCAATATGAAAAACACCCTAGGCCACAGTACTTACATATAATAAGCTATTTCTTTATATTATTATACATGTTGAAAGCAATATTAAATTGTGAGTAGTTGTGCAGTGACTTGTTAGTAAATACAATGAATTGTGAGTAGTTTGGCTATTTCTTTGATTACAGGGCAAACAAATGGTGCAATGTTGTAAAGCATCGTCCTTTTTCAGTGTTTGGAACGGGGAAAGCATTCTATGGTGGGTAAAGGTTGTTACATGTAAAAGCTTGGCGTTCAAACAAAGTTATCATGAATCATTTCTATAGTGATAGCAAGTCTTGATGCTCAAATTTTTATCTAGGTGACAGATAACGGCCAAAAGAAGGAGGGCTAATATATATATATATATATATAGGTTTAATTACTCTGTAGGTCCCTATACTTTTTGGGAATTTTCAAATAGGTCCCTATACTTTTAAAATTTGTAATTAGGTCCCTGAACTATTATTTCATTTGTAATTAGGTCCCTATACTAAAAAAATTTGTAATTGGGTCCTCGAACTTTTATAAAGTTTTCAATTGGGTCCCTGAACTAAAAAAGCTTTTAATTGGGTCCCTGAACTTATATAAAATTTTCAATAGAGTCCCTGAGGTAGGATTCCGTGAAAAGGTCTTTAAGTCTGCTGATGTTAAACGTGACCTGGAATTCCCCCAAATTTGTATTTAGGGTTGCAGGAGACCAAAATGTTGAGTCAGAGAACTAAAACTTGACCTGTGATTGCTTTTCCTCCATCTGAACAAATAGTTCATTCCTTCACCGATTTATGTTTTACGGTTGTGTATCTTTTCCTTGAAATAATTTCATCCAAAATAGTTTCTTTACTTGCAACTTATTATATCCACTTCATCTTGTTACATCTTGCTATATTTTATTGTGATAATATCTCAAGGTTCATCTTCCACCTAAACTACTCTTAAATAGCCGGCTTGGATGAAATCAGTTATATTCCGTCCAATTTAACATATCACTAACGAATTTTATAATTTAGGGACCCCATTGAAAATTTTATATAAGTTCAGGGACCCAATTAAAAACTTTTTTAGTTCAGGGACCCAATTGAAAACTTTATAAAAGTTTAAGGACCCAATTACAAATTTTTTTAATATAGGGACCTAATTACAAATGAAATAATAGTTCAGGGACCTAATTATAAATTTTAAAAGTATAAGGACCTATTTGAAAATTCCCAAAAAGTATAGGGACCTACAGAGTAATTAAACCATATATATATATATATATATATGGATATTATTGATTTTATCTAGTCTATTAGCAGAAAAAAGCATTTCTTGCTTTGAAATAGATATATTCAATCTATTTTATTGAAGAAATTTTGGACGCAACACGTTTTCATTTGTCTGCCTGATGCAATTTCATTTATCACATTATGAAATTTTGTAACTAAATGGAAGACCTCCTATAGTTTTTAAGGGTGTTTGACTTAAATCTCTCTGCAGGCATGGATGTGAAATAAACCCAACCATTATCTTGAATTGGCGTTTATTTGTTTTCGTGTAGACTAAGGAGACAGGCTAGTTGGGCCATGTTGCAATTCATGGGTTTTGCTGAAAGTGGTCTTCTTGCTTCAAGTATATGGTGGCCCAAGTATATGACTATTATTTTTTTCCATTTTTGGGCAGCTTTTTTTTTTTTTTTTTTTTTTTTCTCTTGATACCCATGTGATAGGTGCGAAATATCCACCATCATTAACAGTGGTTAATCTCCGCCGGGGAACCTGAAGACACATAAGGTGGGTGCCTCCCAACCAGGTTTTTTCATTTGTTATTTAAAAACTTCCTTTCATTATTTTTTATTCAAATGGATTTACAAATAAAATAGTTATATAACAAGATCAAGTTAATTAAAATAATTAATAAATTTATTAAATTTAAAAGGATAATATATAGATTACACATCAAGACAAAAGGTCCCATAAAATTCTGTGGGGGAGTAAAGTAAAGTTGCAAAACCTCGATAGAGTAGGAGACAAGTTGTGCAACAAGTGTCTCAAAAAGGTTACAGAAGTTGGAATAAGTACCTATATGAAAAGTGTAATAAGATGGTGGTTACAGTTCCAGATATAAATTGTTTCATTTTCTGATTTAAAGTACATGGGTAACATTTATTAATATTTTAGAGTTCTATTTTGTTGGTTTAAGTTACATGCATGTTAAAGTAATTAATGAGACGAGACCAACTACTTTTATATTGTTTGATTATGTTATGTCTCAATACTTAGGAAAGTCTTTGTTTCTCAAGCGCCCTCTCCTTCGTGGGCGATTTCCAGCGACCTTCTCATTTGCAAATCTCGGCCCTCCCTTCTGCGGATTCCGACCATTTGTGGAGATGTGATACTCGCCTCACCAGAGAGTTCCCAGACAACATATGGAACAATGTCGACAAGTCTCAGGCTCACAGCTGACTTGGGATTGTTCCCGTAGGTAAGAGGAGGAGGAGCACACAGTTCATGTCTGATTGCCGACGACATCGGATTGTGGTGAGCAGTGATGAGTACGTATGGGAGCTGAGGGTGAGAGTTTATAGGCGTTGTTACAACAAAAGCGAGGGTCGTTCCAGACACCCATACCATTGAGGGTATGGCTTTGCCATATGTGTATGTAGGGATATAAGCCTCAGTGAGCTTATTTTATATTTTGGATGTGTTTTTGAGAGGCGGGTTGGGAATGTCTAAGACCTTCTATGTATCTTTCTTTGACCAGTTTCTGTACCTTTTCTTTACCAGTGTCTGTATAGTTGGCTAGGTTATGGTCCTTATGTTGGGACTGGACATACTCTGATAGATCTTTGTAAATATCATGTATACATGTGGTGTTTATCGTTGTGCATGTTTCAAATGTTTTAATTCTTTACAGTTCTTTATATTATAATAATTTCGACTAGAATAAAGTGCACTAACGATAATAACGGATTAAGGTTTCGTTAATTAGGTTCTTCTTTAATTGAACATCGGTGTGTCTCAATGACAACACGACAGAGAAACAAAATCCATCAGAATGTGCAGGATGGCAAGCTGAGACGTGTGGTCGTATTCTCCATACCAAGCATGGTCGGACAGCGACCAGACGTTGGGTTGAGGCGGCGACGCGATGGATCTCACGATAGAGCTGGAATCACGCTTGAGAGTCAGCGAGGCGATGCTGGAATGCGTGGTCGTCTTCCTTCCTCTAAGAGGCAGTCAGATGATGCTCCAACGATGCTCGCACGCTGGCTGTGTCTAGAGAGATGGATGAGAGAAATCTGAAACTTAGAGAGGGAGAGAAGAGAGAAGAAAACATGTATGGTCTGAAAGAAAGGAAGAATAAGATAGGGTCTGTTTGGATTGGCTTATAAACAACTTTTCTGGGCTTATCTTCTAGCATAAGCACTTGTAAGAGTGTTTGTGAGAGCTTATGGAAACAACTTATGACATGTCCAGAAGCTGTTTTTAGCTTATTTTTATAAGCTCTCAGGATAGCATATGAAAACAACTTATAATATATATGAAAACAGTTTAACTATAGAAATAGTTTATACATAAGCGCTTATATGAAAAGCGTTTAATTACACTGTTTATCCAAACAGGCCCAAAAGAGAAAAAGAAAGAGAAAGAAATAGGGAAGGACATGGTCGACTAAGGCACCAGGGAAAAGAAAGAGAAAAGCCCTTTTTTCAATTATTTTTTTAATTTAAAATATAATAAAATCTGAAAATAAGTTTTTCCCAACCATTGGTCAAAAAAAAAAAAAATTCCTCTAACCATATTATTTAAGATAATATTTTTTTAAACAAAGGATAACAGTGTAACATTATTGTCTAGCAAGCGTGCTTTAACAATGCGAAGTTAATGCACCTAATAAAATATTTTAAATGAGTAAATAAAATTACTCAAACTAAACAACATAAAAATAAATTAAACATATATATAAAAATTGGGATGTTGCAATTTATCTTCCATAACCAATTTTTTCACATGAACAATTGTATGTTGCAATGTTAAGTATAACGTTATGACATGGTTTGAAGATATTGATATGTGACAATCAAGGTCACATCTCAAGGTCCACCTCAAATGTAGTATACAAAGAAGTATTTCAGAATTTAACATGGGCAATTTACAAATTGTTTATTATATTTATTTTGTACATTTTTCATATCTTCTTATCATTATTTTGTCTATTTTTTTAATATGTACGTGTGATTGGTAACACCCGATTTTTCATGTTAAGCCTTTAAATGCTTATGTGTGTGCTTTATATGTTAAGTTTGACCTTAGGAGTGTTATGAAGGGCTAAGTGAGATGTTGAGGCTTAAAATCCCTTTCTGGTACATGAGCATGGCCATGCTCATGTATCAGCATGCCCGTGCTTAGGCACGTGTCTTGTGGCTGCCTGAGGTTACCTGAGCCACAAGCACGACCGTGCTCAAGGGGAGTATGGCCGTGTCCGAAATACGAGCTTTTTGACGAGAATGTTGCAAGCCCGTGCTTAAGTGAGCACGACCCCGTGCTCATGTTAAGCACAACCGTGCTTCGAGGTGCCGGCCGTGCTCAGGTCTGAAGTTATATAAGCAGTGCAGTCCGTGAGGGTTTCGAGTAAAACCCTCACATTGGCACTTTGGGTAATCCTAGTGTGATAGAAACCTCTCCCCTTTCCCTTCCCTTGAACCCTTTGAAGTTCTTAGTGTTCTTGAGTCCGTTTGGGAGAAAAGTCACACGTACTAGTGCCATTAAGGTAACGTGTTCATCCCTCTATTAATCTCTTTTCCTAGTTTTTGGATTTGGGATTAATTGGTTGTTCTTATGTGTTTGACCAAGACTTGAAGAGTTCATCGAGCCGCTCGAGGAAACAAGAGTAGTTTCGTTTATACTTAGCAAATGGGCTTAGATCTTCATACCAGGTATGTAGAGAAGGGATAGTATGAACTGTAGGCATTGGGGGTAGTGTAAGATGAAGGGTTAACGCATGACCCTATTTGTTTACTATTTGCTTAAACGATATTTGTTTATTATATGACTATTGTCAATTTTCTCTACTAGTTGGCATGCTTTAATTGCAAGCTGTTATGATGATGTTATTGCCATGAATGAATGATGATGTTATTATGTTGTGATTGAGTGTGTGGTTGTTAAGGCTGTTATACCAACGTTGATGTTAATAAGACTCTAATTAAATAATAGGGCTTATTAATAACGTTAAGACATAAAAAGATTTTAACAATGATGAATAAAAGTAAGGGATGTTTTCCCAATGTTCATAAGACATGAACCGTAGTAAAGAGAAGTGATATTATTGCTCAAAGGCTTAGTTAAGACCCTAGGATCGAGTGTTTAGGGACATTAATAATGAAGCTGGAATTAAAGGATTAATTTCCCAATAAGTACAAGACATGGAGATTAATTGAGAATAATGAAACTGAAGATTGATGGTTAGTTAAAAGACAATATGATTGATCTTGAATGCCCTAGGAAGCTTAGCAAGGGTTCTTCAACCCTTCTGTCCAGAAACAGTACGACCATGCTCCAGTAAGCGCGGTCGTGCTCAATAATCAGCACGCCCGTGCTTGGGGAATCACGACCGTGCTCCCCTAGACAGAACAGAACACAGAAATAGAAACAGAGGTGTTTCACCCCAAATGTCCTCAATGATGTTATAAGACACCAAAGGAAGTATAGACAAGCTAGATAACTCAATGAAGACTTAATGAAGATAAATAAATAACAAGCGATAAGATGTTAAGATGGTAACGATGTGTTATCGCACATTGTTGTACCTTGGTAGCCTCGTGGCCAAGGGGGCCTTGATGCTAAATGGTCAAGGTGTTGTTGATGTTGTACCTTGGTAGCCAAGTGGCCAAGGGGGCCTCGATGCCAAGTGGTCGAGGTGTTGATCTGGTGCTTATTGGCTAGAGTGTTAAATCAAATTAAAAGATTAAAGATTAAAAGATAATGTTGAACATTGGTAGCCTAGTGGCCATGGGGACCTCGATGCCAAGTGGTCGAGGTGTTGATGGTGATAAAACTTGGGTAGCCTAGTGGCCTAAGCGGTGGTGGTAATTGTTGACTGTGTGTTGTGTTGCTCATGCATTCACGCATCGGAGATGTTAGTGGGGGATGTTCAGTATAGGGGAGGTTGTCCGAGAGTAAGGCAATCTGACAGTCCGCGGTGATTCATCTGAGAGTTAGGTGAATCTGGCCCCCCCGCAGTGGCGCATCCGAGAGTAAGGTTCGTTGGCTATCCAAGGGGTTCACCATAGCTAATGTTAATCTTGCTGGCAAGCCTAGTTCGGGTAGCATGTATGCCTCTATGCATGATTTTAGAGTTCTCAAATCATTTCAAGTTGTTGCTAAGGCTAGTACAGCTCCTGTCATTAAGGAAGTCTCTTCGTACTAAGGGTGGCAAAAGGATTCGCGGATCAATTATCCATGCAGTCCATCCATGACAAAATCCATCCAATAATTTAAAGGAAACTGAGTGAATTGGATTGGATAATGGATGGTTAATGATCCATCAAATAAAAAAATTAATCCATTGGATCAAACAAAGAAAAAGAAATGGATCATTTTTTATCCATTTTAAAAAAAAAAAGAGGATCACTTAAAAAAAACTGAAAATCTCTCTCTGCCATATCTCATTCCACCGTTTTCGTATGACTTTTTTTCCCTAATTTTTTTCTATTTGTTTAATTGATTATTCTATATTTTATACTCTCTCTGCTTCTTCCCTAATTTTTTTATCTATCTATTTATTTAATTCATTATAGTTTATATGATTATCTTTGTAGCTCTGCGTCATCCCTATTTTTTTTTTATCTATCTATCTATCTATTTAATTCATTATAGTTTATATGATTATTATTGTTAGTGGAACTGTGAAACACGCAAGATCAGAACGTTTGACTAATAAAGACATGAATTAGAATGTGAAATTTTGGATTAGGATCATGGTATATTTATTGGTATCATTTATTCATTATTGCTTTATTGTAAAAACATAATAGCTATTTTAATTTTATGTAAAATATTTAGAGAAAGAAAATATTAAGAGAGAGAAAATATTTAATTTATAAAAATTGTTAAAATAAAATTTTAATGTATAATATATTTTTAAATAGATGGATCGGGTATCCATCCATATAAAAATGATTAATGGATGTGTTGGATGGTTTTTTATTAAATGGATCATGAATGGATTGGATTTTTTTAATATAATTTTAATGGATCGAAATGGATTGATATATGGATTGTTTTTATCCGATCCATTATAATCCGAATCAAAATCCATCCGGTCTATCCATTTGCCACCCCTACAATTGGTACCCTCTGAATTGCTACTGGGTAAAGTGTAATACAGATGGTGCAGCTAGAGATACTCCTAGGCAAGCTGCCTGTGGTGGCAATTTTAGGGACTATAGAGCAGCAGCTCTAGGTTGTTTTTCTCAGAATTTTAGAATCTCTTTTGCTCTTCATGCTGAGATTATGGGGGCTATTTTGGCTATAGGGTTGGCTTTTAAAAAAGGGGGGCTCAATTTGTGACTCAAGCTGGTTATTCAAGCTTTCAAAGAGATCAGCGTGGTTCCGTGGAAAATTAGGAATAGATGGCAAAATTGTTTGCTCTTAACTAAACATATGAGATTTGTTTATTCTCATATTTATAGAGAGGGCAATCATTGTGCTGATAAAATTGCCTCTCATGGGATTTCCATTCAGGGGTTTGTTTGGTGGAATACTATTCCTAGTTTTATTAGGGAGGAGTTTTTCCTTGATAGAATTAGTCTTCCTAATTATATATTCAAATAACTTTTGCATGGGTTTTGGTTGATGTCTCTCCATGTCCTTTTTGTATTCTTTTTTTGTTTATTAATAATATTTTTTGGTGTGCTGCAAATGATTGGTGGTAATTGTGGTGCCAACCTAGTTGGGATGACATTTATCATTGTAATGTCTTTGTATGCCAATTTCTGTTTTTTTAAAAAAAAAAACCATAGTAATGCCGATTGGTTATGAATTGTTCATATATGTAAATTATTATGATTTAAAAAAAATAATTTGTTTTTACTTTTATTCCATCTTCTATTATAAAAATATCTAGTAAATGCTAAATTAACTAACAAGTACTTCAAAAATATATTTGATAAAAAGATAGAAAATATTTCAGCCGGCGAACTAAACGAGCCGAGCTCAAAATATTTATAAGCAACGAGAGCTGAATCTTCATGTTTTTAAATAAGTGATCAAATTTAAATTTGAACTCAATTAAATAAATGAACCAAATTTAAGTATTTTTTTTTCCCACAAGCCATGCCTGAGCCTGGTTTACACCCTAGCGATACCCTATTATCTTACAACTTTACACTTTTTAGGGCATTTTCCAGAAATTTGAGCTAACCTCCCGATCAAGTGTTAAAATTGTCGTCTGAAAAATGTTACAATAGAATTGAACACTAGGTCCTTGGCATTGGCGGCCATTACGAAGTCACCATGAGCATAATCCTTGATGAACTGAACACTTAGCTTATCAACATCATGGAACTTTAGTCTATCAAGTAAATTTTGAACATCAGTAACATCGGAAAGCGCATCTTGGCCACCATAGCTAAGGAAGAGAGGGAGGTCACGGGGGATATTGGAAAAGTTATAGACTGGAGGGAATATATTTCCATGATGCTTCATATTTTGGTCTGGTCTCTGATAGCTGAATTTTGCCACAACCCCATGTCTAACAGCTGCATAAAATTGGCATGTTTGCTTCCTTATTCAATTATATAAAAGGGATTTAATTTGCACCATTAATGAGTGAATAGGTGAGAAAAATCTTACTTTGTGCTAAGTGAATCATGTTCTTTGATGATGTTGGCTGAGGTTGATCATTCCTCAACATTAGATCAACAGTTGAAGAATTGATGCAGCAATTTGGACCTGAATACAACAATTCAACCATACACATACGAGTATAGTCAAAATTTTGGAAACTTTATTTATGTAGATATGTATTCAAAGCCAGAAATTCTTATTGAAGCACCATATATTACATCATTTTAAGTCACTCAAATTATTACTTTATATATGTGTAATATCATTTTAAAAATATATGCAATTCTATTATATATGATCTCTATATTCTTATACATCAACAACAACCACGTGTTTTTTCTTATTAAGTGGGGTAAATATGGATCAAAAAACGTTATAATTATATTTTATCATAAATTACTTATATAGACAAACCATTTACATATATATCCTTCTTAGTTGTTTCTCTATAGTTTCTGTTTTGGCCTCTGACAATTATTGACTACCCTTTATCTGATCCACTTTCCTGATTAGGATTTCTACATATCTTCCCTACACATGCTTAAACCATCTAAGGTGACATTCTATCATCTTTTCTTTAATATGTGCTATCTCAACTTCTTCTATGATACATTCATTAATTTCTAATTCTATCTTATTTAATATGTCCACTCATTCAATGTAGCATTCTTATTTCTACTACATTGAATTTATTCTTTTGTCATCTTTTTACTCCTCATCATATATATATATATATATACTAGTAATAGATAGTCGCTAATTACGAATTATTAGTTGAATTGAATAGTTGACTTGACAATTTATAAGAGTTAGGGAATAGATGTTGGACCAGTTATTGCTTTCACCAAGTCACTGCAGTCTACCCCAGGGAAAGCGCAAAGAGACTCGAGAAAGGCCCTTCCAGTTAACCTGTCAAAGGAATTGTTCAAAAAGAGTATTAAAAATGTATACAATACATTATTTTAAACTATTGGAGGCAACTACCAGGCGTGTTTCGTTTGTTTTTAGTTTTATATTTTCATTTTCTATTTTTATAAATAATTACAATACAAATAATTATAAAACTGTCACATTGTTTTCATCCAATTTCTTATTTTCAAAAATTTGAATAGGAAACACTGAAAATAAATTTTTGTTTGTTTTCATTGTTTTTGTACAAATCTTTGGCAATATAAAACAGAATGAAAACAAGATGATAGTTTTGTAATTATTTTTGTTGTAGTTATTGTTGAAATCAATAAATGAAAAGAGAAAATTGGAAATAAACCAAACATGCCCTTATATATTATATATTGTAACTTCAACATGTTCTTACCCTGTGGGATCAAATTCTGCCACCCGGAATAGGGTATACGTCTGATCGGAAAAAGAGGAAAGCTTTCCCATAATTAGCAACTCTACCAGCTATATATGGTTTTAGAATAACAATACTATTAAGGTTAAAGTAATGTTTTGGTCCCTATACGTGACACTGATTTTCAATTTGGTCCCTATACGTAAAAATTTATCAATTTGGTCCCTATACGTAACACTGGTTTTCAATTTGGTCCCTATACGTAAAAAGTTATCAATTTGGTCCCTATACGTGACACTGGTTTTCAATTTGGTCCTCACCACTAATTGGTCCCGATATAAGAGGACCAAATTACAAATTATTGTCACATGTAGGGACCAATTCAACAAAAAAAAAAAATTGAAATCGGTCCCTACATGTGACAATTATTTTCAATTTGATCCCTACATGTGATAATAATTTATAATTTGGTCACTCTTATATAGGGACCAATTAGCGGTGAGGACCAAATTGAAAACCAGTGTCACGTATAGGGACCAAATTGATAATCAGTGTCACGTATAGGGACCAAATTGAAAATCAGTGTCACGTATAGGGACTAATTTGATAGCTTATTACGTATAGGGACCAAATTGAAAATTGAAAATCAGTGTCACGTATAAGGACCAAATTGATAACTTTTTACGTATAGGGACCAAATTGAAAATCAGTGTCACGTATAGGGACCAAAACATTACTTTAACCTAGTATTAATTACTAATTGGTCAGCTTATGTACCTCACCAAGCAAGGATTTGGCAGCCACAACTCCAAGTGCGGTTTTCATGTGGCTTAAATAGGCAATGGGACTCAACAAGGCTGCTGATTTCACCTGGTTCACCAATTTCCCTTCAGAAAATGATGCCAAAGCTATCAAAGTTCCCTGCCAAACATGGTCTTGAAGATTTATTATAAAAGTTTTAGAGTACCACTAAATTTGGTTACATTACGGTAGAGTTAAATTTTGATACATCACTGAGATAAAGTTTCCTCCGTGGACAATTAATCACAAATCGATTAATATATGTCAATTAATGTATTTATGATAAAAGTCAAATAATTTCAACAATATTTTTTTTATAAGCAATATATATGAGTATATGATTATGAAGCAGTACCAAAGAATGGCCCACGTAATTTATCTTCTGCCCTGTTTGGCCGTACACAAAATCAAAAACAGCAGGAAGATCATAGTCCACCAATTCATCCCAAGACCAATTCCAATAGGCCTGTCATATTTAGTTAATAAAAATGTTAATTCAGTAACTTGATCAAATTTTGATGTTATATATACTGTTTAAATTTTGATGTTCAAATATCATAACTCTTTCTTATAATGTTGTGCTTCTGAGTATTTGATTCATCAAAAAAAAAACTTGATCAAAACTAATTAAAATATTTAAAAATAAAAATAAAAAAAAACCTCGCTAGAGGGTTCCAGGGAGGTGTGTCTGCGGCTATATCTGGTTCCTCTTGAGTTAACCATCCACACGTCGAAGCCACTATCAGCTAGAATCATGGGAAGGTTTTGCTCTGGAGAGTTCAAAAGAAACACCGCTCCATCCTGCAAACAAAAACCTTATAACGTTCAGCAAATACTCAGAAGCACAACATTATAAGAAAGAGTTATGATATTTGAACATCAAAATTTAAACAGTATATATAACATCGTATATATTTATTTTTATCTCTCACTTGTGTTTTTTTATCATCCTTATATACATGTAAACCGAAAATACATCAAATGACAAAAGGGTTATGATGAACAAAAAACATTAGCCTATAAAAAAAACTTATCAAATAGTACTCTCAATCAATATATTTTTAACTTATTAAAAACAAAGAAAAACATAGCATTAGACGTTCCTTTACATTAGGAACCAAACAAAGGCGAACCCTTTTGGACCATGTTGCTTAAGGAGAAGTCAGAAGAGTGATATTAGGGTCAGGATATATATATAAAAAAAAAAACATTTTTTATCTAAAAAATATCTTTTGCATTGCTTTTTCCATTGGAGCCGCTATATATAGTTGTAGAAAATATCAAAATCACATTGTGGTCTCAATTGTGATTGTGGATCTTATTTTTATAACCCTAGTCAAGAGTCAGGTTCAAACACTGAAACAAATAGAAGCTACAATAGTTATTTATATGACATTATATATGCCTTATTCTCTGGGGCAATGTAAAGGATAGAATATATCCAACACCTTTTATGCATGGACCGAGCGCAGTTTTTTTTTTTTTTTTTACTTCACAAAAGCACATAATAATTATTATTATTAATTACAAAACAAAATATATACCAAATGGATTTAATTGATATGTATTGTCAGTGTAAAGATTTTTTTTCATAGACAACCAATCAAAAATTGACATATAATTGAAAATATTTGACTCTTGTCCTGACCACCTTATAAGTCATGTAAATAATGAATTCTGATTGATTGACAGTATAAACAATTTTATATTGATAATACACATATACGTGTGTGTGTGTGTGTGTGATAATAAGGCTAATTGAATGAAACTGAAAAATACTCCCTCTGGTCCTTATTATAAGAGGCAAATGACTACTTTTTTTTATCCAAAATATAAGAGACATGCATGTATTTTGACAAATATTAAATGCTCATTTTCAATTTTACCCTTATTTATAATAGGGTTTATATTTACGAGACAGTGTAACTTTCAATACAAGTAGGACCATTTATTAAGATTAGAAGGGGTAATTTTGTAAATTTATATAAATATTAATTATAAATAGTTAATTTCAATGCATTTCCTTAGTCTGTGTGTTTTAGGGTTTTGCCTCTTATATATAGGACCAGAGGGAGTATGTTTCACTGCTCACTTACCACCGTTACTCCATGCTGTATTATCACTGGCTGCTTCTTAGTCACAGCGCCACTAATCTCAGCCCGACCTTCTGGGATCCTTTGCAGGCTAAGAATGTACCCATCTTTGGTTGTAACCTGAAAAAAAAAAAAAAAATATTCCATTTACATTTTGACTAAAGCATTGCATATTATATGCGTTAAATGTGCGTGGATCGACAATGTGGGACACAAATACAACTTCAAGCACGTGAGCATGGGTCCAATTCCCACATTGCCTGCAAAATCCAGTTCTGATATCATGTTAAATATGCTTGGATCTTACTCCCAAAAGCTAATTCAAAGGATGAGGGTGCCCAAGCATATATAAGCATTGCAATGCCCAGGATCCTTGACAATGTGAGATACAAAATGCAACTTTAATAATATGTTTGTTGTACACATGCGTGCGCGCGCATATATATATATATAGCTCTTACTTCATGTTCCTTGCATTTGTAGCCACGGACAGTGATCAAAGAAGCGCATAAACCTTCCACCGAAGGGTTAACAGCAACGTTTTTTCTGTCGAAGGAGCCACGACTTGAAGCATGTGCTTGATGAGGAACATATGCTAAGACTAAGAAACAAAGGATAAAAGCAGCATAACCAAACAAACCCAGGAGACCCATATTGTTATCTTCAAGGTTTGTATGGATATATGGAATAAGGTGGTGAAACTATGGATGAAGGTGCATGATTCCCTGTTCCGCTTTATATAGTAGATGAAAGTTGAAGTGAAACAGAAAATCCAGGACTCAGAGAACAGGATAGGAAACGAGTTGGAAGTTTTTTCTATCTTTATATTTGTTTTCCTATTTTAATGCAAACCTAATTTTAACATGCGGCCTGCGGTAGATCTGCTCACTAAAATTTTGATAGAGATTTAATTTTGGTTTACTCAAAATTGAATTGAATCAAAAGGAGTGATATATATATATATATTACGTTGGCTTGAGTGGAATTGAGCTCGGATCCCTTAAGTAAAGTCTCGGGTTTGAGGCTTATAGATAAAAAAAAATATGATTGGGATGAGAGACGCCACTAAAGGTGATCAGCCAAGTTCCCTAACGGAGATTAGTTATCGATGAAGCCAGTGAATACACCTATAACATGGTAACCAAAATAAATTACTATAATTTGTTCTAGGTGTAGAATTTACTATATTTAAAATTTTCTTATCCCAATATTTCCACCAAATTCGAAACCGAACTCTACTTCAGAGGAATCAGAGCACCCCTACGTTAAATGTTGACTCAAAAGTTTAAAAATAGTATTTGTTGAATGTTAAAATAGGATATTATATTATAGTTTGTTCTGGCTGTAGAATTTACTATATATAATTTTTTTCTTATCTCGATTCTCAATATATTCCACCAAATTCGAAACTGATATATGTACGTTCTCTCACTCTACTCACTAGTGTAAAATATGCTTTTCATATCGGGGTTTTAATATCGGTTTCCAGAAAACCGATATGAAAAAAGAGGCGGTGGCATTTTTGAAATTAAATTGAAAACTTTTAACATCGGTTCAAAAATAAACCACTGTTATAAAGGTTTTAACATCGATTTTAATAAACCCGATGCTGAAAATTGAACCAAAAATAAAATTTAAAAAATGCATAAGTTAACACATCGGTTTTTTCTATAACCCTATAACCGATGTGGAAATGTTTATGTTTTAACATCGGTTTTTTATAGACCGATGTGGAAAAACGATTAAAAAAAAAGGAAATGAATAATTTAATTTTTAACATCGGTTTTGTTATAACCAAGGTGGAAACTATTATAACATCGGTTTATTAAAAACCGATGTGGAAAAGTAAGATAAAAAATATATTAAAGTCTCAACTTTTAACATCGGTTTTATTAATAACCGATGTGGAAAACCTTTTAACATCGGTTTTGTTTATAACCGATGTTTATTGTCAGTTTTAGTCCATTTTTCGCGCTGCATGCTCACTCTCCCTCCCACACTCAGACCACCCAAACCCTCTCCCCTTCCCTCTCCTTTTCCTCACACTGGACAAATCATCTCCACATTTCCTATCACTGACCACCGCCCAAACCCTCTCCCTTTCCCTCTCCATTCCTCTCACCGCCGTATCCCTTTCCGTTTCCTCTCACTGACCAAGTCTCAAATGGCCACCACCTTCTGGTACATTGTCTCTTTTCTCTCTCTCAAGCTGCTGAAAATATTTGAAACCTATAACGATTTCTAGTTTTTTGCTCTAGGTTTTCACTCACTTATGCTAGAACGTGAAGAAGGAAGTTAAGGAAGATACCACTGTCCCTCTTCCTTTCCCTCTCCCTCTCCGTAAACAAAGGTAGTTTTTCCTAACTCTGATCTGTTCTCAGTTGTCCTCTGCATTTGAAACCCTATAGTGATTGCATTTGGTGTTTGTTCATTGTACTTGGATTTGTAGTTACATATGGAATGAATAATGAATAGCCATGTGAAATGTAGAAAAACCCAGATGGGTTTTAATCTGGGATTTTGACAATCGTGTAATGAGTATCAAGTTTATGAATATTCTTGAGAATTGGAATCCACAAATTGTGTCTCAGTTGTTCTGTTTTCAAGCCTTAAGCTGATGTTAGCCTGGTTCTGTTGTTTTGGAGCATTTTAGTTGATGCCACCTTACAACACTTGTTTGTTGTTTCTATTTTTATTTTTTCCTATGCCTTGTTAACTTTTAGGCTATCCTGACAAGAAATAAGGCCAAAAAAAAAAAGTAAAAAAATGGTAAAATTTGGATGTAGCACTCATCAAACACAACAAATGCAGATTTATATGTATAATGTTCCATATCATTTAACAGAATGTGAAAGTAGAGAAGGTAAGGACTGGAACCTCTATGGTTAGGGTCACGTGCAAGAGAGTGGGTGACAATTAATGCAATATTAGACCAAAATTTTCCAGCACACATATAGTAAGGGAATCAGATAATGAAAATGTATAGGAGTTTAGCTAATAAAAAAAATGAGAATGAGAATGAGATATGCAAACTAATGCCACACTAATGCCACACTATTTAGAAGATTTGTGTTTCCCTTTTCTCTTGTCTACTTGATGAATTTGATGAATATGTCTTGAGCTTGGTCTTCTATTAATGTAGGGATTTTCTTCAGTTTGAATTAGACATCCAGTTTTGAAGTGTAATGCTTCTTTTAGAAAAATACTTGAGCAATCATTTGAAAATGCTTCTCATTGAATGTTGAGTTAAACATGTTATGAAAAAAAAAAAGGAACGAGCCAAATCTGTAAACCAATAGGTGGTACCCACTTGACAACTTGAAGTTTATGTCTAGTGTTCTTTCACACCACTTGACAATGTGCACAACTAATATGATGATTATATTCAGGAATTCTGGTTTATCAATAAAAAATACAATTGAAAGAAAATTTAGTTGTAGTAAATTTAATTATTCTCTTCAAATTTCAAATACTCAACCATGATTTCTCTTAGGTAAAGTCAAGTGTGTTGTACAAATAATTAAATAATAGTATTTTCCATTCCCAAAGGTGAACTTTTATATAGTTTAAGCAAGCTCTTTTATATACTGAATTCATACGTTTGATGCATGGTTTGCTATATTTTTTTTTAATTGTGCAGTGTTAATAATTTTTGTAAGCTTCTCATGACTTGAATTCTATTCCATGTGGTAGGAACTCTCGCCTGTTCTCAGTTGCTCTAGTGTTCACACTCTTCACCAGCAACTCACACACAGGTAGGTACTCTTATTGTTCATTGTTTAATTATGAGAATATGGATGAAAAATTAGTACTAGGTTGTTGTAATGATGATCATTATGCTATATTGTTAAAGCCTTAGTTTCCCGTTTGAGATGCAATATTAGTGAGCACACGTGTACGTGCTTAAGGTACAGCTCATTATATTGGATCTTGAATTGTCCAAGTTGGACAGTTTGGGAAAACACTTTTTCTTCATTCAGTTAAAATAGTTATTCATTGATTCTCATGTTATATACTTGATGAAAGTTCGGATTGATACATTTCCTTTCGTTCTTCGGGTGCATACTTTATCGTGGTGGATGTCATCGCGTTCAAGTCGTGTACGTCGGAGACCGAAGGGAAATGCTGCCGAAATTTCGTCGAGTATGAGCATGAGAGTTAAGGACTAACTGTTAACCGAATGTTGAAAAAGTTTCTTCTCGAATGGGATAGGGCCATACCCTATCATAAGAAGTAGTTGATGAAGATGTTGGACTAAGTATGAAGTTAATGTTTTAGTCATGGATCGCGGTTGGATGAATGCTAGACGGACAAGTGATGAGTATGAGAATGGAGTGGAAGGTTTTCTACAATTTGCAAAAACAAATGCTCCTGATAGTAGTGACGGAAGGTTTTATTGTCCTTGTGTTAACTGTTTGAATGAGAGACGACTAGAAGCTGACGAGATACGGGATCATCTTATTTGTGAGGGGATTTGCAAGAGTTATACAATATGGATATGTCATGGTGAATCGTTAGACAGGTCAAGGGGGTCGGATAGAGAGGACGTTGATGACGTAGATATGGACGATGGACTAGAGGACATGATCCGTGATATTGGGCAAGAGTCCTTTCGGCGAGCACATGTGTATGATACTTTGTGCAGTGATGCGGAAGTGGCTTTGTATCCGGGGTGCACTAATTTCACACGGTTGTCAGCGGTGTTAAGATTGTTCAATGTGAAGGCGAGAAATGGGTGGAACGATAAAAGCTTTACCGAATTGCTTGAGTTGTTGAAAGACATGCTTCCAGAATGTAACAATTACCATCCCGAAACTATGAGGCGAAGAAGATATTGTGTCCGATGGGTATGGAGTATAAGAAAATACACGCTTGCCCCAATGATTGCATATTGTACAGGAAAGAGTTTGAAGAGATGCACGAGTGCCCCAGGTATCGGGTGGGGGAGGGGGAGGGGGAGGGGTAGGGTGGGGAGGGGGGGGGGGACTATGGTATCCCAAGTAAATTTGATTGTTTTGGTACAGTTAAACCAATTGACCAATAGTTAAAAGAGGTTAATTTAGTGCAGCATATTATTAATGAAACTTCTATTTTTGCTATTTAGTCCCTAACAGTAAAAGTGTTTTTTTACCCATAGTAAATTTTAATAAACATTATTTGATTTTATTAAATATGAACTAATTTAAAAATGTTAATTAATTTTTAATTGTGTGAAATGTAACGTTTTAGAAATTTTTGAAACATAAAAGACCTTTCTTCTTCTCCTATATATGATAATCTTTTTCTTCTCCCCGTCTTTGTGCTCATCGTTAGGCTCTCCCTCTGCCACTCTCCTTGCACACACTGTCTTCTTCCCCCCGCCCCCTTGTCAGCTAGTAAGGTAGATTACCTTTTTCTACTTTTGTGGAACCATCAAATACTTTTGTCGTTGAAAGTGAGTCAAGCAGTATAAGAAATGGAGACGGTGAGCTTCGAGCGTGACTACGTGAGCGATTAGGGTTCCACAACAACATATCTGATCAAGGAGAAAAAAACCTAAAATAAATCTTTTATTTTTTTATTTTTCAAATAACATTATTAAAAATGAAAAAAGGTAAAAAGTTTTTTATCTACTAGGGCTAAAGTGCCAATCTGAAATTTTGTGTCAAAGGAGTGGTCTGTCTTCATTAAATGAGACACTATAAAGCTATTGGTCTGAAAATAACTATACCAAAACAGTCAAATTTACAGGGGCACATTAGAATTCCTCTAATTTTATCCTTACAGAATTGCAGGACTAAACATATGCAAATAACACTCCTTGGAAGAGTATCCATCTTAAGCTCTTTGTTGTTACTAATAGACTATCTTTGGCCCCTAATTTTTGGTGTTTGTGTTCTGAACATTTGTCTCCTGCTGTGATTTCTTCTTCTGTTCAACAAATTTCCTTTGCTATTATGTGGGATGATCAACTGTGTTTTGTTTCTGCTATCTATGCCTCTACTAATTATATTAATAGGAGGTCTCTTTGGAATGAATTAGCTACTCTGCAAGATAATAACCCTGGCCATTGGTGCTACATTGGTGATTTCAATGCTATCTTAAGGGCTCATGAAATAAGAGGTAACACTCTCCCTTCCAGAATATCTTATGCTGAATTTCAGGCCTTGACGGATTCTTGTTGTCTACATCACCTCCCAACTAGAAGGGCTGAATTTACTTGGAAGTAATAGGAGGATATCTTCTTCTCATACTGAAGAAAGGCTTGATATAGATCCATTTGCAATGACAATTGGCTCTCTTTCTGGAATTCTTCCTCTTGTTGTACTCTAACTAAATATCAGATCATTATCCTCTTTTGCTAGTCACGGAGAAAGGAGTTAAGTCTCATCATTTTCCTTTCAAATTCCTATCAGTGTGGGCAGATCATCCTGATTGTGTTATGCTTGTATCTAATGTTTGGAGCAAGACATTCTATGGCTGCCCTATGTACATTTTGTCTCAGAAGCTTAAAGCTTTAAAGCATGAATTTAAGATTTGGAACAAGTCTGTCTTTGGTTATATCAATCTTGAAGTGAAGCATGTCTTAACTGAAGTGGATTCTATCCAAGAGCAAATCTCCAATGGTGGTATATATCACTGCTGACTTGCAGGTTCCAGAGACTAAAGCTAGGCTTGATCTTCAACAAGCCTTATCCTATGAGGAGAAATTTTGGAGAGAAAAAGCTAGAGTGAATTGGCACACACATGGTGACAGAAATACATATTTCTTCCATAGAATTGCGAGGGTTAGAAGAGCCTCAAAATTGATGTCAGTGCTTAAAGATGGGGACCCAGTTTTAACTGCTGATACTGATATAGAGAGAGCCATGTGCTTAACTTCTTCTCTGCACTATATTCCTCTAATAATACCTGCTTGTAGAATAATCTAATCAATCAAGTAGTCCCTAAGCTAGTCTCAAATGAAGATAATGATTTGCTCACTATGTTGCTCTCTAAGGATGAAATTAAAGCAGTCGTCCATGAATGGGGGAGGAGCCCCTGGCTCTGATGGCGTTAGGGGATCTTTCTATCAAAGATTTTGGGATATAATTGGCCATGATGTTTGCAATTCTGTGTCCTAATTTTTTTTATCCAAAATTGGTTGTTGCCTAACATGAATTCCAATTTGGTTGTCCTTATTCCAAAATTATTCCAAAAGTTCCAAATGCTGATAGGGTTGAGAATTATAGGCCTATTGCTTTGGCAAATTTTCAATTTAAGATCATCACTAAAATCCTTGCAGACAGGTTGGCAATTATTGCTCCTAAAGTGATTTCTGAATATCAAAGGGATTTTATTAGGGATAGGAGCATTGCTGAGTGTGTTTTTCTTGCTTCATAGGCCATTAATTTGCTTGATTATAAGGCTTTTTGTGGTGATATTTCTCTCAAGTTCGACATTAAAAAAGCTTTTGATACTATTGATTGACAATTTTTGTTGAAGGTCCTTGTGTTTGGTTCAAAGGAGGGCAGGGATTTTAATGGAGGGGAGGGGAAGGGAAGGGAAGGGAGAGGAGGTATTTTAATTAGACATTATGTTTAGAAGAGGGGAGGGGAGGGAAAATATCACTTTCATGTTTGGTTGAGGAAGGGATGTGAGGGATTTTAAAACAAATTTACTTTTAAACCTTATAATTATTTATTTTAAAATGGATAAGTGGGGATATTTTAGTCAATACGTTTGAAATGTTTTAAAATCTCTCCCCTCCCCTCCAAATCCTCACATTATTGGAGGGGAGCCAAAACTCACTTAAGGAGGGATTTTGCTCCCTTCCCCTCCCCTCCAAAACCTGAACCAAACATAAAAGTTTTTAAAAAATCCCTCTCCTCCCCTCCCCTCCATTCCCCTCCAACCAAACATTACCTAAGGCTTTTGGTTTTCATAGCAGATTTTGTGATTGGGTGCAAACAATTCTTCCCTCTGCAAAACTATCCTTTTCAATAAATGGTAAGTCAGTTGGCTTCATTTCCTGCAAAAGAGGAGTGAGGCAAGGTGATCCCCTATCTCCCCTTCTTTTTTTGTATTGCAGAAGATGTCTTAAGTAGAGGTATCACTCACTTAGTGAATTCTGGGGTTATGCATACCATGACTCCTAAAGGGCTCAATATTCATAACCACATGTTATATGTTGATGATATCATGACTTTTTGCAAAGGCACTAGGAAAATTCTCTCATCTCTGATGTCCCTCTTCCCCTCTTATGGTCATGCTTCTGGACAATTGCTTAGCATAGACAAATGCAGGTTTTATGTGGGGAATTTATCAATAGCTGGAGTTACTTCTATTTCTAACACACTTGGATTTAGACAGGGTCATTTGCCTTTCACATACCTAGGTGTCCCTGTAACGCCTCCCTTGGCGCTACATAAAAGGCTACTTGTTGCGTAAAAATAAACAGAAAACAACTTGCTGGTTACTTTCGGAAAAATAAATTATAACTTGTTCTTGTTTCGAAAAAAAAACCGGTGTAAAAAAAAATTCTTTTGTCATATATGTAAACACATCACACACACACACACACACACAGATATATATATATATATATATATATATATATTCATATACATATTCACCATCATAATAATTACATCAATGTTTTCCTTTCTACATCAGGACCTTTATAGTTGCGGGTCATTTGTCAGATTTCTAACATCAGTAAAGAAAAATACATATATAGCTATACAATACCAAAACTCAAGGGCTAAGCAGAGAACCACTACTACAAAAAGATTTGGCTCTCATCATGCCGGATATATAAACTAGAAGAAGCTACCACAACCTCCAAAAAAACTAACAGTCCTAAGCTGGTCAGCTAGTGAAAACCATTTGGGAGACCTCCATGGTCATCCCTATCAGGAGAAGGATCGGGTGAAACTGCCCCTACTCCTCCATCAGTTGCAGGGTCAACCTCCTCACCCAGCGGGTGATAGTCTGCCACCTCCTCATCCTCGTGAGGATCCTCCTCAATCGGGTCATCCTCTTGAGGGTCTTCCTCGATCATGTCATCATCATCATCATCCCCTCCAACAAGGATCAGTGGAGAAGGTAGCTCCAACACTAGGGATGCGGCGGCTGCTCCAGGTACGGTCTGTAGGGGTGGAGGCTGATGGTAGGTGTTTCCCGTCTCCAATGAGGTCCTCAAAAGAAGCCAGATATGCGGTAGTGGGACCTCCACTGTCTTCATGCTATGCGTACACGATGTCATCCCTGCTTCAGTCCCTTTGGTAATAAGTAAAGGCCCGGTGTAGGTCGCGCTTCGGGCTCCCGGGTTAATCACCCAAGTGCCTCCATCGTCTAAATGCTCAAAAGCTAGGCCCAGGAACCTCGAATGGGTCAAGTGATTCATGGGATCCATTTGTATACGTATAACAGTATACTATAAGTAGGAAACAAACAACAATAATGCAAAGGTGAGATACCGACATATGAGTTTATCATAGTTAGCCACTTACGCGACTCACCAAAACAAAGCATATGACAACAACAGCATAATAATATAATCACGGCTAATAAACATAATATCAGCAGTAATTAAAATCAAGGGATTCATACCCGATAACCATCGTATGTTTTAAAACAAAGTGCATGACACTTCAATATTCACTTTCTAGTTTGTAATCTTCGGAGATCCTAACTTCCCTTCTTCGACCATGATAGGCCGCAATAATCCCCATAACACAATCGTTTCGCATTGGGTCGGCCTCTCAATTTGGGTTCGATCCCCGATTGTTCAAGGGTATGACGTCTTACCTAAATAATACAGAATAGTTCCCTATTGAGTACATTAAGCGCAGGGTAACCGATTTCCACTACCCGAGATTGCAAAGCCCCGAGTATCCCGTGGAGTTCGAGCCCGAATGTCCCTAAAGACCCAAAAACTCAAGGATATGTCTTTGGTCCATAACTATTCAGTTTGTCATCCCACCCTATGTGGAATTGTAGCTCGATAAACTTTAGCACGTCTGCCTGACTATGTAATGTAAAACCATTTGTTTTAGTTTGGATTTTTCTTTTTCGTTCGTCTTTTTCCTTATCGAGGCTTAAAGCTCATGACTACCTTTGCTCAGGTATTAAAAACATTTCACTACTAACGTAGGAAATTAAAACTCAAGATTTCAAATCTTTTCCTCAGAAGAACACTGGCCCGACGTCTCGGCAATCCAGTTTCTTATTCTTTTTCCCATATTTCTTTCCAATAGGAACACTAGCCCGACGTATCTGCAATCTAGGTCCTTTTCCTCAAACTTTTCAACAGGAACACTAGCTTGACGTATCGGCAATCTAGGTTCTTTTCCTCTTTCATTTAGTGAAAATCAAACTGAAAACAAATACAAGAGTTTTGTCGACTTATTGTCGTAAAGACATTTTCGCTCTTGTAAATACGTTTTTACAAAGTCCTTTTCATTTATAATTCATTTTCAGGAAAATTTAAAATTCACTAAAATCTTTTTTCAACACTTTTAGCCAAAACAAAAGATTGTTGTAAGTAATCCATTATAGAGTCTTTTCTAAAACTTCCATTTAGAAATAAAACATTTTATAAAACTAAAAGCTTTTCTTTAAAGAGACTTTTCCTTAATTACATTGGAAAACATCTTTATAAGTTTTTCATCTTCTTTTTCTTCTTTTTGAAACGTTTTAGGGAATTTAAAAAAATAAATGCGACTTATCACGAAATCGTCCTTACCAACACTCATTTACAAATTCATCTATGACTTTCTCAAAATGTGACTTTTAAACAAAATTCCTCAAGTTAGAATTACTTTTATTCTTTAAATTCTTTACACTTGAAATTGAAATAAATTCTCAAGCTTTTCTGTTTCAAGTCTTTTAATGACTTAGCCTCCATTATCTAGCCATGACCAATGTCATGCTCTCAACCAATACAATTAACAATCACATCATATCAACATACAAATACTAATACAAATCAACGATTATCAATCTATATCAATTACAACAACTTCACAACATTATTACAACCAATATTACACTCAACAAAATTGCACATACATTCATCAAAGATAAGTATACATTTGTCAACAACATTTTGCATATGACTAACCAAACCCCTCAGGTAACCTCCCTTTACCCGTTGAATAGCAGAAAATTCTTTGTTTCACGTTGTCGGAATTGATCTTCCTCCACTTACTCAATGTCACAATAGTTTAAGGATTCAATCCTTCAATCAATCAACACATAAAACAAGTTAAAAAATAACAAAATCAACTCATAACCCTTCCATATATGGTTCGGCCATCATAAGAGAATGAACTAGAAATTTCTAAGCTTCTCAATCTCTTGGATTTATGATCCTAGAGCATTTGGAATACAAGATCAATCATCCTTATTCAAATATTGAACAAAAATATTTCAACCCCCTTCACTCTAGGGTTTCGGCCCAACTAGGAAAGCTAGGTTAGGAATTAGTTAGGTTCAAGCTCTTGGATTTAGATAATATAAGTATTAGAGAGCTTAAATCAAGCATTAGATTTCAAAAATATGAACAAAATCATCAAACCCCTCTTTTCTAGGGTTTTCGGCCAACAAGAGTTCATGGGTTTAGGGTTTTCATTTTCACTCAAACTCTTAAATACAATAGGTTAGAGTCTTAGAGAGTTAATAGAAATTATCATGGCACAAAAATTCCATTCCTATGATTTGTTATGAATTTTTTCATGAAAACTAGAGAAAATGGGTTTGAGAACTAGTAACAAGAATGGAATAGGAAAATGATCTTAATAAGAGAAGAGATGAGCATGGATCATCATGTTACCTCAAATGAGTGAAGAAGATGAAGAAGAGTTGATGATCTTGGCAAAGTTCAACTATGGAAGCACTTGGAGCTCTTGAGAATGCACTTGTGTTCTTAACTTTATGGAGTGAAAAAAATGAACCATCAAGTGTGTTATAAAGAAAAGGGGGGTTAGGACATGTTTGGATCAACAAGGAACAATAATGGTTTTTCACTTAATAAAAACTAGATATTTTAAGTTGTCATCATGACTTTTGGTGAGTCATGATGTGACACTTTTCACAAGTCCCATCAATCACTTCCATCATTTCTGCACCATCGTCCCTGTTTCGCCGTTTACTCGACTTTGGGTTTTTACGCGTGTTTTATTTAAATATTTCGCCCAAATAAAATAAAATATTTATTTTAGAGCGAAAATTTTGAAATGGCTCATATCACTTAAAAAGGGATAAGAATCATTAATGTTTCATTCACGGGTCAAAATTAGGTTTTCTGATTAGTAAACTTGTACTGTCAGTGAAAACACAGACCGGTTTTTGTCTGAATTTTTAACCCAAAATTTAACTGGAACCTTTTACTATTTAGAAGAGTCTAGATATGATTTTGTTTTATTCAAAATCATTTTCTAGGTCTCGAAGAAAAAAAAACATATAAATATCTTACAGATATTGGAAAGCAGTGAAAATCGGGGTGTTACAGTCCCTATCTTTAAAGGTAAGCCAAAAAGAATTCATCTAGAATCTATTGCGAACAGGATCAAATCTAAGTTATCTGCTTGGAAAGATTCCCTATTATCCAACCTAGGCAGGGTGCAACTGGTTCAATCTATCATTCATGGTAAGTTGGTTTATAGTTTCCATGTATATGCTTGGCCCCTTAATTTATTAAAACATCTTGATCAATGTATTAGAAGCTTTATTTGGTCTGGAGATATCCATGTGAGGAAGATTGTTATTGTTTCCTGGAAAACAATTTGCACACCCTTAAATCGGTGGCGGACCTTGAGTAATTTTTCAGGGGGAGCCACAAGTTACTAATTAAAATAATATAATTAAAATTCATATGAATTACATATAAGGTCCACATTTGCATGAGATTTTTTTTTATAAGCAAATTTTTTTTATTAAAATTAAAATGGATATAAGAAGTACCATAACCGATAAACAATACAAAAGAAACAATGTGTTCCACAATACTAACAAAGGAAACACAACTCTTTTAAGCATGTATCATGAAACTACCATACACAAGAGCAATAAGACACCCCTGTACTCAGATCAGTTACACCGCACCAGCTCCACCAAGCTACCAGAGAGCAACAAAATACAATATTAGACTAATAGAATCAAGAATCATTCAATATTGATAGGTGCCTTAAAAAAATTCATTATAAAAAAATTAAATAATTTTTTTTTTAGGGGAGTCGTTGCTCCCCTCAACTAACACTAAGGTCCGCCATTGCCTTAAATGAAGGTGGTCTTGGTTTGAGATCATTAAGATCTTTTTATTGAGGCTGCTATGCTTAAGCTCAGTTGGGACATGGTGTCTTTTAGCAAACAATGGGTTGTATTCTTAATGGATAAATTCATGAAAAATAATTGACCTATTGCCAATTATGTGAAATCTTCCATTTGGCCTGGTATAAAAGCTCATTTGCATATTGTTTTAGAGAACTCTCTATGGCAGATTGGTAATGGCTCTTTGGTGAATTGTTTGAAAGATACATGGCTAAATCATCCAATTGTTAATACTCTTAGCATTCCTAGTCATCTTCCTAACTTGTTACTGTCTTGAGTTACTGATTTCATCAAGGGTAAAAAGTGGCCAATCCCTCAAGTTTTGGCTTGTCATTCTCCTGCTCTTAAAGATGAAATATTGCAGGTTCATATTCCTTTATTTTGTGAGGAGGATCA
The DNA here is from genome assembly GCA_035048595.1 of Echinosophora koreensis. NCBI lineage: Eukaryota > Viridiplantae > Streptophyta > Magnoliopsida > Fabales > Fabaceae > Echinosophora > Echinosophora koreensis. The sequence goes on from JAPCYP010000094.1 coordinate 1,459,884, forward strand.
TTTGGTTTGGACTGCTAATGACTTGAGTATCCTTTCATTTAGAGAAGCTTTTCTTTTCCTGATTCCTCCGCAGTCTCCTATTTCCTGTTTTAAATTGATACGGACATCAGCTATCCCTCTCTCAATATCTTTTTTGATATGGAGGATATTCCATGACAAGCTTCCCACATATAAGAACCTTATTAACAGAGGGGGTATCATAGTTTTTATTTGCAATCTTTGTGGATCTGCAGCTGATTCCACTGCTCATCTATTTCTGCATTACAGTTTTGCAAGGTCAAATTGGGTTTGGCTCAGTTCTGTTATTAAGGTCAGACTCAACCTCTCTTCTATTCAAGCCATTTTCTCAGTTTGAAATTCATCCTGGAGCTCTCAAGCAAGAGATGCTTTGTTGGCTACCATTATTAATAGTTTTTAGTTCATCTGGTTTTATAGAAACGGAAACAGATTCGAAAATTAGTAAATTAATTGTAGGACTGTAATGAATATGATCGTTGCCTCTACATATTTAGCTGGCGACTCTTCCAAGGGCCATGTCTCTTCCTCAATTGTTGAGTTCTCCATTTTAAGTTGTTTGCAGTGAATGGTAACTTTAATAGAGCTCATTTTATTAACCAAGTTGATTGGTTACCTCCTCCTCGTGGTTGGGTTAAATGTAATACAAATGAGGGCTGCAAAGGGTTCACCTGGTCATGCTAGTGATGGTGGCATTTTTAGAGATAAAAGTGATGTAGTTTTGGGTTGTTTTGCCTCTTACTATGGAATTTCCCTTGCTCTCCATGCTAAATTGATGGAAGCCATGTTTGCAATTGAACTGGCACATGAAAAAGGTTGGAATGTGATTCTAGCCTTGTAGTCGTGGCATTTTCCTCTTATGATATTGTGCCTTGGAGATTGAAGACTAGATAGAAGAATTGTCTTTTGCTCACTAATAATATGCAATTTAAAGTCTCTCATATTTATAGAGAAGACAATTCTTGTGCAGATAAATTAGCTAATTTTGCAATTTCTTCTGAATGCAATTCTTGGTAGGATCTTATTCCACTATTCATTAGAGAAGACTTTTACCGTAATAGGTTTGGTCTTCCCAGTTTTTGTTTAAGATGATTTTTCATGGGTTTTGGTCCATGTCCCCCCAAGCTCTTGTATTATTTATTTTTATTTATTTTATTTAAGAAATTTCTTGATGTGCCGCAGATGATTGGTAGGTCTTGTAGTGTCAACTTAGTTGGGATCTCTCTCTATTGTGATGCTTTTACATGCCATCTTTGCTTTTAAAAAAAAAAAAACTCTTTATAGGATGGTTAGCAAAAAGATGATCACAAAATTGAAATTTGTGATTGATATGTAATAGTAATACGTTGGTATCATCATTAATTATGGTTATTTTCCAATGCTTGGATGATTCTTTAAAGTTAAAAAATTGAAGGAAAAAAAAGGCAGCCCCTTTCGGCTGACCTATTGAACACCCTTGAGCTCAACCCATTACATGTTGGATTGAAATGCTCTTTTTACATTTTCTTTCAATTAACAAATTTCTTCATTGTGACTATATTTATTACTAGATTTGTAAAAATGGTAAAAGTATTCTTGATGAATTTAAATGGGAAAAAGGTATGTTTTACATAATAACTATAGTTTTTGGTTTAAGCACTCGATTCAACATAATTATCAATTTAGTTGTTATTAAACTAATGCCTCTTGATCCGAGTGAAGACAAGTTAGTCTAGACTGCCTCCTCAAATGGCCAATTAACATTTAAGGAAGCTTATCAGTTTCTTAACCCTGTTTTAAATTCTGTTAATTGGAATAAATATATTTGGTTGCAAAATGTTCCTCCTTCTAGACCATTTCTAGTATGGAGACTTTTTCATAATCGAGTCTCAACTGATGAAAATATAAGGCTGTTAGGTTTTCCTAGTGTCTCTATGTGTAGCCTATGTGGTAGGTCTGAAGAGAGTTCTACTCACTTGTTCCTGCATTGTGATTTTTCTAATTCTCTATGGTTGTGGCTTGGAAAAATTCTACATTTTAATATAAACACTGCAACATTTGGTAGTGTCTTTGAAAGCTGTAAAAGGTCATGTAGTTCTCAAATGCAGGACATCATAACTTCTGCTGTGATCCATGTTTTCTGGAATGTTTGGCATTTGAGAAATTTGCAATGATTTGAAAATAAGAATCTGTCAATTGTTCAAGTTAAAAACAGAATAATTGCAGCTGCTTCTCTAACTAGAAATCTGTCAAATGGAACTATGTATAATGATATAACAGAGTTTTCTGTTTTCTGTAAGTTTAAGGTTGCAGGTCACTCACCAAAGCCTCCAAAAATCAAACAAGTCACATGATATTCTCCCCCTTGTCAGTGGATAAAGTGCAATATAGATGGAGCTGCAAGAGGAAGCCCTGGAGCTGCAGCATGTGGAGGGATTTTCAGGGACTATCGGGCTGCTGTCATAGGCTATTTCTCCTGCAATCTAGGAGTGCAAACATCTGTAGCTGCGGAGCTAAATGCAGCAATGTATGCTTTGGAGATAGCTTGCAAGAAGGGTTGGAATCGGCTTTGGATTGAAACACTGATTCCAAACTTATAGTTGAAGCTTTTAAGTTAATAGATGTGGTTCCTTGGAAGCTACAAAACAGATGGTCCAATTGCTTTAAAGTTTCCAAGACCATGTTTTTCCAGATTTCCCATATCTATCGTCTTGCTTGTTTTTGAATTCACCAACAAGATTCTGTTTGGTGGGACTCGATTCTAATTTTTATTAGGGATGCTTTTAGTAGGAATAGGCTAGGTCTTCCTAGCTATAGATTCAAATGATTTGTAAACTAGCTCTTTTATCATGGGTAAGGTCTAATGTCCCCCCATGTTCTTTGTTATTTTTATTTTTATTTTTATCTTTTTTAATGAAATAAATTAGGTAGTATGTTGTAGATGATTGATGGAAATTATGGTGCCAATATAGTTGGGATGATAATTCTCCATAGTGATGTCTTTGCATGCTACTCTTCATAAAATAAATAAAAAATCTACATATTATCGTTGTTAAAGGAATACACACACTTCAAAATGAATGTAAAATTGCCTTTGAATCTGCATCCTTTTTGCCCCCAAAGATTGACAACATATAACAATATATATATATATATATGAGACAGGATCCGTTGATGTCAGGTGTAAGTCAAAAAACTTACACCAAATCATAACCATTGAAACTATTTAATCTAACGAACGAAAGTATTTCAGTTTAAAAAAAATTTAAAAATAAAAAGGAAGTCACGTGACAGCCTCTAATGTCCCTCTTTCCCTTGTCGCCTACCACCCCTTTCTTCTCTAAATATGAATTATGCTGAAACATCGGACTCGTCGAACGCCGCCGTGACTATGCACCTCTTTTCTCCTTCCTTTCACTCAACGCTCAAAGTGGGTTCGCCAGATGTATCATGTATGAATTTGAAAGAAGAATGAAACTAGTCGCCCCTAGTTGTAATGGTTAATAAACTCCAAAACTGTGAAACAAAATAAAGAGCACTGATACTCTGATAGCGTTTGGATGTATCATGTATCCAATGCCACCACACCAATGCTCAATGATGACGCACATGTGTTTTGGAATTTGATGAGTAAACATGGTATATGAAGCTATATGGATTATCATTTATGAAATCATGGCATAGTGGGCAATTATTTGTTCCTTTCTATCTATGTTCTGTTCTTTTCTTAACATTTCTTTTGTTTTTCGGTTTGTGGGCATAGTGGCATAGTTTGGAATTTGATGGGTTATATCTTCTTTCAACCAATATTGCAAAAAGGACACTCACGGTGTATTCTGATTCTCTAAGCCAATGGATCCAGAAGAGATCTATAGTGACTGATTATCATGATATCATTATGCAGCTGATGGATTTTTCAGGAGGGGCTTAGTATGTCGGAGAGAAAGGAAGAAGAAAGGTGTGCAGTGATGGCCGTGCGTCGAGTCATTCTGTAAAATTCCTATTAGAGGGGTAAGTGATAAGGGAAAGAGAGGGGAATGCAAAACCTCTCACGTGACTTCTTCTTTTCTATTCTTTTCTTTTTAAACTAGAATATTTGTATCCATTAGATCAGTTAGTATGAAAGGTTATGATTTGGTGTAAGTTTTTTGACTTACACCTGACGTCAATGGATCTTGTCTCTATATATATATATATATATATATATATATATATATATATATATATATATATATATATATATAAAGCCTACAAGACAATTAAGGAGATAATTTATCTTTTATTTAAATTAAGACATAGGAGGTTTTATTAATAATCATATACCTCAAACCAAAGAAGTGACCAACAAAGCTAGTGAGTCCTGATCACATATTGGGACTACATAGAGGGGAGAACCAAACTAGTGCCCCGAAGTCTATTATACCTTGCTAACAAGAAGCATTACACCATATTTTGGCCTTAACACCAAATTAAAGACAGGGCAATGTTGATAATTTGGGGAAAGAGCAAAAGAGAAGTTAGACAGAAGATGACAGAGTACCACCTTGATTTCAGTCATGGAAAGGTTTTGGCCTAAGCAAATTCGATTCCCAAGTCCAAATGGTATATAAGCTTGGGGATACTTACATGCTGCATTGACCCCATTAGCAAACCTTTCTGGGTTAAACTCACAAGCATCTGGTCCCCAATTATCAGTGTCACGGTGTAATGCAGGCAGGAATGACAACACATTGATGCCTTTTGGAAGCATTAGGTCTCCCAACTTCACATTAGCGAAAGCTTCCCTTGAAGCTGTAACTGAAGGCCCATAAAGACGTAGACTCTCTTGAATCACCATTGTGAGCTGCACAAGAGTAAAAAATTAAGGTTTAGCTAATAAGAAACACTTAGGACATATTTAATTATTGTTAGCTATTTAAGTGCGCTAGATCAATCACATTATTAATTATCATAAGTGAGAAACTATGGGTGGATTCATCATTGATTAGTTAAAGTGCATTGAGATTTCAACATATTTTAACTAATTAAAGGTTGATGCATCTTTACTTTCTCACTTTAAACTCAAACCCACTTTAGAGGAACTTTATCCTATGATTGGCCAAATACATATAACTTATATGTCCTAGGTTTATGCCAAAAAAAAAAAAAGGATAACAAAGGCAGGAAAGACATGTACCTAAAAAAAGGCAGCAAAAAGCTCATCTAAAAGGCTGTGTTTATGTTGATGACTATGACATATGATGTCAAAAATTATCTTCTATGTAGCTAATAATCCCTCAAATATTTGATTAACAAAAAAAAAAAAATCCCTCAAATATTTGTTCCATATTTGAACCCGACCCCCCAAATAAATGAGACAAAACAAACAAGGATTTTAAGGAGATACAACATTTGAAGTGAACAATTGAAATGCACTACAGTTTTGATGAATAAAAAATTAAAATTCAAAAGGGAGTAGTGAAGTGTTGTACTCACTACTTTCAACTTTCGAAGTCTGTCCATGTCATTAAAGCTAAGAGGCAACACGTCATCAAAGGTCTCAACAATTTCAGATCTAACACGTTGTTGCCACTCAGGATATAACGCGAGCAGCAGCAGTGTCCATGTAACAGCCAAAGAGCTGCTCTCAGAGCCTGCAAAGTAGATATTCTTGCAAATATCGATAATCAATCGGTTCATTTCATTCTTTTGTTTGAGCTTGAATGAGCCTTTTCCATCACTATTTGAAGTGGTAGCACCTTCTAGTATTGTTTGTAATAGATCCTTTTGATTCTTATGTACACTATTTTGCTTTTCTGCCACACGATCATTGATGATCTTGGTTATCAACATGTTCACCTCTTTCTCCAACTTCCATATCTCTTTGTTTTCCTTGGTGGGAAGATATCTGATTATGCATCATATCATTATTTAAGTTGATGATATAATATAGATTTGATTTCTTGTGTAAAGAGAAATGCTAGCAATATACTTTTTTTTTTATTGGTTGAAATTCATGGGTTCCTAAAAAATTCAAGTGGGACCCACATGAATTTGCGAGACCCATTTCCAAAATAGTGGGATTCATATGAATTTCAACCAATAAGAGAGTGTCTTGAAAAAAGAGTATTAAAGAATGTGTTGCTAACACTTTCCTTGTGTAAATTTGACAAAAATAAAAGAACAATGATTATATAACCTTAGGTTTAGAAATCCAAGATAAATACTAGGACTTGCTATTGTAGCTTGCATAGTGGACAATTTTGCAAAAATTTGATTGCCTTGAGCATAAGAGCTGCCAAAACAAGCTTTTGAAATTATATCCGCTGTGAGAGACTTCAGATCCTCATCAATTACAATCTCTGCAATTCCATCCCCACTTTCTCTTACATGGCTCTCCCATTTTCTGATGATTGCCATGACAGATTCTTCCATCAAACCTACCATATTCTACAAATCAAACAATACAACAACACCGGTGAGGCCATTTTTTGTTTATTTTACGCTTCATTATAGTTTTGGTCCCTATAGTTTCACAAATGGATGATTTTGGTCCCGGTAGTTTTAATTACTCAAATCAAGTCATTTTAATTTCAAAATCAAACAAATATGGTCCTACTAGATCAACCTATCATCCAATACTTAACCGGAGTTGCTAACCTAGCTAACCTTTTGGACATGGCATTAGTGTTGGATTTTAATTAGTTGAAAAAATAAAAATAAATTAAAAAAAACATGCGAATGTGCTCCGCATGTGCGCTCCCTTTTAGCATTTTTTTTCGTTTTAGTTTTAGTATTTATTTTCAAGTAATTAACTAAAACTAATCATACACCAATGCCACGTCATAAAGGGTTAGTCAAGTCAGCATCTCTCATTAAGTATTGGATGGTAAGTTGACAACAATACCAGGTTTGTTCAATTTTGAAATTAGAGAGATTTGATTTGGGCAATTAAAAATACAGAGACCAAAATCATTCATTAGTGAACTACAAACACCAAAACTGCTATGAAGCCTTTATTTTTTCTTTTTTTATGTATGTATATGCATATCAGTAAATTAATATCAATAAAATGTAATCAAATAAATTACATTTTAACATATTTACAAATATATATCAGGTCAATTTTATTAATATACAAGTCTAAAGATATGGTCCATATGATATGAAATTTTGATTAAATTGTAAATTTGATAATAAAGTATCTAATTAAAATTTATTTGATATGTGTGTGGCAACAATAAATACCCATACAAAATTTACCAATAGATTTTTTTTTTTAGTGGGATTCTTTTTTTTGGTGGAAAAATTTACCAATATATGTATATACAAACCTTAATTTTTGAAAGGTAAAACTCAGGAGCAATAAGATTCCTTTGAAAGGCCCAATGCGGTCCATTAGCCCTAATGATGCCATCACCCAACATCGGCTTCAATTTTTTGGTAAGATATGAAGGACGTCCTAAATCCAAGGACCTTTGCAAGTTCAACTCTTTTATTAAATCGGGCTTGTCCACATATAGATGCTGCTTGGTTCCAGTGGAGTACATGTATATTGAACCTAAAGATCATAGTTTCGTCATACAAACAAAGTATTGCTCAAAGAAAAAAAAAAATAAACATGCCAATAATTCAATAGGAATAAAAATAAAATTTTTTATGGCGAAAAATTGAAACCAATGCAAATTCATTTGAGACTAATCAACTTGACTCCAATTTGCTTATTTTTGTAAGCAAGTCATAAGCAAAATATGTAAGACTCGTGTGATATATAACAATACATTATAAGCAAAGTACTCAATATGGATATCCTACTTAGCATTGAAAGGGGGATTAGACACGAAAAAAATATAGGATCTTCACATGGATAAATAGATGTTCCCTGAAATATTAAATTAAATTCAAGCATGTGCTAATCTGCAAATAAAATAATATAAAATAAAATAAAAACAGCCAAGAGACAAAAGCTAAAATATGACAAACCCAATCGAACCCAGGAACCAAATGGAAGTAAAGAAAAAGATGAAAAATAAAAAACCATGTTCTCTAACTCGGCCTATTGCCAAGTTTTTTTTTTTTTTTTAAGAACCAACATTTTTTACTTGGCCCAAGAAATAGCTAAACACCAAAGTTTTAAATTGCGGTTGTGATTGCAGTTGCATCTATCGCAATCGCGGAAAATTGCGATTGATATGGCTGTAATAGTGGTCGTGTTTCGGTTATGGAGACATCCGAAACCAACACGTTGCAGCCCCAATTGTGGTCGTGGACCTTAGTTTAAAACCCTGCTAAACACACAAACAAAAAAAAGGACCTTGTGGAGGACGATTATGTAATTGTAAACCACTATCAGAAGATAGAAGCCCAATAGATTATGAAGGATCAAGGGCTTACCATCAAGCTAAAAGCTATAGTTGTTAGTCAGGGCGCAACTTCATTTCCTTAAGCCTGGTAGCAGACAACGCCATGTTTCGATCTGACTACGGCCCTACCTGTCCTTGCCACACCTGACCGCGGCCCCACTTGGGTCTCGCCAAGGCAGGATGCTAGCCCACCGCCAACAATCCCCCTCCCAGCACCTGTCGTGCCTTACCGGGAATCAACCTCAATTTGACTCCGACCACACCTGGGCCTTGCCAAGGCAGGATATTGGTCCACAACCAATAATCCCCCTCCCAGCGCCAACAGTGCATTACATGGGAATTGAACCAATGACCTGCTCTGATACTAAATGAAGAATCAAGCGGTTACCTATAGTGTTAGTCAGGGCGCAACTCTATTTCCTTAAGCCTAGTAGCAGACACGACATGTTTCGATCTGACTATGACCCTACCTGCCTCCCCACACCTGACTGCGGCCCCACTTGGGCCTTGCCAAGGCAGGATGCTGGCCCACCGCCAACATATTAAACTCAGTAGAGTCATGATTTAAGCTTAAACACACACATACACACTATCGTAAACTAACAATACAACAATGTGATTATAGATATATCATACATTTAAAAACAGTATATTTGATATATAATCTTGATTGTCACTACAGGAATCACTAAATTGATATATGGTGTCTCAAAAAAAAACTAAATTGATATATGAATAGTGACATACCATATTGTTTCTTCCATGTATGGATATATGGGAAAACGGAATAAACCCATTTGTCTAAGGGATTAACAGACTCAGGAGGTTGTGGATGGATCTGTTGCATCTCAGAAATGTTACCATAGAGGAAGGAAGGTTTTGGTCCAGTGATGCCTTGCTTCTGAAGAACTGATCGGATCCTTTGAGGCCTCAACCAAAATTTCTCAAATAATAGTATCACACTGCATACCACTATAAATAAGACTGACCAACATATCTCTTTTACCATTCTCTCTGAATAAAATTGCCATTGGCCTTCAGCTTCCATCTCCACTCTCTAAAAAAATGAAAGATTAAAAAATGAATGAAGATCAATATTGAAAAGAAGTTAAAGGATTGGTCCTTCACAAAAAAATGTTAGGACCTTAGACTTTGCTATTCTAAAGTAATTATATATATAATAGAAATCTAAAATAATAATGATTAATTGGAAGTATAAGTAAGCATTTTGAAATGTTAAAATGGTTTATCCTTTCTATTTGTTGAATTGTTCTCTACTTTTAACAAAGAGTAATGTTTTTTCCTAACAATTTTCTTGCACTTTCCTATATGTCACTAATATTAGACTCTTTAAGCCTCAACAAATCCTCTTAGATTTTTTCAATAACAAAAATAGATAACATTAATTTAAAAATTAAAATGTTTAATATTTTAGGAACACATTTAACACTATCCTTTTAATAAATTAGTAAAATTATAAAGAAATTTATTTAGATGACATATAGTTATTTATTACCAAAGAGAGCGGCAAAGAATTTTTTTTTTGTGGTGAATCCGGGTATCCTCCGACCGGGAGTCAGAGACTAATCCCTCGAGGTACTGAGATCTATTTAATGCGTTGACCTCTCCCAACAGATGCTCTTCCATACGCATGAGCCAAGAATTGAACCCCCTACCACATGCTTAAGGGGCCCAGTTATCTACCAACTATACCACACCATATTGGTAGGACGGTAAACATTTAGCATATAAGATGAATGCATTTAAACTAAACATTTAATTATATATGACTAAATAGAAATTTTATTTTATATGATATAATTTATTCTATTAAATAATACTAATTTTCTTTATTATACAACAAAAATTTAATCAGCGACCTTTAGTGGAGCAAAGGTTGAAGAAAGAAAATTTAATTAGTGAGCGTTAGTGGAGGAAACATCTGTTTTCAGTTTCCTGTTTTCATTTGCGTTTTATTTCAGCAAAGACCTCAAAATTAATTAATTCCAATGATTTTCTACTGAATTTAGCATTCAGAATGTAATCGAATTGGGTTAGACAATTAAGCATCATCAAAGACATCAAATCAATTTAAAAACTGAAATCCAATCAAGCTTATGATTAAGCATCACTGATCCTATTAATCTCGAATTAAACAAGCCAAATTAAGCATATGGCATGGTCATCCATCTTCATATTATATTTGTAATAAGAACATAATGGAGAAAAACGAAATTGAATGATTAAACATCAACCCAAAACGAATTAACAATAAAAAATGAGTAATGATATTTGAACACCTGAGTTTGACATCCAAAGTTGACACCTTGGTTAACCATGTGTAAATTTTTGGTTAGTTCAGTTCATTATATAGTTAATGGGTTATATGAAGCTTATTTTTCATAATCATGTAAATATTTGGTTAATCACATATAAATATCTAGTTAATTCAGTTTTTTATATGATTAATTCATGAATTAACCAAATATTTACACTTGATTAATCATATAATAAACTGAATTAATCAAATATTTGTACCGATTAACCAAGATGTCAATTTTGTGTGTGAACTTTGGGCATGTAAATATCGTTACTCATAAAAAAAAATCCAAGAGGAGAGATTACGAGTAGGGGTGATCAAAAACCCGCGACCCGCCCGAAACCGACCAACCCGTTCTAAAATTTGGTAAAGCGGTCGGGTTCAAACGGATATGGGTTCAGGCGGATGAAATAAATGGTTAAGAATGGATAGGAACGGGCGGGTTCGGTTCCGCATAAGTCCATCCATCGGTAACCGAACCCGACCGAATAACATTGAAGCCCAATTAAAATTTGCATAAGACTCCATTAGGCCCAATTAAAATTTACACCAGAATTATTTAGAATTTTTTTTTGCACAAGACTCCATCTTCCTTTGTTCCCAGGTAGGTCAGATCTCCTCAGTCCTCACTTCTTCACGTCTTCTTCTTCTTCGTCATTCCCAATCCCCTCTTCTTCTTCTTCTTCTTCTTCTTCACGTCTTCTTCTTCTTCGGTCAACTTAACTGGTTGGATCTGTACGGCGTGGCTCGCGGCGGAGAGCGAGGCTGCCACCGCACGTCCCAGATCCGAAACTCAGCTTTTCCGGCAAACAGGTTCCTCCGCAGTGAAACTGCTTCTCCGACGAACCAAAACAGATGCACGACCTCCGGAACAACGTCGTGCGCCGCCTTCAGATCTCTGCCATGCCGCGAATCGTACCAGATCCAGAGCTCACCGCCCGTCGCAGATCCAGAGCTCCACCACGCCCCACTTCTTTCACCCATCATATCGGCCATCTCCACAGGCCGGACTCCGCCGCGAGCAGCACCACTCGTCGTTCAGCTCCGTGCAGACGTGCAGTCGTGCTCGTGCACATGGTGGACTGGTGCCTGGTGGAGATGGGGTCGTGGTCTTGTGGAGAAGGGACCAAGGGAGAAGACAAAAGGGTACAAGGGTTTCCATACTTTCCAGATCTCCCTTCTGTTACTTTTTTTTTTTTTTTTTGTAATTAATTGGGCTGAAAGCCTTAAAGCTCAACTGGGCTTTGTTGATTTTTTTTTCTAAAATAAAATAATAAAAAATTGTTGACCCGTTGTAAACCGTCCGAACCGAACCAGCACCCGACCAACCCGCCACCCGACCAACCCGATGTATAGATGGGCGGAAGCGGATTTCATTTTTCTTCCATCAAATCCGCCCAGAACCCGACAAACCTCAACCGAACCAGCCCGAACCCGCCCGATGCTCACCCCTAATTACGAGATCAGGAAATAAAATCAAAGAGAGATTAGAGACAAGCCATTGACTCTCTGCCTTCCATTTGCAACTTCACCACAAGGCCATGCTCCCACCTGACAGGCTGACACCACCAGTCACAGCTCCCGCCACTTCCCGCCACCACCATAACAATAACCCAAGGCACTGATAAATCCCTCTCTGCGGCTGCCACAATAAAAACACGCAAATCCCTCTCTGCGTAGAATCGTGTTCTTTGAATCTAAAGGGGGTGTATTGGATTGAGATTGTAAAAGATTGTTTTTGTCTGAAAAAGTCTTGTGGATTTTAAAAGATTATGTAGAAATGTAATGACTTATAAGATTTTAAAAGACTTTTTTTTAAAGATTGTTATAATCAAGATTCTCATGTGTGGATTTTAAAGGATTTATATCATAAGACTTTATAAGATTTGAAAGGAAAACATGGATTTTTAGCAAACATTCAAAGTTATAAGAGCCAATGAAAAAAGCAACAAAGAAATGAATAATATAATAAAAAAAATGTAAAACCCAATACAGTTTTCTAATCTTTTAATTATTAGTCAAATTGATGTAATTCATGTCCTCCTAAGTTGTATTTCTCCACATATCTAAAGCTATGCTAGCCCTCCAAGCATTAACATCTTCTCATTCCCGCTCTTGGGTTTGAACAATAGGTTCAAAATTATTGTCTATATTAGCTGGTGATATTGAAGATAAAGATTTGTCTATTGGTTCAATTGTAAGTTCATCAGAACGACATTCTTTACAAAGGAACTTATATAGTGCTACACATGCTAACACAAGCACTGCTTGTGTTATAAATAGAAATGGAGGCGCTAACTTAAAAATTGTGAATCGCGTTTTAAAAATATCAAATATCTTCTCGATTACATTCCTCAAGGATGCATGGCGAAGATTAAACAATTCATTTTCATTTTGAGGGTCATTACCATTACCTGTAAAATCTCGTAGCTTCTGATTTTAACCTTAAAAATGATTTATTTAAAAAATGATTTTAATGAAAAGCTTAAACAAATACAATTAAACTCGTTACAAATGATTTTTTTTTCAATTTAAAAAATTGTTTTCTTTCATCAAATAATCCATAACAAACGCACTCTAAAAGTTGTTTGGTAACTTATGTTGCGTTGAACGACAACCATGGGGGGAGATGGCAGAGAGGGGGAGAAAGGAGAGAGATGGAGGGAGGGAGGAGAGAGGGAGAAAGGAGAGAGATGGAGGGAGGGAGAGAGGTGAAGGCATATGGTGAAGAGAAATAAAAATGAAGAATCCTGATAAATCTCATGTGTTGAGGTGAGACTTTTTGTTATTAAAAAATCACTAAAAAGTCATACAAGGTCCCACGAAATCCATCTTAAAAACAATCCATCGAAATCAGGAAGTTTTTAAATACCAGCGGACTTTTTATTACTTGTAAAAAGTCATGATTGAATACCACTAGATTTAGATTCTCTCTTTAAAAAATCCTGATAGTCTTGATTGAATACCACCAAACTTGTTTAGATTACTTAAAAGTCTTGATTGAATACCACAAGACTTTTTTTATGATAAAAAAGTCTATTAAAATCTTTTAAAATCTCGATCCAATACACCCGTAATTTCCTGGCAGCGGTGGCTGGTTCTGTGGTGCGTGGCGAATTAAGAACGATTGCCCCTTTTTCGCTTCGTCGCCATCGCCGCCGTTGGCGGAACGGTACCTCTCCTGGCCTGCTTTGCTTCGTTGTCGCCACCGTCGGCGGAATGGCAATGGGTCACCAAGACTATCTCCTAGCTCCTGCTTCGTCGGCACTATAAACAGCGCGACGAAGGCGCCATCTCCTATACCATGCTTCGTCGCAGCAGCCACCAACTTCGTCTGATGAGGTGCTGGAGCGAAATTTGGTTGTGCGGAATGCGATGCAACGTAATTTGTGTAAAATGGGTCGTATTGAAGATTCAGTTGGATTTTACTCTAAGATGGTTTTTGAAGGTGTGGACCCAAATGGGGTATCCTTTTGTTCTTTGCTTACCGACCAGAGACGGTTGCATGAAGGCAAGGAGCTTCAAGGCATCATTTTGAAGATGGGTTTGGTGGAATCAAACCATGTTGTTGGTAATGCTTTAGTGCATTTTTACTCTTTTACTGGGTGAGACTTACAAAAGCAGAAGCACGATGTATGCAAAAGGCTAGCGAAGTTATGCCCCATAGTAGAATTGTATTTGAGCACATTATCTTCTCTACTATAAATTATTACTTCTGGAAGTGCTTTTTAGAAACACATTCCACTGTAATGGTGATGGTAAAAGAAAAGCACTTGTGTACATTGCCACATGAGGTTTGACTGATTCATGGCTTATAAGTCCTGATAAATGTAAAAACAGGTTGAATTCTCTATTGACAAGTTGGTCATATGTAGACACCAAAAACAAAATAAAATGCATTTTTCAGTGGATCAACTTTAGATATTAATTAGCTCAATTAGTTAGAGCTGAAGACCTGTTGTAAGCAATTTAAAATTTGGTTTGCATATTAAGTGAATTACAATTCATGATAGGTTGGCAATGATATTTTAAATTCAGCAAAGAACCGAAATCACAAATGGTGATTAATCCATTCTAAAGTCTGGTTAATGATTAACCAAATATCTATTAAACTAACCATACATCATGGATTTGGTTAATCTTTTTTTAATTGGTTTAATTGGAAACTTATTCACCTGGACTTGCTATGTTAAAATCCACTCATGCTTTTCTTTATTGTCTGATGAGGAAAAGATATAAAGGGGAGGAAATCAGAAGATGGATCATCCCCCCTACAATGTTCCTGTCAACAAAAACTTGATCAATTTGATGAAAAGGAATATTTGATTGATCCAGCAGAACAATTTCAACCCCATTATTTGAGCCAGAGAGCATGTTATCAACAATACTGACACTATTTACAACCTCATTCATACATTTTAGGACAATATTGACATCGCCATGGAAGAAATTGCTATAGATATGGAGTTGAACCGGGTCTTCAGCAACAATACTGGTGTAATCCATGTAAGAATTCACTACCCTGGTTTGTGTCAAACCCGGTTGTTTCGAATAAATACCAGTACCTCCAAAGCCAGTGGCCTTATTGTAACAATGTACACCAGAAAGAGGGTTGGCCTGAACAGTGACCATTATTCCTACAGCAGCAGAGAAAATTACAGCATCTGTGACAGCATTATCATTACCCTGAAGGCTTATTCAAGTGCCTGAAAAGTTCCTTTCGTTTTCATCCCCACCAGTGGTGATGTGCTGGCCAAGGATGGAGTTCCAGATGTAGGTTTTATTACCACTTTGGGCTAAAACTCCATTGGTGGTAAAATGTGTCATGTAAAAGTTGTCTATGTTAATTCTGAGTGAGTTCATGACTGAAATGCCTCCTCCCCTAAAGTTTGACTCCACCAAAAGGTCCTCGAGAGTTATTTACTTATAATTGTGGGATGGTGGTCAAGGGGTGTTTTCTCCACTGTTCTTATTAGAAGAGGTTGACAAATCAATGATATAGCCATCTGCTAGAAAATTATTTGAGACTCTCATGGTTCACCCATAAATCTGTTTTTCCATAAAATTACAAACAAAAAACAAACTGAGCGGTCAAAAATGAGTTCTTTTAGATGCCATATTGAGTAAAAACAGAAAAGTAAGTGCAGTTTGCCTAAATTTCTCCAACTTTGTGTCCTAAAAATTATTCATTTGGCTCGTGAAGGGACAAAAAGGAGAAACAATCGTAGAAATAAAATATTTAATATTGAAAAGCACATAATCTGAAGTTAGCCATAAACCTAAGTATACATGCATATGTTAAAGTTGAAATATCAACCCCTACTTGATCAGAAACATGGTCGTTAGTTTCTTTATAGACCATGAATCTAAAAGCACTAGCTTTGCTCCACAAATTGTGAACATCATTGTTGCATCAAGCTGAATTCCAACTTGCTAGATTTAGTAGGCAATTGCTTAACTTGAGAAGGAATTCCATATTCCCTATATATATAATGTTCATCTCCACTAGGAATAACAAGGTTGAAATCAATCACATGAATCACCCACATATTCTTTCGACTTTGCTAATTCTGGTATGTTTTTTATGGTAATCTCTATTTTGGTGTATATGACTTTAAACAATTGTTTCCTCTATATGATCAAAAAACAATTGTTTCTTCTTTGCAAGAGTTTTCACTACTGAATAAGCATATTTGGGGCGAAAAAAAAAACTTTATCACTTTGCACAATCCTCAATTTGATTTCTAAAATTATGCCTTGCCTTTATTTGGTTTCACATGGACTGACAATTTGTTTGGTAGAATTAGAGTGGGCATGATAAAAATATGCGCAAAGCAAACATTTCCGAAAAACGAAAAAAGATATTGCAGGATTTTCTTTTTAAAAATGTAAAACTCAAATGCTGCTCTCAAAGAAAGAGAAGAGTCTGCCTTTCAAGATGAATTTTCTTCTAATTCTGAGGATCCAACAGCAAAGAACAAAGTAATTGTACTTAACCACAAATAAGTTTCAAAGGTAATGTACTTTTATGCATTAACTATTTGGCATAGTTCCATTAATGAACATTATAAAATATGTTCCAGGAAAAAAATCCAAAATAAACAACAACAAAAAAAATCATAGGTTCTTCTTTTTGAAAATATGAAAATCAAATGCTACACCCAGAAACAAGACGAGAGTCTACCCTCCGAGGTGAATTTTGTTTCTTACTTTGGAACCAACAGCAGGGAACACACCCTACCTTCTTTTCTTACATGTTTCAGTGGACAGTTTCGCACAAATTTGCAGGCAATCCATCAAATGAACTACACTTCTGCATTGAAAGTGGATAGTTAACTCCTTTCACTTTTTTATTTTATTTTACTTTATTCATAAAAAAAAAATATTACTATTCTTTGAACCTTAACAATACAATACTTATATGACTTTAAAATTCTCCCGGAGCTGCCCATGTACAAACTTCCCAATCACTAGAAGCAATATTTGTTAATTCAGGGAACAAATCATCTGAGTTAATCATTGGTTCTATTAACTATTAAGTATGTTGTTCTAAAATGTCCTTACTCATTCAGCTTAAGCACTGCTCCTTCCAGGTTAGGTTACTTTGTTTTTCATACATAGAACCATTATTTACAACATTCTGCCTATTCATCTAAATATATAAAAAATGTCACTTGATTCATCTATTTCTAATTCAACTTTGTTTTCCAACATAGGAATTTTTTTTCTTTAGTTATGAAAGAATCTCAAGCATTATTAATAGTATAGTATTCATTTACTCTCTTCCTTGGATCTATATAATGCACACTGATATAGGGGTTAGGGGTTATTTCCAATATGAACAAATATATGATACTGTAGTATTCCTTTCCAAAATTTAACTTGACTCGCAAAGCAACAAGAAGAATAAAGATGGTCTCTAGATTATTGACACAGATATGAAGTCACTAAACATACTTTTGGACAATGCTTTTAGGCATAGGTACTATATATTACTATTATACAAGCTATTTTTTCAATCATTTTGCAATCACATGTTAACCCCTCTTTGTCCTCTCGTGTAGGTTTATTGAGTGGATGGGTTGCTGTTGTAGAGGAGGGAGTTGGAGTGGAAACATCGAGAAAGTGAAACCCAAATAGGAAATGGATGAACAATACACCATTTGCAGGGACAGCCGCTTTAAACATGCAATTAGAACAAAGCCTTCTGAGTCTCTTTCCCAGCTTCCTTTTGCAATGTCTCAGTTTTCTTGGTATCTATCTATCTATCTAATTAACTACTCCCTCCGGTCCACAATGTAAGCAAAAATTTCCAAATTTTTTGGTCCAAAATATAAGCAAATTTCAACTACTTTCTTCTCATTTAATGAAGTTATTCTCAAAATACCCTTCATTTAATACAAATTTTGTTTTCCAATGACTCCTTTTATTCTCAATAACACAAGCTTAATAAATAAGAGGAAGGGTAATTTAGGTTACAAACTTAATTTTTTATTCCCAATGACTCTTTTAAATGAGATCAACTAACTATCTTAATATGTGTGTTCCATTTAATTTTTGCTTACAATAGAGACCGGAGGGAGTATCTCATTATGAATGTTATATGATCATTTATCATTTTTCTACATTTGGTTAAGGACTAATGAAAATTATGTAACAATCTGATTTTTGAACCAGTGTACATGGAGAGGTTGAAATGTCACAACAACCTAATATTGTAGTATTCATTTACGGGACTATCCTGTTGAGAAGGTCTGCTACGATGTCTCCGATGATCGTGCATCTATGCTTCTTTTAGATTCATTGGGCCAAAACAAATAATATTGAAATCTAATGTAAAAACTGCTATTACCTTTCATTGTTTCAAACAAATAATATTGTCTTTTAAAACCGTCTAATTTATTGTTAATTTATTCCTAATTGAAATCTAAAAAATATTAAACCCAAAATGCTATTGCTACTGCACAACTTGCGAGTCACAATCTAGTTCAATATTAAAACCAAACCTCAATATCCAACAACGAAATCCTACACCGGTGAATTGACCAAAAGGGTTTAGCCTTCCATGAAAGGCTTACACAAAAATATGAAGAAAAAGGGAAGAAATTGAATCATAGAAAAAGCACAGAAAATAATAGCTCCCAGTGCTGATGTCAAAAGATTGACCTCATTAAGACTCTAAAAGACTTATTTATAGCCTCCCTAGATTAATCTAGGGTAACTCAGACGTCTGATCAAGGAGAAGGGCCCAAAGCATGCTTATTAGCCCAATAACAAATAATTACATCACGGGTGCTACTTTTTACACCACAATTTTTCTCATACACCACAACAAATTTAAAAACATTTTAATATCCCCTAAATACCCCAATTATCTTAATACATCCCTTAACCTATTCTCTGAAATATACCACTCCCTTCACATCCTCCTTTTTCCCTCATCTCCCTCCTCACCCCACCTATTCAATAATTCCCGTTGATAGATTATTTTCACTCTATTTTCATTATTTCCCATTGAACAATGTCATCCACTAACGGTTTGGTGATTTCATTTTCACTTGGTTGTGTCATTCTCAAAATCAAAAAAATTCATCGACGATGGCATTGACTCTGCAACGCGTGGTGAACCATGATCGTTCCCTACGTGCCGCTCTAGTCCAGCCGTTCTCCACTGATGCACTGGTGGAGGCCAAACTAGGCGAGATCCACTGGGGACCCATATTCCCATGTTGGTGATTCTGCCTTGATATTTGATAGTGTAGAAGCAACAAACGACTTTGCAGCAAAACCCTCCTGTTTGTGAGTTGAGAGGGTAAGGGTGGGGAATTGTTTGAGAAGAATGTGAAGGGAAATTAAAGGAGTGGGGAAGGGAGGATAACCCTCCAAAACCCTCATGTAGTTCATTTTTTAGTTCCCCCGAATTGGAGGGTTTTGTAGGTATTGATTGTTTTGTTTAAAATAAACACCATGCAGGGTCGTGTACACTACAAGCCTATTAAGGCCACTCCTTTAGGCCTCACTATTAATATAATATACTTTTTTTTTTTTTTTTACTTTTTACTATATATACACCAATGACAATTGGCTACAAATGATTGAGTAGCAAAGCCTAATTCCACATATAGTGCATGTATTATTGAGATCGAAAATCAATTATAGATAATGCAATTCGCAAGGTGCAACATTAGTTAGTTTTAACGTTAAGGTTCCGGCCGCCTTTATGCTTTTATGCCTTATTGCCTTTACCTACAGAACCCTCCAATACCTATAGTTAATTGTCATTTGAGGCAATCCGCATAATTAACAATTGGGAAATGAGAATGCAAATGTGCAAAAGGATAAAATAGTCGTTGGCGGTAATTAGCTAAGATTTAATTGCATTTTTATATTTTCAAAATTTAACTGTCATTTAATATATATTATAAAATTTTAATATTTTCACTTCAAATTTTTTGAGCTCTCTCATTTTTCTCTCACTTTCTTTTCAACTTCATATTCTATTGAGAGTGAAATATTAAAATAGCTTGATTATAAAACTTTAATAGATGATTTCTCAAATCAAAAGCCAGAAGCTTAATATGAAAATTGATAATTTTATAATATTAAGTCTCTTTAAAAAATTCGCTGAAGGCCCCAAAATTCTTATACACGGCCCTGACCTCATGCAAGGTGGGGAGTAATCTTTAATCCTCCCAGTCTGCCACCCATGAGTTGTGTACCGATCCTCCATGTAGTGAAACCGGATTCAAGCGGTCTTCCGATCATAACAACCATTTTTTTTCGCTTCCTCTTTCCTCTGCCTCTATCTCTACCACAATAGCTCCTATCCTCTTTCCTCTGCCTCTATCTCTATCTATAATATTAAAATACCCCTTTTCATTGGAACAATGTACCCCACATCTTCATCTCTCACTAGGTTCACGAATTCAGGTATTGGTGATGTTCTCCTTATCTTTTTCGTTTTTGGGTCAACCCCAACACAACCATTCATTGAAAGTATGATATATATTTTTTTTAATAAAAAAGGCTTGCAAAAGCATCACTATGATACAAGGCATCCCAACTATGTTGGCACCCCAAGCATCAACAATCATTTGCAGCACGCCCTATTTTATTCAAAAATAAGAAAAGAATACATAAATACATGGGGGGGACATAAACCTTACCCATGCTAGAAAAAGAATACAATGAATCAATCATTTAAATCTATAATTAGGAAGACCCAATCTATAATTAGGAAGAGATTGAGACTTAGTTCAGTCTCTTCTTCTTCATCTACATCATGTTGTTGCTGACGTTGTTCTAGCTTCACAATGGGAAAAGGCAAGTGGTGATTGTTAATGTTAATTGTGATGAACCTTTGTAACAAATCTCTTGGGAAAGTGCTCATTGATGTTGATGAAATGTGATGATGAGTCTTTTCTTTGTCCTCAACCTGTGCCATTTGAAAATTATTTTACAAAAAGAAACTATGAGATTCATATACCCAGATGGCTAAACTTCACAAAAATGTAATTTTTCAACTTCAAGCAGTGTACTTAGTGCATTTTTTTAGGGTAACTGAAGCTTCATGATAACTTCGATGAGAACAAAGTTGATTGCTTGACATGTAAAACTGACCAAATCATACGTTATTTTTGGTTTGACTCAGAAAACAGAGATTTTACATTACCTTTTGTCGCATTTTCAAGAGAGGGATCAGAACTATGATTAAAAGGGGTGAGGATCTCTTAACACCCAATGACCACTATTTTTCGTTTGGGGTTTTCTTGAAGTGAGGCTATTTGAAGCCTAAGTTTAGAGAAGTTTTGTACTTTAATCTCCTTAATTAGAGAGCGAGGGAGAGACATAGTTTCTAGAGAGAGAAACACTAGATTTTATAAACGTAATCTGGTTTCCCATCACCCATCGCAACCATTTCTTCAATTTAATATTAAATCAATGGCTCAAATTAAGAGAGGACTGATCCTCCAACTTTAGTAGTGAGGATTGAATACAGAGCCTCTTCCTCTTCAAAGTCTTCTCCTCCTTTCCCCTCCTAAACTCCCAAACAAGCCCTTGGGATTTGTGTGATGGCGCCTTGGTTGCAATGTTTGTGGTATAAAAAAGGAATTATTAGAGTCCTTCATCTTAATTAATGAAGACTTTTTCTAGGTGAAGTTTGAAAATGTAATAAAATAAAATGCATAATTTTATATGAAGCAATTAAATAATTTTCAAACAAACAACTCATTTAAAATCAACAAGGTAAAAAAATCAATAATTTTTTATTCCTGGAGTCGCCCAGTTGGGAGGCAACCCACAACTCCATGTGTAAAAATTCGGGCGTTCGTCGCTGTCGAACAGGGGATTAGTCCCAGAGGCAGTCCAAAGCGGCAATGTTGTGGGGTCACCCTGGGGAGCCAAAAACCCTTAATTACGGTGGGTTCCGAATAAATAAATAAAAACCCATAAGGATTGTTAAAATAATTCAAACTCGTAGAACCAATATATTTATCCATAAATTTTTTAACCCATTTAAATTTAATTTATTTTTTGTCGGACTCATTTAACTTGCCTATTTTTCAGTCATAAACAAGATATAGTAAGACACCCACAACCCACCGCAGTACAGATCTTCTTTGTGACATAGGGTGTCATGGCTTCTCTTGACACTCCTAATTATCTATTCATTCTTTATATTATCAATTAAAATTTGAGTGTTTTTTTTTTTTAAATGAGGGGTCAGTGAGGAATGTGAATATACAAATGAGAGTATTCATTGAACCATCATATATATATATATATATATATATATATATATATATATATATATATATCTATATATATATATATATATATATATATATATATATATACTAGATTTTGTACCCGTGCGATGCACGGACATATCATGTGTGATTATTTTACAATATTGTATATTTTTAAATGTTGAAATAACAATTCAAAAAAGCATCAAATAAGTATTCTTGTATTATTTGAAATGAAAAAGAATATTGCATATATTTTTTTGTTTGGAACTTCATAATTTGAAAACAATGATATGATTAAAAATTGTGCGATGGATGGGTATATTATGTGTGATTATTTTGTACTATTTTATATTTTAAAATGTTGAAAATAACAAATGAAAAGAGCAATGAATATGTATTTGTGTATCATTTGAAATGCAAAATCATCGTTTGAGTTTTTTTTTTTTTTTTTTGGAACTTCTAAATGTGAAACAATGATACTGTTAAAACTTTTAGAATTTGATATTGCGGCTACTGTTTAAGCATTTAAATATGGAAAAATATCATTTAAAAACAAAGGCAGAATGTGTGAGATACAGAAGCAGATTTTGGTTTAATTTAATTCTTATTGAAAAGATTTTTTATTTGAAGCATAAAATTGAAAGTTATCGTAATAATATTTATCATATATATATATATAATCAATATCAATATTATTTGAACGAACAACATGTAATTATATGTATTTTTAGATGCCAAGATAATTATTAGTCTTTCTATTTTGTTTTTATGACATCTTTCATTTTTTTTTTTTAAAAAATAAACTGATTCTTAATCGTATTATTAAAACTGACTCTCTTTATTAATATTTTTTCATGGTTAAAATGACTTCAATTGCTAAATTTACTGTTTACTTACAGATGTTTTATCCAATTCGGGTTATTAAATAATAAATATTTAATTTTAAAACTATCGAATACATACATATGAATGACTCAAATCACTCCCTCTTACCTCCTTTAAAACTATACAAATATTTAGAGCAAATAATGAATCAATCTTTTTCACATGGAGCTCAAGACCCATTTTCTAAGCTATCTTACCAATTGCAAGGTAGACAACTATTGTTAAAAAATAAACACAAACAAAAAGCAAAATGTCAAGCTAAACATCCGATTCAACTACTTAAGACAAAAATTGTATTGAACAAAATTGATCAAGTAGACAACTATATAGAGAAGTAATTAAAATATACAAACACATAGGTAAGTAGGCAGGTATAAACAATTCAATTGATTGATATCCAAAAAGGCAAGTTAATTTTCCTTTACTAATAAACAATATTATTTAACATAAGCACTAAGTGAAACATGTTTTTTTTTTTTTATGGAAAATCACCTACACCTAAATCATAACATAGAACTAAAAAAAAAAAAATTTAGTAACTTGATTGCCCAAAGTACTTTTTTTTTTAAACTTTCTCTCCAATTGCCTTCCTCTCCGAAAGTTTTTACTAACAATTGTAATATAATTGTAATCTTCATGTAAGCAAATTCCTTATACAATTTTGCATTTCACAAAAAACTATTGTTATTTTCTTCCATCTATTCAAGTATATATTGACAGCAAATAATATTCCACAATGTATTTGATAATATTCTATCAATACAATAAATATATAAGAGTTTAGATACTTAAAAATAATATTTTAAAAATATATTATGGTAACTAAATATAATTAAATAACATATTTATAAGTTATATTTAATATTCTAAATCCATATTAAAATAAAATAAAAAAGGAAATAAAAAATATTGATTCAATTATCATAAGATAAGTACCTAAGTTTATATTCACATTATTTATAGTTTTAAAATTTTAAAAATAACCACAAAAAATAAAATTAACTTCATAAAATCAATAAATATTGCATAATATGAAATGTGTTTTATATTTGAAACTTGAAAAATAATAAAAAATACTAATAATTAAATATTTTATTATAATTATAAGCATAAAATATAGAGAAATTAGGCCTTTCCATATATTCAAATGTAAATTATTTGATAATGGTTACCACATATATACACACTAAAAAAGCATACCCTTGCTCCTAAACTCTACACAACAATATAATTATCTGATAATGGTTACCACATACATACACACTAAAAAAGCATAAGGAAAGAAAAAATATTGATTCAATTATCATAAGATAAGTACCTAAGTTTATATTCTCATTATTTATAGTTTTAAAATTTTAAAAATAACCACAAAAACATAAAATTAACTTCATAAAATCAATAAATATTGCATAATATGAAATGTGTTTTATATTTGAAACTTGAAAAATAATAAAAAATACTAATAATTAAATATTTTATTATAATTATAAGCATAAAATATAGAGAAATTAGGCCTTTCCATATATTCAAATGTAAATTATTTGATAATGGTTACCACATATATACACACTAAAAAAGCATACCCTTGCTCCTAAACTCTACACAACAATATAATTATTTGATAATGGTTACCACATACATACACACTAAAAAAGCATACCCTTACTCCTAAACTCTACACAACAATATACCTATGCACAGTATATAATAAAGATCTGCAATTGGACCGAAAAGATACTCATATTTTCCTTACTTTCATATATATATTCAGATATAATAAAAAAAATAAAAATTATATAATTAAGAATATATTTAAAAAAATGTATAAAATTAATTATGAAGGAAATATATAAATAAACATGTAAAATCCAATTTTATGATATAACAAATAAAAAAATCCCTTAAAAAAAAACAATCTATATAACATCCATTGTTGTTTAATGAGATTGAAAAGTGATACTAAACACTAAGTAGTAACTTTTTACAAATGTCTATTTATTAAATCGTTTTGTTTTTCATATTATTTAATTTTTATATATGTGTGTCAATATATAAAGAGCGGTACCGCGGTACCTCGACCCACTAACCCACCCTTTCATGGAATAGCAAATAAATAATTATTTTTTTATCAATATGGAAGATGAAGCATTCAAACATTTTTATTTTTTGAATAAATAATAAATTTAAAACAAAAATAACATAAAATAAAAAGTAAAATTTATAGTTAAAAATGAAATTAAATTTAAAATCTGAAAATGAAAATGAAAATGAAATTAAAATTTAAATTGGAAATAAATTTAAAATAAACGTAAAAATGAAATAAGAATTTGGAAATAAAATTGAAAAATTAATTTAAAATTACATATTGAGAAATAAATAAGACCCATAAAATGGGTGCTCACAACAATAAAAACCCATTAAGTAGTGATTTAAGGAGGCTCATTTTTAAGAGAATTAAAAAAAAATACAATACAAAAAATATATAGACATAAATGCTTTTTTATTAGGCAAAATAATATACCAATCACATAAATTACTAACTAAATTGACCTTTTTATCCCCAAACCACCCAAGTGATTTTACAGATATGCCCCAGCCACCACCTTTCTTTTAATAATAAAGATATAACAAATAAAAAAAATCTCTTCAAAAAAAAAAAAATCTATATAACATCCATTGTTGTTTAATGAGATTGTAAAGTGAAATTGATCACTAAGTAGTGACTTTTTTACTAATCTCTATTTATTAAATCATTTTTTTTTACATATTATTTAATTTTTATATATGTGTGTTAATATATAAAGAGCAGTAACTCAGCCCACTAACCCACCCTATCATGGAATAGCAAATAAAAATTTATTTTTTTATCCATATGGAAGACGAAGCATCCAAACATTTTTATTTTTTGAATAAATAATAAAATTAAAACAAAAATAACATAAAATAAAAAGTAAAATTTATATTTAAAAATGAAATTAATTTAAAATCTGAAAATGAAAATGAAATTTAAATTTAAATTGGAAATAAATTTAAAATAAACATAAAAATGAAATAAGAATTTGGAAATAAAATTGAAAAATTAATTTAAAATTACATATTGTGAAATAAATAAGACTCATAAAATGGGTGCTCACAACAATAAAAACTCATTAAGTAGTGATTTAAGGAGGCTCATTTTTAAGAGAATTAAAAAAAATACAATACAAAAAATATATAGACATAAATACTTTTTTATTAGGCAAAATAATATACCAATCACATAAATTACTAACTAAATTTACCTTTTTATCCCCAAACCACCCAAATGATTTTACAGATATACCCCAATCACCACATTCCTTTTATATATATATATATATACCATGTGAAAAATTTTCGCAAGCCAAATACTTCACAAAGAAAGATAACTATTTAGGAAATGAGTTTCTTTTATTTGATTTGCAAATAAATGAATGAATAAGTTGAAAAGGGAATTCTAAATAACATTTACATCTGCGTTTAATGTTAATATGTTGATTTTTTTTTCAGATTTGAATTAAGCCTTAGTTTTTTGGTGCACGAATAGTATCCTCCTGCCGATGGATAGAGACTAATCGTCTAATCCCTTTCGAGATGTAGAGATCATCGAAGTGAGTTTTATCACTCCCAACAAAGCTTTTTCCAAACATCAGTAGGAGTCGAACCCTGACATCATGCCTTAATTTCAACTTAAAAACTTTTCTTGTATGGCATGTGAACTTTTTTTATTTTCTCAATAATTTAAAAATATCTTAAAGATTTTTAATATAACAATATCTTTATCCTTTCCACTTTATACTCCGAGTCCTCTACGTATCTTTGAAGTTACACCATACCCGGTACCCACTATGGAATTGAACTCACCACCCAAGTACCGGTTAGACCGGGGAACGCCAACACCACTGGCGAACCTTAGTGCAACTTGGAGGGAGCAACGGCCCCCAACAACAACAAAAATTAACAATTTTTTAACGAAAAAATTAATTGCATCATCATCTTATTAGTAAGGGCAAATATTGTTTTGATTTCATGAATGCAATCTAAGATATACCCTCCAACAAAAACAATTTGGGGACTTTCGTAGATTTCTTTTGTATTCGATCTAAGATATTACATCTCTATTTTTCTTTTGCAATCTTTCTATCGCTTAATTTATCTATTTCATATGTTTTCTCTTTTCGAGTTTGGTTATTTTGCTTATGTATTTTTTATTAGATTGAGTTTTTTTTTTTAAATGGACTTTTAATAAATTTTTATATAATTAATTTCAAATGTTTTGTGAGTGATATAATTTTTTGAAAAGAAAAAATGGTTAAACATAAGAAAATTGATGTATTTTTTCAAAGAGTTTTTTTTTTTTTATAAATATTTTTTCAAAGAGTTCAATTGCTTTGCATTGACAATGTAATTGTCAACCAGCAATGACATGTGTGTCTTTTAAGGTAACTAAAATAAGAGTCAAATAGTTTTTATGATAGGCTAAATTATACTTTTGGTCCCCATATTGTTTTTCAATATTCAATTTGGTCCCCAAGTTTTTAAAATGTTCATTTTGGTCCCTAAGTTCCTAAAACTTATACAATCGAGTCATTCCGTCATGTTGACTAACTGGACATGGACGTTGACCCCATCTGGTCCGCCGGAATTGAGGACCAAATTGAACATTGAAAAATAATTTGAGGACAAATTGAACATTGATAAACAACTAGGGGACCAAATTGAACATTGAAAAATAATTTGGGGACCATTATTTTGGGGTCAACATCCATGTTCGTTAGTCAACTTGACGGAATGACTCGATTGAATAAGTTTTAAGAACTTATGGACCAAAATGAACATTTTAAAAACTTGGGAACCAAATTGAACATTGAAAAACAATTTGGGAACCAAAAGTGTAATTTAGCCTTTTATGATATGTTAATTTATGGTAGATTGGCAATGTAATAATCTATACACTAAAAATGCATACCAATTAAATTCTTTTTCAAAAGAGAAAATGTGAAACAAGATGAAAATTGTATAACTTCAACATCTTTACTTTAATATCGTTCTTCTAATGATCAAATAGTTCGATAGAATGAACAACCTTTGATAAAATTGTGTATGATTCATATTAATTCTAATTACATTATTTAAGTTAGTAGCTATTGGCTCCCCTGAGAATTTCACTCAAGATCCGCCACTGGCCGACACCGAGAGAGATATTTTTTCATGGGCTAAGTTAAGAACTACACAAGTGGACTTGACACCACATCTTAATCCAAAACCTTAAGACATTAAATTTACGGGTTTTCTCCACTTATATAGTCTTCAACCATATCTTGACTCCTTCCTACTGCCACTGCATACTTGGGTATTTTATTCATTGGAAACTTTGTCTTAACTCTCAACGTATTATATAGAATCTCAAAGCTAACAAATGTTTCATGTCTCCATCAAGAGAGAATAGCGAGGAGATGTCATGTCATATGCTCTCCATGTTTGCACCTTTGATTATTTTTCGTTCATAGGATGCTTAACGAAAAGATGACAAAATTGAAATTTGCGATTGATAAGCTATATCGGTATATCTTGGTACCATCCAATAATCTGGGTCATTGTTTTTCTCTGCTTGAATGCTTCTTTGAAGTTAAATTTGTTTCTTCTAAAAAACATGAAAAGGCAGCATGTTTAGGCTGACCAGTTTAACAGCCTGAACTCAACACATTACATGTTGGACTGAAATGTTCGTTTTATATTTACCTCTAATTGACAAATTTTTTCATTGCAACTATATTTATTACAAAGATTTGTAAAATTGGTAAAAGTATTCGTGATGAATTCAAATGGAAAATAAAAAATTCTAATTAATAACTATAGTTTTTAGTTTTGTAATAAGCGCTCGATTCAACATAATCATTGTTTTAGTTGTCAGGCCGGCCCAACATATGTTAAAACCTAAAGAGAATGTTTATAAAGAAACCATTTTAAAACAAATAAAAATATTTTTATAAAAATAATATTATATTTAAAATTTATTTTTATTGTAATTTTTTATATTTTTAAAGGTAAATTATTATGATTGATGTGAATATTTGTTATGTGTGTACATGCAACCACACTTAAAGAGATACAAAAAATATATTGTATATAACAAAATAAACATAAACAAAATATATTTTTAATTTGAGGCCTAAAATCCTTGTAAAATTAGAAAAAAAAAATTGGAGGCCTAAAGTTGCTGCTTTAGCAGCTTGTGGCTTGGGCCGGCCCTGTTAGTTGTTATTCATTTGCATATTATCATTCCTAAAAGAATACATACACACTAGTCGATTTAGTTAGTAACATTCTTTAAAATGAATGTAAAATTACCTTTGAATCCGCATCCTTGATTTTCAAATATTGATAACAAATTAACAATACAACATATAACAACAGATATAAAGGCTGCAAGACAAGGAGCTTTTATTGATATAATTCAAACCAAAGAAGTCACCCACAAAACTAGTGAGTCTTGATCACTTATTGGGACTACACAAAGGAGAGAACCAAGCTTGTACCTCCAGTCTAGTAAACCTTGCTAACAAGAAGCCTTACACCATATTTTGGCATTAACAGCATTTTATACACAGGGCAATGCTGATAATTTGGGGAAACAGCAAAAGAGAAGTTAGACAGAAGATGACAGAGTACTACCTTGATTTCAATCATGGAAAGGTTTTGGCCTAAGCAGATTCGACTCCCAAGACCGAACGGTATATAAGCTTGGGGATGCTTACACGCTGCATTAACACCATCAGCGAACCTTTCGGGTTTAAACTCACAAGCATCTGGTCCCCAATTATCAGTGTCACGGTGCAATGCAGGCAGGAACAACCACACATTGATGCCTTTGGGAAGCATAAGATCTCCCAACTTCACATTAGTCAGAGCTTCCCTTGAAGCTGTAACAGCAGGTCCATAAAGACGTAGACTCTCTTGGATCACCATTGTGAGCTGCACAGGAGCAAAATATTAAGGTTCGGTACATTTGATGTTTTTGCATTGTACATTAAACATGTGATATGCCAGCTATAGGACCACTATATGTTGTCACTTAATTTTTCAGTCTTAATTACTATCAGTGTAGATATATGAATATACAGTGAGAAATTCTTGCATAAACTTGGAGCACTTAAGTGTACTAGACCAATCACATTATTAATTAATAGTTAAGTTTCATAATAGATCGTTATTGATGATATGATTGGCCTAATACATCTAACTTGTATGTTCTGGGTTTATGCAAAAATGGGTAGTAAAAGGCAATGGTTATATTGGTCATTGTGACATATGATGCCTTAAATTATCTTGCATGTAGCTAATAATCCCTCAAATATTTGTTCCAATTTTCAACCCGAACCCAGAAAAAAAATAGGGGTTAAGGATAGTACAACAGTTGAAGAGAACAATTAAAATGCACTAGAGGTTTGATGAACAATAAATTAAATTTCATAAGGGAGTAGTGAAGTGTTGAGAACTCACTGCTTTCAACTTTCGAAGCTTGTCCATGTCACTAACGCTAGGAGGCGACATGTTATCAAAGGTCTCAACAATCTCAGATCTAACACGACGTTGCCAGTCAGGATGTAACGCGAGCAGCAGCAGTGTCCAAGTAACAGCAAGAGCACTGCTCTCAGAGCCTGCAAAGTAGATATTTTTGCAAATGTCGATAATCAATCGGTTCATTTCATGCTTCTGTTCGAGCTTGAATGAACCTTTTCCATTACTATTTGAACTGGTGGCATTGGCAGCACCATCTAGTATTGTTTGTAACAGATCCTTTTGATTCCCATGTTCACTATTTTGGTTTTCTACTTCACGATCATTGATGATTTTCGTTATCAGCGTGTTCACCTCTTTCTCCAACTTCCACATCTCTTTGTTTTCCTTGGTGGGAAGATATCTGAGAATGTATCATATAATTAGTTAAGTTAATGATATAATATAGAATTGATTTCATGTATAAATTTGACAAAAATAAAAGAACAATGATTATATAACCTTAGATTCAGAAATCCAAATAGAATACTAGGCCTTGCTAGTGTAGCTTGCATAATGGCCAATTTTGCAAAAATTTGATTTCCTTGAGTATAAGAGCTGCCAAAACAAGCTTTTGAAATTATATCCGCTGTGAGAGTCTTCAGATCCTCATCAATTACAATCTCTGCAGTTCCACCCTCAATTTTTATACGGCTTTCCCAATTTCTGATGATTGCCATGGCAGATTCTTCCATCAAGTCTACCATATTCTACAAATCACACAAAACACAAGATCCATTGATGAAATTTCCCATTTTTTGTTTATTTTATGTTTTTTGAGGTATGTATATGCACATTAGTAAATAAATATCAATAAAAATGTAGTCAAATAATTCATATATAAAATTTTGGAAAGGAAAAACCCTGGAAAATTTACACAAACCTTAATTTTGGAAAGGAAAAACTCAGGAGCAATAAGATTCCTTTGAAAGGCCCACTGTTGTCCATTAGCCCTAAGGATGCCATTACCAAGCATTGGCTTCAATGTTTTGGTAAGATAGGAAGGCCGTCCTAGATCCAATGACGTATGCAGGTTAAAGTCTTTTATAAAATCGGGCTTGTCCACATATAGATGCTGCTTGGTTCCAGTGGAGTACATGTATATTGAACCTGATGATCATATATTCATCATACAAACAAGGCCTTGCTCAAAGAAAATAAAAGTAAACATGCCACGGACTCGATAGGAATCCAAATCAAGAATTTTATGGCTAAAAAGAATACTTGAAACTAATGCAAATTCTTGAGACTAGTCAACTTGACTCTAATTTGCTTATTTTTGTAAGCAAGTGATATAATAATGCATCATAATTAAAGTCCTCAAGATAGATATCCTACCTAGTATCCAAAGGGGGATTAGTCGATTGGACATGAAAAACATAAGATCGAAAGATAGATGTTAGCTAAAATATAAAAATATATTCAAGCATATGCTAATATGCATATAAAAGAACATAAATAAGCAAAATAAAAAATAAAATAAAAAAACAACCCAAGAGACAAAAGCTTAAACTTGACCAACCCAATTGAACCCAGGAACCAAATCAAAGAAAATAAAAAAAATAAACATAAAATACCTTGTTCTCTAACTCAGCCTATGGCCAAGCCTTATTTTATTTTTTTTAAGAACCAACCTCTTTTGATTGGCCAAAGAAATAGCTAAACCAGAACAAATAAAGACTATCCACCAAAAAGTAAGGATTCTATGGAGGATGATTATGTTCACCACTGTCAGCAGCCCAGCAGATTAAACTCCGGAGAATTACGATTTTGTGATTACTTTGATAAAGCTTTTACACACACACACACACACACAAAAACACACCATGTCCTAGACTAACTAGGCAGCAATGAGATTATAGATATAGATATATCATACATTTAACAACTATATTTTTGATATATAATATTGATTATAACAAAACGAATCGATAAATTCTCAAATTGATATATGAATATTGACGTACCGTACTGTTGCTTCCATACATGAAAATATGGGAAGATGGAAGAAACCCATTTGTCTAAGGAATTAACAGACACAGGAGGTTGCGGATGGATCCGTTGCATCTCAGAAATGTTGCCATAGGGGAAGGAAGGTTTTGGTCCCCTGATGCCTTGCTTCCGAAGCACCGATCGGATCCTTTGAGGCCTCAACCAAACTTTCTCAAATAATATTATCAGACTGCATACCACTATAAACAAGACTGACCAACATATCTCTTTTACCATTCTCTCTGGATGAAACTGCCATTGACCTTCAGCTGCCATCCTCACTATGTTCCTCACTTAGTCTCTTGCAGTATAGTTGTCCTCCTTCTGCCTTTTGTACCAGCAAGCCTAGCTAATTGATCTGGCAAACCAATAGCAACTAATTAAATATTATTGTAGTCAGCTTTTTTTTTTTGGATGATTTCAGACTCCTCCCTAATTGATAATAATTGTATAAAATAAAAAATTAAAATAATCATGATTAATTAAAAGACTAAATAAGCAATTTTAAAATGTTAAAATCATTACTCCTTTCTTTTTGTTTTATTATTCTCTGCTTTTAACAAAAGAGTAATGCTATTCCTAATTCTCTTACACTTTCCTATAAGTCAGTGATATTATACTGCTTAAAAAATCCTCTTACATTTTTTAATTACAAAAATAGATAAATTTAATTTAAAAAATTAAAAACATTTAATATCTTAGGAACTAAAACACATTTAACACTATCCTTTTAATTAATTAAGAAAATTATTAAGTTGACTAATAGCATTTAAGATGAATGCATTTAAACTAAATATTTAATTATATATCATTAAATAGAAATTTTATTTTATAGGATATAATTTATTCTATTAAAAATTAATAATTTTATTTATTACACAATAAAAATTTAATTAGAGGGGGTTGGTGGAGCATATTTTCCCGCAATTACAGTAATTCAAACCGCAACCACAATTTAAAACAATGAACATGATATAAAGTACACTCAATGCACAGCCATAGGAAACTTCAATGAAACAGTGCTGCAGAAATCCTCACCATCTGTATCTGTGAAATGGATGGAATTATGGCCAGAATCTAAACAATGGCCAAAACTTAGGTGCAGTTGGTTGTGTACAGTTTTTACTGTTCTCCAATCACAATTCAACACATGGATTAATCAACCAATAGAAAACATAGAAATATTTTAAATTTAAATTTAAATGAAAAATTTAATCTCTGTGGCATATTATAATTGATGAACAACACAAACAACACCTATTGAACAGCACCTAAGTTTTTTCCTAAAAAAATCTCAGGAGGGAAGAAAAAAGTCCCCGTCATAATTCTCAGAAGGCTTAAATAACTTAACATGATAAAGTCTTTTCTAGTAAAAACATTCATGCTTTATGTTTCTTTGCTTGTATCATGTATTGTATATTGTTGTTTGGTTTAATAGGCTGTTTTAACCTCCTCTGCCACTGTAATCTAATTTCTCTGAATCAAATATAGATTGTTTTCTTGCGTCCTATAAGAAACAAGTTTTTTGTCCATAAAATCAAACAATTAAGACATCCAAAATGTCATTTCTGAATCGACCACCATGGTGTTAAATGAGACCAATAGGCTATGCAGGGACACTATTATTTTGATAGAATATGCAGCCACACTAAGGCTCATATATCAATTTGCAGTGCATGTGATGTTTGCTACTTTTAACTGTGTTTAGTTAGATGAACAATAGGCACAACTTAAATATGAATAGTGTCTTTTTCTAATACCAAATTAAAAGATTTGGTTAAGTTCAACAGAACAGGGAACAATATAGATTGGTCTTTTACAATTATGAAAGACACTCACAATCATTTCAGATACCAACCATTGTCAGCACTTCATTAAGAATTTCCTCTTTCAATAGCATTGCTCTAAGAACTGTGCTAGTCAGTTCCCGTATCATATCAGTATATGTTTGAAAAATATGCTGCTATATCATTAGTTTCGTTGTCAACATGTCACAGTAGCACAAGTTGAATAACCAAGCATTTCAGGGAAAAGGGTTGACAGAGCCACAGATGCAAGTAAAAGCAGTACATTTTCACCACAGAACTTACACAGAAGGTTAAGGATTAGTCATGGGAAGCTATAGCCGAGGGGTGATGAGATAATGCTATGTCCATATCACTTAAGAGTTAACATTGTATTAGAAATTGCTTACACTTGTGGATTAGTCATCACATGTGATTCAATTTTCATGATTTTGAATTATTGAAGCAGTCATGAGGCATGAGCCATCTATGAAGGATCGACTTACACCATAATAACAACAACGACAACAACAATAAAACATTGAACCATATCTTTAGATTTTCAACATTTAAGATTCAATGTCCGAACACACGATTTGATCAAACCAGTTTAAGAACTGAAAAACACAGTAGGCTTTGTTATTTCAGAAAATATCATTGACACCTTAAGTTGTCTATCTACACTTTTGATAAGACTCCTCCAAAGTGAGATTATCTGTAAAGTGAACAAGTAAGTGCATATCCACCATTAGATCATTTAGTGGGTTACCCTTAGATCATGCAATGGATTAAAATCTCAATACACTTTATAAAATCAAATGTGCATATGCATTTATTTGCTCACTTTAGATACAAACTCCTTCAGAGGAGCTTTTTCCTTTTACTTTTAAATTTTTTAATAACCAATCATAGTTTAGTTTTTTATTTTACAAAATAATCATTAAATGATAAAAGATTATGAATAGACAATTACAAATGCGAATAACCTTTGCATGCAAGGGAAAATTTATGAGACCTTGAACTTAGTAATTCAGCAGGTGAGGAAGTTACAAAAGGACAGCAACTGGTGGCAAAGTCGATAACTTTGTCATAGGAACCCACCATGAGATGAAACAGAGAATGTGGAAAAGGAATACCTTGATGGGTTGTGAAGAGAAATCGCAGAGGCAACAAGAGAAGTGGTGCGGCGGCGTAGCAAGCTGCAAACGGTGGAGGTGACAAGAAGTATGCCGTTGTTACCTGAGCTCTAGAGGGAACTGGGAAGTCATGTTTTTGGCCTCAATTCTGCAAATATTCGAACAAGTCACTTTAACAGTAAACAGGAAACTCCTCTAGAGTGAGACAAGTGTATCTTATTTGATGTATTTTCGTATCTTGTGCATAAAAAGTAAGTGAAACATAAAAATCCAGTAATGATATTGGGACACCAAAAATTGATACCAATTTTTGACACCATGGTTAATTCAGTATATTGGTTGGTTAATTCACTTTTGACACTATTGGTTGATTAACCAACCAATATACTGAATTAACCATGATGTCAAAAGTTGGTGTCAATTTTTGGTGTCATAATATCATTTCTCTAAAAATAACTATATACAGTATCATATATACTCCCTCCATTCCTTTTTTGTGGTAATTTTAACTTTTTGTTTTTGTTCCAAAACAATAGGTCTTTTATAAACCCAAGGTATATTTGACAATTTTTTTTCATATATACCCTTATCATATAATTAAATTGAAATACATTAAAAATACACTAAACCTTCCTTACTTAAATTCAGCCATAAATACATTACACATATTAATGATCAATGGAGTGTGGGGGCAATTTTGATTTGCCGTTGGGTTGGACTTATTGGCTATGATTGTGTTTTCAAGGTACATTAATGGCAAGTGGAATGTGGAATAAATATGGTTAGAATTTGTAAATAATTAATGATACTATAAATAAGGGTAATTTGATATAAATGTAAATAAATTAATGCTTTCTTAATCTGTGTGTAAAAACCTTAAATTACCATAGAAAATGAACAGAGGGAGTAGTATCTAAATGTTGATGTTCAAATAACACAACTCAATCTAAAATAAGAACATACAAATTAGATAAACTATTACTTTCTTGGCTTAATTGTATTGTATTTTTGGTCTTATTATTAATCATGTGTGATTTTTGTTCAATAGTTCTTTTTTATGTATGTTTAGTTCCTTTTTTTTGTCAATTCTCCAAGCACACAAAATATTTGGTCGAGATTCTCCCTCATTTGCCTCTCCAATTTAAGATGACCCAATAGTTTATCTATGTTATTTACTGGTTTTGTCATTTCTTTTCAGGTCTTTTTTTTATTTTACCACAGGGTCTTTTATTACAAAGGTTCAATCAAAGGTAACATACGCTTAGAACGGTGGTTTCTCTTTATTAATCATTAAAAGAAAGATCGAATTTACAATATTAAAAAAAATAGAAGATCAAATATGTTAAAAATTTTAGGAATCAAAATCGCATACAACCAATAATAAGAAAATCAAAAGTGGACCAAAATCTCCAAATTCCTAACTTATAAATTGTCCCCGAACTTCCACGCACTTTGCTCAACATGTGAACAAGGACGGCAGGCAGCACTTGGTTTGTCTTTAGATATTGTAAATACAAAAAAATATTAACAATACACTCTTTAACATACTCTACTTCAATCACTCTCTTATTATTGGATGTATTTCATGTGAGACCCACCAAAATAGATGGTCCCTCATAAAATTCATCTAATAATAAAAGATATGTTAAGATGAGTGTGATAAAAAATGTGATACTAACATTATTCAATACAAAAAATACTAGAAACTGTGATATTAGCATTGCTCTTGTAATACATGCCACCTTACAACAGGAAACTCGTTGCAAAATATTACTTTATTGTATAATAAGCGGTTAGAAGATGGATTAAAATAAACATATAGATAATCATTGATCTAAATTATGAAATATAAAATCCTATTATACCAAGACAAGTCAATGGACCACTTACAAAATTGGAACTACTTAAAAGCCCTCTGCGCGTTGATACAGGTCTGCACAGAATAGAGAAAGAACGCTGCCCAACCAGACAAAAAATTAAAAACAGAAAGGGCGTTGTCTACAATGGTCTGCTGAAAACCTCAGAACCCAATGCTCCATACGAGGGAATGTTTTAAAAATCGAATCAGAAATCGAATTGACGAGAGTCATGGTTCAATTAGTTCCATTGGTTCAACCCATGATTTAACCGGATGATTAGTAAATTAATAAATAAATAAAAATATTAAATTGGGAGAAAATTAAAAAATAAACAAAAAACTCATTTCAAACAGTTCAACATGGTTTAAACGATTGTTCAAAGAGGTTAAACCCCATGTCACCCACGTCTTTATTCACATTTAATATTATTTCAATTTTCAAGGAATGTAGCCAATGCAATTCTCCAATTTTTCTCTATTTTTTTATTTAAGGTTCTGGTATAAGAACCAATTGCTTATAGAAGCAACTCATGTTTACATAAGGTCACTCCAATAATGCAAATGTCTAAGAAACGATTGCTTAACTCTATGTAACCCTCAAGCAACTCCTATTGGAAATATTATAAGAGATAAATAAATTCACATATATTAGTATTTTGAATCTGTGTAATACACAAGGTAATAGTATTTTTATTTATTTTGCATTTTCGGATTGAACTTGAATCGAATTAATTAAATCCAATCTTAATCGATTTGGTTCTCGGGTTCATGATTTCTGAACGTAAACCAATTATATATATATATATATATATATATATATAATTCCATTATAACATTAATTTTATATCTGACAAATTTTCATATATTGTCTAATTTGGAATTTTTTTTTCTCTTGTTCATGTATTTTTATGATATCTTTATGATTTTTTTATATTTTTTGAATTAGGTTTTTTTGGTAAGAATGAACCAAATCAATTCGTTTTTGATCTGGTTGGTTTTGTTCGAGTTTTCTAATCACATCGAACCAATTAATTTTGATTTTTGATTGATTCAGATTTTTTACTTGTGGAACCAAATTGAACTGACTTGTGTACACCGCCGGTTTAATATAAAGAAAAAAGAACGAAATTGATGAACATGATAAATGATTGTACAATAAAATTCGATATTAACTTATATTACTTTAATTAGGACTTTAAAAAAAAGTTTGATAACGAAATAATAAACATAAAGGATAAATAATTATTAAAAAAAATCAAATATATCGTCATAATAGTAATGAATTAAAACATTGATATGCGATCTTCATCGCTGATATTGCATTAAAAGAAAATATTTATATTAATAATTATATACAGCTAAAATATATTAATTAAACAAACTTAACATACTAAAATATTATCATCTTATATTTTTTTTATTTTAAATTGTAGAAGGAAAATGAGAAAAAAAAAGAATTGAATATGGCCTGTGATAAAAAAAATTAATTGGATTTAATTAATAAAATTTCAAATATAAAATAATAGGATGTTGAACAAAAAAAACTTAAATATTTTGAAGCACTTCTTTGTAAACAATTTTTTTTTTAATGTTTTATATGGATTGTCATTTTATCCGAAATTAGGATTTACAAAATTTCTACATTTTTCTTTAAAAAACGGCAAAACAAAGTTTCCCCTCTCACCATCACTTTGGTGATTTAAACTTTATTTGAGAAACCTGTAGCATTCTACTCTAGTTTCTTTCTAAATGAAAACAATCTAGTGCCCCATCCTGCGATCCCCTTCTCTCGAATGTGCATGTCAATGGCATGCACGAGATTTGAACAATGTCACTATTGGTGCATACCAAAACATCTTGAGTCCATAAGACATCCTCACTTTGCCCATAGATTCCCTCAACCTAAATATTATCCATAATTATCAATCTCGGATAGCAGCGCTCAGCAGGTCAGCAACCAACTCAAAAAACGCTATAACGGTATCACATATAGCGGGATGACCACTATTTTAGTAAATTCCTTTTGTATACAGGTTAAATAATTTATAGTTCTATATTATATACACCATGCTTTAAAATACTCAAAATTCATGACATTCATAATATACAATAAATAGTCGTAGGTCCTAAGCAAAACATAAGTTAATAACAACAAAAGTCAAGGAAACAAATATGTTTGCACACGAAGACACTGATGCTGCTGCTGCCTAAGCTTGCTGACTGGAAGATGTCATATCAGAAATGATGCAGAACAAAGAAATCGAGTAATGAGAAGTAGAGACACGAGAACTGGGAAAATGTAGCACATTATACCACAGATGAAGCACTTGCATATAAAATCAGCCTTCAAAAGCCATTGTATTACCACATATCTACAAAAATTTACATCCTATATACATCACAAAAACTCAGTGTCATATGCTGAGCAAAACATAATAAGGTTGGATTCTAAGTTGATCTGGTACCTAATATGCTATATCTTAATGAAGCCTACGCTTACACCTTCAAATGGAACCAGCTCTAGAAGCATGTTTCTCATCACATTTAGGATATTCTTCTACAACCCTCATGTCCACCCCATCTCTGCCTAGGAGTCAACAACCACGGTGTGGTATTGAATCTGCGGCATTAGCTCCTTGCCATCAGGCCTCATTATATGCAAACA
Source organism: Echinosophora koreensis (assembly GCA_035048595.1). Classification (NCBI taxonomy): domain Eukaryota; kingdom Viridiplantae; phylum Streptophyta; class Magnoliopsida; order Fabales; family Fabaceae; genus Echinosophora; species Echinosophora koreensis. The sequence goes on from JAPCYP010000094.1 coordinate 1,500,191, forward strand.
ATGTCAATAGAGTTACAGAAAGATTCATAATTTAATGTCCAAGCCTTCAATAAACATAGCAATATATTATGTGTCATGTTAAAACAAAAAATGTGTACTTCTCTGACAGTCAAGCAAGGGTGAAAATAAGAATGCTCTGCAATTGGGTCTGTAAAGAAGATGAAATGAAAGGGTTAAGAAATTACAACATGAGACAAATAATAAATAAAAAAAAATAGAAAGAATATAAAGAGAAGAGAAGAGAAGAGAAGAGATGGAAGAAGGTGGTAACTGGTAAAGATCTGTACAAACAAAAGTCTTGTTCATTAAGACAGTAGACATGCTAGTATAATATAAGTTTCAAATGGAAAACTGAAATTCCAAATTAGTCTTCCTCAATCCTAGATACCTTAATTGAATCGGGTCCCCTATTCTATTTGGCAGGTTAACTACCAGAACACCATCTAATTCTAATGCCATCAGTAACTTAAATTTCCTAGATGAAAATCAATTTACTTTCTTGCTGAAAAGTAAGCATGTCCAGACAAAGGTAATGTCTCAAGTTGCATGATCATGCACAGCAATAAGAAATCTCATCCAGCTCGAGCCAAATAAGGTTACCTGGCCAGTATATAAATCCCACCATGGCTAGTTGAGAAAACCCATCACTCTGACAGACAAACCAGAGTTCTGATGTTACTGTCCTGCAATGACATGATACCTAAGTACCAAAGGCAAAAGGCTGAGAACTATTGGACATTCTAATCAACACATACCATCGCATTTAAATAGACTGAAGCTGAGCCAACTTACAAACTTGCTGTGAAACAGAAGCCAAAGTATGATTATGCCGAAACCAAAATAGAACCAGGCAGTCTTCTATGAGTGCAGGCATGAAATCTCCCTAGTCACCCAGTGATAGGCAGCACTTTTTCATAAACGTTGACAGCATCACTTTATTGATTTAAGGGTGCAAATTCTAAAAATTATATGAAATCATTCACTTTCTATAATTAACTCCAATAGCAAATGTTTGAGCAGTTCTAACTTAAAGAACTAACACCTTGTTAGGAAACTACACTAACAATAGAATGCACACACCACAAAATTCACCACAGAAACAATTAAACAGCCCACCAAAATTATTATCCCATAAAGAAGCTTAGATCAGATTAATAAAGTGTTCCATATACCTCAAATTTATTTAGTTCTTCACCATGAATTCTATGAACCTAAAGGGTGAGACAGAAATTGGTATTGAACGTTGAAATTGGCCTAGACTTGTATGGTTTGCAACTTCAATCTAAATGTTGAACAAAAGAATGGAGTTCATATTTAATCTGCTAGACAATGAGCCAACTGAACTAAAATAATAAAACTAAAAGTCCAACGTAAACATGAAGCTCCCATGACCAAGCTGAAGATATACATGACCGAGTTGAAGGAAGGAGTGTTCTATAATTAAATGTTTGAATCAGGGGCCTAATAATCACATTCTATTTGAAGATACAAAAATGAAGTGACAGATTACGAATGACCAAGGCCTTAACTTCGAGAGTCTGGTCACTCCTCCTAACTTTTCTATTCCAACTTTTTATAGGAGTATAACCGCCTTAACTAAATCTCCCTTTACACATCCTCATTAACAGAAGCAGGCACATGTGAATCACGCCTAAGCCCACATGAAAATCACAGAATATAAAATATTGTCCTCCCCTAAATTTAAAGGGGATAAAGGAGTTTGAATGCTTGTTGAAAGTTGACTCATACAACCAAGAGGTCTGCAAGTTTTTAACCTTCAGATTCACCAATATTTAACAAGATTTATGTATGCATTTTTGGCAAAAAAACTGTAAGAACTTATAGTCATCTAAACTCTCCTAACGGATTCATATAACAGGAAAGATAAAAAGTGATAAGTCAAGAGAGAAACAGTTTAATAAAGTGTTCGAAATTAGAGTTGAGGGTCCAATATATTTCTCAATTTCAATAGGTACAAAACTAATCACAAAATAAAAAACGTGTTAGAAGACTTTGAGAAACAAATTTAAATATCCAAGTCATCTGCAGAACCACATTAAGAAGGGAATGTACTTGCCTCTACGCAGTAAGTCTATGTCCACAGGGCATTTTCTTGGAACTCGAGTCTTCAACATCATTGAGCTCGTACCTGTGGGGGGCTATCTCCAGCAACCACTCGGGCTTTATCGCTGTGACATGTCTCATATATTCCTTGGTTGTGAGCACTAGTTCATGGTAGACAACCCATCTAGGAAGAACCTCTGCCAGCCCCGAACTAGGATGTATGTGAACAGTCTCTGGATGTTTACCCATCCGATAAGATCCATTCTTTTGAAGTCGTGCACAGTGTGGGAAAAATCCAGATGTTATGGATTTCTTGATGGCATCTAAATCATTAGAACTTGAAGTTGGTTCGATCTCAACCCTTTCCAATAGACCTGCAAGTTGATCGCGGATATCCCTAGCACGTTTCATACTCCCTACCTGTATATAATTCTCATAACACCACTGTGTTGAATAATTGCTCTCCTTCCATGAATTGTAGACCTTTAGATGTGCAATATGATCCCCAACATTTCCGGTTGTGAAAATTCATCCTTGCATTGTCTGCGTGTACTCGTTTATCCTTTGGACGGTAAAATATTGAGTTGCCAACCGAAAGCATAGCAGCAATGGAAATGATCTCCTCTGAACACTTGTACTTTTCTGAAGCCACAATCATTTTTGACAACATAGGATCAAGTGGGAACTCTGCCATCCGTCTGCCTACCTTAGTTAACTTACCACCCACATTTAAAGCACTTAGTGCGTATAAGAGCTCCAGGGCTTTCATTATGGCAACCGCTGGTGGAGGATCCATAAAATCAAAATGAAACAAGTCCTCAATACCAAGACATTTTAAAGCTAAAACTACATTTGCAAGGTTAGTCCGCTGTATTTCGGGTGCAGTGTTATCATCCAAATCATTGTGAAAACTGTGTGCAGTGTACAATCTGAAGCACTTACCGGGACCTGTTCTTCCGGAGCGACCGGCTCTTTGCATTGCCGAGGCTTTTGAGATGGGAGTTACTAGTAGAGACTCCATTCCGATCCTCGGGTTATAACGCTTCATCTTACAGAATCCTGGGTCAATGACATACTTGATCCCATCAATTGTCAATGAAGTTTCTGCAATGTTGGTAGCAAGGACAACCTTTCGAGCGCCTTGAGGAGTGGGTTCAAATATTTTGGCTTGAAGTTCAGTAGGCAGGTTGGCATATATAGGGCATATTACTAACTCCGCTAGTTTAGTCCCCAGGCCTCTCATTCGATGCTTGAGGACTTCTTCAGCCGTTTCAATTTCTTCTTGACCGGTAAGGAACACCAGTATATCTCCAGCAGGTTGAGTGGCATGGATTTGAAGCGCGGTGACAATAGCTGCATCCAAGTAGTCAGCTTCCGGTGCCTTGGTAAAGTGTATTTCAACGGGATAGCGTCTCCCTGGAATTTTGAATATTGGAGCGGAGTCAAAGTAGTCACTGAACTTCTCTGCATCGAGAGTAGCACTTGATATGAGCAACTTAAGATCAGGCCGGGCGCGAGCGATATCCTTCACGAATCCGAACAAGATATCAGTTGAGAGTGTTCTTTCATGAGCCTCATCCACCATCACAACGCTATAACTTTCGAGCTGAGGCTGAGCAAGTAATTCCCTGAGCAACATTCCATCTGTCATATACTTGAGAATGGTCTTCTCTGATGTGCAATCCTCGAAACGGATTGAGTAACCAACCTCGTGTCCTAGTTTAACACCCATTTCTTGAGAAACACGAGCAGCAACACTCATTGCGGCCACACGCCTTGGCTGAGTACACGCAACCATTCCTCCATGCTTTGTGTAGCCAGCTTCATGAAGATACTGCGGAATCTGTGTAGTCTTTCCAGAACCAGTTTCACCAACAATGACAAGTACCTGGTGATCATGAACAGCTTGGAGCAATTCCTCCCGGAAAGGGTAGATTGGTAACTTCTTCCTCTCCTCCTCTAAACCTGAATCTTCTTCTGCCTCATTAAACTTAGCATCTCCATCCATCACCGATGCCTTGATAAAATCAATCTGGTCCTCAAACACAAGCTGGTAATCATGATCAAATCTTTTATTTTTCGAACCAAATTTGAGCGTTGCCTTTCGAATTTGACGCTCCTCCCATGCCTCTTCTTTTTCTTCTTCAATGTAACGCTGCATGGCCACAGAAAACCTCTTTTCTTGATCAACGCCGCCACCTTCCTGATCATCATAAGCATCCGGCATTTGATAGTACTCATTATTCGCACCCTCTGACTTCACAAGTAGTTCGTATATCTCTTTCTTGTGCCTGAGCTCACGGTGTTCTGCTTCTGAAAGCTTCACTCCTTCAAATACAAATAACTCATCTTCTATGTCTTCTCTAAGTTCTTGTAATTTCTTTTCCTCCCTTTTCTTTCAAGTATTGTTGCCTTGAAACCTTTCTCAAAGTTTCGATATCCCCTCCAGCATTAGTTGATCTTCCAAGTGCCTTTGGTTCAGTCAACTTGTGGGTTCTTGCTGCGTCCTCTTTCCCTCAAACGTTGCTCAAATTCCTCCTTTTCTCTCTCGTCTTTCAACATTTCTTTCTCTGAATCATTGTGTTCATGTCTTCTCTCGTCAACTTCTTTAACTCTTCCTCCTCTGCTTTCTCTTCCTGGAACGGGTAACCATGTCTAGGGATCGGGATCGGCTGCGGAGCGAGCAGCACGAGCGGCCCGAGCGAGCCAGCGACGGTCTCTGTCTTGGGGATCGGCGGCGGCGCGAACCAGCGACGATGTGGCGCGCACGACAGACAACCCTAGTTCTTCCTTTTTTGGGAATTAGGGATTTATTATTAGGAGTAATTCATAAGATAAATCCCACTTATTAATTTTGGGCTTGCATGCATCATTCAATAATTTAAGGCCCATCAAATAGCCTTAAATCGATCCCAGTAACTTGTGAGACTTTGCAAACTCGATTTGGTCAATCATATTATTCCGAATCAATTAAGCCATGTCTATGCTGCATAATAAAAAAAATATTCCATTCAAATCTTTTAAGAGATAGAAAGGATCTCTATTCTTCAAATATTAGTTTTAAATTAGTTTAATACTTTTTTACTAGACGATGGATCGCACAGGTGCAATCTATGTTAACGGTATAATTTCATATTATTTTCAGATATTATATGATTATTTTAATACATATTTTGCTTATCAAAATAAAATGTGGTAAAGAGTTTGCCGTCTTTAACATATCAAAAGATTTTCCAAACAGATTCACCATCGACTTTCTTCTTTCTTTATATTAAACAAAACTATGGGGATCTGGATTCAGTGACTTTGGTGCGGGAAAGGCACCATGCCTTCCCCCTCTTATGAGTCGTCCGATCAATCCGACGGCTCATAAGGCACCACGTGTCCAACATAAGTTTTTTATTTTTGGTTAAAGTAATGTTTTGGTCCCTATACGTGACACTGATTTTCAATCTGGTCCCTATACGTAAAAAGTTATCAATTTGGTCCCTATACGTGACACTGGTTTTCAATTTGGTCCTTATACGTAAAAAGTTATCAATTTGGTCCCTATACGTGACACTGGTTTTCAATTTGGTCCTCACCGCTAATTGGTCCCTATATAAGAAGACCAAATTACAAATTATTGTCAGATATAGGGACCAATTCAACAAAAAAAAAATTGAAATCGGTCCCTACATGTGACAATTATTTTCAATTTGATCCCTACATGTGATAATAATTTGTAATTTCGTCCCTCTTATATAGGGACCAATTAGCGGTGAGGACCAAATTGAAAACTAGTGTCACGTATAGGGACCAAATTGATAATCAGTGTCACGTATAGGGACCAAATTAAAAATCAGTGTCACGTATAGGGACTAAATTGATAACTTTTTACGTATAGGGACCAAATTTAAAAATCAGTGTCACGTTATAAGGACCAAATTGATAACTTTTTACGTATAGGGATCAAATTGAAAATCAGTGTCACGTATAGGGACCAAAAACATTACTTTAACCTTTTTTTTTTAAAATAATTGCAGAAAAAGGGAAAATAACACAAAACGGACTAGCCCCTTCTTCGCTTGCACAATCTGCTTTTTCTCCCATGCCACGCCGCCGTTAGCTCACCGTCGTCGCTGTCGTTCCCTCTCCCTGTATGGCCTACCAAGTTCCCGATTCGAATGTCAAAACATTGTCGCTCAATCCCCGCCTCCCTCCCTCCTCCAGATCCGCCATCGTCTGCAGTAGCGAGCCCCGCCAGAAATCCCAGCATCGCCCCGCCTCCCCTCAAGGCCCTGCCTCCCTCGCTCCTCCAGATCTGCCGCTCCCTCTTCGTACTGGGTTCCGTGATTCGAATTTGTGATCTGAAATCTTCAAATGGGTTGAATCATACATGTGGAGAAGAAACGTGAATAAGTGAACAACATAATAATCAAAGTTTTTTTAAAAATTGTATAAACAGGGTACTCATTGTGCACGGCTTTGGAAGCTCCAAACAAATGAACTTTCTGGCACCCAAGTAACAAACTTCAATCTCTATCCTTCCATAACTTCCTTTTTATCATGATTTTATTTACTATTTTTGTTTTTCAAGTAATATGTAGTGGGTTCTGAGTTTTGAAAGCATTTTTTCAATAGGACTCACACTTAAACAAGCATGGAAAGAAGGACTATATAATTTTAAATATGATGAATAAGGACAAAATTGATAACGTTGGATATACAGGAACTAATAGATGAAGTGGGTATATATCTTCTGCAATATGACCACAATTTTATGTCATTGGTGTCTCAATGAGTTCATACGCTACCTGGAGTTGTTTGAAGTATTTGGCCCTTGGATTAGAAACTACCAAATAACATGTGTGGTCCTACGGCGGCGACAAAGCGAACACAACGGAGAGGTGGCGAGGATAGGCCACAGTCGCAGTACGTATGAATCTTGGAAACCCAGTTTTGTTATTTTTCTCTTAGAGTCTAGTTTGGGAAAGATTAAATCTTTCACATTTAGCTATTTTTGAGTAATTAAGTGGTTTTGTAAAAAAATTGGTATATTTAGGTACTTAGATTATTTTCTAAAAAAAGCTTTTTTTCTCATTATTTCAGCTGTTTTCTAACAAGCTGCAAGACCCAGCTGTTTTCTAAAAAAGCTTTTTCTAACCAGTATCTATTCACAACATTCTCCATCTTTACAATGTAAAAGTGATTATTTTTTACAATATCCAAACGAAATAGATTAGCTTAAAATCACTTTTCAGCAAACATATCCAAACAAAAACAGATTTTGATTATAATCGATTATCACAATAATTGATTATTTGAAATCAGATTATCAGCATAATCTTTTTTTCCCAGCTTTCCCAAACACTATTTTGCAATTACTTTTAAAAAAACTTAAGTGGGATACGTGGAGCATTGATCGGACGACTCATAAAAGAGAAAAGGCATGGTGTCTTTCCCGTGCCAAAGTCACTGAATCCATATCCAAACCATGGATACTTACCATATATTCATTTTTGTCCACATAAATTGAAAACAAACTCCCCCTTTCTCCAATTTTTCCATTCCATATGGTGTGTTTTTCCTACCACCATTTCACGTGCAGGTGCCTTTCGTCTTCCAGAACCAAAAGGTCAGGCATTTTTCTCATTCCTAAACCAGATAAATTGATTCTTTTAATAAATTGTTTCCAGAACCATATGGTGTGTTTTTCCTACCACCATTGATTTTTTAAGGTGAGTAAATTACCCCCATAATCTGTGTAGCTAATCAATAGCTAAAAATTATTATAACAAATTATTATAACAAATAATAATATAATAAATTAGTTAGCAAATTTACAACTTTAACCTCAATTTTGGAGGAAAAAATACCCTAGCGAATACTACTTCAGATTCACCAATATTTAACAAGATTTATGTATGCATTTTTGGCGAAAAAAACAATAAGAACTTAGGGCCCGTTTGGTGGTCAGGATAAGAGTGACATGATATGATAAGCTATCATATCTTATCTGAAACTGTTGTTTGATGAGCAAGTAGAATAGGATAAGTCAATCCTATCATCTATCATCTCTTATCCATCTAGTTAAAATTATATCCTGAGGGGAGCAACTGGGTTAGAACCCAACATAATAGGATAAGGTGATTTAAAATATAATAAAATAGTAATTTAAAATATAATAAAATATAACATGATTACCAAAATATATAATAAAATATAAAATATTTAAAACAAATAAAAAAATTATTTTTAATAATTATTTTTATTTTGTCACAAGGCTAATTTTATTATTTTATTTAAAAAAAACTGAAAAAATATAAAATAAATTAATATAATAACTTAACTATATGTAAAGTAAAAACAAAAAATAAATATTAAAAATTATAAAAATAATAATATTTAAGTTAAACAATATTTTAAAAAAATTAAAAATTATATGTAATTTTATTACAAGGATAATTTTATCTTTTATATAATTTATAAAAAATTAAAACTATAAAAGAAAATTAAAATCTAATAAAGTATAAAAAAAAATTAGAATAAAGATGAAAAATTTTAAAATTTATACTAAAATTATAATGTTATCAAGTTGGTATCTGGTAGATCCCAATCGTCGGATAGGATAACAGCTTATTCTGCTCATATTCTATCTTACCTCTATCATGCTCCCTTATCCTATTCGTCCCTACCATATCTAACCACCAAACAAGTCCTTATAGTCATCTAAACTCTCCAAATGGATTCATACATACAACGTTTGAGTTCAGACTTCAGATAATGAGCATGCATAACAGAAATAAGAAACACATTACCAAGTCCAAGTCAAGCATGAGAATTGAGATAACCTCCAGGCAAGAGAAATAGAGCAAATAAATAAGTAACGAAAATAGTACAATATACTTCATTTGTTGACTATTAGCTATGATAGAGAACATCAAGAGATCACTTGCCTATAACATGAAAGATAAAAAGTGATAAGTCAAGAGAGAAACAGTTTAATAAAGTGTTCGAAATTAGAGTTGAGGTTCCAATATATTTCTCAATTCCAATAGGATGGTTTTGATTCTTAACTTTGTTGTTTAGCCCTAATCCAGTTCCTTAAGTATATTAGAATTATTAATCCATGACTTAAACAATTTTGGAGTTTGTTTAGTCCTTAAACCCTATGAGGCCGTGACCAACATAAGAGGATTTTGATGTTTGTGATTGTTTATTTATGTGGTCGTTTGGTTGTATTGTTGAAGGTTAAGTATAAAGCGGTGTACGTGAGTTTCCGGCTTCCGACGAATTAAATTCAACTTGCTGTGAATCTCCGAGAGGTAAGAGGGGTTACTTGAGGGATCATTCGGATGGCCATGTGTACTTTGTTTGTGGTCCATATATGTTTATCTATGTGGCTGTGGTGTTTTTTTTTCTGATTTATTTTACTGAGCTATGTGTTTATAGCTGTAAGTGGTTTATTCTGTGTTTCGGTTGTTTATATACTTTTAATTGATTTAAATTATCTGCAGTTGTATCTTATATTGCTGTGATGCATGATTTGTAATTATGATGATGATGTTGAATGTTGTTTGTGAGGCCTGACAGTGGTCAGTGCACAACCGATTAATGAGATAAAAGCCTTAATAAGCTGTGTATATTATATTCAATGTTTTGTGGGAAATATTGGGATATAATGTTTGTGGAAAATATTATTTGGGAGAAATAATAAGTATTTGAAAAATCTTATTATTTTAATGATTTATTTATAAAAAAGTGATTTATGGGTCGTAGAGAGGGCGCAACCGTGAAAATATTTTACTACTGCTAATTTTTACATAAGATATTCCCGTAATATTATAAAAAGATATTTTGTGAAATTAATATGCGAAAATAACTCAACCGTGAATTTAGAAAATTGTTTAAGCGGAAACAGCTAAGTTTTTCCTTAAAATACTTTAAAATGATTTAACAACGGCAATTTGGAAAACCGCCGACGGCAAATATTTTAGAAATGGCAGCTCATAATTATGATGAATTTAAAACCTCTGTGACCCTCTTTTCTGAAAAATGACATTTTTCGGTAACCGGTGTTTTTATGATAGAAATCTTCCAACTTACTGTGTTTTCCGAAATCAAGTTTTTGACTTGGATGATATATTAAAAGATTTGAACTTAATAACCGAGACGTCGGGATATTAAGGTTCGGTGTATGGTAGACTGGATAGCTACCTGGTAGACTGGATAGCTACCTAAAAGAGATAAAACATTTTGAGATGTTTTCTATTACCACGAACCTAAGACGGATGCATCGGTCTAGGGTTTCGTGATTGAGCACTCGGACTTTGAGGTCCTGTGTTGTTAATGAATGATTTTAAAGATGTTTAAAACGATATTTGGTCTTAAAGCTGTTGAGCTTTGCCAAGGAAAGATATAACACAAAGAGCAGTGTTGAAAGAAATATGTTTTCGAGCATGCATTTGGCAGACGTGCCACAATAAGATATATGATTACCTTGCGGCGTCAGGTATTTCATGCCACGAAGTTTTCATTGTGCCGGACGGACAATGGAAACCCATTCATGATTGTTATCACTGTGCCACGATGTTGGACAGTGTGCGATGGGTTTTGGACGTGGGCCTGTGACTATATGTCTGTGGCTACGTGCCGGGAGTCTGATCAACTCAAACACGAGGTCGGGATATCTCATGAGATTAAGTGAAAATGTTAGATTATGTATATGAAGTGTTCATGCATATTTTCAAAAGATGTTGTTTGGGGTGTGAAACCCATTATGCTTTGATGTTAATGTTTATGAGATTGCAAATATGTATATGGGTACGTATATGTGTTTCTTTGTTGTGTCGTGCATTGTGGCTAATCGCCGTTATGTCACAAATGTCGGTTTCCTCACTCTTGCATGTTTTATTTGTGGTTTCTTTTCTAGGGTTCTATGTGGTGGAATTCACAGATGAAACCTCTGTAAGGACTATGGGCCGTCTACAAGAAGAAGATGTTTAGTACGGGGCATGCTGATGCTTAGCAGTTCTTTTTGTCGTAGTGTTTGACCAAGGCTTAGGGTTTACGTTAAGTTATATTTTGGTAATACTCGTTTCATTATAAATGTTTAAGTGTGAAACATATAATGCCAATAATGGTTGTATGAACTTACAATATATATTTTGATATATCTAAGTGTGATTATGTTGAACGTGTTGTTTGGCGACGATGTGAAAAGAAAAAAAAAAATTTATCACCACATTTGGTGTTTAAGGACAAAACCGTTTGAGAAAACTTTATTTTCCGAAAGCAACCAGCTGAATTTATGATTTTATTTTCCGCAAACGGGTAACCATGTGATGACCCGGAAGATTAGGGTCCTGTCACACTGGCAGCGAATGACGTTATAGAATTGTTCTCCGGTATACGGGCATCGAAGAACTTCCAAACCCCACTCATGTGGGGAGAAAGCCGCGCATCGCCAATATGGAGTACATCGATGCTGGCTATGGTAATCTTTGGTCCCGACGCTGAGTGTTACTGGAGGTCTGCACCGAATAAATTGCAGACAAATTCGTCGTCACTCGAGCGTCATGAGAGTTCGACGATTTGTTGGTCCATTGGGGAGGAGGCTCTTGGTCTGGGATAGTGTTCACGAAAGATTCAATTTGCAGGTTGCTGGGCTTCAAACTGCACTGTATGTAGTCAACCGTGTGGGCTTGGTTGTCGTTGTGTTTGTTTTGCCTTGCACGCCAGTTGTGAAGGCATTTTGTGGACTGCAGCCGAGGTTTTCACCAACGTCAGGTTGACGTCAACCTCGTCCAAGGCTCGTCGGTGGGTCTCGGAGTTGTTTGGTGAATTGACAGGTAATGCCTTGGAATTTATGCCTAAAACCACGTCATATACTCGGCTGTAATGAGACAGTGGACCCTGAATAGGTTGTCCTTGCAACCATGGTTGGTCTCTACGATTCCTCCAATATGGCAGATACCCTTCGTGTCTTTCGCAACCAATTTGTGTAATGTTGGACCCCTGCATGTCAAGGTTGTGTTCGGTATCCAAATCATTAAGTGATCCGGGTATGTCTTGTTGGATGCCAAACCTGGAGCTTTACCCTATCTGTTTGGTGCCATTCAATAATTGAGAAAACAGATCAAACACAATACAAAGCACTCCATGATCCTCTGTCTCTGAATGCTCTGGTTGGCAAGGACATTCGATAACTTTCCATACGGCGTCCACAAAAACTGAAAGATAAAAGCACTATGGATCAGTAATATTATGCATGATTGGCAGCAAGTACAAGTGAATATTGTTGATAGTAACATATTCAACCTGGTCAGGTCCCATGTGACTCACTCGTTGTTCTGTAATCGGAAATAGAGTGATGAGTGAGTTTCGGTATATTGCAGCATCCCCCCACTCCATCTAGTAAATAAGCATTTTTTTAATTCAGTCCACTATTTAGAAACAACAGTAGATCTAATTGTAAGATAATTTTTTATTAACCTGTGTGCCAGCGGCCATGTTCGCATCACGGGTGGCACCATGGTGCAATTGAAGGGCATCCTCCCCCAATAACATGGCCCAGGACTGTAGCAGTAGAAGACAACCACCCATTGAAAGGGCACCGGGTAAGGTTCGCGCGCGCACAGTTTTCCCTGTAAAGGCATGCCAAAATCATGCCGATCCCATAACGTGTAGCGGCCAGCCAGCTGAAAAAATCTCGCAACAAAGGCATGGTATATAAGGTGGACTCTGTTGTTTGATTTGTCAGGTATCACACACCCCCCCGATCAAGCGTAGTAATGTACGCTCTGCAATGCGCCTCAACATCGAAGTGGGTTGCTTCATCTGGAAGAGTTGCAAAGGTTTCTTCCAAACCATCTAACCTTTACGGTAGAGCCCTTCTTCTAATCTTCCAGGAGGCACCACGACCCAGTAGAGTTTCGGGCACAGAGTTGATCAAAATCCAAATAAACTAAAGGGGGGGCCAATAAACTGGTTAATTCGCTAACTTTCAAACCCCGCTGAAGGAAGCGCTAACATCCCTCCATAGTTATCGTGCATTCACCCACATGAAGATGAAACGTGGTGTGTTTCCGGCCTCCACCTTTCAGCCAATGCAGTTAATCAAGGCCCATGTCAATCCTGCATGGTCAATCCTGCAGTTACCGACTTTCCGCAGCCATCAATAAACCCAGCTTCTTGCAAACAATGGTTCAATTTGATGTTTCGTAGGGGAAATGGTATGCCAAGTGGCCTTTAATGCTCACATTTTTGGGGTTCTGGAAAAAAAAAAAAGTTAAGTGGATTTACTAAATAACGTAAGTTGCGTAATATTATAGCTAACGTTCTAATCACCTGGGTTCCAGTTTACCTCTTCGTTGATTGTGGTTGATCGGTGAACGTGTTGCACCTTGAGCAACGGTTTGAGCCTTCCAATTGAAATGACTTCGGGTTTTGAGGAAGACAAAGAATTTTGGAGTAGCTGCTAAATATGACTCTCTCCACGGCGAATGGTTTGTTTTTGAATGAATGAGGCACCTGGGTTTTTTTATAGATTTTTAACGGGACAGCACGCGGTAACGAGATCGCGGGCACCCACGCGGCATTGTCATGTCAGTCGTCGGCTAGTTTACGGGACAGTTACGCGAAATGAGATCGCAGGCCCCACGCGTCATCGTCATGTCGCCGTCGACAGCTACGGGACAGCACGCGAAACGTGATCGCGGGCCCCACGCATCATCGTCATGTTGCCGTCGACTGCTACGGGACAACACGCGAAATGAGATCGCGGGCCCCACGTGTCATCGTCCTGTCGTCGTCGGCAGCTACGGGACAGAACGTGAAACGTGATCGCGGGCCCCACGCGTCATTGTCATGTCGCCGTCGGCAGCTACGGGACAGCATGCGAAACGTGATTGCGGGCCCCACGCGTCATCGTCATGTCGCCTTCGGCAGCTACGGGACAGCACGCGAAACGTGATCGCGGGCCCCACGTGTCATCATCATGTCGCTGTCGGCAACTACGGGACAGCACCCGAAACGTGATCGCGGGCCCCACGCATCATCGTCATGTAGCCGTCGGCAGCTATGGGACAGCACGCGAAACGTGATCGCGGGCCCCACGCGTCATCGTCATCAGAATCGCGACGCCTATAAATAGAACCACTATAGTCACTCAACCGCACAATCACTTCGACCTTCTCTCAACTTCCTTCTGCGTGAAACTTCTTTCCCGTTTCACCTACCTTCCTACATAGTTCATAACATGAGTCCCCCAACTGTCTTTCTTTCAGTCTATTACAATGGACAAATTGTAACAGACTGCCAAGAAGGAGTCATGTTCCAGTGCGACCACCCAAAATTGATGAAGGTCAAGACCAACGTCAATTTAAATAAGTTGAAGTCTGTTATCCAGAGCAAGATTTCACAAGACAACACCAAGAGGGTAGTCGATCTTGTTTATCGTTATCCCATAGTCATTGCTTCTGGATATGTCCGATATCACCAGCTCTATCTTGCCTCCGATGATGAGGTAGCAATGATGTTCGACATGTTTGTCGAAAATTGTAGAAACCTCGGCGTAGCAACTATTGAGGTATACGCTAACATGGAGGATGCTTACAATGTTGACCCCCATGTTGGTTCGTCCAACCTTCAAGCCATTGATCTTAATGCCCCCACACAAGACTTCTACGCAAACTTTTCCGAACCAGAACCCTACCACACAACCATTCCTTCTACCTCACACTAAGACTAGGGGGCAACGGCATCTTACAGTCACCCCCCAATGTTTGATCCCACACAAACATACCTTCCATTTGAACCCCCACAAACATACCATTCGTTTGACCAAGCGATCCCGGCCTACACGCCCCTTCCACTCGAACCATCACCGGAACCCCCAGCAAGTAATGTAGCTGGACTTCACAACGAAGAAGTCGGTCCTTTCAGCGACAACGAGGACGATGAACTTCTTGAATCCGACGATGATGATGCCCTTGACGCCGAAAATGAGGTGGTCCCCTTATCCACAGCTCCTCCACACGACGTGCCCCCACACATGCATAATGTAAATTTCGACCAGTCATTGCTTCATGAGGGATACGGCCACGCGCTGACCACGCCCTCTCTACAGACATATGATGTGAGGGGAGGACTTCACGTTGGCATGCAGTTCCACACAAAAAATGATTGCCTGTCAGCGATCAAGACGTATCATATCACAAACTCACTGGACTACAAGGTCATCCAGTCTGATGCGGGGAGATTTACTGCTTGTTGTAAGCAGGGTGGATGCATGTGGACGTGTAGAGCTATCTGCACGAAGGAAAGGATCTGAGAGATCAAAAGACTGCCAGCAGATCATACGTGTGCAGTAGCAGCACTATCACAAGATCATCGGAAGCTTGACTCTAACATGATCTGTGAAAGCATCAAAGGACTGGTTAAAGAGGATCCGTCGATTACAGTATCAGTTTTGATTGCACACTTTAGGACACACTACGGGTACACAACCAGCTACAGGAAGGCGTGGATAGTTAAGCAAAAGGCTATCGAGATGGTTTACGGCAACTGGGAACAATCTTACAATGACCTACCTAGATAGCTCCTAGCCATGCAAAAGTTTGTGCCGGGCATGATCGTTGACTTGGAGACGGCGCCGGACTACATCGGTTACCAATTAGTGCGGGATAGGGTCAGATTCAGTCGTCTATTCTGGGCCTTTGACGCGTGCATCAAAGGGTTTCAATTTTGCAAGCCCGTTGTCTAGATTGATGGCACTTGGTTGTACGGAAAGTACAAGGGGACCCTCTTGATGGCAATTGGCCAGGATGGGAACAACAACATATTCCCCCTTGCCTTTGCCATCGTCGAGGGAGAGACGGCGGACGCCTGGTTTTTCTTCCTGCGGAACTTGCGAAGGCACGTTACCCCCCAAGCCAACCTCTTCTTGATTTCGGACAGGGCCGAATCAATCAAAAGTGCTTACAGACGACGTGGTAGTGGATGGTCAGACCCTCCCTCAGTGCATGTGTACTGCATCCGTCACATCGCACAGAAATGGATGACCCGCTTCAAGAATAAGGACCAGCGAGGGCAGGTGGTTAATATGGGTAAGTTCCGATTTCATTTAGTGTGTAATTTATATTTGTGAACTTTTTTATACAACCCTAACAACATATATATATATATATATATTTTCAGGATACGCCTTAACTCAGCCGACCTTCAACTGGTACTATAATAATCTAGAAGCGGACAACGCAGAGGGCGCTAGGTGGCTAAATCATATCCCTAAGGATAAATGGACTCAGGCTTGGGATGGAGGGCGTCGTTGGGGACACATGACAACCAATCTTGCAGAATGCATCAACGGCGTACTCAAGGGCGTCAGAAATCTTCCAATCACTGCGATTGTTAAGGCCACCTATTACAGATTGGTGAAAACCTTTGTTGAGAAGGGACAGAAGGCCGACGCAATGATCCGAGCAGGGCATACATGGACCGAGATCCTCAACAAGTCCGTGGACGACGATCGTGCCATTGCCAACTCGCACTTTGTGCGTGAATTTGATCGGGGAAGGAGTGCATTCTTGGTGGAAGAGATGGCAAACCCAAGAGAGGGGCGAATTGGGGGCGTCTTCCGGGTGAACTTGGATCAAAAGTGATCGCGTATCCTTGCTGCTTGTGCACGCGCGACACTAGACTCGTATAAACAAGCGGCGGATGAGTATAGGTTGACACATGTGTCCAACGTATACCGAGAAAAATTTGGGGTTGTCAGCAACGAGGCATACTGGCCACAATATGATGGCCCCACGGTGTGCCACAATCCCGAGCAGCGGAGAGATCGTAAGGGCCGTCCACGATCCTCTCGGATTCGTACTGAAATGGACATGAGGGAAGTAGGCCAACCAAAAAGATGCGGACTCTGCCGGATGCCACGTCATAACAAGAACAATTGCCCTAATCGCGCTGGAAGTTCTTCTCAGCCCTAGAAATTTCATGTAACTTTTATTTATTTATGGGCACTATTACGTTGATAATCCCCTAATTAAGAATTAAAACTATCTAATTAATTGATGTTTAATATTTTTAATTACTTTTTTTAATTCATATCATTAATCATTAAATAAAAATTGACTTCTTAATATACCAATCAACACAATAATTAACTTAACTAGCCTAATGAACCAAAGTTAAAAATTTAGTACCAATTTGCTCAATTAAAATATTTTAAACGAAAAAGAAATAGATGAAGAGAAGTCGCATATGCAATTTGCGACTTCTCATAAGGAAAAAAAAAAATTACATGAGAAGTCGTAAATAGCTTCCACGACCTCTAAGAGGAATTGAAAATGGGGGTATGGTGGTATATAATTTTAGGAGTGGGGTAATATGGTTGATTTTTAAAAAAAAAAAAGGTTATTGGGAAAAAAAATCCCTCTCCCTCTCAAATTCAATCATGATAAACTCTTTACGCAACATTTTAAAAATATTGAGAAATGACATTCAGATAAATTATTAGTTTAATGTTTATATATATATATATATATATATATATATATATATATATAGCAACCGTGACTCCGTGAGGTGTAGTAGCGTGAGTGACACAGAGAGAGAGTGAGTGAGAGAGATGGAGGGAGAGGGGGGAGAGAGAGAGTCATAAAATTATTTAATTTTTAATAATTTTAAAAAATATTTTGTAGATGATATGATTTCAGCTTTTTTTTTTTTTTTGAAAACTGAAAAAAAAATTGAACTAAATAAAATAGTTTTGGAATGGATAAAAAATATCAATTGCTTTTTTTCATGTTAGTCCAATGGATCTCAAAAAAAAAAGATGGATGGATAATTAACCATCCATTGAAAAACAATTTAATCCAATCCAATCATTTTTTTTATATATAAATGGATGGATTGGATGGATTTTCTCATGGATGGATAATGAATTGATGGATCTTTTTGCCAACTCTAACCGTATTTTTTTTATGAATCCCAACAAAACTTACTGGGCCCGGTATCCTCTTACACATGCAAGATACGACGTCGCATGTTTTGGTGTCCGGAAAGTGTGTCCAAAAAACATTTCTACTTACAACATAGGGAACTTTACAAGGACAAGTGATGGTGAGGCCAAGCTGGCCTGGGTTGGTGAGGATGGCCATCCTTTGCAAGATCCACATTGTGTGCCCATTCCTACGATAGCCATAGCTACAATCTGGTTGTGCATCGTCAGGGATATGGATGATACATCACGGTCAACGGTTTAGGATGGTGAAAATGAAGTTGGTGGATGGAGGTTGGCAATTTTGGGCAATGTGGAGGGATGGATTTTGATCCTCTCCTTTTTCTCTTTTATATTTCCTCTCATCGTTATGAGAGAAAAACAAAAACAAATTTTAATAAACCCTACACAAAAAACAAATTTGCTTTTGTCGTTCTCTCGTAACATGATAGAAAATGTGAGACAGGAAAAGAAGAGAATCCAAATCTATTTGAAAAGGTTGTTACTAAAATAAATAAATAAAATTAGATAACCAATTTGAACTGAAGTCTGAATGTAATAAGAAAAATACCAGATTTTTGACAAAATGAATCGATATCATGTAATAATACTACCTAATTGACTACAAACAATTCTGAAGCAGTTATCTATGATGATAGATTACTTGCAGAAAATTCTCATTGCACAATGACATAGAACATCTCTTCCGTTTATCTTTACATACTTTCAAATTCATATTTCTTCGTGGTTCTTTACAGGGATATGTTAAGATGTACATTATCAAATTCAATTCAACCACTTTACCTTGGGTCATCGGATTGCAGATAGAACTCAATGTTTTCCATTTACTGCTATTGCAGGACTTGTCTTCCTTCTTCTCTCTCGGAAGCTACGGCATGAAGACAAGCTTGGAAGGCACCCCTGCAATGATTTGACTGATTTCTCCCTAATGGATACGCGATCCTCACTCGTGGTTCTTTCACTACTACAAGCAGAGATAGCCTCAGAGATATAAGGAGTACTCTGTGCAGATTTTGGAAGAACATCTTGTACAGTTGGTTTATCATCTTGGTCATCTTTGAAACTTTCTCGAAAAAGTTCTGACAATTTCTTTTTCTTTTCTGGTGATGGTTCAGGCATGGAACCATGAATTCTATTCTCAAAAGGGGTTTTATTGACAACTGGGGTCCCAAAAATATGGTGAACTGGGGTGGTACCACGAGACGGGGTAAAATCTGCATAAAAGGAAATAGACAAAACATCTGAAGTTGAGAAGAAGGACAAGAGTTATGAAAAAAAAAATTTGAAAAGAGAAACAGAAACTACAGCAAAAGGTAAAACCATATGTACACAGATTCTAACAGGAGTCCAGCATTCTTCATAAACTTGTATTATAAAAAGGCAGATTATGATACAATGTCATACATGACAAACTAAACTGTTATACATTAAAAATCATGACAACTTCTTTCCTTCTAATTTTTGCCTCCACATATTATTTATTATTATTCTACTCATCATTCAGAACATAATTATAATATAATAAAATGGCTAAGTAAACAAATTAAAATGCTCTGCCAGAAAAACTGCAAAAGGAAAAAGAGTAGAAAGAACTCCTTACCACCATTGACACTATAGAAGTCGTCTTCACAATCTGAGTCTAACCAGGGCTTGGAATCAAAAAATGCTTCCTCTTTGCTACCTTTACCAGAAAAGAAATCCAAGATCAATATATCGTGTATCCGAAATGTATGACATATGAATAGCTAACTAATATGAAACCTTTGAGAAAGTAATTCAATAATGAAGTAATAACAGGAAATAGTTAATCCAGCCAATTGAACTAAAAGATTGATTCTTGAGTTCGGAACGTTACAAGTAAGAGGCAGGGAAAGACAAACTCTTATTCCCAAGCACGTCCTCCATTGACATGTAATTCATAAGGACAAAGTAGCCATTTCAGTTCTTTACTTTTGGGGGCTAGACAATGGTATTCAACTACTTGTTATTAGGTCAATCTGACAAGTTATGGATGATTGAACTTTCTGCAGGAAGTCATCAAAATTGATATCATCCTAGTCACATAATCTAGGATCTCAATCACCATAACCTTAGTGTAATCAAGCTCTAGAACTTATATCGACTACATGCGGGAATCATTTATATGAAACAAGTCAGCAATAATAAGTTTATTTTTGTTCTTGTGTGCCAGGAAGACCGAACCCAACATCAAGTAACAGAGTATGTAGTTCAGGTGGAACCGAGGAATGAAAGTCGAAACAGGTCAGACAAGATGTATTACAATGTTTTGACTTCCAACATTTACTGCTTATCTCTTATTTACTAAAAGAAACCATAGCTAGAGTTAAACAAACTAACAAAATAATTTTGCCATCATCACTACTATTGAAAAACAAGTTGTCTTTGATCTTATTTCAACATATTGAAATCTCTTCCTTAATATTAACTACCACATGCTCATCCAATTCTGGTCCATAAGTCAAAGTAGACTGCAAACTTGACATAATGTTACTCAATCGCAATCGTGGTGCTATAGTCTAGACTACTGTTTCCAAAAGGATGAAAAGTTTCAAAATGCAGGAACCATTATCACTTATAAGCATTTCCCACAAACAATAGTCAACCGTACAATTAAATACCTGTTAGAAACTTAGAATAGAAAGACTTGACTCCATCAAGTCACAAGTGACTGATAGAACTCGAGAGTTTAGAGAGAAGAGTGAGAGAGAGTGAGTGAGTGAGTGAGTGCTGATATTGTTTCTGTATGATAAATTGATTCTCAGAGATGAGTAAAACATGTTTATATACACTGGCTGATCAATTAACCAAAAAGCATATCAAGAATTCACCAACATTGTGTCACAGAAATAACCAAAGGTGTGGGGTATTCTAGTATCCGCGTCCTAAATATGCAGTTCTGGTTTGCAAATATTGCTTGAAATCTGATAAGACAGAGGGTGTAATTGAACCTTACTTTCAGTGAGCAACACAATCAGTAGAATTTTGCAAATAGTCCCTACCATCATCTTTTTCTGTTATCTAGTACTCATGGGTATCGAGGTAATTTTATTTGTAAAGTAAGATCTCAAGTACACTTGGGGCTTTGTTTCCCATAATTCAAGCATATCATGTATATATAATGGATTCCTTCTTATTTGAAAAAGAAAAAACAAAATCTATAGAAAAGTCATATACACAAATATTATCATAACATCATTCATGTAGGAGAGACATGGAAGGAGAAGGAAGTATTCACTATGTACCTACTATCCAGGGATGCCTTACACAAAGAACCAGAGTTATAGTATATCCACTGTTCAACAAATTAATCAGCATTAAAGGTTTATCGTCTTTTCAATTAAGTTGCTAGTTCCCTTATAATCCTTTTCAATGTCCACCAAACCTTACACACTATATTAGCTGGCAATTTGTTTTCATTCTGTAAAAATTATCTTTCATCCCACACAGACAAGATAAAGATAAACATTGAATAGACTCTTCATCTGTAATGAAAATTCACCTTCATCTTCATATTCATACGTGCAATAAGAAAAGAACCATGGAACTGGTGACAGTGACACACACAGCATATTTGCAAAATTAGATTCATATCACATGATAATTTTTCTATTTGGGTATTATAACATAATCATTGGTGAATTGAATACAACATAAATTAATTATATAAATCCATTGGATCAATCTGAAAGAAAGATGACCAACAGATCAGTATCACCCAATAGGTGAGAGTGGAAGAAATCAAATAGAAATATGCCCCACAAAAAGCAACACCAATAAGAGTTAATAACATCAAATATGTAAATCACTTTTTCTTTTTTTTTTTAAAAATATTAGATTTCTTCAAGCATATATAGTAACAAATTAATATTTCTTCACAGACCCCACAGAAACACTCCAGATCGCACACATCAAATGAAACCCCCCAGAAACATTCATATATATTAATAAAAGGTAAAAATAGTATCTTTATATTGAAGGGAAAAAAAAAACCCAATCAAACAAACCATAACTCATTCATTGAATCAAACAAAAGTTTAGAAAAACAACACATGAGGATGTAACAAATGATGCATATAAATCTTGAAGCATTGATAAACCAACAAGGGTCTATACCTTTGGTCGTTGACCGAGAAGGTGACAACCTCAAGTTTCCATTTTTGGCTTTTTCCTTGATGGGTGATGGATGAATCACAAGTTTATCAGTTTTAGACCCAAATGAAAGTTTGAGCTTCGTCATGTCTGTGGTGTCAGTGTTTCTGTGGATTGAAGAACAAGAACCCATTACTCCAAAGACAATAACTTTATGTTCATCACGGTCACGGGCTGACACAGATGAGAGTTCCTTGATTCCTTCTATGCACTTACTTCACAGAGAGAGAGAGAGAGAGAGAGAGAGAGAGAGAGAGAGAAGTGTGTTGGTGTTTGGAGTTATGCTAAAGGTGTGGGGAAAAATGAGTTTGTAAGAAAAATGGGAAAGATGGAAGTGGAAGAGTGAAAGGTTATAGAGAGGATTGGGCTTGAAAGGGAAGTTACGTCAACGATGTTGTGTGGTTTGGTGACTGGTGACTCACGCCTGCTACTGCCAAGGCTGTTATACGTATGTATGTACTGTATTGGGTGTGGATTCTCCGGGATGGGTCCCATAGAAAAATGAAATCAATAATTTGTTGGAAATAGGAAAGATAGACTTGGTTAAACTTGGAACAAGAATTGTGATGGTGAATGTGAGTTCAAACTTCAAATTCGTTGCCCGAAGTAAATAAATGTTATAAAATGTTTATTGGCCCAATTGGAAAGAACATCTTGAGAATGTGGTCCTGAGTTTGATCCTAGATTCATATGTATAGAAAAAAGTATTATTGGAAAAGATTCCCACTTAGGCACCTGATTAGGGATGATAATGTTTATCTGAATATGGGGATCCCGTGGGGATTGCCTTGTTTCGGGCCCTGTAGGTGAGGATTTTTTCCCCATGTAGATGGGGATGAGGGAGAAAATCCTGTCGAAGGCAATTTGGGGACGGGGATCATACTTCCGCCCGAGTGGATTTAATGCAATTTGAAGGGGATTGTAGTGAAGGAAAAATAGGTGTTGACAGTAAGGAGGTTAGGGATTGAGTTTGTACAAGTTGCCCTTTCGGGGTCTCGTGGGGAGGTGGGGAACAAGGACGGTGGAGAAATATAGGACGGGGATAGGGAGCGAGAGGGTACTCCCCACCCCCGCCTCGACCCGCCCCATTGACATCCCTATCACCTGACCGTACCTCAAGAGATTAATCACACATGTTGAGTGAGAAGATACTCTAGGAAACCAAAAAAGTTCCCAAGATTAAGCTTTCAAAGTGAACCATTAAGCTTTTATGATTTGTGTTAACTAGTTAATGACATTTTGTTAGAATGCTAACTAGTACATTAGGGTACTGGTTAATGAATCATTAAGCTTTTGTGATTTGTGCTTTAACTAGTTTAGTGGCCCTTTCTTTTTTACAAGTTTGGTGCTAGTTTATTAGTAAAACAAATTCACTGCATTTGGAATCATTAAATGATGTAAATGATTTCAGTTGATTCAGAAAACTTAATATAACAGATACACTCCTAAATATGCTAAAGGGTGTCAAAATGAGTGTGACTATAAGGCGTATTAGAGTATTCTACCTTAATTCCAGAGTATGGGCTCCTTATATGGAGTTCAGTCGGACATGAAAAGTGTGGGTTGGTTATGGGCGCCTTGTGGGACCCCTGAGCCGTTAGTGCGGCTCACGGGCTAGGCGTCTCCCTGCATCATCATCTATTAAAAGTGGTATCCATCCATATTCACGTGATACTCCTCTCTTCTAGAAGGTTTCCTGTATGACATGGCACGGACTGGCTGAGTAGTGTCCTCCAAGCTATACTCAAGTTGACTTCCCTGGTCTCAGCTCGGGGCTCAAGATCTCGTGCTTCATGCTTTATGTCTCGTCATTTAGGCTAGGCTTTCTTTCATGAACTTGAATATCATCTCTAAATTGGGGGGTGGTGTTCATTGGACTTTGGCAAAACCAAACTGCAAGGAGACGTCCTTATGGTATTGGGCCTTCGCCCAATCTCCACAGAAACACTTAATTCACTCAAATTTATTTGATTTAGAAATTCAATGGACTCAAATAAAATCAAATTGTTTTGGTAAGTATATAAAATCAAATTCGAGTAAACTTTATTTGTATACAAGTAAAATTAATATTTTCAAAATTAAAAAATTTCTATGTGATAACTATTTCAAATGCCTGGTTCAAAAAAGAGACTATTTAAAAAGGTATTTAATTGTTTAAGAATGAAATTAACTCCTCTTTAAAAAAAAAGAATGAAATTAATTCCATTTTATAACTTTCAAAGCGAAAGATTTTATTTCAAAATCAAATCAATTTATATTTTATAACGTTATTAAATTCGAGCAAGTCAATCGAATATACATATCTTGATTATAAAATTTACAAATTTGATATTTACCAGTTCATGCGGTTGAATCAGTGACACATCAGTTCGACCAATGGCCCACTGTGACCTAATATTCTGACTAAGGCGATCACCGATCCGAGTTTTATGATTGATGATAATAAATCATATTACTTCATAAGTCTGTTTTATGATTTAGTAATGAAATCCAGCTTAATTTAATATCAGGATGCTCTAAATTAAGCTAGTAAAAGTTTTTATATGAATGGTCATATCTGTTCAAAGATAATATAGTGGTCGTATTATTCAGCTATATATTTAATTGGTATGTACTGTCAATGTAAATATTTTTTATACTATTAATTAATCATAAATTATTACATCATTAATTAAAAATATAGGATTCTTATCATAATTACCTTAAAAATCACATATAGAATGATGTGTGATTATGTAAAAACTAAAAAACTTTACATTGTATCAAGAAATCTACAATACCTAAATGGGTGTGGCTCAGTTGATTGTATAGACTGAGCTTGTGGGGAGAAGACCTGAATTCGAATCCCACATAACATATTCTCGGGGAGGGGCGAAGAACCTTAACTATGACTAAGCACCAGAGCAGATATTAGTCTCATAGTGGATCCAAAGGATCTGAGCTTGTGAAGATACTCCGTGGACCCATTGGAAAGTAAAAGGCCCTCTTTACGGTGTGATCCAAATAAAAAAATATTACAGTAAAAATCTTAATTGATTGAAACCTTGGATTTTGAAATGGACAAAACTTAGGTATAATTTCATGGATAATTTTTGTGCTTTTTTTTAATAAAAATAATACCTATTTAACAACCTATCAACGAAATATATTATATATAATAATTATTATACATGTATTCTTCTTATTAAAAAAAAAAAACCCACCAAAATACCTTACAGAACAAGAATACATGCATTAAATCCATATTATTGTATTGTGCATTGTGTAATAAAAAGCAAACTTGTCAAATAGAGGCAGCTCTATCAGAATCAACAGTTGTTACCTAACTTCTACATGGCGCAGCCATAGCAATTCGTTGACCGAATGACCATGAGTTCAGCGTGAAAAGCGCGTTATTAAAAGTTAAAAAACAAGAATTTGTAACAGATTATAGATTATCACACACCTATATCATGTGGAAATAACGTTAATATTTAGGATTGGTTCGATGGTTAAGATAAGAGAGACATGATAAGATAAGCTATTATATCATATTTAAAATTATAAAAATAATATTTAAAGTATAATAAACTATAAAAATATTTTATATATTAAATAATTAAAGTATAATAAAATATAACATGGTTAAAAAAAAGTATAGTAAAATATAAAATATTTAAATAATAAATATTAATAATTATTTTTGAAAATTATTTGTATTTTATTACAAGACTAATTCTGTTATTTTATATTTTTTTAAAAAATGAAAAATATAAAAAATTATTCTAATAATTTAACTATATGTAAAGTAAAAACTCAAAATGAATATTTAAAATTATAAAAATAATAATAATTGAAGTTAGACAATATTTAAAAAAATTAAAAAAAGTATATATAATTTTGTCACAAGGATAATTTTGTCCTTTTATATATTTTTAAAAAACGAAAATTTTAAAATTCATACTAAAAAATCTGGTTTGTTATCTGGTGGACACCAAATGTCGGATATGATAACAGTTTATCCTGCTCATATCCTATCCTACTCTTATCCTGCTCTCTTATCCTATCCGTCCTTATCCTATCCTGACATCCAAACGAGCCATTAATTTATAACTTATAATGCATATGATATCGCCAGTTCTCTCTTGAAAAGAATTGGTTCATCACTTTGATTTACTACCTTTGTATAATGCAATGCCAGCATATATATATATATTCTCCCACTGTTGGTTATGCACATTTACTTTTATAAAAGAAAAAGTGAAGGAGTGGGGATTAAGGCTAAATATTTTATGTGAAATGAGAAGCACCAAGGACAAGCTAATGGGAATTTTCGGACTCAGATCTACATTGTCTCTACTTAACATATGAAAACCCATCCAGTTTTCATGTCTGGTATTGTAGGGGGCAAATGATATAGAGAAGGAAAATAAAAATTATAAAATGAAACATCAAGCACATGCATTTTCTATAGAATAATTCATGCAATGATAATCTCTTCAGCCGACTATAGCAGATCAATCAGCTTAATCTACCTGTGAAAACCTGGCTGATTGGTATAAGACAACAAAATACTATTAAATCGTATAAACAAAGGCCAGATCATATCAACATTATTTCTTTTTGTTTCTTTTCACATATACAGATTTACGTACACTTGTATTATTATACATCTTTATATTTTTATCATTTAAATTTATTATATTTCTAATATGTCATTTTTTTTTTTGTTTCTCAGGTATCCTTTGCACGTAACTGTGGAGGCTAATCCCTCGAGATCATGGACGATATTTAAGAGTTGACCTCTCCTAACCATGTTTTCTCCATACGTAAGAGCCAGAGATCGAACCACTGACAACTTGCTTAAGGGGTTCAAGCTCGTTACTACTTGTACCAACCACATGTTGGTTTTCTAATATGTCATGTAAGCTGATGTAAGTTTAATATTATTTTGGATACCCTACAATGACAACGAAAATATTGTAACTCAACATAAATGTATTGTGTAAGGAATGAATCTTGTAGTGTGTATTTTTTTATGTGAAAAAAAAGAGATAGACACAATTACACAAATGTACTTATAAACAAATTTATAAAGTTTTATTAAATTTACTAGTAAAATCTATTTGTGCCCATCTCTCTTATAATACAGTCACATGACAAAAAAAAGAAAAAGAAAGAGGGTCCATCATCTATTAAATAAGTAGGGCAAACATGAAAACTTTAATGATATTCACATGTCATCTTTATTACACAATTTCCTTTTTAAGTAATAAAACAGTGGAAAACACACTTAACATGGAACAAATACAGTATAGCATTACAAATTAATATTCGCACTTGCTATACCATTAGATGAAAATAAAATCAACGATTATGATTGAGTGTAAGTTAAAAATGACTTACATCGCTCTAAATCGATTCCTCTACATATATACAAGATATTAATTGGTATATATGTACTACTGGTGTAAAAAAAACAAAAATAACACCATCAACCAATCAAAAGTCATGATATATGTGACTTTTAAGATAATTATGATATAAGAATCAAACATTTTTAATGATGTATCAATTTTTGAATGGTTGATAGTGTTAAAAAAATTAAACTTAATTACACTTTTGGTACCCCTACTATTGGTCACAATATGTGATTTTGGTCCCTATGATTTTTTAAGCACATTTGGTTCTCTAATTTTTTTTAATATTACAAATTTGGTCCTTCCTTCGAATGTCCGTCAATTTTTCAATGACCCATAAAGATGAACCACCGTTTTATGGTAAAAGACCCTGTGGTGGAATCAAAAAAAGGTTCTGAAATGGAGGGACAAAACCAATAAATGTCATAGAGGAACCATTGAATCATGTTGTGGAGAGGCGGCGGGGGGAAACGCTCAATTGGAGGTTCTGTGCACTTAGAGCATTGGTTTTTCTCTGTAGATCATTGAAAATTGATAGGCATTAGTTGGAATCACCAAATTTGCAACTTTGAAAAAAATAGGGGAATCCAATGTGCTTAAAGAAAACTATAGAGAACCCAAGAACACTTAGATGAGATATCATATGTCTCTTCTAGCTTAACTAGTGATCTTGAGTTCGAATCTCAATCTTGAGAATGCAGCAGCGTTAATGGAGAGGTTTGTCGCCCTTCTGATCCTACCCGCCTCTAGAGATTAGTCTCTACAGTTGCGCATGAAGGATAAATCGGGAAAACAAAAAAGAAAACCATAGAAACCAAATTGCACATGATCAATAAAGAGAGACACAAAAAATGTAATTAAGCCAAAATTTTATAATATCAGACTCTCGGTGTGCATTACCCGCACACACGGAGTTTACACTGATACACTTATTTTGACATTGAAGTCCATTAAAGAAAGGATGGTATTTGTCTCTTTCCCCATTGCTTCCAATTTATTCACATTTCCCCTCTTTCTTCTAAATCCTTTGCCTTTGGCAGTTGAACTGCAGGAGCCAGCACACGGTAACCCTACAATACTCTTTATTTCTTGCCTTCATTCCTAGTTCAGTTCAATTATTATTTGGTCAACATTTATTTTATTCCCATCTCTATGGTCGTTTTCTTTTCAGCTGAATCGATGCATGGAAAATGAGGACACGTTTGTGGCCATTATAACATCTTCTATATTTTAATTATTTACTTAAAAAAATAAGAAGAAAGACAAATAGTTCAAAGATATTTACAAATTGATATTCACTGTGTGAATTGACTTTATGGTAATCATAATTGAGATGTCCAAAGAAAGATCATAATATCAAATTGATGGGCAATTTGGAAGAGCATAGGAATGGTCGGCAAGCATGTTCTAGTTTTGGTGTTTTCTTGTGGCATTGAGTCCAAATACGTACTAATCAATTAAAGCATGAATAGAATTTCGTCTCTCTTAGAGGACATAGTTTAGCTTATCTCCTTGGCCATGATTATTCGCATGATTTTTTTTCCATAGTTTATTTTAAACTTATGAATCCACGTCTGATTCTGAGTTTCTGACAAAAAAAATGAGAAGAATTATTCAAATTCAGATGTTACATTAATATTTTTTTAAAGAAGACTTTGTGTTAATTACATTGATTGTCCAAGAAAAATCAAGAATTACTTTGTCTTATGGCTATTAGCTTTGTATGATTTGACGTTCAAGACAATCATATGGATGATATAGTGGAATCTCACTCATTCAGGGTACATTTAGATCCATAATATAACATGCCGAATTTTGTAGATCGTGGTTTATTAAATAAAAAATAAATAAAAAATGTACAAAAACAAGACTTTATTTCATAGTTTAATTTATATGTTTCTAATTCCCAAACCAATGCAATTTGTGGTTGGTGTATATATATACCTACTCACTTGGAAATGAAACATATACATGATTCTGAAAAGAGAGTGATCTCGTAACAAGTTGTCTACAAAAATTGATCTTTGAGTATCACAATTTAATTGATTATAAATTATAATCAATGATAGATTACACCTTTCTGAGCGGAAAGGAACTTAATACTTGAATATTTTTTTCTTTTTATCTTTGCAAATTATCAAATCTATGACATTAACTAAAAACACATAGCCAGCGCGCAAGTTTATCTAAATTTCATATATTTTGTTATCAATTTTTTTTTCCTAGTCACCCCCAGTTATATTCGTCAATAAATTAAGTTGATGGGTGCGGGTGCTTCCACCTTGAAGACATGAGCAGAACATAAGGTATGGTGGGTGAATCAGAAACACATGGGTCGAAGGAGGAAGGTGTACGTTGCCCATGAAATAGAGTCTTGACTCTCGGATAAAGCAAACCCACTTCAAATCCCTACTGGTGCTTCATAGCAATGTTTTAAAAACCGGTCTAACCGGACCGATGAAACCGGTTGGACCATGGCCACCGGTCTTGATTGGACTAAAGAATCGAAAATGTAGTATGATCATACAAAATCCGATTAAACCAACACAAAAATGGTTTAACCATCATAAAATAAAATCGATTTTTGAAAATGGCTGGTTCATTGTTTCACTTAATTTTATTTTATTTTCAAAACAAAGGTACTTTTAGTCTCGTTTGTTTGGGGTGGGGGCTCTAGTCCAGACCTAATTCACTCAGGCTGAAA
Organism: Echinosophora koreensis; assembly: GCA_035048595.1. Taxonomy (NCBI): domain Eukaryota; kingdom Viridiplantae; phylum Streptophyta; class Magnoliopsida; order Fabales; family Fabaceae; genus Echinosophora; species Echinosophora koreensis. The sequence continues at coordinate 1,530,537 of JAPCYP010000094.1, forward strand.
GCTCTTACATGTTGCAGTTAATGTAATTCAATGTTGAAATTATAACAACTGGTTATTGAATCTGCAATTGAACATTTTGGACTTGATATTAAAAGTTGGAACTAACGTTGAAATTTGGCTTGTTGATTGTTATCTTTATTAATGTATATTTATATTTGTATGTGTGTGTGTGTGTGTGTATATATATATATATATATATATTCATCCCGTTTTGACCATGGCTAAATCGGTTGAATCGGTTAAACCATGAACCGCTTTCTTTTTCGATTCTCTGGTTGGATCAATTTTTAAAATATTCCTTCAAAGTTCGAACACTAAAAAAACAATCTAAGTGCTTGTAAATGCCAAATAAAGAAGGAAAAGGCTTAGAGATTCTGATTAGTTTGGGAGTGTAGGCCACAGTAAGTGGCCACTCTGTGTTGTCACCAAACTCTGTCCAATGTGTGTATTTGCAAATAATTGTGAGCATGTGGATGTGGGCCATTTGCAGTTTTCACATCAATATGGGCCATGTTTGCTAAAAACAAAATCAGTAGGCCCACTCAATTATTGGGCCCCTTCCTTTGTTTGTTCTTTCAGGGTGCTACATGATGAGTTTTATAAGGGAAATTGAATTATGAATTGAAAAGCCACCCTAGACGCTTTATTAGGGCCGAAGAGAAGAAAAAAAAATGTCGGGAAGATTAATTTATTTTCAGGAAAAAAAAAAACGTAAAAATCAGAATTGTAAACAAAAAACGGAGGTGAGGGGGGCATAAAGCAACAATTTGAGCCGGCTGCCCTCCCTTACTTAGCATTGAATAGGAAGTCTTGCTTTTTTTTTTTTTTTTTTTTTTTAATTCACATATTAATTGTTTATTCACATTTTTTATTAGTTATTTATAATTTATAATACTCAAAAATTGATTAGTGTGACGTCTAGTTTTAATTAACACTAATTATAATGATTAAAATAGGGATTTTCACAAATCATTTTCGAAATGTCTCCTTTGAAAAACGAAGATTTGTTTGAAATCGGAAAACCTGATAAACAGTTTATAACGTCAAAACTTAATTCAAACCAATTTCTTGGTCTCTGGTCTTACATCAACTGCCAGGGGCGGAAAAATAAATAAAAAGACTTCATTCATAAATAAAGACTTAAAAAATTCTAGATATGGTAATCCGAAATTGATTTTCATACGTACGCGGAAGTTTTCATTAGTAAAATAAAATAAACATAAAGTCATAAAAACAGGAAACTGCCATCACGGCTGATACATCAAAGTTTCTCTTTATATATATATATATATACAACACAAAATAAAAGAGCTCAAGAATATCTCTCCGGCACGGGATCCTCCAAAAGGAGCAAAAGTCCACGTGATGCATCATCAACCATCAGTCATATCGGTCCCACGTACAGTGCGGTCATCAGAATCAGCTACTCACATACACAAGAAGAAAGAAGAACGCATATGGAGGTAAGATTCTATGCCAAGCTCATAATGTAGATATGAGTATGCGGCAACAAACAAACAATCAAGTGGAGGAAATTTTTATAAAATACATATATACGATTTCAGAAAAAGCTGAGACTCGAATGCATGCCTAAGACATCGACCTAACTTTGCTCTAGGAGACTATTGTTGTCATAGTGTTCTGTCGAGATAGCATTCAGGTAATATGAGTAAATAACTCGGTGCACAAGTCCCGATTGAAGTACGCTAACAGTCATCTCCACGGTCCTTTCACATGAGAGTACTTAACATCTGAATAATATTTAGTTTAGTGGAGTTTCAAGATAGCCCTGCTGTCCAGGTCTCCACTGTTACCGGTGATGCATACACCGGACCATTGGCAGGATCCATGCCTGACTATCCCCGAGGTCTCTGTGGCCCCCACACAGTCCCCTAATATCCTATAAATAGGTGTCTATGCCTCCAGAATGACAGCGACTATGATTAGGTTGGAATATTGCCCGAAGGCAAATAAAGCAGGAACTAAAAGTTTCAAAGTGCCGGTATCAATATAAAAACAGTTATTGATAAGAGTTGGGCTCAAAAGGACCATTGGCAAAAATTATCCTTTTCGACTCAAATTCATTTGAATATTTTAACTTAAAGCTTACTTAGGCTAAAATTAATTGTTTTAGAGTACAGATATCGATAAAATGATTTAACTCGACAAATTACCATTTTGACTCATTTTGGATAAAAATGTATAATAATAGTTACAATTGATATTTGGTGTTTACAATGAAATACTTTCATAAAATGTGAAAAACATCCAAGGACAATAATTTGAAATTTCTCGACTATTCGATAATTTGGCCTATTCTTTCCAAAAATTCCTCAACTCAGTAGAATAAAATATTTCAAGCCCAAGACTTAACAAAACGTAAACAACGATAAACCTTAAGATTGAATTCACAGATTCAATAAATAAGAAATTGATACCAACTGATAGTAATATTCCAACACCTCCTGAATCAAGTTCGGAAACAAATGCACATCACAACAAGTCCCTAAGCGACTTAACGATCGGACATAAGGCTTATACTTAGAGCCCAATTACTTGGAATTATATCCAACGCTTAACGTACGCGAATTCCAAACAAATAAGTAAGGTTCTCGATTTAGAACCTTACTCCAAATCAACAAGATCCAATTTAGCTTAGCGCTAAATTAAATCTAAACAGTTACAATAAGGTATAACTAAGATCCTAAAATTCCAAAGACAATCAAAATATTAAGGAAAAGAATATTGAGAAGCATATAAAAACAATTCACATATTCCTAAGCAATTATAATAGCCCGTATATACCCCAAACTACTCTTAACATATAATCTTCCCCCACCTTTTAAGGCGATCGGAGGTTTTTCTGGAACTTCACAACTATTCTGTCAGCTCCAAATAGTTCCCATTAGCAACTGCTGCTTCCCCAAGCAAGCACGAACATGAACGACAACCCATAGAGTCGATCCAAGCATGTACAACAATTAGACAATTCCCAAAATTAATTACTCATCATCGACACTATATATATAATTCACTAATATACTTAATTTCTCAAAAATCACATTGATTTCAAATCAAAACAGATTTGGGGTTTTAGGGTTCATAGAGCAAATTGGGGAAAACTCATTCTAACCAAAGAGTGATGAAATTGGTTTAGGAAGTCTCTAATTCACAACCCCAATAGCATAAAACATGGTTTAATTTCAAATTTAACAACTGAAATCAAAACCTAGGGTTAGGGTTTGAGAAACAAATTGGGGTTCTTGAAATGAACAAGAGAAAGAGAGAACCACTCACCCAAAGAAGAAAGAAGAGCCTGTGGTGGTGCTGTGGCGGCGGCGGACGGCGGCTTGTGGCGGCCGTGGCAGTGGTTCGTTCTCTGTGACAACCAAGAGCCAAAAGAGAGAAAGAGATAAGTCCAAGGCAAGAAGAAGGAAACTAAAATGAACTCAAAGGGTGGAAAACCACCATGGAAGGCGGCGCAACTCACCTATCACGGCGGAGACCAACGGTTTGAGCAGCGGCGAGGACAACCAAACGTGGTGTCGCCTCCTCCATGTCGAATGCTGGCCTGCGGTGGTCCTAGGGGCGGCGCACGCGACTGGGTCCGATGTTTTGGAGCGGATCTGCATCCTCGGAGCTCCGATGACGAGGCGGCGACGCGCGGTCTTCTCCTCCTCGCATGGCAGGCCGAGAGCGGTCGCGATCCAGGGCGGTGGCTATGCAGGGGCGGCGCTTCTATGGGAGGAAGGAGGAAAGGAAGATGAAGAAAGAGAGGGAGGAAGATGAGTCTGAGAGAAGAAGAAAGGAGGAGAGAAAAAAAGAAAGAAAAAGAAAGGAAAATAAGAGTGGGGGGGTGTCGTGGGGTGTTCCTGACCAAGAGGGGGGAGAGTGTTTGTTTTTCATTTACTTAGTGGGTAAGTACAAAAATGAGTGGTTGAGATTGAGTCTAGAAAAAGAAATAATACTGGCTCTTGGATCTAAAAACAATGAGTGACAAATATATAATTTCAAAATTTGAATTAGAGTAAAGATTGATGGTTGAATTTATCAACCAAGGAAATCAATGATCCAAAATTAATTTCCGATTACTTTTAAACCTACATATTTTCAAATCTAAAATTAAATAGAGTAAAATATGAAAATGAATTTCTCAATCATACTATTGGAAATGTTTTTCTAAACGAATAATAATAGTGACAATAACGTAAATGTTATTGTCCTGCAAGCGTGCATACACTGTAGGATCGCAGTTAACACACCCAATAAAATCTTTTAAATGAGTAACTAAAATTACTCAAGCCAAGCAACATTAAAATAAACAAATAAAAATAAAAATAACCATTTAGAAAATTAATCACCGTTAATAAAGCAATTAAACATATATGTAAAAACAGGGATGTTACAATTAGCAAGTGGAAAATATGAATAGACAATTAAAAATACCAGTAATTTCATATTGGAACAGGATCTAACTAAATAAGTACACTAGGTTTTGTGTTATTTAATTCTGAATACTACTAACAAATATCTCGTGCATACAATTTTTTTAAGGATTTAATTGATATGCACTGATAGTGTATATATTTTTTGCACTGTCAACCAATAAGAAATTAATACAATTATCAAAAAAATTTTATTCTTATCCTAACTACCTTAAAAGTCAATCATTTTATGATTTCTGATTGGTTGCCGGTGTAGAAAACTTTACATTAACAATGCACATATTAACCTCATTTTTTAATTTTAATATTGACTTAATTGTTATTTATTAAGTTAGGATTAAAGGAGAGCTGCATGTGACCTAGCCGCCCCCCTCACCTATGGATCCTCCGCCGCCACCCACCCTCAACTGGCCCATCACCCCCACCACCTCTAGCGTCTCTATTCTGTGCGCGTAGATCTCCTCCATCCCCTCATAACCCAGGATCCACCGCCCTCTCTCACTGGGCAGACCCTCCCTCTCCACCAGACCGCCGTCAATCCGCGACGGGTCCTTCCTCTCCACCAGACCGCCTCCAATATACTTCAATCTCCACCGACCCTTCTTCTCTTCCCATCATTCCTTCATCCGCGACGGATCCGTCTTCTTTCTTCTCTGGATGCTCTGGTTCTTGTTGTCTCTGTCAGCTTAGTTTTTGTTTTGATTCGGATCTCTTAGGATTGGGAAAGTATTCATGGCTTGTCCCTGGACATTTCTAAATCCGGAATCTGCCTCGGCTTCTCCATCGATTCCACAGCTAAAATCTTTTGCTCAGGCTTTGAATGGTTTGTTTGACATCCCATTTAATCAACTTCCTCGACCGTGCGTGAAGAGAGACTCCGTCTCTATCAAAATTTATGAGGATGAATATCAAAAGAGGTTGGAATGTTGCAAAAACAATCTTCATGGCCGCTTGTTGCTGTCAAAAGGTGATATCCCTTTAAAGTTCTCTTATTTGCGCGACAAACTTTCAAAATTATGGAAACCCTTGGGTCAATGGAGAATCATACCGTTAGGGAAGGGTTTTTATGAATTCAGTTTTGCTACCTAAAAGGATATGCGTAGTGCCTTGGCTGTTAGGGCTTGGAATCTTCAACCAGGGTTATTGCGTCTTTTTCAGTGGTCTCCAGATTTTATTCCTAATAAGCAGAAACAATCTAATGCTCAATGCTGGATCCGAATTCATGACTTGCCGCAGGAATATTGGCGCTCAAAATTACTGTTTGAAATTACAGGTGGTTTGGGTACTCCATTAACTTTGGATGAAGCAACTCATACTAGGGCATATGGTCATTATGCTCGAGTTTTAGTGGATATTGATCTAAGGGGAAAGTTTCTCAAGGAGATACTGGTTGAACGTGAAGGCTTTGCATTTTCTGTCAGTATCGAATATGAGAAGCTTCCACCTTTCTATTCTTACTGTAATTCAATTGGGCATTTGGTTACGACTTGTAAACAAATTGCCAAGGAAAACGAGGTACAAAATGATCCGTCATTGGTGCAAAAGACTAAGCTAGCTTATGTCCCTAAGGTTCCAGCACAAAAACCAGATGAAGATTATGGGCATATTGTTACATCACCGGGCAAAAATTTGAGTGATAGTGAATCGGTTGAGACTGTCTATGAGGAACATTTATCCCTTGATCATGTCTCAAATTCCATTCCACAGAACTTATCTTCTGTTGCAACTAATGTTGTCAATGGCTCTACAGAAAAGATCTCAACTTCTGTTGCAACTAATGTTGACTCTACAGTCAAGAATACTCCGTTGCCCGAGCATTTCATTGCTACTTGTGATTTAACAGTTAGTGGTAAGAATCTTCAGACTCCGGAGTCTAATCCAGCCCCTATGCATCCTAATGTTGCTCATGATATGAGAATACTTGCCAAGTTTTTTGGAAATACGGATGAGGATGACTTAGAAAATAACTATCTCTCAGCAGAGAAGTTAAATAATGATAATGCTGCTGAAGTTGATTCTGATTCCACGGTGGTTTTGTCTAAATCTCAGAAATATAACCTAAGGAAGAATAGAAAACTAATGTTAGGTTTAAATGATCTATTTTGCATGAGTTTTGGTTTACATCCCCCCATGCTTTTATTTTCTTTTGTTTTTCTTTTTTTTTTTTTCCAATAAATTATGGTGACATAGGGTCATCTTGCCTAAAAAAAAAAGGTTAGGTTTAAATATTTGTATAAATTATAATTTAACATGTATATGTATAGATATATATATATATATGTGTGTGTGTGTGTGTGTGTGTGTGTGTGTGTGTGTGTGTGTGTGAAAAATAAACTAATCGATTATAAATTTCAACTTTTCGATTGGTTAGCACTTAAATTTAAAAAAGGTAACATGAAAAATTATAAATTTTATAATATTAATTTTAAAAAGGGAAAATTTGAACAATATATGATAACAAATAATAAGTATTTAAGTTAATTATAAAAAGATAATAATTTGAATAAAATATTATAGCAAATAATTAGTACTTGAATTAATTTAAAGGCTTAATAGATTTTTTAATCCATGCAAATATTGAGTCTTTTGGTGTTGGCCCCTACATTTTCTTTTGTTTGGATTCGATATTTTAACTTATGAGGGGCCTATTTGTTTACTATTTTTAAAAACAGTTTTTTTGTTTTCAAGAATAAAAAAATAAAAAAAACTGTTTGGTAGGAGTGTATAGTAAAAAAATGTTCTAAAAACAGTATCCGTTTTTTAGTTTTAAAAACTAAAATTAGAGAACATCCCAGAGAGTTGTTTTGATCTGGTTTTCTAACTTTTTATTCTCAAAACATGGAAAAGTACGGAGAACAACTAGTTCTCATTAATGGCAATTTGGTAATATATGGACAAAATGAAAAACACCCCTCCTCTTATTCCTTCGTTCCTCCATCTTCTTCTTCCTTTCATTGTGCCTTTTCTTCTACTTAGCTCTGCCCCTTTTCCAGTTTCAGTGCAATCGCCATCCGACCATAACCTCCTACTCAAACCAAAGCTTCCCGATTCGCTTCCTCCGACGTCACCCCAACACCGTTGTGCTCCAGGCAAAAGGCGCCACCACCACTACCTCCACCGATGACGAGATGATCCACTAGATCGAACATATTTCTCTTGCTCCGCCGCCGTTCTCTGGAGAGAGTAGCCTTGTCAACGTGAATCGTGCCGAGAACGTGATTCAGCTCCGCCACGTCCTGATTCGCAACACCATGCCACTCGATGCCGACAGCCTCTACGGCTCGATCGGGACAGGAAATTATTCTCGTTGTTACTGTCGTCGCACGATGACGGCGTCGTCGCTGTGATTGAAGACAATCTGGAAAGGTTCAACAAGGTTAGTAATGGAGAGTCAGAGCGATTTCACGAGCGCGGAGAGAGCCTCGGTGGCGATTTCGTCGCCGATTTGGTGCATTTCGACGTGGTGGTGGATTTGAGAGATTTGGTGCATCCCATTGATTCTGCTCTGGAGAACTATTCTGTGTCTTGGATGTCCCTGAAGGAACTAAAGGATGATTAAGTTGATTTTCTTGTCAAATTATTTGGATAGTTCGTTCATTCAACACTGGTTTATTGTTAAGCTGCAAATTTAGGATTATCTTTTAATGATGTATGCCCAATTAGTTCTTTTTGTCCTTATTATTTGATAATTGATAACTGATACCTCAGATTTGAAGTCCAAAAAAAAAAAAAAAGATTTATTGTGTTACACATTTTAAAACAAATCACAGAAATGAAAGAAATTCTTATTAATCAAACAAGTTTTCTATTTTGTTGTTTTAAAAGTATACTTTGTTAACAAATTTATCAAGTAGATTTTTTTGTTTATTAACTTGTAAAACTCTTTTGAGAATAATATTATCAACCAGATTTTTTATTCTTTTATTTTAAAAAATAGTTCTTAAAAATTACTTTATAAAATAGTTTTCAAAAACAAAAACATAATCAAACAGGATCTTGCTAATATTCCCTGTTTGTTTGTTTGTTTGTTTGTTTTTTTTTTTTTTTTTTGAGATCATTAGTCCATGCTGTTAGAATGAATCATTAGTTGATGATATGGCTGACAAAATTGCCATATCAATATTGTCACATGACATTAACCCAATACTACATAATTATTAACTTGATCATTTATTATTTATAAATATTAAATATTATATTATTTACAAATTATTTTTATTTATTATTATAAAATTTATTCATTTTTATGAAAAGTCCAAAAAAATAAATAAAAAAATTCGAGTGCTTCAAAATAAAAAATACAATTCTAGTTGTTATAATTTAGTATAATCAAGAAATCAGAAACCCAAACAAAACAGTATAATCAGAAATTCAGTTTTATTTCCTATTATTTTTTTCTTTTTTTATGAAATACACTATTCCTTTAATCTCGTTGGGTTCAACCACAAACCCCAAGGGTCTCCTTCATGAACACCACCGGCTGTCGCGTTTTTCGATGGTCTACCCACTCTAGCGCTACTCGAATCTTCTCCAGCTTCCGCCTATGGAACTCGACTGCCACGAACACCTCCTTCAGGCTGTCCAGGCTTCATCAAAGATCGATAGAGGGTAGTTGGCAGCGAAGGAGGTTAAGGTTTGGGATGAAACAACAACATTTCTAGGGTGAATGGGGTTTCGATATGTGATGCTAGGCAGAGAGAGAATGGGAGAGGAGGGGAGATGATGTCACGTAAGAGCATTATCAATATATTACAAGATACTTTTTTTAGTATAATAATAATAATAAAATAATATTTATAAATACTAAATAATCAAAATAATAATTATAATTAATACAAATAATTATTTAATATTGTGTATGCCATGTGGAATTAAAAATTATATTTGTGGAGACTAAAAAAACTTCATGCATAATATTAGTATGGAAAACTAAATGCCCCTTGAATTCAGCTAACACACTTTGGAGATCACTGAAAATGAAGGTTTCTAAAGCCATACATCATGAAAGAAGCACTAATCCAGAACCCAGATGTCAAATATCATTTTAAAACAGTGCCACCCCCATAGATGCATGCTTCCCAGATTGAAATGTGGCTAAATCAACAAAGAACAATGGTAGATGTGCATGTCAAAACAATATGATCATCCATGTGTTGTTGCAACAAACAAATTTGTGTGATTTCCACTGAAAATAAATAAGCCTTCATTTTTGAATCAGTAGTACTCAGAATTGGGCCATAATGAATCTATGCCGGTGGCCACCAAAAATGTTCCTCACAGAAAGAATTCCACTGACTGTTGCTGCACAACATGCTATAGTAACAACCATGCAGTTCTTAAGGAGCTCTGTCAAAGGGCTGTGTATCATTATAACAAATATCCCATACAGCTTCCATAGATTCCTTGGCAGCTGACCCAGCGCATTTAGGATTCATAGCCACCGATTTCATAACACCTCTTTTGATACATTCCTTCAAGTTCCATTACAGAAATTCAGTATCGAACAAGCCATGTAACAAAATGTCTAAAATATAAAATGTGCTAGAACAAAGAGAGAATAGCATGACAGTGGCAACTGGAAATCAAGAGATTAAAATTAAGGAACATATAAAATTGTACCTGACTTCAAGTTAAATACGGTTTATAAACTACTTTTTAATTTTTTATTTTTCCTTGTACTCAATGTAGTAGCAAGGTCAAGTGTAGAAGCTGATTATCAAGATATGGCTCAAGGAGTTTGGGAATTGTTGTGGATGAAAATCATTCTAGATGATCTCAAGATTAGGTAAGAAGCCTCGATGAAGTTATTTTGTGACAACAAGTCTGCCATTAATACTACTCACAGTTCGTTTCAGCATGCCAAGACCAAATACATAGAGGTAGACAGACACTTTATAAAGGAGAAACTTGACAGTGGATTAATTGCCACATCATATGTTCCTTTAGAACATTAGCTGGCATATATGTTGACCATACGACTTCCAACAGATAAGTTTCATGACCTCATTTACAAGTTGGGAATGATAGATATCCGTTGTCCAGCTTGAGGGGGAGTGTTGGAAACAATCGCCCAAACAGCCATCATCCAAAAGATTCATGTAGTTAATAGCTTAGGAAATAGCTATTGTAAGTAATCATATTCATATATTTTCTAGTTCATGAACTTAGGAAATATCTTTGCACTTAGGAAATAGTTGTCTTATTTATTTGTCTTGTAATTATAAGTTGTAATTAATACTTCAAGTGTATAAATGTACTCCCAAAGTGCTGTGTTTGTGGACAACACAAGCTTATTCAGAAAAATCTTGTGTCCTTTCAACTATATTCAACAACCATAGCATCAAGATATGAATTATCTTAGTCAAAGGCCAGTGAAGAATGGCTTCTAAGCATAAATTGAAGAATATATTGGGACAACTAGAATGCACGATTAAGTCTGATCCAATCTAAAATTTTAGGGTGCCTCTTAAATTATTTCTTCTCCGATGGCAATGGCATTCACTAACCATTACAAAACAATAGTAAGGTTAAAAAGGGAGAGAAAATGAAAAAAGAATATAGTTGTTGTCTACTACTGATAGGATATCTAGCCCAATAAATGACCCAATAGAAGCAAATAAGTGCACAACAAATGATAGGCCCAATCAAAGGCAAAACAAAGATCAAAGCATTCAAGGGTTTCATCTTAATATGGCAGCTAGGAATATTCTAGATCTTGCCACCTATTATCTTTTATTTGTTATTTACATTTTTCTTTAATATTCTGAATGTAAGAAATTACTATATAAAGAGTAGTAAATGAATGAATGGAAACAAGCAGAAAATTAGGCAAAAGTCTCTCTCTCTAATTTCTAAGGAGGTTATCCTTGTCCTCCATAACAAGGAACCCTATCCCCATCCATACCCTATCAACTACCTATTCAATTATATTCTATATTCCAGCAACAGGGAAATAAGGCAATAAAATAACCGAACCAATCTCTGGCAAACAGGCAAAATTCTTGTAACCAACCCAATAGATTGATGCAAAACCTCAAGAATCTGACATGCATGAATGACTTCAATTGGCCTATGATTTTATGGCTTGCTATTTTCTATTTTTAAACCTATAACCAAGTACCTAGACTGATCAAATCATATTTGATGTGCTTATCAGTCAAGGAAGAAACATCGGAGCTATAATAGTCTTGACAACTACAACAGAAAACCTTCGAACAAGTTCGGTAGCCTGTGGAGCACATGATTCAACAAACAGTTGGGTGATCATTTATGGACTGTCTCAGACTCTCAGTGTGTCTTGAGTGATTCGGAAACCAGCTAACATGAGGATTTACTTTTCTTTATGTTAATCTTGTAATGATGCACTAATTGCTTATATGGATGACATCACAGGTAGCCTTAAATTAAAACTGTTATTTTCATAATGGATTCCTCATTTTCATAATTTGTTATCCCTGTAGATCTGCTATGTGATGATCGGTTTCAAAATATATAAGTGAAACGGCTATTTATTTCAATATTGTAGTCCTAACCCAAAATGTCCAAATGCCCAAAACTGGCAGACTCACAAAAAGCTGCAGCATGCTTGATATTACCAATCCATGTTTCCAATAATAATTCAAAACTTTTAAGACTAATGCTTTTCTGGAAGACTGCACTGAAGTCTAATACTTTCTCTTTTTCCAATTGATATCTAGATATAGTGAATAATAAAGTAAAAACGAAACACTGATGAATGTAATCTATGAAAATATTCAACTAAAATAAATAGCTTGTATTAAGGGAGAAGGAGAATAGTAAGCTTACTTGTCCTTGTCCTCGTAAATTTGTAAAACCTCGAAGTAGTTCCATTTTGTAATGACAATTACCACTTAGATTATGAGATCGTATCTAGTTCACATAAACATTGAGAAATATTGATTAGAGGAGAATAAGAAATAAAAACACATGATACTTAATACGGGTAAGTACACATTGTATGATAGGAACCTCACTACAAGCATGGTGAGCACAATCAGTCCATTCCAAATTAGCAGCTCGACAGTGATCAAATGCATGAATTAGCTCATGAGTTACCAACTGGTTGACCTCAAACTGAAATCGTATATAATTGCTGCACACTATTATCTGGGACAAAGAGACACCAATAAATTAGGAAGTAAATATTAGCCAATTGCAATCATCATCATACAACAAAATGAAGTATTGAACACAATAATGTTCAACCACTAAAATAAACAAATTTAGAATTGAGAACTTATTTTCTTGACGAAATGCACAAGTTCAATCAGGTACTTGATAATAGTATACATACATAGGACCACATAATGACCACATAAAGATACCATCAGGGGATAACAGAAATCAATATTTTATTTGAATGAAAACAAAATGGACAAAGAAATAAGTACCCCTTCACCAGGACTGTAAGCACCATTCACTTTCACGCCGCAATGACGAGCTTTGAAAAAATTGTCTCCTACAGGACACCCTGCTTTCTCCATCTGTTGCCTCAGAAACCTAACATTTGGAGCTGTCAAAGAATAATGAAATGAACCAATAAGTTACACAAATCATCAGAACAAAGCCCACCAAAATTATCATTTAAAACTGATTGATTATTTGCTCAGACAAAATTTGTACTTCCAATGGTCAAAGTATGATTATTATTATTTTTTTCCGGCAAATACTCCAAAATTTTGAAACTTATTTCAAAAATAAACTGTCAGAAAATAATGAAAATAACCCACAAAAAAGCATTGGAATCAGAAAACAGCCCAGCAAATAATGTTCCTGTTTTTCTAGCACTGGTTGCTCAGAAAAATAGCACTTTCAAGGGGTACAACAAGTATGATTTTTTTTTTTAACAGATATTGATAAATTTCGAAACCCAGTTAAGAGATAAACTTCATAAGTGAGAAAAAGGAGGGGAAAAGTGTGGGTTATTTCAAAACCCTAAACCCCAGTAAGATGTGTAAGATTGAAAGATGGAGAAAAGTAAAAGGGAAAGAATTGAAATACTTTGGAGACTCTTTTCGATCATGGCTTGGCATTCCTCGACAGTTACAGTGCCGCGGGGGACATGGAGAGAGGGAGTGGATTTCTTTGCCATTGGTGTTTGTTCTGTGCGTTTCAGGTAGAAGCAGGGTTCACTACTTCACTACCACCACCTGGGTGAGTTTGATTATGCCTTTTTTGATTTAAGAAACAAAATGGACAGGGTGGGAAAAAATAATGTTATTTTTACACCGAAAATTTGACAACGTTGGGAGGAGAGCTAGGTATGCGGATCGATCCGGTCTGTTTAAGTTTGGTCCGTATAAATCCGCACTTAACCAGATCGGACATAAAAGTCCACATTATAAATGGATTCTGGAAAACAGAGTACGCGTCCAGTCCGCATAGTCTGCGGACTCTGCACTTTTTTTTTTTTATCAAACATAAAAAATAAAGAATGCCTTATGTAGAAAAACAAATCAAATAAGTGTTAAATCCAAAGCACATACCAAACCAAATTCATGTTAATCAAAGATATAATACCAAACCAAACACTTTGGTATAACCTTATCATAAGTTGCATCAACAACAGGGACCATTAAAGTGTAACCAACAAGGATCACAAACCACAAGTTTGTTGCAAAATATTGTGTTTAAAAATTGCAAACTGATGTTACTGAACATAAAAAATGCAATAATCAAATAAACAGACGAAATGAAAGGATCATTGCAACCAGAAGCACAATTGAAACTACTAAGGAAATGATTCCGATCAACCACTTAAAACAAACATATCAATCCTAGAGGGTACAACCTTATCGTGATTAACCAAGTAGTGAACAATGGCACACATGGATTGTTCTTGTCCACTATGGCTTAGTTCATCTAAAATCTTGAAAAGTAGTGAAGATTCTAGACAATCTTTTGAATCCTTAGTCTTTTTACAAGCTTATTAAGTCGATTCATTATGTACAAACCTTGATTTCTAGATAGAAATTTTAGATCCAAGTGCTACAGGACAAATTGGATTGGTTATTACTTTGCAATTTGTGGAGGTCACATCCTCGTCTTTAGACTACATGAGTCGCTGATGTTTAGGGTTAAGGTGATCTGTTTTGGGCTGTTGGGTGATCTTTTTTTTTTTTTTGGCCCAACATAGGTAAATTGTTTTTTTTCTAAAATTGTACCAGTCCGCGGACGGGTCCGCGAGTCCGCGGACCAAGTCCGCATAGCCCACGGGTTAAACGGACCAGACCCAAAAAGCCTGCATTTAAATGGACTCGTATTTTAGGGTGTCCAAGTCCGCGCGGACTGCGGGTTAAACGGACTGTCCGTGGACCCAAGTCCATATACCCACCTCTAGTTGGGACACTGAATAATGGTGTTCAAAATCATGGTTGACGGTATGTTAGATTTGGTTAATGTATAAGCAACAAAATTAAAAGGTGGAGGGGATTTGCAAGTTTTTAAGCACGGAATTAACAAGTTAAAACTTGAAAACAATGATAGAAAAATAATCAATATAAGGGATTGACAATTATCGGGTTAATTAATCCATAATCATAAAAGAACATCCCAATGCATTTAAGTTCTTGGTTTCAAATCACTGCACGAAACCCTAATATAACTCATGAATTTCCTACTAGAAAAGCTTCTAGAATGTGATTAATCAAGGTAAACGAATTAAGCATCCATTAAACCAAATTAACCATTAAACCCGAAATCCAACCAAGCTAGGCAATTCATCAAACACCTCCAATGCATAACCTAGAATCTAATTTCCCCTCTATAAAAATGAGTTAATGAAGCCACTAACACATATACTTAAGATTTCAAATCATTTAAGCAAACAAACAAATAATCAAGAGTTAAGAAGAGGAAAAACTGAAAAACGAAATTAACAATGGATTAAACAAACACAAACTTATTTCAAAATTAACCCATGATAATGTCAATCCAAGAATTGATTACAAGATGCTTAGCTCTCCATGAAAATGGAAAAACAAATTAGAAAACGAAAATCAAAGATAAGGAACATAGAAAACCTAGATGATAATAGAGCTGTTTTCATAAGCCTCTGTTTTCTAAGTTTTTCTACAATTAAAACCAACCAAATTAACAAAATAACTAATTCATTACATGCCCCTTTGGCCCATCTATAAGTGGAAACCAAATTTGCTCCAATTGGGCCAAAATTGAGGAAGTTAAGCCCAATAAACTCCAGGATCCGAGCAGTGTTTTCCAAGTAAATTAACATCATCGAAACGACATCTTCTGGCTAAGTGATCTGCATGAACGTTGTAGCCTAATGAGTTATCTTAAAAGTGGTCTTGGTCACAAGTACATCCGACCTGGCGACCTTTACAGCTCAAGTTATTGCTCAAACACTACTCTCTGTCCAAACTCAAGCAACAGCACAAGTGGCACCATAAACATTGTTCAAGATGATATCATACAGGATTCCCAGGACCCGAATGAGCCAGTAAACATAGATGAATGGTTCAACAAATATTTTGGAAAGAACAATCAAGACAGCTCAGGAAATGATTCAAACTATGATCCAAAATTTTCTCCATCTCATGAACCAATTATCAAGTAGATTTTGTCTACAAGGTCCAAGGTCCACTTAGGGAGCATGACAAAAATAAATGTCATCTTTATGTCATAGCCTTATGTCGTAGGCTTTTACTTTATGTCATAGGCGTGCTTTATAGGTGTTTACTATATTAAAGTTATGGTTGTCGTGTAACTTGGAATTTCCACCACTAAACTTATCTTGTAGTATCTTTAGTGTGCTTTGTTTGTATTCTCAAGGCCTCCCCCTATAAATAGAGGTCTTTGATATTGTAAGAACCAAGTTGAAGTGACGAAATATATTTTAGAGTATTCTCTAAAATGCCTTGCTTCTAAAAACTTGTCTTCCTCCTTCTTGAACTCTTTCTATACTACTACTCCATGGCTCCATTCTAAGGTGCAAGTAAGCTCTCAGTAAACGATCCAGAGTAAGAAATGGGTGGGGAGATTGAAGAAACCAGTTTCCTTTCTATGGGCCAAAGAGGTATAAGGACCATATCTTACCCGATTGAGCGAAAGGGCTTTTCGTTTAAGGTCTTAGACATACCTGCCTTAGGAATTGTCTTAGTGAATTTATCTCTTCTCCTCCCTATCCTTACTCTTTGGAACTACAAACACGATATCATGCAGGATTCCCAGGACTCGAATGAGCCAGTAAACATAGATGAATGATTCAGGAAATATTTTGGAAAGACCAATCAAGACAGCTCGAGGGATGATTCAGACTATGATCCAATTGATTTTGATTCAATTGCACATGTTTGTAACATGTCCACAGATAAATGGCTTTGGCTTTGAATAAGGATATGGATACATTGAAAATAGCGGCTATACCAATTTCTGAGTTTGTTGGAGGCGTACGATTGTCGAAATTGGAGGTTGTAATGTGAAGGAGTGGGTAGGGATGATGATGGGGATGTGTGGGGGATGGAGCTTGGTAATCATAAGAAGTGAAGATAGTTACTTTTGTTAAACTATAGCTTAACCACGGTTAGTGTAAGTTAAGTCAACTAACAACCATCCATCACAATGGGGTGAACTGTAATTTTTGGATAAAAAAAAGTGGAGTTAAATTCATTCAATCAAGCCTTGAGGATAATTTGAACAATTTTTACCCTTTATGTGTGTTGTAAATTTTTTTGGTGAAGATATGTTGCTGTGTGTTATAAATAAAAACTAGGCTCTTAATAAACAAAATTAAATAAAAGTACTATAATTTAAATTGTGATGTAGGAATTAGTGAAGTTTTTTTTTTTTCTAACAATAAACATTTTTTATGTGTTCAACAATAAACATTAAAAATCATTCAAGTATATATTTTTATGAATTCTGTTGTTTGAACATTGAGAAGAAACTCACTTACGATACTTTTATTCATAGTTTTGGAAATATGACCGATTTGACAGGTTTGACCAGGAATCGGTCAGGTGTCCAATCTATTCAACCCAAAACACCGATTTCAGAATCAGTGAGAACTGGTCAAACTAGTCCAAAACCGATGAAAATCAATAAAAATCGATGGTGAGAACCATTTCGAACCAATCATATTTAGTTTTACAATTTTTTTTATTGAAATTTTTATTTTAAAATTATAAAAATATATATTGTTTTTTAGTCAAAGAAAGGTCCAATGACAAGTTACAAAAATACATATACATGAATTTTTGTTATAATATGCTTATTTTATGTTAATTTAAAATTTAATTTGTCTTAAATTTATTATTTAATATAATATATAATATTAAATATATATTTAATTATCACCTATTCAACCATGGGTGCGTCAAAAAAAATAAATAAAAAATTATTCAACCGTGGTTCAATTACTATTGAACCTTGAATCAGAACCTTGATATTCAATCTAGTCCGATTTTCGAAGCATTGCTTTTATTCCAACTTAACATATAAGAATAATGAGTAACACTCATACCTGACACAATATCTTAGACGAGTATCATAGACCGAGTGTTAAAACAAGAAAATAGGATAAGTGACTTTAGGCAAATATAGAACATCTAAAAGCAACGTTGAACATTAAGGGCTAAGATATTTGGAGAACCATGTAGGAGTGAAGCCAAACTTTCTAATGAGTTTTCCTGACAATATTCCAGCTCAAAGCTGTGAGACTTAAGTTGTTCATTTTAAATCCTGGTAACAACTACTTAATAAGTTTCCTAATTACTAAATAAACAAAGTAAAAGTAACAAATGCTTTTATGCTTTTAAGATGTTGAATGTGTTTATTTATTTTTACTTCTTTCTTTCTCTATTTAGTATTAAAAAGATTATTAAAAACATGTTTTAAGAAGATATAAAAAAACTCCAAGGATAATTTTAGCTCAAGGATCATGCTCTCTTTCACACACATGCTGCTTTTATACTAAGACCGCGTTTGGGTAAACAACTTAATTAAGAGCTTATTGCATAAGAGCTTATTGCATGAGAGCTTATGTCACAAGCACTTAAATTCAATAAGCTATTTGCGTTTGGATGCACACTTTGAAAATCACTTATACAAAATTAAAGTGTTTGGATGCATCACTACATAAGCACTTATGAACATTTTAAAAATAAAAAAACTGACTTTATTAAAAATACAATTAAAAATTAAACTTTAAAAAACAATTTTAAATATTGGGTTTTTTTTTTAATGTTAATCTAAAAACTAATAACAGCAAAATAAAAGGTGCTAATGGGTATTCCACTATTAATAAAAGCCGTTCCCAAATATATAATATAGACACACATACGAAATACAAAATAGTTTATTATGGCATTTTTCTATGCTGTATATCGTTTAATCATAATAAGCCACAGAGGAGGATGAACCCAAGCAAATATCTTGTTTGTGTTGTTATCAGGATGAACGCAAGCCACAATAGTTTATTATGGCATTTTTCTATGCTATCAGGATGAACCCAGAAACATTTGTCTCACAAGAGTCGATATTCAACAAAAAAAAATACCATCAGCGCATAGAAGGATGTATGTGTTATATGTTCATGCTATATCAATATACAAGACACAGAGATCATCTAAGAAAAGGGAAAGGGGGAGGAGAAAGAAAAGAGAAAGGGAGAAGGGAATCATCAAAGGATGACGACGCATAGAGGACAACAACGGAGGACGGCACAAGGCAGATGACGACTGGTAGGAGGCAGACTGCGGTCGCTCTGCTTGGGTCCCTAGGGCTTGCTCAGTCTGGCACACAGCTGCTATACGAAGAAGAAGAAGAAGAAGAAGAAGAAGAAGAATGGGTTAAGGGACTGATCGAAGGAATAGACAAAGAAACGAAGAAAAAAGAAAGAAAAAAGAAAGCAAGGGGTCAGAGAGGAATCGAAGACTGAAAAACACGGAGCATATCCGCATAAGCTCTTTTAAGAAATATCCATAAGCATCTCCTAGTAGTTTATGAAAATAAGCCCAAAACTCCTTATGGGATGAAAAAAGTTTTTTTTATAAGCTCTGTCAAACACACTGC
This sequence comes from Echinosophora koreensis, assembly GCA_035048595.1. Taxonomy (NCBI): domain Eukaryota; kingdom Viridiplantae; phylum Streptophyta; class Magnoliopsida; order Fabales; family Fabaceae; genus Echinosophora; species Echinosophora koreensis. Next base: position 1,550,033 of record JAPCYP010000094.1, read on the forward strand.
ATAAGAGCTTATGACATAAGATAAGCTCAAAAGAGCTTAAATAAGCTCTTCCAAATGCTACCTAAACATCAAACTGCAATTTGGAAAAGTGCAAATATTGTGTTAATTTCTTTTTCATGGAAGGAACATCCATGAATGATTTATCTTTCTAGCGAACTTGCCCTTTGGGTTGATGTAATTTTTGAATACCGATCAAGGTATAGGGAAAACGGGGTGTTACACCCAACCTCTCTCAATAATTAAATTGAACCCTCGTCCTTAACAGAAACTTCAATCCTGTTCACATATAAACTTAATGCATAATGTTAGTATATAATATAATACTAAATATACCTGAATTCAGCTAACACATTCTGGAGATTCCTGAAAGTGAGGGTTTCTAAAGCCATACATCATAAAGAAGCACCAATCCAGAACCCAGATGTCAAATTGTGTACCATTCCATCATTTTAAAACAGTGCCACCCCATTGAGGCATGCTTCCAAGATAGATATGTGGCTAAATCAACCAAGAACAATTGTGGATGTGCATGTCAAAACAATATGATCTTCCATGTATTGTTGCAACAAACAATTTGTGTGATTTCCACTAAAAATAAATAAGCCTTCAATTTGAATGAAATTTGTAGTACTCAGAATTGGGCCATTATGAATCTATGCCGGTGGCCACCAAAAATGTTCCTCACAGAAAGAATACCACTGACTGTTGCTGCACAACATGCTATGGTAACAACCATGCAGTTCTTAAGGAGCTCTGTCAAAGGGCTGTGTATCATTATAACAAATATCCCAAACAGCTTCCATAGAATCTTTGGCAGCTGACCCAGCGCATTTAGGATTTGCAGCCAACGATAGCATAGCTCTTCTTCTGATACATTCCTTCAAGTTCCATTACATTAATTAAGTATTAAAATATAAAATGTACTAGAACAAAGAGAGAATAGCATGACGGTAGCAACTAGAAATCCAAGAGATGAAATTTAAGGAACCCATAAAACTGTACCTCACTAAAGTTAAAAACGGTTTATAAACTTCTTTTTAATTTTTTTCCCTTGGATTTCAATCATGTAAAGATAAAAAAATGCAACGTTACATAGCTTAACTGTCATGCTTATGAACAAGAGAGAGCCCAGTGCTTTTGCTTTCTTTCTCTTTTTTTATCCTAGGAAGAACTGGGTATGAATATTAGGAAAAGTAAGCAGTCATCTAGCTCAGTAAGTTATGTTTCCATACAGATTCCTTTTAGCCCATACTTTCCTGTTTTCGATTCCATTTCTAATTTGCATTGCCAAAAATAATCTTTACCATAATTTACAGACCAATGGCCACCTGACTTTAAACCACAAGTTCTCTGAGAGATGGCAAGCTAGTTATAGTAAAAAGCAACAGAAAAAAGTGATCCGATGTAATATTCACATTATCTTCATAGAATAAAAAAGGGAGGATTTAGAGCAGTCTTCCATTCAGATTTTTTTTTTGCATAAATGAAAATCATCAACAACCAGCCTTATCCAACTAATGGGGTCAGCTACATGGATCATGCCATAATGTCCTATTATGAATCTTGTTTATAAACAAATCATTTATATCTAAATCTTTTTTCAATGATTTTGCCTATAGTTTTTCTTGGTCTCCCTCTACCTCTAACTATTGGGCTACTCTCCATATGATCCACTCTCCTTACCAGACTTCTGCAGGTCTTATCCATACATACCCAAACCAACTAAGGCGAGATTTTAACATCTTTTCTACAATAGGTGCTACCTCAACTTTCTCTCCAATGCAATCATTCTTAATCCTATCTTATCTAGTGAGTCCACTCCTACAACGCAATATTCTTATCTTTGCTACATCGAGTTTATCTGCTTGTTGACTTTTTACCGCCTAAGATTCAATCTCATACATCATCACAAGTCTTATAGTTGTGCGGTAAACTTTTTTCTTAAGTTTGAGTGGTACTTTTTTATCACAAATAACACCTGAAGCATTCCTCCAATTTATTCACCCCACTTGAATCCTATAGTTTAAAATCTCCTCTATTTCACCATCATTATGAATGATGGACCCAACATGTTTAAATCATGTGATCTCCAATTTTCACCTCTAAGCTAGAATTTGTGTCTCCTACTTGACTTACTTTTATATAACTCGTTTTACTTCTTAAACGAAAGCCATGTGTATCCAAAACCTGTCTTCACATCTCTAACTTCCCATTTATTTCCTCTCTCGCCTCGACTCTTTAACTAGGACTAAATCATCTGAAAAAGCATGCATTGTGGCATTGGCTCTTAGATATGCTCAGTAAGCACATCCAAGACCAAGGTAAAAAGAAAGGGGCTCAAAGTTCTTGATGCAATCTTATACGGAAATCTTATATAACCCCACCGTGTTCTCTCACAAGTTGTGACCCCATCATACATATCTTTGATTGCTTGAATATAGGCAATATAAACTCCTTTCTTCTCTAAAGCCTTCCAATAATAACTCTCTTGGCACCTTATAGTACACAACTTTCCAAATTGATGAAAAACATGTGTAAGTCTTTTAGATTCCTTTTATATCTCTCCATCAATCTTTGTAACTAGCATCACAATTAAGTTTGATCCAATCTAAAATTTTAGGATACCCCTTAAATTATTTCTTCTCCGATGGCAATGGCATTCACTAATCATTACAAAACAATAGTAAGGTTAAAAAGGGAGAGAAAATGAAAAAAAAAAAAAAAAAATTAAAACATAGTTGCTATCTACTATCTATTCAATTATATTCTATATCCCGGCAACAGGGAAATAAGGCAATAAAATAACTGAACCAATCTCTGGCAAACAGACAAAATTCTTGTAACGATCTCAATAAATTGATACCAAACCTTAAAGAATCTGACATGCATGAATGACTTCAATTGGCATATGATTTTATGGCTTGCTATTTTCTCTTTTTAAACCTATAACCTAGTACCTAGATTGATCCAAACATATTTGATGTGCTTATCAGTCAAGAAAGAATACACCAGTTCTACAATAGTGCTGTTTTTGTGGACAACACAAGCTTATTCAGAAAAATCTTGTGTCCTTTCAACTATATTCAACAACCATCATCAAGATATGAATTATCTTAGTCAAAGGCCAGTGAAAAATGGTTTCTAAGCATAAATTGCAGAATATATTGGGACAACTAGATTGCACGATAAAGTTTGATCCAATATAAAATTTTAGGGTGCCTCTTAAATTATTTCTTCTCCGATGGCAATGGCATTGACTAACCATTACAAAACCATAGTAAGGTTAAAAAGGGAGAGAAAATGAAAAAAAAAGAATATAGTTGTTGTCTACTACCTATTCAATTATATTCTGCATTCCAACAACAGGGAAATAATGCAATAAAATAACTGAACCAATCTCTGGCAAACAGACAAAATTCTTGTAACCAACCCAATAAATTGATGCCAAACCTTCAAGAATCTGACATGCATGAATGACGTCAATTGGCCTTATGATTTTATGGCTTGCTATTTTCTCTTTTTAAACCTATAACCAAGTACCTAGACTGATCAAATCATATTTGATGTGCTTATCAGTCAAGGAAGAAATATCAGATCTATAATAGTCTTGACAACTACAACAGAAAACCATCGAACAAGTTAGGTAGCCTGTCGAGCACGTGATTCAACAAACAGTTGGGTGGTCATTTATGGACTGTCTCAGTGTCTGAGTGATTCGGAAATTGGAAACCAACAAACATGAGGATTAACTTTTCTTTATGTTAATCTTTGTAATGATGCACTAATTGCTTACATGGATGACATCACAGGTAGCCTTAAATTAACAAATAATTAATGGATTCCTCATTTTTATAATTTGTTTCCCTGTACAACTGCTATGTGATGGTCGGTTTCAAAATATATAAGTGAAACAGCTATCTATTTCAATATTGTAGTCCTAATCGGCTAATCCACCATGTGTAAGAGGCCACAACAGGCAGACTAATGAAAAGCTGCAGCATGGTTGATATTACCAATCCATGTCTCGAATAATAATTCAAAACTTTTAAGACTAATGCTTTTCTGGAAGACTGTACTGAACTGTAATACTTTCTCTTTTCCCAATTGATATATAGATATAGTGAATTAAAAAGTAACAATGAAACGCTTTGAAAGTAATCTATGAAAAGATTCAACTAAAATAAATGGTTTGTATTAATGGAGAAGGAGAATAAAAAGCTTACTTGTCCTTGTCCTCGTAAATTCAAAAAACCTCGTAGAAGTTCCCGTTTGAAATGACAATCACCACTTAGATGATTAGCTCGTATCTAATTCACATAAACATCGAGAAATATTGATTAGGGGAGAATAAGAAATAAAAACACATGATCCTTAATACCGGTAAGTACACATTGTATGATAGGAACCTCACTACAAGCATGGTGAGCACAATCAGTCCATTTCAAATTAGCAGCTCGACAGTCATCAAATGCATGAATTAGCTCATGAGCTACCACCTGGTCAACCTCAAACTGAAATCGTATATAATTGCTGCACAATATTATCTGGGACAAAGCAACACCAATAAATTAGGAAGTAAATATTAGCCAATTGCAATCATCATCATACAACAAAATGAAGTATTGAACACAATAATGTTCAACCACTAAAATAAACAAAATGGTTTAGAATTGACAGGCTTATTTTATTGACGAAATGCAGGAGTTCAATCAGGTACTTAATTGTATACATACATGGAAGGGTAATTTCAATGCAACAAGAAGCTAAACTTAATGAAAACATAAAGTTCCCAACAGGGAAAAACAGAAATCAAGATTAAATTTGAATGAATATAATGCACACAGAGATAAGTACCCCTCTACCAGGATTGAAAGAACCCTGACATGGATGCTTGCAAAGACCAGCTCTGAAAAAATTATCACGTACAGGGCACCCTGCTTTCTCCATCTGTTGCCTCATAAACCTCACTATTGGAGCTGTCAAAGATAATGAAATGAACCAAAAAGCTTACACAAATCATCAGAAGTCCAAAGTTAAATATGGGTCCGAAACTGCAATTGAAGTCACGATGTTGCAGTTTTGGTAGTCTCTAAAACCGCATCGCGACTGCAATTGGAGCCACATCAGCCGCATTTTCCCGTAATTATCCACAATAAGGAAAATGCAACGCAACCACAATTTAAAACCTTGAATTCAGATCAAAGCCCACCATCACCAAAATTATCACCCAGAGCTGATTGATTATTTGCTCAGAAGATTTGCATTATGAATAGTCAAAGTATGATTTTCTTTTTCAGCAAATACTCAAAAAATTTAAAACCCAATTAAAAGGAAAAAAACTCACAGAATAATGAAATTAACCCATAATAATAATATGAATCAGAAAGCAGCCTAGCAAATTATGTTCATTTATTTTTCCTAGCACTGATTTTCCTCAGAGAAAAAAAAGCACTATCAAGGGGTAAAAGTGTGAATTTTTTCCACAAATATTGATGAATTTCGAAACCTAGTTAAGAGATAAACTTCATAAGTGAGAAAATGGAGGAAAATAGAGTGGGGTATTCGGAAAACCCTAAACCCTAGTAAGAAGTGTAAGATTAATGGAGAAAGCTAAAAAAGGAAGAATTGAAATACTTTGGAGACTCTTTTCAATCATGTCTTGGCATTGTTCGACGGTTACAGTGCGGCGGGGGACATTGTCAGAGGAAGTGGGTTTCTTTGCCATTGGTGTCTGTTATTTTCTGTTCTGTTGGTTTCAGGTAGAAGCAGGGTTCATTCGCACCACGCCGCCACCACCTCAATGTTGTGCGTTTCTTTCTTTTCTTTTCTTTTTTTTATTTTTATTTTTATTTTTTTTCTGGTACAGAATGTTATGCTTTGATTTGAGAAACAAAATGGATAGAGTGAAAAATGAAAATAAAAAGAAATGGGTAGAAACTAGAAAGTATAGTTAGAAAATGACACCAGAGGCAACGTGTCCTCCTAAGGGAAAATTGGGAAGAAATATTATGTTGAGTGGAGGATAAATTAGACATTTCAATTGGCAAGGCAAGGAGATCTAAACTCGGGGTGCCCTTCGAACCCGTCCCGACTTTAACGGGAAAAACCCGCTATGATTGAGGGCATGGGTGGGATGGGAATACTGATACCTGCCCTGCCCCTGACCAGGAACTCGTCCCGCTATTTACGTAATTTCAATAGTACCCTCATGTATTTATGTAGGGGATTGAATTTGTTTTGATTGAAAGGTTCTATTTTATATAAAGGTTTTTCTTTTTCTTTTGGAAAAATTACATAACATTTGATTGTGTTTTTTTTTTCCATGGTGTTTTGAAGCTATCAGTGTTATTTGAAGCATAACAAAGTGTTTGTAAAGCATTAATTTCCTTTTAATTTGTAATCGAAAGAATACTAAGTTCCAGTTTCTGATTACTTTTTTATTGTGCGAATGTTTGTTTCTTTATTTTTTGGAAGTGCAATTTTTGATTTATTAATTTCAATTAAAACAAAATAATATTTAAATTTGATTACTCATTGATGGGGCGGGGGTGGGACAGGGATGAGATCTATTTTCCAACCTCGAAGGAGAGCGAGTGTAGGGAAGGTAAAACCCGCCCCACCCCATTACCAATCCTATATTTTAGATTTTATCTCACTTTCCATTTTCTTCTAATAAGTGAATAAGCAGAGAAAAAAAATTTGCTTGACTCCTACTAATCTTTTTTCTCTTTTTATTTTCTCTTCATGGTCCAACAAGATAAAACTGTAAAATTATTCAATTTTCTCCCCTCCTGCTTCCTTTTCTCATATTTTGACGTGAACTAGAGAAAGTGTTAACATTTCTTTGAGGTACATTTATTTTTACTTTACAACGTTGAATCTTTAAAACCATTGTTCTTTTAAACAATAAAATCGCATGTGCCAACAAGGCATCTATTGTGGTTTTATCTCATTTTTTGTATGTGCATGTCGACTGACTTCTATGCTAGATGTTTTTTGTAGTAGTCTAGGAACCCATAACTGAAAAACATAGTCCCTTTCTCAGCATATCATTTGAACAAAAGGAATCAACTATGCAAGTTAGTTGACAACTAATCTACTAACCAGTCGGGTAAGTACCAAATTCGCATGACAATAGTTACCATTCCCACCCCGTGACTTTCTTTCTAACTTGTTTCCATTTAATTAATTAATTAATTAATTAATGCTTCAAGCATTGTTTTTTATTTTATTATTTTCATTTTTTAATGTGACAGCCTCCGATCATCATGATAGCTTTGAAGGTGGTATTGCATTGCGAGTCATACATTGATAGGATTAGCAAGACTATGTTGAAAACTAAAGCTGTGTTTTTCATCATTATGAATGGATTTTTTAATGTGATTTGTGATTTGCCTTATTTGTTATTGATTTTGATTCAAGTGCACATATTTGCAACATGTCCATATACAAAGAGAAGAAGGTCAATGGCTTCGGCTTTTGGGATGGATATGGATACGCCAACGTTGGCAGCTATACCAATTTCTGAGTGGACAATACTATTGGCACCGTGCAAAATGCTAATGACACCTTGCAGCTCAAAATATATTGGACATTTCCCAAAACACCCTTTTAAGCCAATATTTATATCATTTTATCTTCCCCCCACACCGAATACACACTCCTTTCTCACACACTACACACCCTTGTCTTGTTGGTCACCTTCTTCACGGACATTGTCTCTGCCCATTATACATACAGCCCAATGAAAGGGTGGATTATTCCGTTAGTTTTTTGTTGTGGGTTTTCATGGTATTGCAAAAATGAAGGAGGAAAAGAGGGTTCAAAGTTGTGTTCGATCGTTTGTGTTGGAAAAGGATTCAACCTACTCAGCATCGGTCATGCACGTCAGTTGTAATGATGGAGTGTGGCTGCAACCTTTTTTTGCGCGAGATGTTTATTCCGCAATAAATTTTCCAGAAACTTCCTCAATGTTTTTGAATCGTATAATATCCGGAAAATAGATTCCGGCGATCCATTTTGTGTTACTCCGGGGAAAAGTATTTGGCGGATAATTGAAACTACTGAAGCTAAATTATGCACTTACGGAAAGTACTTTCCTGGATTCAAAAAATACTGATTTTACATTTACACGTCCGGAAAGTACTTTACGGAGGTGTTAAATTTAACACATCAGGATAGTAACTTTCCGGATTGACATTTTGTTTCCGCCCCGGAAAGTACTTTCCGGATTCACATTTTGTTCCTCACATTTTGTTCCTCGGAAAAGTACTTTCCGGATTCACATTTCGTTCCCCACATTTTGTTCCTCCGGAAAGTACTTTCCGGATGTGTTAAATTTAACACATCAGGAAAGTTACAACAGCCGGAAAGTACTTTCCGGACGTGTAAATTTTCCTGATTCATGTTTTCAAAAATTGAAATTAATCTTCTTCTTATTTGATCATGATGCATATTAGTTTGAAGGTTGCGTTTAATGGACATTGGAAGACTATTTTGACAATCCATCTGGGGATATGGACATGTCCATTGATCCATTGATATGAGAAGAGGGAAGAGACTGAGATGTATGAGTAAAGTTCATTTTTGTTGATTGTAATTCTTTGGAAGAAAAAAAATTTTTGTTGTTATTACTCCTTTTTTTTTCCAAGAATCATGTGAGCTTAGAAGAGGTTGGATGTTCTGCATGGTGTAAAAGATGATATTGATTGTAGGTGTATGCATTCACTACTACTAAGGTGGTTGATAATTTAAAGTAATTGTTAGTTTTGTGTTATGTACTTAGTGTGCACACTATAACATGTTGGCAAATTCGTACTGTCAGGTATGTTTCCATCTCGAGAAGATATGTATGAATTGGAGTCGACAAGATGTCTGTCGGCAGAGTAGAATGACATTGTTGTCGTCATTCAAAGGTCAGTACAAAGGAGGGAACCGAAGGACGATGGTAGTCATCAATTGGCTTGTGAACGAGGTGGGAAATATAAGACCATTACAAGAAAGGAGTTAGTTCGCAAAGTTACTGGAACTAGAAGATGTGAATGGTCTCTTTCAAATTAAGAGGAAAAAAAACCTATGAAAAATGGTGCTGGGGTGGAAACTTGAAGTAAGTGTGTGGTTTTCATAACCATGAGTTAGCAGAGACATTGGTTGGCTATGATATGTTGAGCCCTTCGCCTAAGTGCCCAAGAGAAAGAGTCTTTGGTGGAAGATTTGACAAAGAGCTTGGTTTAAGCCAAGCAACATACTATTCAGATTGAAGCAGCATAATCCAGATAATTGCACCACGGCTCAAACAGGTCTATAATGTACGACAAGATATTCGGATTTGCAAAAGAGGCACTAGAACGGGAAATGACAACAGGTTATTGTATTGAATTGAGCGTGATAAATATGTTTGTTGGCATAGAAGGCTAGACACGTGCCTTCCTGATGTAGTTAGGGATATTTTTTGGACACATCGGAATGCTTATGTGAAACTTCTAAATGCATTGCCCAATTGTGATGTGTATTGACTAGTACTTATAAAACCAACAAGTAGCGACTGCCGTTACTTGAGATTGTTGGTGTTTACTTCAAAAGAGTTGACATTCTCCATTGCTTTTGCCTATTTGGGGTCTGAGCGAAGTAAGAATTTCATATGGGGCATTACAGAGGCTGCGTGGATTGTTTCTAACTGAAAAGGCAATACCTTAGGTGATAGTCACCGACAGAGACGTTGCAGTGATGAACGCAGTTCACACTGTCTTTCCTAGTTCTACTCAGTTATTATGTCAATTCCCATATTGTCAAGAATGTGAAGGCCAAATGTAAGATGCTAGTGCACCCGAAGCAAATTTTTTGTGTGGGACATGTGTGATGGATGCTTGGGATTGTTGTTATGGACTCTCCAACTGAGGGTGAGTTGCGTAGAGCGTTATGAAAAACTTTGAATGAGCAATGTTATAAATTTCCAATTTTTGGGGACGGTATGTGAAAATACACCCCTGGTTGAATTCCTCATAATAGAAAAAATTCGTCGCAGCATGGATAAATCGGGTGATGCAACCTTGGGCACACAACAACTAATCATGTTGCTCTCTAAACTTTTAAGCATTAATATACCTTATCATTACCTTCGTCTTTAATTGTTGATTATATATTTAAGTAATGTTTGATTTGTTCGTGTTTGTTAACAGGGTTGAGTCTGCACATGGGAGGTTTGAAGAATTTGATTCACGTATAGTTATGTGGGGACTTGTGTAGTTGTTGGGATGCCATAATGAATAACCTGGTCATTGTTTGCAACATACTGATGATCAAGGCATCATTCCGAGAAGTAGCTATCAAAGCGTTGAGAACACAGATTCCCCCCCCCCCCCCAATGCTCGATGTCTACATCTGGTTGCATGGATTTGTTTCAAAGGATGTGGCTCTAAATCATATTGCCGATGAGTTGGAATGAGTAAAGATTGTTGGGATTAACAGTGATGTCTGTGGTTGCACAATTAGAAGGACACATGGGCTACCGTGTGGAATGTGAACTTCGGTAACTATAGGACGATGGATAACTATGTTCCGTTCGCCAGTCAATTCATTCTCATAGTGAAGAGGTTAAACCTTAGCATATGAAGGATTGGATGAGTCCTGCGTCCACAGATATCAGTGGAGCGTGAACTAGATGCATTGAATAAGCGTTTTTAGGAGTCTTTTGATTTGTCTGGAAAAAATCACTATGAAATATACTAAACTACGTGAGATTGCATGAACCCAGATACTGACTACAATGTGTCCACCACCTGCAGTGAGGGTAACACTATAGTTCTTTTTATATTCGTCGTGGATTTAAAAATTGGTTCGTTTGTTTTTGTTTATTTATGACTTGTTTTAAAGGTCCTAACTAAAGGAGCACCAAAAGGTCATGCAGAGAAGTTTGCTTAGGTCAACTCAAACGTGATCTTCTTTTTATTTTGAACATATTGATTCACTCCATTCGGCACAAGAGAGGAAATTTTTTTTTGCAAAAAGACGGGACCTTCTCCTCAAAAGTCCAAGCCAGTCCATTGAGACGAAAGAGAGCAAATCCAATGTTAGATCAAATTTCCTCTACGTCAACTTCGTCACTTTGTTGAAACACATCACTGATGTGCAAGATGATGGGAATTGTGGATATCGAGCCATTGATGGGTAACATAGGTTATGGGCGAGGATTCTTGGGCACAAGTGGGCGACTCGGACTTGATTAAAGAGCTTAAAGCAGTGGCGTGTTGTTACGCCAAGTTATTTGATAGTGAACAACGAGTGGAGCAAATAATAAGATCTGTGTAGGTTGGCTAAACCAAAAATGTTATCCCGATGAGGAAAGTGGTGTAATGATCCATTTACCTCGGACATGTGTGTTACGGTGTAATTGCTTCAAAGATATAAAGTTGTCCTTTGTTGCCCTTTCAATGCATCAAAGCAACATCCCTTTTTTTCCATTAAGAAGGTAGACCACCATTGTTCTTGTCGATTCGCCTTTCGTTAAGATTATTTGCATTGCTCTTGTGCATAATTGTCACTTTGTATAGGTATGGTATAACAAATGGTTTTTGTTTGCACAATTACCAGTAATAATTGGTCTCGTTTAATTTTCACCTTGATAAATAATGTTTCAATTTATTTTATAGGTATTTTTTTAAGGACGAGTGCCCTGTTTACCCCCCCTTGCATTGGGGTAGTTGGCACCAATATTGGTTATGACAGCATGCCGTCGTTCATTCTGTGAAAATTTTTTTTTCCTATATGGCTTAGCCGCATGCAATCATTTTTAGCTTCATTGTTACTGCAAAAGGAACCTTGGATGGATGGATATCCACTGCTGATGGATTGGATTATATACTAGAATTTCCATGATTTTTTGAGTACATGATTAACCATAATCTGTATATGTGGACAAGATGGTTGTATAAATGATAGATGCCATTTTTTGTGAGAATATTGATTCACTCCAACTTATATATATGGACAAACTAATTTTTTGTGTACAAATGATATATCAAGTTTGTCTAAGATTTCTTACAATACCTATCATTGTTATAAACCCGAAACCAAAATAACAAAATAACTACGTTAATTAACTAAGGTGTTTCCACACCAAAACAACTACAACTGATCAAAACTGGTAGAGGGAGATGATCGAATGAACTATTCTTTCTCCTCTGATAGTGTCTTGGGCCGCGAACTGAATGTGCCTCCTTGATGCTAGCGGTGAGCCCCGTGCTTTTTTGTTTGCACGTGCTCCCAACCATCCCCGGTGCCCGTGGGTTACCATGTTTACCATCAATCATCTCCTGGAAGCAAGTCATTAATCTTCTGAAACCTCTCCTGCAAATTCAAAGTTAACTACCTGTAAAGCCACAACTATCTCGAAATAAACAGAAGAACGCTTGTTAGAAATAAATAAACTTGCTTCCCAACTTGCTGAACCACAAATACTGGAACTTGTCATCTGTAGTAGAGCCCGTCTGGAACCAACCGGTACCCCCCTGGGAGGAGGGTTCCTTGACCTAGTGGGTATCAGGGTAGGGGATGTGAGATCCTTTCGGTGACCACAATCAGGTATCCCGATCTACAACACTGCGATGGATAATTAAACACGTGGTCCCGTAACGGACCAACTTCTTCAGCATACTACAGGGACCATTTCGCATCTACCTACTACAGATGACAGTCTAACACCAGTTACAAAACAAACCGAGACCGAGGAAATTGTCTTGAATATAAACCAAACATGGCGTGTAAGACCCTCTCTGGTAGATGAGGGTAGCCTCATCTGTGGCCACATCTAATGTTTTCAAACCGGAAAAAAGATGGGCAGATTGTCAGCAAAAGGTCGATGAATCCTGTGATCCTCATAAGGCAATTCCATGATTATGTCCTCTGCTCTCAGATGATCAATGGCAACCCGATAAATTGGTACGAACTTACACCTCCACCCCTGGCAGATTTGTTCAATCGTTGTGCTCTTGGAGGAGTTCTTCTTGTGTAATCCATCTGTCATAGTTACGCATGCCAATGGTTGGAAAATGTTCAAGTATCCTAGCCTGAAACAACAGTGAATATCTCATAATTATATGCACAATAGCAAAAAAAAAAAAAAAAACAAAAACAAACTATAAATAATACACACATTATACCTGCAAAAGGGTCAATGTAACCTCCAATCATTGGCGTCGTACGTGTATATACCGACCTAGCCCTCACATAAATGGTCATACAGGTATGGCTAAGGCAAATTTGCTTGCCCCATGCAAAATCTTCTTGCAGTTAGTCAAGGTTGCGAAACAGCTCCAAGAATGCAACATCAACGTACGTCGAACTCTTATCCGCAAAAATAGTGCAACCGACCAAGTGTAATAGATATGCTCTGGCCGCATTTTCTACTTCTCCTGCCTGCCAACTGCTCCCGGTAGACATCTTCCAACCAATTAAAACGAACATGTGCACCTCTAGTTCCATCAGTCTCACATTTAGCCTCCGACTCCTGCACTCCTAAATACTCAACCAAATACGAGTTTGCGGTGGCCTTGTCCATGAGAGGCAGTGTGAAAAACCGCACCAGTGGTTGGGAGATGCAATAGGCTCGAGACGTCATCCAAAGTAATCGCCATCTCACCAAATGGTAAGTGAAAGGTGCATGTCTCTTTATGCCAACCTCTCGATAAAGGCTGACAACAACCCCTTCTCAACATTGAGGTGCGAGCAGTGCATCAGGGGTCCCAAACCAGAGTCTCTGACAATAGTCTCAACTTGTATATGGTTGCATCGGAATCTTGCTAGCTTCCGTCCATGGTGTGACAACCTTAAGCTCACGACGGTCCTGCAACCATAAACACGTGTGAAATATCATTGAAAACAATTTATTTAATATTAAACTAAATCAAAATGTAAATTATTAAGATAATAATTTATAGAGGATACTTACGCTCTCCATTCCATAGCGCGTGTGCAACATGCTCAACGTATGACCTAAAGGACAGACGTATCCTCTGGCCCTCCAGGGAAAGGAACATCATCCTCTGGCTGAAGCTGTACAGGGACCTCAACCGGAGCAGGATCCTATACAACGACCTCATCATCCTGCTGAGCCTGATGTACAGCTCGGCTAGCAGCAGCACGTTGTGCACTGCGCGGAAGCTGTCGGTCGCTGACGGTCAATAGGTGTGGAGGGACCGGTCCACTATGAGTACGCACCATGCTGCATAATAATGGAGAATGCAGAAATTCAGTAATAATAACAAGCTATATATTAAGCTTCAAATAGCAAAGTACATCTTGCTCAACATAAAGGTTGAGGCTATAGCTAAACCTCTAATAGGTATCCTGTTTTCTTACATTTCCCTAAAAAGTATTTGGTTTTTTTACTTTTTTTCTCATCACTGCCAAACACCATTAGAAAAATATGCTACCCGCCCCAATCCTTCATAATAGTAATATAACTAAATACTATACATCCACAACCAATATCTTCTATTTCAATATATCCAATATATCCAATTTTTTTCCCAACATATAATGGTTTAGGTACAAAACTAGGTCAATTTTGAAACCCACAAAACAGGTCCAAACGAATCATACAAATAAGTTGAAAATGACTAGCAACAACTAAATGAGGAGTATATATAAAACCAGCACTATCATTCATAAGCACAGCATATATATAATATATATATATAATATATAAATAATATATATATAATATATAATTTAAATAAATTAAAAATACAACATAACAACCCAAGTCTGTTATGGCTTATAGTGTCTTAAAACACTTGAATACCCTCTTCATTGATCATTTTCCAAATAGGTATCCTGTGTTTCTTAACATTTTCTTCTCCTTTACTATTTTTGGCATCATAATTTTGGACAATTTCTTAATGATGTAACTTTAAGTTCTAACTGAATGCTATTCTACAATCCTCTTCTACAATCACACAGTGACAAAAATATTCATATAACAACACATGATAAACTGATTTTTGTATTAAACACATCGTTTTTGTGTATCAGTAAAAGGAGCCAAATTTTATACAATACTTATTTATAATGAAATACCATTAAACTTATTCATTTTTCATGTATCTAATTACCCTTTTTCTACTACACACAGTAAAAATTGCAATTTCGGTATTTAAAAAAAAAAAAAAATCCGGAAAGTGGAATCCGGAAAATTTCCGGAAATTTTAATCCGGAAGTGTCCGGAATATCACATCCGGAAGTGTCCGGAAAAAATAATCCGGACGTGTCCGTAAACTCTAATCCGGAACCATCCGGAAACGTCTATCCGGAGGTTGTCCGGAAACACTATTGCGGACGGGGGCGGGGACTTCCGGAAATAACAGGGACGACGCGACGCGAGAAGGAGAACACACAGGAATCAAAACGAAAGAGAAAGTTGGACTTACCTGAAGAGGTGGGAGGCCGCGCGGTTTTGGCTACACGGTGGGAGGCGCTCGGCTGACTTGCTCTGTGGGTGGCGCACGGTGTGTGGGAGAAGAGGGGAAAACCTTTCCGGATGTGTAAGTGTCTCGCGGTGTGGGGGAGGGGATGGGGGGATTTTAGGTTTTCCGGATGTTGAAGGTGAGGTGTGGGAAGGATAGTAAGGGTAAATATGGAAAAACTGGAGGAAAAAAAAAATGTGCAAGGTGCCAATAGGAAAAATTTTCGGTGCCAATAGCAGGGCCCTTTCTGAGTTTGTTATTAGATAACACATGATGTAAGTGATAAGCCAACAAATGAATGAATTTTTATTCTTCACAATATTACCTCCAAATGAAATTATCTGCTTCCATCTAAAGCTATCTCGGTATTTTTTTTTTTCAGATGCCTTGGCAAGATCTTTTATGTACATAGAACCATTGTGTTGAACTTGGTCAAATTTTTTTTTGATTACTTAACTCATCTCAAGGACATACACTCACTTTAGAAAAGCGTAATTCCTCATACCTGACACTATCCTAGACGAATATCATAGATCGGGTGTTGAAACAAGTAGGATAAGTGACTTGAGGCAATATAAAACATCTAATAGCAACATTAAACATCAAGGTTTGAGATTTTTGGAGAACCATGTAAGATTTAAATTAAACTTTCTAATACGAGTTTTCCCATCAATATTCAAGCTCAAAGCTGCGAGACTTAAGCTGATCATTTGAAATCCTAGTAACAACTACTTAATAAGCTTCTGAATTACTAAATAAACAAAAAAAACAAGCTTTTTTGCTTTTAAGATGTTGAATGTGTATTTATTTTTATTTATATCTTCCTCTATTTAATATTAAAAGGATTATTCAAAACATGGTTTAAGAAGATTATAACAAAACTCCAAGGATAATTTTTAGCTCAAGGATCATGCTCTCATGCTCTTTCACACATGCTGCTTTTGTACCCAACATCAACTGCAATTTGGAAAACTAGGTAGGAAAATACTGTGTTAATTTATTTTTCTTGAAGGAACATTCGTGTATGATTTATCTTTCTAGCGAACTTGCCCTTTGGTTTGATGAAATTTTTGAAATCGGATGAACCTTGTAGCCCAACCTCTCTCAATAATTGGAATTGAACCCCATCCTCAACAGAAACTTCAATCCTGTTCACATATAAACTTCATGGATAATGAGTATATAATACTAAATATACCTGAATTCAGCTAACACACAAGGGAGATTCCTGAAAGTGAGGGTTTCTACAGCCATACATCATGAAAGAAGCACTAATCCAGAACCCCAGATGTCAAATTGTGTGCCATTCTATTATTTATAATTGATAGATAATTGGGTCCCTTAAGCATGTGGGCAGGAGTTCGATTCCTAACTCATGCATATGGAAGAGCATCTATTGAGAGAGGTCAACCCCTTAGATGGATCTCAGTACCTCGAGGAATTAATCTCTGGCATCCGACCGGAGGATACGTGAGTTCAACCAAAAAAAAAAAAAAAAAAAAAAAGTGCCACCCCATTGACGCATGCTCCCAGAATGAAATGTGGCTAAATCAACAAAGAACAATTGTACATGTGCATGTCAAAACAATACGATCTTCCGTGTTATTTTGCAACAAGGAAAATTTGTGTGATTTCCACTAAAAATAATAAGCCTACAATTTGAATGAAATTTGTAGTACTCAAAATTGGGCCATTATGATTCTGTCAGTGGCTACGAAAAATGTTCCTCACAGAAAAGAATAGTAATGGTGGTTGCTACACGACATGCTATAATAACATCATGCAGCTTTTAAGGAGCTCTGTCAAAGGGCTGTGTATCATTATAACAAATATCCCATACAGCTTCCATAGAATCCTTAGCAGCTGCCCCAGCACATTTGGGATTTGCAGACAATGACTGCATAACTCTTCTTCTGATGCATTCCTTCAAGTTCCATTAAATTAATTCAGTATTGAACAAGTTACAGTGAAAAAAATGTCTAAAATATAAAATGTGCTAGAACAAAGAGAGAATAGCATGACCGTGGCAACTGATTATCAAGAGACGAAATTTAAGGGAAACAGAAAATTGTACTTGACTTCAAGTTAAATACAGTTCATAAACTTTTCTATTTCTTTTTTTTCCTCGGATGTCAATCATGTAAAGATAAAAAAAATAGCAACATTATTTAGCTTAATTTATCATGCTTATGAACAAGACAGAGTCCAGTGCTTTTTCTTTTTCTCTTTTTCTCCGAGGAAGAACAGGTTATGAATATTAGGAAAAAGCAAGTAGTCTGTTAGGTATGGGAATAACCAATTGGAATAAAAGGCTCAATAAGTGAGACCCAAATCTGTAAGTTGGTTAGTAGCAATTAGGTTGTAGATGTTGTCTAAAATGACAATTCGGATGGTCCAGATTTGGCCACTTGGGTGGTGCATCCATGCATCATTTTGGTGGATGGTGCACCATAGCCTCTACTGTGGGAGAGGTTGTCTCGAATACCCAACTGGAAAGGAGTGGGTCTCTTGAATACCCATAGAGTGTGTGAGTTGTGAGCCATTATTCTCTGTAATTAGTAGGAGAAGCATCAGAAATATTGTGAAGTGAGTGGGAGAGCTAAGAGTGCTCCTCAAAAGCGCAACAATATGGTGTCTCGCGTAGCGCATAGGGGCCTCTACGCAACGCTCCGGCACGATAGCGGCCGCTACGGCCGCTATTGACTACAAAGGTTAATGTGGTACCAAAAGTGGATAAATGATGGGGATTGCAATACTCTTTATGTCATCTTAAGGCCACCAATAGGCATAGGCACAATAAGATTCCAATCCTTTGAAGTTCAGATGGAGATTGGGTTGGAGACAAGACTCAACTTCAAGCAATGGTTAATGGCTTTTATCGAGATTATTCATAAAAAAGGAGGTTGTGCATAATTGGTACCAAACGACATACTCATATCCAGAGCTTGCTTCCACAGCCTTGGAGAAGTTTAGTAGTCCTACTGGTGAGGATGAGGTCTGTGACGCTGTTTTTGGAATGGGACCATAGAGAGTTCCAGGACCAGAAGGGTTCCCTGCAGGTTTCTTCTAGGGCTCATGGGAAGGCGAGGCAAGCAGCCTGTGTGAGTTTGCCAACCATGTTTGGCAGCATCCTAAAGACGTTAGTGAAGTTAAAAATACTAATACTTGTCTCATTCCCAAGGTACCTAAATCCGAGTTTATCAATAAGTTTCGTCCAATATCTCTGTGACGTTAGTTACAACGTTCTAAGATTGTGGTGAACAAGCTCAAGCCTTTTATTCCTGAGATTATTTCTCCCTTCCAAACAGGCTTCTTCCCTCATATAAACATCCATAAGAATATTATTGTTGCACAAGAAATGGTCCACAACATGCAATGGACAAGAAGGAAAACTGGCTTTTTGCTATCAAAGCGAATCTCACAAAATCCTATGATTAGCTCAGATGGTCTTTTGTTCACCAGGTCCTGAACAAAGTAGGCCTTCCTCAGGTAATGACTCACTTCGTTATGGCATGCACCACTAGCGAGGAAAGGTGAGAGATCGACCTTTTTTTTCTGGTAGATTAGATCGACCTTCTTTGATTAATCCATGTCCCTTAAGAAAGACTTCCAGTACTTAGTAGAGAATGGTAAAACCAAGCTGTCGGGGTGGAAGGCCAAACAAATATCCTTTGTTAGACAGGCTACTCTCTCTAAATAAGTTCTTGAAGTTGTTCCCTTGTACACTATGATGAGTCTATTCCGAACGGGTACCTCTATGAAACTCAATGCCTCTAGCATGCATTCACTTGGCCGAAGAATATGGGAGGATTAGCTATTCGCAACTTAGTTGCAATGAATAAAGCATGCCTTTTGAAATTAGAATGGCATCTAAAGAAGCATGGAGATGGCCTCCGGATTGAGGTTTTGTGCGAGAAATATGGAAGGACTGACATTTCAAAAGATGAAGTGGTTATGCATAGCATTGACTCTTCTTTGTGGGAGAGCTTGGCTCGTATAGGGTATACTTTCAGCTCCTTTGAAAGAAGGTTGATTCGCGACGGTAGACAGATTCATGTGAAGGATAGGTGGTTGATTGTGGACACAAAGTTGGAGGAGTTGCTTGTGGACTTGCCACGAGCTATGATTGATTGGCATGTCTGTGACTTGGTGGATGAGCACGGCCAGTCAAAGTGGGATGTTTTAAATAGATAGGAACCCGAATTAAAGAGAAATAGAAAATGTATTATTGATTGGAAAATGAGATGTATTACAAAAGGAAACCCCTTGTAACCCCATAGCAAAAGCTCCTCAAAGAAGAGATGATTCTCTCTCTAGCTGAACCCTTGAGGTTCTAACCAACAAAATGCAGAATGACCCTCCCTTCCATGCCCTCTCCCTATAACTACTTTCCCTCCAACTGGCCACATAAGCAATTGTAACTAACTCTCTATTCAATCCAGTTGTTGGGCTTAGGCCCAAATCCAGTATCCTATCATGCATGCGGTTCTCCCTCCTTCCCCGGATCGCGGTGATGATATTTGCTTATGGCCAAGTGATAGGTAGGGGAATTTCACCATCTCAAGTGCCTAGTCCTTGTTAAATGGGTTCCACCAATTTGAGAAGGACGACATATGCAAGCTTATTTGGCGAGTGGAAGGTGCTGAGCTGGTTCGTTACTCTATATGGCATGTATCTCGTGGTAGGCTCTTGACAAACCAAAGGCGGCAAAAGTGGGGATTGGGCGAGCCTTACTGTCACCACTATTAAGATTCTGTTTGGCTATAATGGTTTGGAGCCACCTAGTCGACTCATCAAGGAGCGATTTTTTCTTTAGGGTTTTGCTTGAGTGGGTCTTGATGAATTTGAAGGAGGGGATTCGACGATCAGCTCAGTTCAAGTGGGCAGCAGTGTGGGCTCACACTTGCATGCTGTTATGGCAATGGCGGAACCAACATGTTTTTGACGTGAATTTTCTTCGCCAACACAACCTTGGCAGATGATCTACCATTGTATGCTCTGCTACCAGCATGCAAGGAAGGAAAACACACCTAGCCACGGCCATTCTCAAGAGATGTTGGAGGTTAGGTGGCTCTCTCCCCCGCCTAACTGGGTTTGGGTCAACACAAATGGGGCGTCCAAAGGAGATTTGGGGATGGCAGGTATAGAAACGAAGGAATGTTGGAATGTTTGAATATTATTCCTTGAATAATTGTGTACAGAAAGTTATAATATATAGACAAATGTGATTTAAATGATACCCTAAAATTAAGGATGCAAATCTATCCTAATAATGAAAAAAATAAAAAATCTAATCTGTCTAATTATAACTGATGGAATCAGCCATAAATACAAGATATTATACAATATTACAACACTCCCCCTCAAGCTGGTGAATGGATATCTATCATTCCCAGCTTGCAAGTAAGACCATGAAACCGCTCTGTGGGAAGTCCCTTGGTGAAGATATCTGCTAATTGGAACTCTGAGGGCACGTACTCAGCAGCTATAAGACCATCATCCAATTTTTCCTTGATAAAGTGTCTATCTATCGCTATGTGTTTAGTCTTATCATGCTGGACTGGGTTGTGAGCAATACTAATGGCAGACTTGTTGTCACAAAGTAATCTCATAGGAGCTTCATACTTTATTCTGAGATCATCCAGAATGATTCTCATCCATAATGATTCACAAATCCCTTGGGCCATAGCTCGAAATTCTGCTTCGGCACTAGATCTTGCAACGACATTTTGCTTCTTACTTCTCCAAGTCACTAAATTTCCTCCCAAAAACATGCAGTACCCTGAGGTGGATCGCCTGTCTACAATCGACCCTGCATAATCTGCATCTGTATAGGTCTCTATGGACAAGCTTTCCCCTTTCTTGAATAATAATCCTCTTCCTGGGCTTGACTTCAAATACTGGAGGACTCTATTCACTGCTTGCATATGTCTCTCACGTGGATCATGCATGAACTGGCTAACCACACTAACAGCATAGGCTATATCCGGCCTAGTGTGGGATAAATATATCAATTTCCCCACTAGTCTTTGATATTGTGCCTTGTCCACCCTTGGGCTCTCCTCATTGTTTCCAATCCTGTGATTCTGTTCAATAGGTGCCCCTGTGGTTTTGCAACCCAACTTACCTGTCTCTTTAAGGAGATCCAGGACATATTTCCTTTGGGAAATAAAGATGCCTTGTTTGGAGTAGGCAACCTCTATCCCAAGGAAGTACTTCAGCTTTCCCAAGTCTTTCATTTCGAACTGTGCAGCTAGTTTCTCTCTCAGAACCCGTTTCTCAACCTCATCATCACCGGCAATGATCATGTCATCCACATAAACCAACAGAAGTGTGAGCTTGCCATCCTGAGAATATTTAACAAAGAGGGTATGATCTCCTTGGCTCTGTCTATAACCTAAAGATACCATAACATTGGTGAACCTTCCGAACCAAGCCCGAGGAGACTGCTTAAGGCCTTTTTCAATTTGCACACCTTATTCCCTCCACCAGTAGGGTCATACCCTGGTGGAATATCCATATATACTTCCTCTTCCAAGTGCCCATGTAGAAAGACATTTTTCACATCAAATTGGTGCAAGTCCCAACCAAAGTGTGCTACCAAGGAGAGAATAATCCTGACTGTGTTCATCTTTGCTACCGGGGCAAACGTTTCCTCATAATCAATCCCATATGTCTGAGTGTATCCTTTTGCAACCAGCCTTGCTTTGTACCGGTCATGAGTACCATCAGACCGATATTTCACTATGTAAATCCATCTGCACCCTACTATCCTTTTGTCCTTTGGCTTCTCAACAATTTCCCAGGTCTCATTCTTGTTCAAAGCACTCATCTCTTCATGCATGGCTTGAACCCAATTCTTATCCATTAAGGCCTCTTGTACTAAAGTGGGGACTCTGGTAGAATCAATTGCTGAAATAAAACTCTGATGCTGTACTGATAGGTTTTTAGTGGACACAAACTGAGATATAGGGTATTTTGCACAATTTCTTCTGGCTTTTCTTAAGGCTATTGGCAAGTCATCAAGATTAGGTTCACAAATATCATGTAAAGGATTCAAAGGCTCGGAATCAGGAATGCTTACCTCTGGTTCGGGCGACTGAAGCTGCTGTTGGACCAGGTTGGGTTTTTTCCGATAATACACCTGTTTGTATCGATCAATAGGAACCGATTCTTTGGGTGCTCTGATGTACCAGAAGATGATGCCACATCCTTCACCAAAGGAGTCAGAAGAGGACAAAAAGATGACTCACTCTCCCCCTGAAGCTGAGGACGAATGTGAAAAGACTCGGATTCATGAAAAGTGACATCCATGGAGACATAGACACGACGACTTTGAGGATATAACATTTATACCCCTTTTTGTCTGGTGCATAGCCTATGAAGATACATTTGACAGCCCTGGGATCCAACTTACTACGATGTTGACTATGGACATGAACAAAGGCAACACAACCAAAGACACGACACGGGAGATTCTTCATGGTAGGAACGGAGGGAAAGAAGGAAGTCATGAGTTGCACAGGACTAACACCATCTAAGACACGGGAGGGCAATCTGTTCATCAAGTATGCGGCAGTTAAGACAGCTTCCCCCCAATAAGGACTTAGGGACAGACATTTGAAATAGAAGTGCTCTTGCAATTTCTAGGAGATGACGGTTCTTTCTTTCTGCAACCCCATTTAGGGGTGGCAATTTCTACCCATGAACGGGGATCCCCGCGGGGACTGCCCCGAATGGGGCCCCGCGGGCGGGGAATTTTTCCCCGTGGGGACGGGGGTGGGGGAGAAAATCCCCCCGTGGCTGATTCGGGGACGGGGACAGGGATCATGCCCCCCGCCCCGCGGGGTCCCCGCCCCGAAGATATTACCTAATTACCCTTATTATATATATATATATACATATATTATTGAGGTCATTTTCGTATTTTTATGTGTTTTTTTTTTTTTTTTATATTTTCTATTTCTGAATCATTAACACAATAACACTCATTTAGTCATTTGTCTCTGTCTGATGCCAATCGAGATTCGAGAGTCCCATTTTCGTTTCATCTCCTCCTCTCAAACCCTAGAACAGCGCCGCACATCAACCAGCAACCCAGACCCGCCACCGGTCAGTCTCTGCTCGGCCAGTCGCGTCTGAGCGTCTCTTCTCTGCCTTCGTTGTTCCTCTACTTTGTTCGACCGGCGCTGCTCTGTAGCCTCTGTTCGACCACTGCTTTGTTGGACCAGACGACCACCGCGTTCCGTTCTTGCTCTGTTCTCCCACCGCCGTTGCTGTTCGACCTCCACTGAACGCCCACCGCTGAGATCTCAGGTATATTCGCCGACCTTCACTCTATAGCCCCCTTTCTCCTCTGTATTTGATTCAAAGATTTGTTCTTAATGGTTTGTGCTACTGGACTTAGATTTTTTGTTTCAAACTACCATTAAAGGGTTTAAATAAATTTGTTTAGGGTTTTGTATGTTAAAGGTTGAACCAGGTCCTTTAATAGGGAATGAATCTGTACAATTCGAAATGAACCTGTAAAGTTCACTGTTTCACAGGCTTTTGACAGAGGTTGAGGCTAACTGGCTAAGGTTTTTAATCAGTATGGAGGCTAAGTCATCAATTTGAATTACAAGAAAAAGGAGTGCACTAAAATCAAGTATTTTATTTTACCACACAAGATCTGACAAAAAGCTTTGTGTATCTGTGTTACATTTTTTTTTTTGTTTGACTGGAGTATCTGTTACATTGGTTATTAATAAATTGTTTTACTTGTATGGTAGGAGTTTGTCTAAAAATGGTGGTTGAGGACCAATCATCTAATAGTCCTATGGAAACTGAAGTTCCACCCACACCTCAGAATGAAACACAAGGAACCGAAACTCCACAAAATGAAACACAAGGAACCGAAACTCCACAAAATGAAACAGATATGGAAAATCAAGATCAACAAGTGGAGCACTCAAGCCCTAACAAAAGAGGATTGACTTCAAAAGCTTGGTTGCATTTTAGAAGGGAGAAGATAGATGACAAATGGAAGGCAATATGCAAGTATTGTGATAGGAAACTACTTGGTGAAACTAAACAAGGTACCAAGCATTTACATGACCACATCAGGACATGTAAACTTCGTACTGTGAGAGGTCCAAGGCAATCCATAATAAAAACTTTGGAACAATCAACAAGTTCCATGGGAAATAGAGCTGAATCAGTTGTAGTTGGCAACTATACATTTACTCAAGATGTTGCTAGGAAGGAACTTGCAAGGATGATTATATTGCATGAATATCCCATCATGATGGTTGATCATATCGGCTTTAGAAGGTACAGCCATGCTCTTCAACCTTTGTTCAAGATAGTTTCTCGCAATACGATCAAGAGTGATATAATGAAGTTATAAAAGTGAGAAGAAAAAGCAAATGAAGTTACTTGAAAAGAATAAAAGTCGCATTGCAATAACTACTGATATGTGGACTTCTAGCAATCAGAACAAAGGATATATGTCTGTTACAGCTCATTACATTGATGATAATTGGACTTTGCAAAATCGCATCATTAGGTAAGTACTATTTAACCACTTTATCGTGAATATGTTTCATTTCTTTTATCTTTGATTTGTAATTATTGTGATTGATGATTATATGCTTTATTTATTTTTATTTGTTTTAGGTTCATTTATGTACCTGCACCACATACTGCTGAGGTTATTAGTGATGTTTTGGTAGAGTGTTTGTTGGATTGGAATATTGATAGAAAGCTGACAACATTAACTGTTGATAATTGTAGCACTAATGATGCATTGATTAATCATTTGTTTGATAAGATACCCCCTTCTTCATTTGTTTTGAGTGGGGAATTATTCCATATGCGTTGTTGTGCTCATATATTGAATTTGATAGTAAAAGATGGCTTGTCAACAATTGCAAGATCTATTGAAAAGATTAGGGACAGTGTTACTTTTTGGGTTGCAACACCGAAGAGGGAGGAGAAATTTAGAGATACTTGTACTCAATTGAGCATGACTTATGGGAAGAAGCTTGCACTTGATTGTAGAACTAGATGGAATTCTACTTATTTAATGCTTGTTTCTGCATTACCTTATGAAGAAGTTTTTAAACGTTTAAGACAACGTGATTCTCAATATAAATGTTTGCCCAGTGAAGAAGATTGGAAAATGGCAAGTGAAATTTGTGACAAATTGGAAATGTTTTTTAGTGTCACTGAGTTGTTCTCGGGTACTCAGTATCCGACATCAAATATTTATTTTCCAAAAGTTTGTGAAATAAGATTGGCTTTAAGAAGTTGGCAAACTAGTAGTAATGATATCATCCAAAGTATGGCTGCAAGTATGATATTGAAGTTTGACAAGTACTGGGGTTTGATAAATGGAGTGATGGCAATAGGGGCTGTTTTGGATCCTAGATATAAAATGACATTGTTGAATTATTTCTTCCCTCGTATGTATGGACATGATGCTCCCATGGAATTGGAAAGAGTGAAGAAATTATGTGAAGATTTAGTTGATGAATATCAAGCAAGGGATAGGAGAGTTCTTCCTTCTAGTAGTGGTTCTAGTGCATCAACATTGACAGATGTTACTCATGCTGGAAAGTCAACTTGGAGGTGTAATTATGTCCAGTTTGTGAAAGAGAGTGTTTCAACTACTACTGTGAAGTCAGAATTAACTTGCTACTTAGAAGAGCCTGTCTTGATTGATGAATCGAATGCAGAAAATTTTGATATATTAGGTTGGTGGAAAAGTAATGGACTGAAACACCCAACTTTGCAAAAAATTGCAAGAGACTTTTTAGCTATCCCCATCTCTACAGTTGCTTCAGAGTCAGCCTTTAGTACTGGTGGCCGTGTTTTAAGTTCACAACGTAGTAAGTTGAATGAAGATACTTTGGAGGCTTTGATGTGTACCCAGAATTGGTTACGTAAAGAAATGCAAGGTAATAAATTTTATTTTGAATTCACTTTTATTTATTTATTTCCATAAATGATTTTCTTTGGAAAGTTAGTTTGGTTCTTTATTTGTTAGGTTCTTCAAGCTCAAGCACAATGCAGCAACTTGAATCTGTTGGAGAGGATATGGATGATGATAATGAGGTAATGGATATATACTGTTTATAGTTTTTTAAAATATTTTTATGAAAAGATGATGATGCTTATGTATTTATTTTGTAGGCAACGGAAAGAGGGACATAGACATTTGGGATGGATAAAGACCTCATGTTGGAATGTTGGAAAAGACATGGAAATTTGATATTGTAGTTTTGAGACTTGTTGTAATGTTTATTTAATATTATGTTTGTATTATTTTAGACTTTTTTTAAGACTTGTTAAGACTTATTATGTTTGTCATATTTAAGACTTATTATTTGTGGACTATGAATTGTGGCATGGTTTGAATTGTGGCATATGATCTTTTTATTAAGACTTTTTTGTTTAATTTTATTGGATTTTAGTTTATGCTTTTGTATTTTTTTTTTATAAATGTTCGGGTCCCCGCGGGGACTGCGGGGATCCGTGGGGACGGGGACAGGGGAGAAAAACCCCCCACGGCGGGGAGCGGGGACGGGGACGGGGGGGAAGCTGGGGGGCGGGGACGGGGAGCGGGATAGTGTCCCCCGCCCCCGCCCTGCCCCGTTGACATCCCTAACCCCATTTTGTTGAGGGGTATCAACACAAGTGAACTCATGTAACACACCATGTTCTTTATGGAATTTTGTGAAATGTTGATTCACATATTCCTTGCCATTATCAGATCGTAACCTTTTTATAGACTTTCCAAACTAGGTTTGAACCATGCGATAGAAATTCAAGAATAATGGAAACACTTCTGTTTTATCTTTCATAAGAAATATCCACGTGGCCCTAGTACAATCATCAATAAAAGAAACAAACCATTTTGCACCAGATATATTAGAATTAGAGGAAGGTCCCCACACATCAGAATGAATAAGATCAAAAGATTCAATACTTTTATTATTACTTGGAGAAAAAGTTATGCGATGATGTTTCGCAAACTGACAAACA
Source organism: Echinosophora koreensis (assembly GCA_035048595.1). NCBI lineage: Eukaryota > Viridiplantae > Streptophyta > Magnoliopsida > Fabales > Fabaceae > Echinosophora > Echinosophora koreensis. Next base: position 1,577,521 of record JAPCYP010000094.1, read on the forward strand.
TCACAAAGAAAAGACTCAACAAACTCTTTTTTAAACAATTGTGGAAATAAAGACTTAAGAAGACTAAAAGGAGGATGACCAAGGCGTTTGTGGTGAAGCCAGATTTGAGACGCAGCAGAATCTGAACTTGTCTGATGTCTGGATGTGGACACCGTCTGACTGGTACTACCATGAGTCTGATGAAGGACATATAACCCTCCCTGTTCCTTAACAACCCCAATCGTCCTCGCCGTGGTAAGATCCTGAAACACACAATGAGAGGGAAAGAAGGTCACTGTACAATTTAAATCTCTGGTAAGCTTATGAATAGAAATAAGGTTATTTGACAAATGAGGGACATGAAGCACATTATGCAAAGGAAGGGAAGGTTGAAGTGAAATTGTACCACATCCTGAAACAGGGACATGGGATCCACTAGCAACCGTTATGTGATGCTTACCAAATAATTTAGAGTAAGTGGAAAAATATGAGGGATAAGGGGTCATATGATCAGTAGCACCAGAGTCAATAATCCAGAGATCCTCAGATACAGTACTAGAAACATTAAAGGATAATGAACTTAAATTCTTACCAGTCATGGATAGAGAACAAGTGTCAGAAGGCTTACTCATAGAAACCAACAGAGTGCGCAAACGATCCATCTCGGCTTTACTAAGCACCGGAATTGCCTCCCCGGATGGTGGTGCAGATACCTCTGTACCCTCAAGAACCAAGTCAGACACTGTTTGATTAACTTGCCTTTGCTGACCGCCTTTTAAAACCCCCAGAACACCAAGAACCTTGTCTCTGCCATGGAGTTTAAAGCAAGTGTCCTTAGTGTGACCGGACTTCTTACAATAAGTACACCAGCGCTCATCACGTTTAGCGGACGACTTCCAAGAGGAGGATCCAGGCTTTTCAAATGATAACCCACCAATAGGACCTTTGCCGATGGCCAAAGCAGAACCATCACTTGAATTATCATTATTCAACATGACAGCCCTACGACTCTCTTCCCCCCTAACTGTGTAGAATACCTCGGAGAGAGAAGGAAGTTTGTCCTTACCTAAAATCTGGACTCGGATAGGATCATACTCAGAGTTCAAACCAGAGAGAAACTTAAACACCCGTCCACGCTCAATAAATTTGGTTAAAGTGGCAGAATCCTCAGTGCATTTCATCTTTAAATCCTGGTTTTGGTCCAGCTCAATCCATAAACCGTTCAGAGTACCATAATAATCAGTGACGAGAAGAGATCCTTGCTTAGTGTTAAAAATTGTGTTTTCCAATTCATAACAAGCAGCAATATCTTGTTTCATAGAAAAACTCTGACTACAACTATCCCAAATTTCACGTGCAGTTGCAAAAAACATACAATTCTTACTGATGTCTGGGATCATAGAGTACCAAAGCCAAGTCATAATCAAAGAATCTTCATCATCCCGTATGTCGAACTGTGGGTCATCTGCCTTCGGAGGATCCCTGACAATGTGAGACAACTTCCGACGACCCTTGAGAGTGGTGCGAATGACCTGGGCCCATTGGAGATGGTTCTTACCGTTGAGGTGATAAGAAAGGTGTAAAACTGGAAGATCATTTGGATTCAGTGCAGCAACGATCGGAGGCGGAGGCGGAGGCAGCGTGACATTGGTGGAGGTCTGGGTGCCTTCTGAAGTCATTCTGTTTGGGCCTGAAACTAGTCAGAAAAGGACGGGGAGGAGCCGGCGATCAGAACAATGGCGGTCGCGCGGTGAACGGCGGTCTGGAGGGCGGCGCGTGGCACTCACGCGCTGATAGTGCAGCGGCACGTTGGGTGCGCGTGGGGGCGCGTAGATCGTCGGTTCGGGATGGGTTTTGTGGGGTGGCCGGAAAAGCGCCGACGAGCAGTCCTCCGAGGGCAGTGAGACCAAAAACAGCGGCGGCGGGTGGTGTTTGGTTATTTTACTGTTCAAGCAGCAATAAGGCTGCACAGGAGACAGCAATCAGGCTACTCAGAATCGAAAAAAAGACAAAGGCAAGCCCTAGGAACGACCTAGGCTGCTGATACCATATAGAAACGAAGGCATGTTGGAATGTTTGAATATTATTCCTTGAATAATTGTGTACAGAAAGTTACAATATATAGACAAATGTGATTTAAATGATACCCTAAAATTAAGGATGCAAATATGTCCTAATAATGAAAAAAATAAAAATCTAATCTGTCTAATTATAACTGATGGAATCAGCCATAAATACAAGATATTATACGATATTACAACAGCAGGTCGTGGAGGTCTAATAAGGGAAGAAGATGGGCAGTGGCTGTGTGACTTCTCGAGGAACTAGAGGAAGACTTGCCTACATAGCTGAATTGTGGGCAGCTTATGAGGGCCTAAACCTGGCCAGAATGATGAGTTATTCAAAAGTTGAGCTGCACATGGACTCTAAAATAGTTTCAGAAATTGCAATGGAGGAGTTGGATAGGTAGAATTCACCGTCTATTGGAAGGTAACTGGGAGGTGCAGGTTTGTCATGTTTATAGAGATGCTAACAGGAGTGCTAATGTATTAGCTAATTTGGGCTGTGTACATCACCCACAATTAGTCATTTATGAGAAACTCCTTATACAATTGTCACGGGTCTTGCTCTTTGATGTAATGGGAGTTTCTGCTCCCCATATTGTTATTATGCAATTTCTTCTGCTGGTCTTAGGCCCCTTTTCTCACAAAAAAAGGTTGTTGAATGTATGTAATCTACAAAATTCAACTAAAATAAGTATTTTGTATTAATGGAGAAGGAGAATAAAAAGTATACTCGTTCATGCCCTCGTAGTTTCATAAAACCTCGTATTAGTTCCCGCTTGTAATGACAATCACCACTTAGATGACCAGCACGTATCTGTTTCACATGAACAATGATAAATATTGATTAGGGAAGAATAAGACATAAAAAGCACATAATACTTAATACGGGTAAATATGCATTGTATGATAGGAACCTCACTACAAGCATGATGAGCACAATCAGTCCATTCCAAATTGTCAGCTCGACAGTCGTCAAATGTGTGAATTAGCTCATGAGTTACCACCTGGTTAACCTCATCTTGAATTTGTATATAATTGCTGCACACTACTACCTGGGACAACAGCAGTAGCACACCAACAAATGAGATAGTAAATATATGCCAACTGCAAATGTCATCATACAACCAAAGGAAACAATGACCATAATAGGGATAATACTAATCAACCACAAAAATAAGCAAACATGTTTAGAATTGGGAGCTTGTTTTCTTCACGAAATGTACAAGTTCAATAAGCTAATTAATAGTATAATATAATAAAAGGATAAATAATAAATTCAATGCAACAGGGAGCTAAACTTAATGACCACTTAAAGTTCCCATCAGGGGAAAACAGAAATCAAGATTTTATTTGAATGAAAATAAAATGGACAAAGAAAAAAAATAAGTACCCCTTCTCCACGAATGTAAGCACCCTGCATTTTCTCATCGCAATACTGAGCTTTGAAAAAATTGTCTCCTACACCACACCCTGCTTTCTCCAATTGTTGCCTCAGAAACCTAACCATTGGAGCTGTCAAAGAATAATGAAATGAACCAAATAAGTTACACAAATCATCAGAGCAAACCCACCCAAACTATCATCAGAGCAAAACCCACCCAAACTATCATTCAGAGAAAAAGTACGATTTTTTTTGGGCAAATAGTCAAAAAATTTGAAACCATATTCAAAAATAAAATGTCAGAAAATAATGAAATTAACCCACAAAAAAAATTGGAATCAGAACGCAGCCCAGCAAATGATGTTCCTTTTTTTCTACCACCGATTGCTCAGAGAAAAATGGCACTTTCAAGGGTTTAAAAGTATGATTTTTTCCATCACAAATATTGATAAATTTCGAAACCCAGTTAAGAGATAGATAAAATCCACAAGCGAGAAAAAAGAGGAAAAAAGAGTGGGGTATTTTAAAACCCTAAACCCTAATAAGATGTGTAAGATTGAAAGATGGAGAAAGGTAAAGAGGGAAGAATTGAAATACTTCGGAGACTCTTTTGAATCATGGCTTGGCATTCCTCGACGGTAACGGTACCCCTGGGGGCATTGACAGAGGAAGTGGGTTTGTCACCCATTGGTATCTGTTCTGTCCTGTTCTGTTGTGTTCGTTTCAGTTAGAACTTAGTAGCAGGGTTCACTCGCACAACCTCAATGTTACCATTTCGTTGAACTGCATGATATGCGCCGGTACTTTCCCGACAATTTGTTTTCCAATAGAATTATATTAAGATATTAAGATTAAGATTAACGAGAGATCCGTCCTGCGCCGCTCCTGCGCACATCCAACGGCTCCGTGTTGTTGTTGGAGGGTGGGACCAGCTGTTCTGGAGTGTGGGTCCACGATTGGACGGCCTGGATGAGCGGCAGGATGGTCCTGTCGCTGGAGCAGATCCAGGTCCTTAACGAGAAGGGGGTTGAATTGAATTGTGTTTATTAAATTTTAAAACAAAGTTGAAAAAACTTTTCACGCACATAAGCTAGATTCAGACAGGTGTTTTAACAAAGAACAAATAGGCCAGACATGTCACCTGTCTAATCAGTTTTTCACAGAAAAACACACAAACATATAAGAGTAAAACTTGTTTGATTTTCATACTTAAACCCTTTTAGTTAGATAACAAATAAAATAATCAAAGCAACTAAAGAGATAAGGATAGAGAGATTTAACACATCTATTTATCCTGGTACACCCTTTAACAACTAAGGCTACGTCCAGTCCTTGGCAGCACCAAGTTTTCTCCACTATACACCTAGCCTCTCCAGGCTCCAAGACAAGTATTCTTTGCTCACCTAGCCTCTTCAGGCTCACTCAAGTTTGTTTGAGAAAAGATTGTAATAAATACAATTTGCAAGTCCTTCACTAACACTCAAAAGAGTGAATTAAATGTGAAGGATAGAAAGACTGTGTAATAACTTCAAATCATTGAAGAATACAGATTGAAAGAATGAAGGATTAAATGCTCATAGTAATGGCTCTTTAATGATGTGTGTTCTCTATCTTCATCTTCAATGGCTTATGTATTTATAGGCTCCAATCATTTTGAATCCGTTAGAGACATTCCTTCAAGTCTTGGCTTCAAGCTAAGCTCCATTATATGTAATAGAGTTGTTCTTGACAGCCATTAATGCAATAGGAATGTTGATTGTACTCTAACACGTAAGCCCAGTGCTTTATGCTTTGTGCAGTAGTCAAATCAGAGTTGTTTAACATACACTTCTTCTTCAATTATACCATTTAGAAAAACACTTTTTATATCCATTTAAAAAAGAGTGGTTTGGTGTTATGCATCATATGATATTAAGATGCGCATGGCTTCTGTTCTAGCTATAGGTGCAAAGGTTTCAGTGTAATCAATACATTCCTGTTGGTTATAGCTTTGAGCTACTAACCTAGCTTTGTTTCTGACAACCTTACCATCTTCATCCAATTCGTTTCTAAAACTCATCTTGTTCCAATGACAGACTTGTCTTTTGGCTTGGAGACAAGTGACCACACATCATTTCTTGTAAAATGATTGAGTTCTTCTTGCATAGCAAGAATCCAGCTTTTATCATCAAGAGTTTCTTCAATACGTTTTGGCTTCATTTCTGACAGAAAGGTCATATTGCTTGATTCTCTTAATATTGATCTGGTTCTTACTCCTTTTGAGGGATTTCTAAAGATAAGATCCTTAGGATGATCAGTTTTGAACTTCCAGTCTATTTTGAGATCATCATGTTGATCTTAACTAGTCTGCTTGTCTGATGACTTGTCTGCTCCACTTGTCTGTCAGAGTCTTCAACAGGTTCTGCCTTAGATATGTCATGCTGTTGACTATCTTGTCTGTTTATATCAAGACCTGCAAGTTCATCTTCTAGATCTGATAGTTCCCTATCAGTCTTTAAACCATAATTAAATTTAACATGAATAGATTCCTCAATTACAGAGGTTCTAGAGTTAAAAACTCTAAAGGCTTGGACATATCAGAATATCCAATGAAGATACCCTTATCCACTTTGGAATCAAACTTTCCAGGTTGATCCTTAGTGTTCAGAAATCCAAATGCTGGAAGTAGGATATGTTGAGTCTTTTACCTTTCCACAATTCATAGGGAGTCTTCTTTAGAAAATACCTTATAAGTATTCTATTTTGTACATAACATGCAGTGTTTACTGCTTCTGCCCAGAACTTAGGGAGATTATTCTAATTGAGCATTGATGTCGTCATCTCTTGCAGAGATCTGTTATTTCTCTCAACCACTCCATTTTGCTGTGGAGTTCTTGGTGCAGAGAAATTGTGAGAGATCTCATTCTCCTCACAGAACAATTTGAATTGCTCATTTTCAAATTCTCCCTCATGATCACTTCTAAGGGTAGAAATACATAAACCTTGCTCAATTTGTACTTTCTTACAAAATTCAGAGAAATCCTTAAAAGACTCATCCTTGTGGGTTAAGAAAAGTACCCATGTAAATCTAGAATAGTCATCAACTATGACAAATCCATATTTCCTTCCAGCCAAGCTAGCAACACTAACTTGTTGAGACTTCATAAGTCTGGAACACATTCAATGTGTAAAAATTCTTTAAGTTTTGATGATTCCAAATATATTAAGTATAGTTATATTGAACCATGCGAAATTACTGATAAGTCTGTTAAGTGTGCAGGAAAATAGACTTAAGATCACTCATCTAAATCTGACCCGTCTAAATTTACTTAAGGAGACAGTAACGCCCAGATTTTTTTCTGTTATCTATAATCTGTGCTTATGTGTGTCTGTGAATATTTAATATTCTAATTTTGAGTAAATTATTTTAATGAATTTAAATTATTTTCATAATTTATTTTATAGTAGAAAACTACTATTAAATTTCCTGTAGGAATTTCAGACGATGCCGGTCTGAGTTTTCACTGTCAGTTAAGCCGTACTGACCCGGAAAATGAATTCCAATAAGTAAAATAATTTTTTTATTTTTTTCCAACTCAATTATAATCATTTCAATGATTTTAAAAATTTTCTTTCAATATAAAAATTTTTCGGGTGAAAAATTAATGAAATAAAATACGATCGATTTTCACTGACGGGAAACAAATGGAACCAGAACGAGCCAAGATTTCCAAAATCTAAATTGGTGCAGATTGAAAAGATTGAATGAAAGAGTGACTTGATGGAGTAGATATGAATAGGGTTAGCAATTAAACCATTTCATCATTTTATACAACTTTGCAAGAAATGCATTATTTTAATAGAAAAACCAAGTTTTTAATTTACAAAAAATTAAAATCCCTCTCTATTTCTGCTGGGACAGCAGCGCCCCCCTCCCCATTCTACTCTATAAATACTCCTTGTTAGAAAATTTTGGGTCACACATATAATGTTTAAATGTGTTAGGGCCATTATTTTAATTAGCAAAAATTAAAGTGATCTATTTCAGATAAGGTTTATGGCTAAGGACATAATTGTCATGAAAAATATTGTGTAGATACCTAAAGTCTTATTTCTATTTTTATGATGAGCTAAAATAGAAATAGGAAAACTCTAAGAGTCTTGACTCTTCATGAAAGGGCATGGACTCATTATAAAAGGTTATGGTCCCCAAGTCATATGCAATCAGTTTTTTTTTCTAACATTCCATCATTAGAAAGGAGAGACTCTATATGGTTTAAGAGGAATTGTGCATGCTTGACTTGGAAGACCAAGAACCACCGGTTTCTCCATTATTCTCCATGAATTCGGGTACGCTTCCGCTATAGTCTTTCATTCTCTATTCTTGATGATTGAACATAACTTGTCTTTATATGATGATGGTTTTCATCTTTAAGTTTTTCCCATAAAGTTTTCCAACAAGTGGTATCAGAGCCACAAGTTTATGTTGAATCATTAAGAAATAAGTTTTTCAATATTTCTCATGTATTTATTTGGAGAATGTGGTGTAAATTGTTTCCAAGCAATTCACTATTTTAGAGGCTTCATCTTAAAGTGGAATCTTGTTTGCATTTTTAAAATGCTATTTGGTCAAGTTGCATTGGGTTGAAGATATTGCTCTTTAATTTATTGCATTTGAAATTTATGAATCATATGTAAATCTTATGGTTTTGTTTTCTGGAAAGATTTATATTTGATTCTTGTTTAATTTCGGTCATGGAGCATTTGGTTTGACTGTTTGAGGTTCTACCCCTATAATTTGTGGAAAGCTTCATGAAATGGCTTTGTTTAATTTCAAATAAATTAAATGTCATTCGTATGGTTAGTGATGAAGTTGCTGGTATGATTGTCGCATGGCCTTTTATTTTTGAACCATCAGGACAGGGTTCGATTCCTGTATGCAATTTCATGAAACGTTACGTTGATAAATTACAACTTGTAGTTCATAGCATGTTCAGTTCCGTGCTTTGGCATAGTGGTTGGAACCGTGAGTCCTTTGGGAAAGGGTGCAGGTTCGATTCTCAACATCGTATTTTGATTCATTTTTCTGGAAAATGAGCAAAATAATTTAGTGAAACGTCTCCAGTGAGGATCGAACCAGGGACCTATAATTTGAACAGTAACATGCTTTCCATCAGGCCACCAGTTTGATAGTGTCCTGTAGTCAAACGGTTTATATTTTAAAGTTTGTTGGTTAAACCAGCCGTGTGCATTGCTCTAGTGTTTGGAACCGTGTATCATTTCCGGAAGGGACAGATTCGATTCCCGTACTGACGCTTTGTTTCGGTTTTTCAAATATTTTACTTCAAAATGATTAAAATTGGTTAAATCTGTCGCAAGTCGGGATAGAACCCAGGACCCAGAGAATGAGCACATAAGGGCTGACCACCAGGCTGCCACTGCAGTTTTGTCATCCAACGTTCAAACATTTTGTTAAATGAACAAAACGTCTTGAACGATGCACGTTCCGATGCAATAAGGGGATAGATAAATTTTGAGTAGCACAGTGACGCACACAGTTCCGACAAAATCCTCTTCCAGAAATAAATAAATTTTATTTTTGGATTAAGTTTTCAATCAAAATTCAAATAATTGATTCTATTTTGGATTATAGAATTGTTTGACATTTTAAGTGAATCAATTAAAGCAAGAAGTCACCAAAGTGACCTCTCTTGTGTAGATTGCTCATAAGAAATGTTGAATGTTAGTGTGTATGTGTATCCATGCCGGTATTAATCGGCCCAAAGGAAGGTTAATATTTGGCCGGATTACATGCACACCTGTGATGGTAAACATGTGATGATTATAAGGTTGTACATGTGAATGATAAATCAGTCCAAAGAAGGGTTTATTATTTGACATGCATTATTATCAATGTTTGATCATTACAACAAGAGTACCACTAGCAGTTAATATTACTGTCCAAAGACTTGATATTAATGTTGCACTAGATATCTTGAGATGGGGTATGCCATTATTTGAATTTGTTGATGGTTGAATTTTGGTCATGATGTGAGTATATTTATGTTATTTATTTTGTTCTCTCTTTGGTTACTATTGCTACTATATCTGCTAACCTAAATTATGTTTCGGTCCTTAATGCTACCAACTTTAAGGATCGAAAAGAGAACATCTTGATTGTTCTTAGTTGCATGGATCTTGACCTTGCACTAAGGATGGAGCAACCCTCTTCTCCTACGGACTCAAGTGCCTTTGATGAGGAGGGGGGGGGGGGGGGGGGGGGGGGGGGGGGGGGGGGGGGGGGGGGGGAATTTATGAGAAATGGGACCACTCCAATCGCATGAGTCTAATGATCATTAAGTGCGGCATTCCAGAGGCATTTAGGGGTGCCATATCCAATGGGATAACAAGTGCCAAAGAGTTCCTTACCATAATTGAGAAGTGCTTTACCAAAAGCGATAAGGCAGAAACAAGCACACTCCTTCAAAGCTTGATTTCTATGAAGTATAACGGCAAAGGAAACATAAGGGAGTACATTATGGAAATGTCTAATATTGCTTCCAAGCTTAAGGATATAAAGCTCGAGTTGTCTGAGGACTTGCTCGTGCATTTGGCTTTGGTTTCTCTTCCTGCACAATTTAGTCAATTTAAGATCAGTTACCACTGTCATAAGGAGAAATGATCTCTTAACGAGTTCATTTCATATTGTGTGCAAGAGGAAGAGAGGATGAAGTAAAAAAGGACAATAAGTGCTCAGGTGGCAAGCACCTCTAAGAAAAAGGGCATAAAGAGGGGAAAAAAAAATTAAGGTTACCAAGAATGAAGTTGCTAAGCTTTCGACACAAAAGAAACAAATTAAGGTGACAATTGTTTCTTTTGGGGTATGACTAGGAATGTTAAGAAGAAATGTACCAAATATCACGCTTGGCGTGCAAATAAGGGTATGCTTCTTACTTTGGTCTATTCCGAGGTCAACTTAGGGTCATTTTGGACGTGTTCAAATCATTTCAGGCTGAGGTTGGATTTTAACCCAACAAGAGAGTTAAGATTGTCAAATCTGACTATAGTGGTAAATACTATGGTGGATATGACGATTAAGGTGAACAACAACTGAGATCATTTACCAAATACCTAGAGGAATGTGGGATCATCCCACAGTACACCATGTCGGGGTCACCTAGTATGAATGGTGTAGCTGAAAGACAAAACCAGACTCTTAAGGATATGGTAAGAAGCATGCTATGTCATTCTACCTTACCAGAGTCACTCTAGTGAAAGGCATTAAAGACTGCAGCTTACATTCTGAACGAAGTGCCAACTAAGGCAACTGCTAAAACACCTTATGAGTTTTGGACAGACAAAAAGCCTAGTCTAAATCACTTTCATGTATGGGGATGTCCAGCTGAGGCATGGCCTTATAGGCCAAATGAGAGGACATTGGATCCCCGAACAGTAAGCAGTTACTTTACTGGCTATTCTGAATGATCCAGGGGATATAAGTTTTATGATCCCAAATTAAAGACAACTTTTTGAGACGAGAATTGCCATGTTCTTTGAGGATATTGAGTTTGGGGGAGAAATAAGGTAAAAGACTTTGTCTTTGAGGAAGAATCAGTTTCAATTCCAGAATCGATTCATACAGTTGCTTCTAATGAAGCAAGTCCGGAACCTCTTCAAGACATTGTTGTTCAAACTCCCGTTCAAGATAAGTTAGTTGTTCCAGAAGAACAAACTCAAGATCCTCAAGAACTAATGCTTCAAGAACCAGTGGCTTTGTGATGATCCACTAGAGAAAGGAGAAATGCTATTTCGGTTGACTATGTAGTATTTCTTCGGGAACATGAGGAAAATGATGGTATGATGGAAAATGATCCAATCAATTTCCATCAAGTCATGCAAGACTTCAACTCAGAAAAGTGGATTGAAGCAATAAATGAGGAGTATGAGTTCATACAAGACAATAAGGTTTGGGAACTTGTCCTATTATCAGAAGGTGTGAAACTCATTGGTTGCAAATGGATATTTAAGACCAAAGGGATTCCAAAGGTAATGTGGAGAGGTATAAGGCTCGTCTTGTAGCCAAGGACTATACTCAAAATAAAGGGATTGACTATAAAGAGACCTTCTCTCCGGTTTTATTGAAGGACTCTTTTAGGACAATCATGATTCTTGTTGCACATTATGATTTGGAGCTTCATCAGATGGATGTCAAGATGATGTTTCTCAGTGACAACATTGACGAAACAATCTATATGGTGCCGCCGTAAAACTTTGTGTTGGGAGACACAAAGAACATGGTTTGCAAATTGACAGAATCCATATGTGGGCTAAAATAAACGTCTCGTTAGTAATGCCACAAGTTCTATCAGGTAATTCTCTCATTTGGTTTTGAGATGAATGTTGTTAGCAATTGTGTGCAACACAAATTCAATGGGAGTAAGAATATTTTCCTGTTATTGTATGTTGATGACATACTACTTGGGACTAATGATATAGGCATGTTGCATGAAACCAAAAGATTTCTATTGAGAATTTCGAGATGAAATATCTTGGTTGAAGTTGACACAGGCAAACACAAGAAGGGAGGGGGGGGGGGGGGGTTGAATTGTGTTTGTTAATAATTTTCGAAAACAACCTTTTCAAGAGTAGTTTTCTCACACAAAGATAAAGAGGCAGAATAAAGCACACAGAAAAACAATCTTTTGAAAGAATAACAAATTCAAGTTCAAATCCCCACAGTTAGTATAAACACGTAAAACCACAGAGATAAGGGATTAGAAGATTCACACAAGTTGTTTTATCCTGGTTCACTCTCTTCCAACCAAGAGCTACGTCCAGTCCCTTCTACTTGAAGGATTTCTCCACTATTTTCCAAATAGATTACAGCAAGTATTCAACACATCTCCAGGCTCATAAGTATTTCTTTCTTACCAAGCCTCTTCAGGCTCTACCTCTAATAAAGAGTTTTTGATTACTTTGATCTTCTAACTCACTATGTGTGAGAATATGAAAGTTTAAGATCAGATGAATATTATAGCAATATTCAAACTATGATATTACAGACTTTTGCTTTTTGAAAGAATAAGAGAATATTTGCTCGCAAGAGATTTCTTGAGATTTCTTTGTATGCGCAAAAGTCCTTTCTTCAAAAGCCTTAGTCTTCTATTTATAGGGTCCTTGATCTTCTCTTCAGAATCATCAACGGTTGTTTTTGAATTTTCCGTTTAGTGATAGAATCAACCAAGTAAATATCCGTTGTGACTCAGCTTGCTCGTGGCCTTGTACTATGTGACAAAATTCTTGCATGTAATGGCACACCTCTGAGCAAATGCAACTTGAAAAACAGTCTTGCCTTCCTTGTACAAGTTCCAGCTATTTCAGCGTAAAAGGTGACAGGGTACACAACGTTTTGCATTGTACTATTCTGCTTTTTGCAATTCCTTATTTGTACTATGTGTCTCTCATTGAAACAAGACAATAAAAACCGTTAATAGAAAATGAGAAGGACCATTATAAATATATGAAATGAATATCAATCATATGAAATAAATTTGCTTTGGTTCAGATTGATATAAATGCTCAAAATTCTTCGTCCAGCAAAACAATTGTAAAGGCAAGGTAAGTAAGAAGAGTTTTAAGGCTCCGTCCACTGACGTGGCAACCAAAACTTCGTCTACTTAAAACAACGGTCTTGCCAGTACTTGAGACATTTAAAATCTTCGTCCAGTGACGTGGCATTAGAAAACTAATGTTATTATTGGAGAAAAGCTCACGTCTATATGAAAAGAATTTCTCCGTCTACTAGAAACATTCAAGCGCTCGTCCACTGACGTGGCACTTGAGTTTAAAAGAGATCCTTGATAGAGTGGACTCGACCACTCTAGGAAACTTTCAATACAGAATATATGGACGCGGATTGCAAAGAAGATAGACTTAACTTATAAAAACATAGATCCTTCAAGATTGAAGGCACTTGTTAGATTAAAGCTAACACTTTGCTACACAAATTTAATCCTTATTGTTAACATCAAAACTTAGAGATTATTTAATCCAAATTACTTTGGTTCCAACAATCTCCCCCTTTTTGATGATTACAAAAACTAATTAAATTTATTTTGCAAAGTCTAAGAGAGCTTACAAGGCTCCCCCTAAGACAAAGCAGTCATCAGATTAAAGCAGTTAAGGCATAATAAGCTAAGTCTTATTTGCAATATAATATAGGTTAACAGACCAAGATAGCAGCTTATTAAACATTTGAGATTCAAAGCAGAATCGAAGCATAAACATAAAGTCAAGGCATAGTATCAGCAAGATGAATATACACTTATGCATATGCAGACAACTATGTACTTTAAAAAAAATCTCTGTATTAAAAAAATTTAATCTTTCCTTTCTCCCCCTTTTTTGTCATCAGACAAAAAGGTAAAAAGGAGTGGACCATCATGGTCAGCAAACAACAAAAAGATAAAACAGAGAAGGAAAAAGTTTTTAGGTAGAAGGAGGTGGTGGAGGAGGTGGTTGGTTAGGATTTGGATTTTGATTCCTCTAAAATTCCAAGATCAGAGCCAACATCTGATTCATCACGGCATTTGTAGGGGCCAGAGAATCTTGAACCTGCTTCTGCACCCTTTCTTCAATCTGTTGAGCCATCTGTTCAGTCTTTTCTTCAACTATCTTGCCAACCTTATCACCAACAATTTTTCCAATGATGTCTTCAAGATTGGGTGGTAAGGAAAGTTGTCTTGAGCTCTCAGCAGTGTCAGACAGTGTCTTGAGCTTGGGCTGGTGGATTAACCATAGCAAGAGCTAATGGTTGAGAAGAAGTCTTAGCAGACTCAGCACCTTGCTTAGAGACACCAACCTCAGCAGACTGCTCAGCTTGTGCAGATGGCGGTTCAACTGAAGTAGGTTGAGAAGACAGTTGTGCATCAAATTCAGGGCCTTCGACAATCAACTCTTCAGCTATATGATCAGAGGATGATGTTGCTGGAGAGGCAGTGGCAGCTTTAACAGATTTCTGAGGTACATCCTTTGCCCAGTGGATAGGAGTAATTTCCTCCACATCCCTGCTGGTAATAGGAAGTGCCCACAGATCTTTGTAGATCATGTGCCTTAGTTTGGACAGTCCACACTTTCCTCTGAACTTGGGAATTTCTTGCTTCTCTTCCTGAGTCAAGCCAGAAGAAGAAGCATCCCTGGTGCAGTGGATGATATGAGACAACCAGAAGTCTGCAGCTTTCATTTCTCCAATATTCTTCACATCCTCCATATACAGATAGAAGTCGAGCTGGGAGTGATCAAAGGTTTCCTGAGACAAATCCAGCATGGCAGAATGAGCTTCAGGCATGACTCCCTTATTTCTTCTGAGCCTCATATCTTTGTCCTTCTTGAGGTCTATCATGCCAAGCCTTGGACAGATAGGGTAGGGAGCAATGCCTACACGTGTTTCCTTATTATGCCTCAGCCATGTGATAGGAACCCAACGTGCAGCTCTTTCAATTTGGAAGTAGCTGAACTCCCACTTCAGAATATTATAGATCAGTTGATCTGCGAAGGGGTCTGAGGCACTTCCATAGATGCTGGGATGCTCGAATTTCAGCCATTTTGTGTTTCCATCCAATATAATTGGATCGTGCGCAGATGATCTTGCTCTCTTCTGAGGTAAAGTAGGTAGTCTGTTCCTTTTAAGATCAGTTTCCCATACAGGAATGATGTGCCTTGCTACTCCTTCAGTGTGAGGAATCAACGGTGGGGTTTTTTTGTAGGTTGGGGTAAATTTTTCTTTGGGGGAAACGTTTGAGGGGTAGATGGGTGAGGAGAGGGCCATGTTGGTTGTTCATCTCAGATGGAAAGGGACCTTTAGGAGGCTGAGAGTTTGGGTATTTGGTGGTCCAGGGGTATTCCTCATAGGGTTCATAATCATAATCAGGATGGGAGTACCACCTTGTTAGAGGGATTTCAAGGTTAATTTCAGGGTCAGGTTGGTGAGTATGAAACAGAATTTTCCAATTTCTCTTGACCTAAGCCCAATTCTCAGACTTATTGGCAAAGATAGTGGATGAGGGTATAATTGGTGGAAAGAGTTTTCTTAGGGGTTTAGGAAAGGGGGCACCTCGGCAAATTCCATCATCCTTTTGATGAAACCAAGGATCAGAGTCAGGAATTATAGGTGGAAATATGGTTTTGAGTGGTGAAGGTTGGGATATGGTTAATTGATTTGGGCTAATTTGTGGTGAAGATGAAGTTGAGGTTTGGTCAGATTGGTCTTTTTGTGGTGAGGGTTGGGGTGTGGGTAATGTAGGTCTATACACATTATCAAAAAATCCTACTCCCGGAGTAGGGGCACCATCACTCACAGTATTAATAGGAACTGCAGAAGAGGTGTTTACCTCAGAGGCTGCAAAGGTTCTAGCTTTCCTTGCAGGTTGCCTCCTCTTGGTAGGCACAGCAGCAGCAACGGCAGCTGCTTTCCTCTTTAAAGCTGTTCCCAGAGGAACATTGTCATCTTCATCATCCTCATCTTGAGGCAGTACCAGCTTTCTTGCTCTCTTGGGAGCAGGTCGAGGAACAGGTTGAGGAGCCTCAGCCCTAGGTTCATTAATAACAATGCCTCTGGTAGGCCTTTTAGGAATAGGCTTCCTGACAGCCATAGTTTTCCTTTTAGTTCCTCTCTTGAGACCTAGAGTAGCTGCATTGTTGGCCTTAACAGATTTTTCTTTAATCTTCATTTTCTCCTCTTGTTTCGACATCTCAACTTGTTTGTACGTGTCAAGATGCATACTGCTTAGGTTGCTCTTTCCGAAAATGGCAGCTTGCATCCCCTTCGAACGAAGGATTTTTTCTTGTTCTTCTAGAGGCTTTGCACTTATGTAATCATACAAGCCTTGCTGCTTGAAAATTTTTGACAGAAGATGAGAGAAGGTGATGTGAGAGGCGGTTTCCCTGTGTGTAATGGCATCCTTGAAGCGATGAAACAGGATCCATGGCAGGTTTATTTTTGTCTCAAAGATCATGTTGCAGAGACAGAACTTGTGAAGGGCAGAAAGGTTGTCCTTAGACCCTGCCTTATGAAGCACCGTCTTGTTCAGAATCTGATGAAGAATCCTGATATGATCCTTCATTTCAGATGACTTCCACGAGTGAGTCCTCACTGTATCTTCTCGCATCAGTGTAACCGAGATAGTTTCTATACCACCAAGATCTTCTTCCCAGTTTTCTGTAATAATCAAACCCTCTTGAGCACAAACGATTGCATCAGAAATGGTCTTCTCAGAAACAGTTATCTTCTTGCCTTGAACAAACCCTACTACTTCAGTGTCAGTAATCTTTGGTTTCCTCCAGAAATCCCTTACTAAGTCCGGATAAATCGAGACCTTTTCCAAAAACAAACCATCCCAACCAGCAGCGTTGATGTACTTGCTTACATCCAAGTTATACTCACTCAGAATTTCAAAATTAAAATGATGTTCTGCAGCGATACTTATGATGTCAGTAACATAGGCAGGCTCGGGAGTTGAGGTTGAAGCCATTGTTGAGTTATTTAGTACAAGTTAAGGCTTGAAGGAAAAAAAGAAGAGAGTTCGAAAACTTTCAGAGAGAAGTTATCAGAGATGAAGAGTAGCGAAAGGTTTTTCAGAGGGAAAGGGGCTTCTTTTAAGGAGTTTCCGAATACCAACAGTTTTCAAGAAAATTCAAAAAGAAATGATTGATTAGACAAGACTTTAATAGAAAAACGGCGTTGGTATATAGGGACCGTAAAAAGTTACGATGGGATTGATGGAAGTAGCTGACTCAGTAAGGAAATGATTAAAATCAAACATTTTAAGATAAATAAGTTCAGATATATAAAGATGCAAATTTTTTTTTAAAAAAAAAATTGTATGTAAGATCGGGTCCTCAAAAGATTGAGGGTGGACGCAAAAAAAACATATGTAGTAGACGCGGCACACCAACAGTAGTGGACGCGTAGACTACACGTGCTTTGGATGCCAAAAACTAGTGGACGCGCAGATAAAACATGCAATCAATACATATACCAAATTAAACCACATACAACATGTTAAGGTGTTTTTTGATAAAAATAAATCTGTCCTCAGCAAGAGGTTTAGTAAAGATATCTGCCCATTGATGATCAGTATCTACAAATTGAACATCAAAAACACCTTTTTGCACATAGTCTCTGATAAAATGATGTTTGATTTCTATATGCTTAGCCCTATAATGAAGAATTGGATTCTTAGACAGATTAATTGCAGCAGTATTATCACACATTAGTGGAATACTACTTACAAACACATTGTAGTCCTCCAATTGGTGTTTAATCCAGAGGAGTTGTGAGCAGCAGTTTGCAGCTGATATATATTCTGCTTCAGCAGTTGATAGAGCAATGGTACTCTGCCTTTTGCTTGACCATGATACTAGATTAGCTCCAATGAAGTGACATCCCCCACTGGTGCTTTTTCTTTCAATTCTATCTCCAGCATAGTCAGCATCACAAAAGCCAACTAATCTGTAATCTTCATCTTTCTTAAAGCACAGACCAAGATTAGTAGTACCTTTTAAATATCTAAAAATTCTTTTAACTGCTGATAAATGAGATTCTCTAGGATCAGATTGAAATCGAGCACATAAGCAAACACTGAACATTATATCAGGCCTAGAAGCAGATAAATATAAGAGAGATCCAATCATACCTCTGTATACCTTCTGATCTACCTTTTTCTCTTTGTCATCTTTGTTTAGTATGGACGTGGGATGCATAGGTGTGTTCATAGGTTTGCAATCATCCATATTAAACTTTTTGAGAAGTTCCTTTGTATACTTAGTTTGATGGATGTACACCCCGTTCATAGATTGTTTGACTTGAAGTCCAAGGAAGAATTTGAGTTCTCCCATCATGCTCATTTCAAACTCTTTCTGCATTAGCTTTGAGAATTCTTTGCACAAAGATTCATTAGTAGCACCAAATATAATATCATCTACATAGATCTATACTACTATGAAGTTGGAATAAATTGATTTTCTAAACAAGGTTGTATCAACCTTTCCTCTGACAAAGCCATTATCCATTAGAAAAGAACTTAGCCTATCATACCAAGCTCTTGGGGCTTGTTTTAGGCCGTATAAAGCTTTCTTAAGCTTGTATACATGTTCAGGTTGAGTTTCACTCTCAAAACCCGGAGGTTGCATAACATAAACTTCTTCATTGATAAAACCATTTAAAAAAGCACTTTTTACATCCATTTGAAAAAGCATAATATTATGATGTGCAGCAAATGAAAGTAAAATTCTGATTGCTTCCAGTCTTGCAACAGGTGCAAAGGTTTCAGTATAGTCTATACCTTCTTCTTAAGAATAACCTTGTGTAACCAATCTTGCTTTATTTCCTATAACCTTACCATTTTCGTCAAGCTTGTTTCTGTAAACCCATTTTGTTCCTATAACAGATTTATCCTTAGGTAGGGTTACCAGAGTCCAAACTTCACTCCTCTCAAACTGATTTAGCTCTTCTTGCATTGCTAAAATCCAACCATTGTCCAGCAGAGCCTCGTCTACAGTCTTTGGTTCCAATTCAGAGACCAATGCAGAGTCTTCTTGCTCTCTGAAGGTTGATCTGGTTCTTAGCTTATCACTTGGATTTCCAATTATTTGTTCCGGTGGATGATAATTCTGGAAATGCCAAGTTCTCTGAGTATCGTCTTGTTGAGAGGTGGATGTTTCAGGTTGATGAGAAGTGTCTTCAACTTGATCATCAGTTTTAACTTCTTTTGTTTCTCCTGAGATGTTTAAGTCAAGATCTGCAAAACTTTCATCTAGCTCTGATAATTTCTTATCAGGCTGTTTGTCATCAAATCTAACATGTATAGATTCTTCTACTGTTAAAGTTCTTGAGTTATACACTCTAAATCCTTTTGAGGTTTCAGAAAATCCTAGTAGAATTCCATTGTCTACTTTTGCATCAAACTTACCAAGTTGATCTTTTGTATTTAAAATATAACATTTACATCCAAAAGGATGAAAATAAGATATGTTGGGTTTTCTGCCTTTCCACAATTCATAGGGAGTCTTACTCAGAATAGGTCTAATGTATATTCTGTTCTGAATGTAGCAGGCAGTGTTCACAGCTTCAGCCCAGAAATGCTTAGGGACAGAATTGTCATTGAGCATAGTCCTAGCCATCTCTTGAAGAGATCTGTTCTTTCTCTCTACCACACCATTTTGCTGTGGTGTTCTTGGTATTGAGAAGTTGTGTTGAATTCCATTTTCTTCACAAAACTCATTGAATAGCTCATTGACAAATTCTCCCCCATGGTCACTTCTAATTGAAGCTATACACATGCCTTTTTCATTCTGTACACGTTTGCAGAATACAGAAAAGACCTTGAAGGACTCATCCTTGTGAGCAAGGAGCATAACCCATGTCCATCTAGTATAGTCATCTACAATGACTAGACCATATTTCTTACCACTGATAGAAGCAGTCCTTGTTGGACCAAAAAGATCAAGGTGTAGCAGTTCTAGTGGTCTCTTGGTACTAACAATATTCTTAGATTCAAAAGAACCTTTGACTTGTTTTCCCTTCTGACATGCATCACAGAGAGCATCAGATTTGAACTTAAGGTTTGGTAATCCTCTCACGAGGTTATGCTTATTTAGCTTTTGAGATTAATCTCAAGCTTGCATGGCCTAGCCTTTTATGCCAAATCCAACGTTCATCTTCAATGGGCACTAAACATGAGACACTTTGATTTGAGAGATCCTCCAAGTCAATTTTGTATAAGTTGTTTTGCCTCTTAGCAGTGAATAAGATTGATCCATCATTTTTCTTGACATAACACATGTTCTTATTAAAAGAAACATCATATCCACTGTCACATAATTGACTTATGCTCAGTAGATTATGTTTTAAACCATTCACTAAAAGAACATTATCAATGGAGGGAAAAGGATGTTTACCGATTTTACCTATACCAGTGATCTTTCCTTTCTGGTTTCCTCCAAATGTCACCCAGCCACCATCCTTATGTCTAAGGTCTTGGAACATATACTTTTCTCCCGTCATGTGACGTGAGCATCCACTGTCCAAGTACCAGGATGTTTGTTTCTTTCCTGTTGTTAAGCAGATCTGCAACAGGTATTATCTTGTCCTTAGGTACCTAAACTGACTTGGGTCCTTTCATGTTAGTTTTCTTTGGACGAGAATATTTGGCATGCCTGTTATGTATGCATCTAGATGTAGAGTGCCCACTTTTTCCACACACTTTACAAAAAGTGTTAGACGGGCCTGATTTGGTTTTCGCATACCTAGCTAGAGCTTTTGAAGCTCTTTGCTGTATAGGTGGTTTTGACTCAATGTAAGATGCCTCATGCTTCTTATTGTCATAACCAAGGCTAGATTTATCAAAGGGTGACCTAGAATACCTTAGGATAAGACTAAGCTTATCTGAGCCTCCTACAAATTTTGACAGAGAGTCTGTCAAGTATTTTACATCTTGTTTTAGTTTTGTCCAGTGGGAGTTTGTATTTGGATGCTTTTCTAAGGAAGATATATTTTATGATTATTTTCTGCAGAATATAGTTTCGGTTTGGTTTTCACTCTGAGGTTATTTTGATCTCATTAAAGAATAAAGTAGGACCAGTTGAAAATCGACATGTACAGATCACCTTCATGTGATTTTCATGCTGCACATTTCATGATTAATCTATGTCATTTGGTTGTGTTAATATTAGTGATCATTGATGGGTTTAGTTATGATTGATATAACGAAAGCCACTTTGGTTCTATATATTGATATAACTAATGGACGAGATAAGGATATGTCCAAGGTTATAATGGCAAATTTTGAGCTCATAAAGTCTAACACATTTGTAAGGATACATATGTGACCAGTGGGAGATTGTTAGAAAATTTTGGGTCACACATGTAATGTTTAAATGTGTTAGGGCCATTATTTTAATTAGCCAAAATTAAAGTGATCTATTTCAGATAAGGTTTATGGCTAAGGACATAATTGTCATGAAAAATATTGTGTAGATACCTAAAGTCTTATTTCTATTTTTATGATGGGCTAAAATAGAAATAGGAAAACTCTAAGAGTCTTGACTCTTTATGAAAGGGCATGAACTCATTATAAAAGGTTATGGTCCCCAAGTCATATGCAATCAGTTTTCTTTTCTAACATTCCATCATTAGAAAGGAGAGACTCTATATGGTTTAAGAGGAATTGTGCATGCTTGACTTGGAAGACCAAGAACCACCGGTTTCTCCATTATTCTCCATGAATTCGGGTACGCTTCCGCTATAGTCTTTCATTCTCTATTCTTGATGATTGAACATAACTTGTCTTTATATGATGATGGTTTTCATCTTTAAGTTTTTCCCATAAAGTTTTCCAACACTCCTCTCTCACACCCTTGTTTCACTTTGTCTTCTTCTTCAAAAAGAACTCACTCATTCACTTCCTACTTCCACCATAACCATACTTAGAAGCTTTCCAAAATCCATCGTCATCTTACTCTTGAGGAGGTTCAAACTTGCTCGATCACTCATCATCATCATCAAGGGTATAATCCTTCTATTCTATTCTTCAATCTCTTCGAAAACCTAAACTTTACCTACATGCATCTTAATGATCTTGTGATGCAAGTTGATTTTATCATGATGCATGTTCCTAAAACCAATTTATTTGAGCTCATCCTCAACCTTTACTATCAATTTCAACTCTTGCATGTTACAAAAAGGTTTTCCAAGGCCTATTTTAATGGATGGCCGAAAACCCTAGAAGGAGAAAATGGTGTTTTTACTCAAAATTTTCACATGCATGTTATTGTTTCAAGTTACATGTTCATGATTTTAGCTTAAAATCTTCGATAAAACTCTTTTTAGCATAAAACCAATTTATCAACTCATACTCATCTCCACTTTTATTTTAATAAATTTCATATGGTGAAAAAATCTATCCAACCCTAAATTTTTTTAAGTGGCTGAAACCATGGGTAGGAAAATGGAAGATTTTGTTGAAAATCTCACATGCATGACTTAAATCTATGGATGCATGTATTTTTAAACTCATGAACTCCATCAAAAATGTGTCTTCTTTCCTATGTTTGTTGATATGGCCGAAACTCTAAATATATGAGTTAAGGAAGCCTAGTTCTAATTTTTGAAAAGATGTATGTTTTGATTATTTTTAATTAATTTAATTACATGCATGTGATTCACAAGTTGAGAATGACTTTAATTTTAAATTTTGAAAGAAAAGTACTTGGATCATCATTTGGATTTCATGTAATTTGATGAAAAGTTGAAGAGATTTTGAGTTATATTTATTTTATGAAGAACCCTTGCTTTAATCTTTATTTTAGATACATGCATGTGTTCATAAGGTTGAGAAATTAAATTTTCTAACCTATATTTTGAATAGGCCGAAAATCACTTTTACATGAGGTTAGAAGATTAAAATTAATTTCTATGTTTTGAACCTTTATTTTGTCTCTATGATGCTTGAGGATCATAAATCCAAAAGCTTGTAAAAATCCAAAATTTTTATCATACTTTGGTAGTCATGGCCGAGACATGCGTAAGGAATTTAGGGTGATTTTATAAAAATTTTTTTAACTTATGTAAATATTTGGTTTTGTTTAGTTTCGTAATCGTGACTGGAGTCTGAGTCCGTTCTCTTGAAACTGCGAGATAACTACACTCCTTTTACACTTCGCTTTAAGGTAAGTGGAGAAAGCCTGAGGGATAATTATGTTATGATGACTATCTGCCTTGTGTGCTTGTTTGATGTGTTTGTTTGATGTGCTGGTTGTTATGGCTGTTTTGGTTGAATTTTGAGTTCATGACGTGTTGATGATGTATTTAATGATTTATATGGCTTAGTTGATGATTTATAAAAATATATGAATGTTGATTATATATGTTGAAATTGTTGTATGTGTTGTAATTGTTACTTGGAAGCCTAACTATTGGTTAGAGTTTAATAATAAGGATAAAAGCTTTAAGAAAATAGTTACAAAGAAAATCAAAAGAAAAGATTTCTTTTTAACCAAGTTTTGATAAAAAGGGAAAGTGAAATAATTTTAATGATTTGTGAAAATGTTAGAAAATAAAAACAATTTTTATAAAGAAAATTCAAATAGAAAATTTAAATGATTTTACACAAAAAAAAAATTTAATTTCTTTGAAAATGTTTCAAAGAAAACAAAAGTTTATTTTGGAACTTGAAAAGAATTCATTTTGGAAGTTTCAAATGTTTCAGCAAAATGAAGATTTTAAAATAAAATGGTTTTATGGAAAAAGCAATGGATTTTTTTTTCAAAAACTTAAAGTTTTAAACAAAAGAATTTCAAAAGAAATGTTTTTATTTAATAAGATCTTATGCAAAAGAAATGTCCGATAACTTGGATAAGTTACGGAAAATTTTGGTTTTTGTATTTGTTTTTCACTGAACGAAAAATAACATTTAAAAGTGAACCTAGTAACCGAGACGTCGAGGTACTAGAGTTAAAGCATGTGGATCTATGATCCGTATCACAACGTTGTGGATTGTGTGTCCTATATATGATATTGCGGACTGTGTTTCCTATACAAGTGTTGTGGACTGTGTGTCCTATATACGTTGTTGTGGACTGTGTGTCCTATATGCGTTGTTGTGAAATGTGTGTCCTACAAACGTTGTGATAAACGTGGAAAATGGAGTAAAAAGGGTAAAAACTGTTTTTCTATGACCACAAAGTTCTAGACTAGTGCACATGTAACACCCCGATTTTCGTATAAGGATATATGTTACTATGGATGCCTAATTGTTGTTGTTCTTATTATTAATATTAATGAAGTTAGTATTGTTATTTATATAATTGATATTAATAATAAATATTTTAATATATGAATATTTGCATTAATATGAGATTGTGTCCCTTATTGTGTGATCTTATATGGATATATGATTTTGTATGTGATTTTATATGTTAATATATAATATGAGTTTTTATCAATAATAAGTGATTAAGAAAGATATTATGAGATATCATGCGATTTAGTATTTAAATCGAGATAGTGTATCTCCTAGGTTTTAGTCCCTCAATTTATCAGATTTGAGTCCTTATTAATATAGGATAATCCTCTTTTTGATTATCTCTTAAGATCTTATCATAATCTCCTAAGGATCCTATATAGAAATAACTACCAAATCTGTCTCTAAACTACAATCAAACTTTTGATCATCTTAGAATTCGATTTAGGATTCGGTCATTAGACATTAATTTGTAGATATTTCTCCGAGATTTCTAACGACACCCAGAACGCCTCAATTGGAAACTTGTAGCTCAAGTTATGGTCAAAATACCGATCTGTATACAGTTTGGGCTGAAATAGGAGCCCGATATGCCCTAACTTGTATCTATACCATAAGACTCGACCTAAACCCTACTTCTCACATTGTTAACCTCATAATAGCTGCCTATCTTCATCTTTCTTATTTCTCCCATGAACCCCTTGAAGTTCTTAGAGTTTGTGAGTCCGTTTGGAAGAGAAGTTACGTGTGTTAACATTGTTTAAGGTAACGTAGTTATCTCTCCTTAATCTCCTTTTCCCTTTCTTTTGAATTGGGGATTAATTGGTTGTTCTCTTCCCTTCTTTTTGACCAAGGCTTAAGGAACTCGTCGAGTCGCCCGAGGGAACATGTCTAGTTTACCAATGTTATCGTTTTGGGAATCTTCATACCAGGTATGGGGATAAGGAATAGTATTGACATGTAGGCGTTGGGGGTAGCGTAAGATGAAGGGTTAACCCATGACCCTGTCCTATGTTGTTTGTCTATTCGATGTTAATTGATGTATGTATGATATTATTATAATGTTAATGTCATGCTTTAATTGTTGTACTATTTGATGTTAATTATTGATGTTGTATGATTGGATGTTATTGGTATGCCCAATTGAGTATGATGTTTAATGATACCATGAATGTTCATGATGATGATGATGCTATTATGATGATGATGATGTTGTTATGATAATGATGAAACTGTCATGATGATAATGTGGTGCTCTGAATGAGTGTTGATTGTTGGAGATGTTAATGCCAACAATGACTTTAATAAGACTTTAACTAATTAATAGGGCTTATTAATGATGTTAAGACGTTAAAATACGTTAAAGATGATAATGAGATTTAAGGGATGTTGTCCTAGTTGTTCATAAGGCATGATTATAGTGTGAGAGGTAAGGTTATGTTCACAGGGCTTAGTTAAACACCCTAGGATTGATTAGTGAGTGTTTTAGGAACGTTAATAACGAAGCTGTGATTAAAGGATTAATTCCCCATGATGATAAGACATGAATACTAATGAAGAACGGTTAAGATTAATGAAGCTAATGCTCGATGGATTAGTTAAAAGCCAATAGGTTAAATCTGTGAACTGCCCTAAGGATTTGGGAAAGGGTTTCTGACCCTTTTTGCCCAGATCAGTATGGTCACGCTCCATTGAGCACGGCCATGCTTAACAGGGAGCACGCCCGTGCTCCAGTTTGAAATCCAGAATAGGGCGCGCAATGCTCAGCAGGCAGCACAGTCGTGCTTACCTGCAGGTCTAACGTCCGTGCCCACCTGACCAGAACAAAACCAGAATGACGAAAACAGGGGTTTTACCCCAAAGTATCCAATTAATGAAAGAAGACACCAAAAGAAGAAAAGATGAGTTAGATAACCTAAAGATGTTGTCCTGTACCTTGGTAGCCGAGTGGCCATGGGGGCCTTGATGCTTAATGGTCAAGGTGTTGAGCTTTGTACCTGATCAGTCAGAGTGTTAATAATTAAAGTGGAAAGATGTTGTTCTGTACCTTGGTAGCCTAGTGTTCGCTCCAAGGGGACCTCGATAGCCGAGTGGTCGAGATGTTGAGCTCTGGTGCTTATTGGCCAGAGTGTTGTTGTTCTGTACCTTGGTAGCCGAGTGGCCAAGGGGACCTTGATGCTTAATAGTCAAGGTGTTGAGCTCTAGTGCTTTTTGGCCAGAGTGAAAGTGAAAAGATTATGTGATAAAAGATTAAAGACTAAAGATGAAAGATAACATTGATGATGATGATGAACTTGGGTAGCCGAGTGGCCCAAGCGGAGGTGGTGATTGTTGGTTGTGCGCTGTATTGCTCATTCATTCATTGGATTAGTGGAGTAGCGTTGCATTTCATAACATACCTTGTTTGGAATGATAAATATATATATATATATATATATATATATATATAATGTTAATATGATGAGATGATTATGTTGTTGATACATATGTTTCTTACTCCCCGTCGTTTGTTGTTTGGTTGCATGTATCTTTTTGGATATGTAAAGGACGGAGAGAAGCTTGCTGAGGAGTGATTTTGAGGAGTCGCTACTCGTAATTTAGTTTATGCTCAGTTTTAATTCGTTTATCCAAGTTGTTTTATCGGATTGGTTATACCAGCTCTATAATGTGACATCGGGGTTGGGTTAAATGTTTTATTTATGTTATGCTATTTTTTTATTTTCCACGTATGATGTTTTGTTTCAATGTGATATCTTCTACCCATTGGTTTTCATTTTATAATAAATGATATGCATGTGTTTATCTATTTTCAAAAATCAAATAATTTCCTTCTACGTTATCACTGTATCAATGCATGCGGAGTAGAGGGTGTCACACATGGGTCTAGGGCTGTTGTGATTGGACACTCGGACTTTAACGTCCCGTGTTGATAATAAAAGCTTTAAGACACTTAAAATTCACGGGTGGTCATAAGCCTTGAGCCTCGACAAGGAAAGAATGTGACATAAAGAAAAGCTGCGAAAATAAAAGGTTTTCCATGCATTGTTTTTGGCAGACATGCCACTTATTCTGAATATCTTGATAAACGAGGTATTCGAGACGGTGTTATTCCGGATATCTTGATAAAAGTGGTATTCGAGACGGTGTTATTCCGGATATCTTTATGAATAAGGTATTCGAGACGGTGTGCCTTTATGGCAATTGAGCCTGATCAGCTCACTGTTTTCAAAAACTGCATGGAGTTGGGGTCTCCGGAGACTAGGACAGAATGATGAAATATAGAAGTGTCATGTTTTCCAAAAACGACGACGATTGGTGATTGACACGATTATTTTGTGAGAATTTATATGTTGAACATGAATATTTGCATATACTTGTTACTTTGTGTTTAGGCATTTAGTCGTCATAATTCATCCATATATTGGTATCTCACCCTTGCATTTTTACTGTTTTCTTTTCTTGTTATATGTATATATGCTATATAGTTGAGAATAGATGGATCCGACCATGATACAGTTGGCACACTCTCGGTCCCGGGCTCTACTGTTTGAGAGCAGAGATGAACCCACTGCGTGGACCTTTGCTCCAGGCTCATCTCGCGCAGTGACTTATACGGGACCTGTTTGTTCCGTAGAGGGTTCAAAGGAAGCATCTATGAGACGTGTTCATAATGTTGAGACTGTTCATATCCGACTGCCACCTATGGAGCTTTATCTGCAGCATCTGGCCAACCTGGGCCTTTTGGATCTTGAGTTTCCTCAAGCACAGCCTCAGCCGGTAGAAGCTCTAGCTTCCCTGATCAAAGAGGATCCTGAGGAGTTGATGGAGGAGGATCCCGTAGAGCTGATGGAGGAAGAGCCCCAGTTTCACCCTATTGGAGATGATGATGATGTTGACGCTCCCTGCAAGGGAGTAGAGATGGAGGTGGCTGCTCCAGCTACACCTCCCAGGGGCGGGGATGACTACCATGGTCTCCCTAATGGGCATCTTTAAGTTTGGCAACTCTTAGGAAGTTTTTCCTTTGGGGTAATTTGATATGAACCAATGTATTTTGAAACTGGAGTTTAGTTATGACTCTTTAACCTTATCTCTAACTTTAACTGGCAATTAGGGATGTAAATTTTACTCATACCCGTGAATACCCGCACATAATATCCGCAACGGATAGAAAATGAATATCTTAATGGGTACCCACAATAAATTAAATGGATATTTCATCTATCCATTTATTAATGGGGCGGGGACGGGTAACATAGTATCCATACCCGGATACCCACACCCGCTAATATACTATTACTAAGCTACCCACTTCATGCATGCACACGTGAACACACACATATATACCCTTGTTTTATTTCTAACTTTCGCAGCCGCACATCACCTATCCCGCCCCTCTCTCTATTTTTACTCTCAATTTTGCGTGCCCCTTTCTCTCTAATTCAGAAAGTCTCTTTCACTCTCGCACCACACTCCAGCAAAATGTACCTCTTACTCTTAATTTTGTGAGATGTTATAATATTCGGATATCCATGGATATCCGCAAATATTGCTAAATTTGTTTAGAACCCGCAAGATGGA
Organism: Echinosophora koreensis; assembly: GCA_035048595.1. Lineage (NCBI taxonomy): Eukaryota > Viridiplantae > Streptophyta > Magnoliopsida > Fabales > Fabaceae > Echinosophora > Echinosophora koreensis. Next base: position 1,606,302 of record JAPCYP010000094.1, read on the forward strand.
TACCCGCACGGATATGGGATGGGGACGGGTAAGAATTTTTTCCAACGGGGTGGGGAGTGGGGGGCTATTACCCATACCCACCCCGCCCCATTTACATCCCTACTGGAAATCATGTAGTGGATCTTATTAATTATAACTCTGTGAATTTCTGTCAAGAAGCCTGTCTATATAAAGGCTTAAGAATTAATGAACTAGATGTATTTTCAGAATTTTCTGTCTTTACTTTGTGTATGATGTTTATGTTTTAGATTGTTTAAGAAAGTAAACATTATTATTAGAAAAGAGTTTTAAAAATCTTAAGTTTTCCGAAAGTAAATCGACAACTCGTTAAAAGTGATTAATTTATCTTAAGTAAAGTAGTTAATGTGATACTCGGGTTAAGGGTGTTACATTAAGGATAGTATCAGAACTGGTCGAGTCTTTCGGGAATCTTTAGGGAATAGGCCTGTTGTGTTCTTATTGTGTGATCTCTGATTTGGTTTGTTTGGATTACTTCCAAGGAAGTAATTGGAAGTAATGAGTGCTGAAGAGAAGTTATATGTTTCTTATCTGGTTACCATATAACTGATTTCATCTTATAGGTCAGTAATGGAACTAGATGCTGGACGCGGACGTGGCCGCAAAGGAGACCGTAGAGGTGGTTTTGCTGGTGGTCGTGGACCCATAGATGGAGGAATGTATTTCGCAGCATAAGCCATGGCAGATGTTGTAGCTGCCATTGCTCAACAGACTGCTACTATGGCTGCACACCACCAACAGGAGCAAGCTCGTGCTGAGCAAGCCGTTGAAAATCGTGCTCTGACAGCTTTTCGGCGTCAGAATCCACCACAGTTTCATGGTGATGCTGACCCCACAAAAGCTGACTTATGGATTCAAGAGATAGAGAAAATTTTCGCACTGATCAACAACCCTGAGGCAGTTAGAGTGCCTTACTCCACTTTCTTGTTGATGGGAGATTCGGAGTACTGGTGGAGAGGCACCAGACAACTACTTGAGGCGGATCAACAAGAAATTACTTGGGAAGTTTTCGGTAACGCGTTTATGGACAAATATTTTCCCCAGAGTGCTCGCGCTGAGAAAGAGAGGGAGTTTTTGTGTCTGCGATAGGGAGAGATGACAGTTGGAGAATACGCAGCAAGGTTCGAATCACTTACCAGGTATTTTCGCTTCTTCCAAGACAATCCGGATGACAGCTGGAAGTGTGAAAGATTCGAAGGAGGATTGAGGTACGACATTAAGGAATCGGTACTGCCACTGGAGATTAGAAATTTTCAAGCGCCGGTAGAAAAATGCAGAAAAGTGGAACAGATGAGGAAGGGAAGAGACAATCGAGGGAATGTTGGAGGACCTTTCAGGTCCAGGAGTCAGAATCAGAAAGGGAAACAAAATCGAAAGAAACCATACAGCCTGGAACCACCCAGAGCCAGCCATCTTATCGTACCGTTGTTTCTGCAACCGGAAGCGGCAACCAGAGAAGCCAAAGCCAAAGCTAAGGAAAGAAGTGCTATAAATGTGGAGACCCAAGTCATTTCGCTGATGTATGCCTTATGAGGGGAGTGAAGTGTTTTAACTGTAATCGATTGGGATACTTGGCAAGGGATTGCAAGGCACCAAAGCGGGAACCTGCCGTCAATAGTGCCAGAGTTGATAAGCCAACGACTAGAGGGAGAGTTTTTACCATGAATGGAGCTAAAGCCTCGAACTCCAAAGATCTTATAAAAGGTAGTTGTAACATAGCCGGTAACCTTTTAACTGTGCTTTTTGATTCAGGTACAACGTATTCGTTTATATCAGTGGATTGTGTGAAACTGTTAGAGTTACCTGTTTCTTCTTTACCGTATGATTTGATTGTTTCAACTCCTACTGCTGAACCTGTGACTGTCAATACGGTGTGCTTAAACTGTCATATCGTCATTCAGGATCGACACTTCCTTGTTGACCTGATCTGTTTACCTTTAGTACAGCTAGATGTGATTTTAGGCATGGATTGGTTATCTGCCAATCAAGTTATTCTAGATTGTGCTCACAAAACCTTAACTTTTCCTGACCCAGAGATTTCTGGATTTTTGTCCCCAAACAAGTGAGGACTCTTTTGAAAAGAAAAGGCCAGGAATGCTTGCTTCTGACTAACTTAGAAGTCGAAGAGGAAGTTGATGTGAGTATGATACTTGTCGTGAAGGATTTTCCGGAGGTGTTCCCAAATGATGTACCAGGATTACCACCAGTGAGGGATATTGAATTTTCCATCGATCTTGTTCTAGGAACTGGTCCGATATCGAATGCTCCGTATCGGATGTCACCTACAGAACTCTTTGAACTAAAGGCTCAACTGGAGGATCTGTTGTCGAAACAATTCACAAGACCGAGTGTTTCCCCGTGGGGAGCGCCTGTTCTTTTGGTACCAAAGAAGGATGGGGGCTCATGACTCTGCGTTGATTACAGACAACTTAACAAGGTAACGATTAAGAACAAGTACCCATTGCCGCGAATAGATGATCTGATGGATCAACTGCAAGGAGCTGCTGTTTTCTCAAAGATATGCTTGAGGACGGGTTATCATCAGATTAGGGTGAAGACTGAAGATATACCCAAGACGGCGTTCCGAACCGTTATGGACATTATGAGTACTTGGTGATGCCTTTTGGCGTGACCAATGCACCTGCTATCTTCATGGACGATATGAATCGAGTTTTTCGACCGTTTCTTGACAAGTTTGTGGTCGTATTCATTGATGATATCCTCATCTACTCTAGGAGTCCGAAAGAACATGAAGTACATCTGCGACAAGTCCTACAGATCTTACGTGAGAAGGAACTCTATGCAAAACTCTCTAAGTGTGAGTTTTGGCTTGAAGAAGTGCAGTTCTTGGGGCACGTGATTTCTAGAGACGGGATTGCTGTAGATCCTGCCAAGGTGGAAGCAGTGCTTTCTTGGGAAAGACCGAAGACAGTAACTGAGATCCGAAGTTTTGTCGGTTTGGCTGGATACTACCGGAGATTTATCGAAGGTTTTTCCAAGATTGTTGCGTCGTTGACTCAGCTTACACGGAAAGATCAACCTTTTGTGTGGACGATGGAATGCAAAGAAAGCTTTCAAACAATAAAGGAACGTTTGACAACTTCACCAGTGTTGATACTTCCTGAACCCAATGAACCTTACGAGGTGTACTGCGATGCTTCATATCAAGGTCTAGGCTGTGTATTGATGCAACACCGGAAGGTCGTAGCATCTCGTCAATTAAAGACTCATGAGAAGAATTATCCGACGCACGATCTTGAACTAGCTGCGGTGGTCTTCGTACTGAAGATATGGAAGAATCATCTGTATGGAGCTAAGTTCGATGTTTTCAGCGATCGTAAAAGCCTAAAGTATCTGTTTGACCAGAAAGAGCTTAACGTGAGGCAAAGACGGTGGATGGAATTTTTGAAAGACTACGATTTCGCATTACAGTATCATCCTGGAAAGGCGAACATTGTAGCAGATGCCTTAAGCCGGAAGGTCATACATGTCTCAGCAATGATGGTGAAAGAATTAGAGTTGATCGAGAAGTTTCACGATCTCAATTTAATGATAGAAGTAAGTCTGAAGAGGATCAGTATCGGAATGATTAAGATCTCAAGCGGATTAATGGAAGAAATTAGAGAACAGCAAACTACTGATGTGTATCTTCAAGAAAAGAAAGAACTCATGGAGCAAGGAAAGGCCCCAGAATTCAGTATGGGACCAGACAACATCCTGAGGTGCAATGGACGAGTCTGCGTACTTGATAATCCTGAAATGAAGAAGATGATTCTACATGAATCACACAAGAGCAAACTGAGTATTCATCGCGGATCAACCAAGATGTATCAAGATCTGAAGCAGAGATTTTGGTGGCCAGGCATGAAGAAGCAAGTGGCAGAATATGTGGCCTCTTGCCTGACTTGTCAGAAGGCAAAAGTAGAACATCAACGACCCGGAGGAATGTTACAATCTCTGGATGTACCCGAATGGAAGTGGGAGAGTATATCCATGGATTTTGTGGTAGGTTTACCAAGGACTCCTAAAGGTTTTGACTCGATCTGGGTAATAGTTGACAGACTGACGAAATCGGCACACTTCTTACCCGTCAAGGCTAATTATACGGTGGAAAGACTAACTGAGGTGTATATCAGGGAGGTGATTAGACTTCACGGAGTGCCTTCTAGTATTGTTTCTGATCGAGACCTAAAGTTTACTTCGCGGTTCTGGAAAAGTTTGCAAAAAGCACTAGGAACCAGGCTAAGACTAAGTTCGGCTTATCATCCGCAAACCGATGGACAGACAAAAAGGACGATACAGACGCTTGAAGACTTGTTGAGGGCTTGCGTCTTAGATAACCGTGGAAGTTGGGATGATCTCTTACCGCTTATCGAGTTCACGTACAACAATAGTTTTCATTCGAGTATAGGGATGGCACCCTATGAGGCTTTGTATAGGAGGAAATGCCAAACACCGCTGTGTTGGTATCAAGATGGAGAAAGCGCAATTTTAGGGCCTGAAATTGTGCAACAAACAACGGAAAAGGTGAAACAGATCCGTGAGAAGATGAAGGCTTCGCAGAGCAGACAAAAGAGGTACGCCGATAGGAGAAGACGACCCCTTGAATTTCAAGAGGACAAGCATGTATTTATGAGAGTCACACCTACTACTGGGGTTGGAAGGGTAATAAAATCGAGAAAACTCACTCCAAAATTTATTGGACCTTACCAGATTCTTCGTCGTATTGGTCCAGTAGCCTATCAAATCTCTTTGCCACCTTTTCTTTCAAATATTCACGATGTCTTTCATGTCTCACAACTGAGAAAGTATGTCCTCGACCCATCACATGTAATTGAACCTGATGTCATACAGTTAATAGAAAACCTGTCGTTTAAGACTCTACCAGTACGGATCGAGGACAGAAAGATTAAACAACTTAGAGGAAAGTAGATTCCTTTGGTTAAGGTTATTTAGGATGAAGCAACTGGAGAAGCAACTTGGGAAGTAGAAGATAAGATGAGATTATAGTATCCTGACTAATTTTCAGGAACGTGATTTCGAGGATAAATTTTTTTTTTTGTGGGGTAGTAATGTAACGCTCCGATTTTTTTCTGTTATCTATAATCTGTGCTTATGTGTGTCTATGAATATTTAATAATCTAATTTTGAGTAAATTATTTTAATGAATTTAAATTATTTTCATAATTTATTTTATAGTAGAAAACTACTATTAAATTTCCTGTAGGAATTTCAGACGATCCTGGTCTGAATTTTCACTATCAGTTAAGCCGTACTGACCTGGAAAATGAATTCCGATTAGTAAAATAAATTTTTTAATTTTTTCCAACTCAATTATAATAATTTCCATAATTTTAAAAAATTTTCTTTCAATATAAAAATTTTTCGGGTGGAAAATTAACGAAATAAAATACGATCGATTTTCACTGACGGGAAACAAAAGGAACCGGAACGAGCCAAGATTTCCAAAATCTAAATTGGCGCAGATTTCCAAGATTTCATCATTTTATACAACTTTGCAAGAAATGCATTATTTTAATAGAAAAACCAAGTTTTTAATTTTCAAAAAATTAAAATCCCTCTCTATGTCTGTTGGGACAGCAGCGCCCCCCTCCCCATTCTCCTCTATAAATACTCCTCTCTCACACCCTTGTTTCACTTTGTCTTCTTCTTCAAAAAGAACTCACTCATTCACTTCCTGCTTCCACTATAACCATACTTAGAAGCAATTTCCAAAATCATTCATCATCTTACTCTTGAGGAGGTTCAAACTTGGTCACTCTCATCATCATCAACATCATCAAGGGTATAATCCTTCTACTCTACTCTTCAATCTCTTCGAAAACCTAAACTTTACCTACATGCATGTTAATGGTCTTGTGATGCAAGTTGATTTTATCATGATGCATGTTCCTAAAACCAATTTATTTGAGCTCATCCTCACCTTTACTATCAATTTCAACACTTGCATGTTACAAAAAGGTTTTCCAAGGCCTATTTTAATGGATGGCCGAAAACCCTAGAAGGAGAATATGGTGTTTTTACTCAAAAATTTCACATGCATGTTATTGTTTCAAGTTACATGTTCATGATTTTAGCTTAAAATATTCAAGAAAACTTTTTTTTAGCATAAAACCAATTTATTAACTCATACTCGTCTCCACTTTTATTTTAATAAATTTCATATGGTGAAAAAAATCTATCCAACCCTAAATTTTTTTAAGTGGCTGAAACCATGGGTAGGAAAATGGAAGATTTTGTTGAAAATCTCACATGCATGACTTAAATCTATGGATGCATGTATTTTTAAACTCATGAACTCCATCAAAAATGTGTTTTCTTTCCTATGTTTGTTGATATGGCCGAAACTCTAAATATATGAGTTAAGGAAGCCTAGTTCTAATTTTTGAAAAGATGTATGTTTTGATTATTTTTAATTAATTTAATTACATGCATGTGATTCACAAGTTGAGAATGACTTTAATTTTAAATTTTGAAAGAAAAGTACTTGGATCATCATTTGATTTCATGTAATTTGATGAAAAGTTGAAGATATTTTGAGTTATATTTATTTTATGAAGAACCCTTGCTTTAATCTTTATTTTAGATACATGCATGTGTTCATAAGGTTGAGAAATTAAATTTTCTAACCTATATTTTGAATAGGCCGAAAATCACTTTTACATGAGGTTAGAAGATTAAAATTAATTTCTATGTTTTGAACCTTTATTTTGTCTCTATGATGCTTGAGGATCATAAATCCAAAAGCTTGTAAAAATTCAAAATTTTTATCATACTTTGCTAGTCATGGCCGAGACATGCATAAGGAATTTAGGGTGATTTTATAAATTTTTTTAACTTACGTAAATATTTGGTTCGTGACTGGAGTCCGAGTCCGTTCTCTTGAAACTGCGAGATAACTACACTCCTTTTACAGTTCGCTTTAAGGTAAGTGGAGAAAGCCTGAGGGATAATTATGTTATGATGACTATCTGCCTTGTGTGCTTGTTTGATGTGGTTGTTGTTATGGCTGTTTTGGTTGAATTTTGAGTTCATGATGTGTTGATGATGTATTTAATGATTTATATGCCGTAGTTGATGATTTATAAAAATACATGAATGTTGATTATATATGTTGAAATTGTTGTATATGTGTTGTAATTGTTGCTTGGAAGCCTAACCATTGGTTAGAGTTTAATAATAAGGATAAAAGCTTTAAGAAAATAGTTACAAAGAAAATCACAAGAAAAGATTTCTTTTTAACCAAGTTTTGATAAAAAGGGAAAATGATATAATTTTAATGATTTGTGAAAATGTTAGAAAATAAAAACAATTTTTATAAAGAAAATTCAAATTGAAAATTTAAATGATTTTACAAAAAAAAATAAAATTATTTCTTTGAAAATGTTTCAAAGAAAACAAAAGTTTATTTTGGAACTTGAAAAGAATTCATTTTGGAAGTTTCAAATGTTTCAGGAAAAAGAAGATTTTAAAATAAAATGGTTTTATGGAAAAAGGAATGGATTTTTTTCAAAAACTTAAAGTTTTAAACCAAAGAATTTCAAAAGAAATGTTTTTATTTAAAAAGATCTTATTCAAAAGAAATGTCCGATAACTTGGATAAGTTACAGAAAATTTTGGTTTTTGTATTTGTTTTTCACTAAATGAAAAATAACATTTAAAAGTGAATCTAGCAACCGAGACGTCGGGATACTAGAGTTAAAGGACGTGGATCGATGATCCGTATCACAATGCTGTGGACTGTGTTTCCTATATAAGTGCTGTGGACTGTGTGTCCTATATATGTTGTTGTGGACTGTGTGTCCTATATGCGTTCTGATAAACATGGAAAACGGAGTAAAAAGGTTAAAAACTGTTTTTCTATGACCACAAAGTTCTAGACTAGTGCACGGGTCTAGGCTGTTGTGATTGGACACTCGGACTTTAACGTCCTGTGTTGATAATAAAAGCTTTAAGACACTTAAAATTCACGGGTGGTCGTGAGCGTTGAGCCTCGACAAGGAAAGAATGTGACACAAAGAAAAGCTACGAAAATAAAAGGTTTTACATGCATTGTTTTTGGCAGACGTGCCCGTTATTCCAAATATCTTGATAAACGAGGTATTCGAGACGGTATTATTCCAGATACCTTGGTGCACGAGGTATTCGAGACGGTGTTATTCCGGATATCTTCATGAATAAGGTATTCGAGACGGTGTGCCTTTGTTGCAATTGAGCCTGATCAGCTCACTGTTTTCAAAAACTGCATGGAGTTGGGGTCTTCGAAGATTAGGACAGAATGATGAAATATAGAAGTGCCATGTTTAAAAAACGATGACGATTGGTGATTGACATGATTATTTTGTGAGAGTTTATATGTTGAACATGAATATTTGTATATACTTGTTGCTCTGTGTTTGGGCATTTAGTCGTCATAATTCATCCATATATTGGTATCTCACCCTTGCATTTTTGTTTTTTTCTTTTCTTTTTATATGTATATATGCTATATACTTGAGAATAGATGGATCCGGCCCTGATACAGTTGGCACACTCTCGGTCCTGGGCTTTACTATTTGAGAATGGTGATGACCCCACTGCGTGGACCTTTGCTCCAGGCTCATCTCGCGTAGTGACTTATACGGGACCTGTTTGTTCCGTAGAGGGTTCAAAAGAAGCATCTATGAGACGTGTTCATACTATTGAGACTGTTCATATCCGACTGCCAATTAAGAAGCTTTATCTGCATCATCTGGCCAACCTGGGCCTTTTGGATCTTGAGTTTCCTCAAGCATAGCCTCAGCCGGAAGAAGCTCCAGCTTCCCCGATCGAAGAGGATCCTGAGGAGTTGATGGAGGAGGATCCCGTAGAGCTGATGGAGGAGGAGCCCCAGTTTGATCCTATTGGAGATGATGATGATGTTGACGCTCCCGGCGAGGGAGTAGAGATGGAGGTGGCTGCTCCAGCTACACCTCCCAGGGACGGGGATGACTACCATGGTATCCCTAATGGGCATCTTTAAGTTTGGCCAGCTCTTAAGAACTTTATCCTTTAGGGTAATTTGATATGAACCAATGTATTTTGAAACTGGTGTTTAGTTATGACTCTTTAACCTTATCTCTAACTTTAACTGGAAATCTTGTATTGGATCTTATGAATTATCACTCTGTGAATTTCTGTCAAGAAGCCTGTCTATATAAAGGCTTAAGAACTAATGAACTAGATGTATTTTCAGAATTTTCTATCTTTACTTTGTGTATGATGTTCATGTTTTAAATTGTTTAAGAAAGTAAACATTATTATTAGAAAAGAGTTTTAAAAATCTTAAGTTTTCTGAAAGTAAATCGACAACTCATTAAAAGTGATTAATTTATCTTAAGTAAAGTAGTTAATGTAATAATCGGGTTAAGGGTGTCACAAAAACCACCCGTCTGAAAGTTAGACAACTCAAATAGAGACCAAGTCAACTCTCAGTCATAGATCTGATCCTATTGATGACATGGCAAGGATCAAATGTTTGAAGAAGCTTCAGTTGATCGCTCGTCTAAAAATGATTTGCTCACCCGTCTAGTTCTGGTCAATGCACTCGTCTATTTTTGGACTACACTGCACCCATCTGAGTGTCAGATGTAGGATGTGGAAACGGTTCTAAGTCAAGAGGGGGGGTGAATTGACCTTTAAAAAACTTTTCGAAAAACAAGATTTATATTCTCTTTTTCAACTAGTGTAGCAAGAGAGTAAATTTTCCTTGAAACTTAAGCAAGAGACAATCATAATACCAGTTCAAGAACGCATTTAAAGAAAGATATTCAATTGCATAAGATAAGAGAATGTATCATACAACAATCATGCAATATAGTATCATAAGCATAAAACATAAAGAATCAAGCACACGATAATAAAGTTTGCAAGAAAGTAAAGAGAGAAGGGATGGAAAAAGTGACACAAGTAATTTACTGGTTCGGCCCACAACCCGAGTGGCCTACAATCAGTCTCCAAGAATCCTCTTGCAGAAATTCACTATGACAAAGTTTGTACAAGGGATACCACACTCCTTACAAAAGTCAATCTTCTCTTGTAAGATACCTCACCCACAAGAACCACACTCTCAAGAGATACCACACTCTTGAATCTTTTCAGATACCTCACCAACAACTCACAAAGCGATGCCTCACCCTTACTTTGATTGGATACCTCACCAACAAAGATTTTTCACCAGTGGTGACTTTGATGGATACCTCACCAACAAAGATACCTCACTTTTGAGTAACTATGGGATTCAAACTCCCAATACAAAACTCAGAAATTACAATTGAGTAGAAGAGAAATTCCTTAGCACAACATTTGTGCATCAAAGCTTGAAAAGCTTCTAAGATCACTTGTAACAAAGAATGAATAGATGACCCTCTATTTTGACATTATAACAGTATGTTTTTGTATATAATTTCGTGTTCAAAACTCTTAAGCATATGCCCTTTATATAGACTTCAATTGGAGCTGAAAAAAGTTGAAGTTTGCGACTTTTTTCAGGTGAGTATTTGAATACTCTCACAAGGTATTCGAATACTCCCTGCTAACAGAAGCTAACAACCTTAACAGAAAATGGGTATTCGAATACCAAGCAGGGGTATCCGAATATTCTGCTCAATTTTGCTGAAATGCTTGAGTAATAGCATACATGAGTTGGTATTTGAATATTCTTGAACGAATTTCAAGTTTTCCTTAAAGTAGACCAATATACAACTATGTATGTGATTACTTATATACTTTGAAAACATTTTTCATCATTTGACATTTTATAGTAGCTCTAATTGATTTCTATTTTTAGGTTAAGCATTATTATCTTTTAAATTTGTTAAGTCATCTAATCAAAATAAGTTACATAATGACATACATCAAAACCTACTAAAGCAAACTTAGACATCTAAAGGTTACATCATCATCAAAACACTTCATTTCTTTGATCTTGAAAATAGGTGGAGATATTCTTCACGGAAGCATACTTGAGACTTTATCTCATCATCATCTACAATCTCCTATTTTTTGATGATGACAACTCTTTTGATCTTTTGATGAAACTTGAATCTTGCTTTGGTTTTGTATCATAAGGTTTTAATTGAATTTGAACTTGTGAATAAAGTGTTTCATGATTTTTGCCGAACTCCCCCTGAATATATGACACTCCTTCTGAGTAAAGTAGTGAGTCCTGCAAAATAAACACAAAAGCACACCTTTTCTCCCCGTTTGGCATTATCAAAAAAACATATAATATTTGGAGAGAAAAGACACAATATTCATGAATATAATAGGGATGCCATATATGCATAATCAAAATATCAGATAAGTTCAAGGCATGCATACAAACATCCATCACACATAAGTCTATCAGAGTCATGCATGTACAACTGATTCTGTTAGTGTACCAAATACAATCATTTGAAATGTATAAAACATAGGTCACAAAAGATCACACAAGGTCCAGGATATATCAGTGAAAAATACCAATTGTATTTCATGTAAATTGGACCAATGACCTTTTAATCTAGAAACTCATTTCTTATCATCATCTTTAATTTGCATACCAATGTTTCATGCATATATAAAGTACATGATCTACTGTTTGGATTACTGTATTCATGTATAATACTCATAGGTCCAGGATAAATCAGAGACATATGAAGGTTAGACAACCATCCAGCATAATAAAACATTAAAGCATTGAGAAGATGAACTAGAGATATCATATCTCATCATCATCATCATCCTCTTTATCATTAAACTGGAAACATAACCTCCATATACTGTAATGTCATCATTAGGACCATATTTTTGCATGGTATTCGAATACAACAAGTGGTATTCGAATACTGCCCAAAAAACAGAGAATTTTTGCAGTGTATTCGAACCACATAATTATAAGATTAAAGATCATTATATACATGAGATGAACCAAATAAACATGTATCCAAACAATCATAGCATGTAAGATCAATCAATACATGTTTCATCTATGATCCCTAGTTCTCTTCTTATATAAAGAAGCTTTCCCTAGGCAAAGGTTTGGTAAATATATCGGCTAATTGTTTATTTGATTCAACAAAGTCTAGAACGATATCTCCTTTTTGAACTTGATCTCTTAAGAAATGGTACCTTATCTCAATATGTTTAGTCCTAGAGTGTTGGATACGATTCTTGGATAGATTGATGACACTTGTATTATCACATCTAAGTGGAACTTGGTCCAATTGTATTCCATAGTCAATTAATTGTTGTTTCATCCAAAGAATTTGGGCACAACAACTACCGGCCGCAACGTATTCCACTTTGGCGGTTGATAAAGCAACACTCACTCACTTGTTTTTTACTAAACCAAGATATTAAGCAATTACCAAAAATATGACATGTGCCACTTGTACTTTTTCTATCAAGTTTGCATCCGGCATAGTCCGAATCCGAATATCCAACTAAACTACAACTAGATCCTTAAGGATACCAAAGTCCTACATAAGTTTTACCTAACAAATATTTCATTATTCTTTTTACGGCGGTTAGGTTAGATTCTTTAGGACTTGATTGATATCGAGCACACATGCATACACTACACATTATATCCGGTCTAGTAGCGGTAAGATAAAGTAGAGAGCCAATTATACCTCTATACTTGGTTACATCTACCGGATTACCATGTTCATCTTTGTCAAGATAGGAGGATGTGGCCATTGGTGTGGAAGCTTCTTTTGCCTTGTCCATGCCAAATCTTTTGAGTAGTTCTCTACAATACTTGGCTTGGTTGATGAAAGTTCCACTAGGCACACTTGTTTGATTTGTAGCCCCAAGAAGAAAGTGAGTTCACCCATCATAGACATCTCGAATTCACCTTGCATTTGCTTGGAAAATTCCTTGCACATAGATTCATTAGTGGCTCCAAATACAGTGTCATCAACATATACTTGAACAATCAAAATATCATGCCTTTTCTTTTTAATGAAAAGAGTAGTGTCAACCTTCCCTCTTTGAAAATCTTTTTGCAGAAGAAATTTACTAAGTCTCTCATACCATGCTCTTGGAGCTTGTTTCGAACCATAGAGAGCCTTTTTAAGTTTAAAAACAAAATTTGGTTTTCCAAAGTTTTCAAAACCGGGTGGTTGATCTACATAAACTTCTTCTTGAATTAAACCATTAAAAAAAATCACTTTTGACATCCATTTGATAGAGCTTAAAATCCACAAGACATGCAAAAGCAAGAAGAAATCTAATAGCTTCCAACCTAGCAACGGGTGCATAAGTTTCCTCATAGTCTATATCTTCTTCTTGATTATATCCTTTGGCTACTAATCTTGCTTTATTTCTAACAATTAACCATTCTCATCTAACTTGTTCCTAAATACCCACTTAGTTCCAATTACTTGTTTATTATTAGGTTTAGGTACAAGTTCCCATACATCATTTCTTGTAAATTGATTTAACTCATATTGCATAGTAATTACCCAATGTTCATCTATGATAGCCTAATCAATTGTCTTTGGTTCAACTTGAGACACAAAAGACATAAAATGACATACATTCTAAGAGAATAATGAGACACAAAAGACATACATTCTAAGAGAAGAACGAGTAGTTACCCCTTTGGTGATGTCGCTTATCACCTTATCAATTGTATGGTATTTAGTTATTCTCCACTCCTTAGGAAGTTCCTAATCTCTTTGTTGTTGATCTTGACTCCATGCTTGGTTCTTCTTCATTGTCCTTTGCTTGCTCTACTAGAGAATCCATTTTAGTATCTACAACATCATCATTATGTTGACAAGTGACTCCAAACACAAGAGGGGGTGAATTGTGTGTGAACCAGTGTTTTTTTCAAAACTTTAACAAATTAAAATTATAATCCTTTTAAAATACTTTGTAAAGCAATTTGTAAACGTCGCGTGCAAATAAAAAGCGTTTAAGCGAAAATCAATTACGAAAGTAAAGAGATAAGGGATGAGAAAAGAACACAGCAATATATCCTGGTTCGGCCACAAACTACCCATGTGGCCTACGTCCAGTCCCCAAGGCAATACCACCAAGGGTTTTCTCAATCAACTCTAGTTTTTAAATATGATCAACTAGAACCTTTACAATAGAGAGCACTCCTCACAGACCAGGGATATCACCTCCCCCAGTGAAAGAGTCTCAAGACAATAACCCAAGAGATATCACCTCTCTTGTCAACCACAAGGAATATCACCTCCCTTGTAAACACTTGGAAATCATATCCAAGAATACCCCAAGAGATATCACCTCTCTTGAAAACTAGGTGTAGAAAAGAAAGGTTTTAGTCACACGTCTCTTACCAACAATATGCACTTTTTATAGTGCTGATAAAACAAATTGAAGAACAATTACAATAATACCTATATGGTGTATATAATACTCAATATAATATGGTCAAAGTGAAAGTGCAAGAGATAGAGTATAAAAAATGTTTTCACAGAGTTTTAGCACAGAAAATATGATAGCAGTGTATGGTGTATTGAGGCAAAGCAGCCCACCTTTCTATTTATAGAGAACAAGTGAAGGTTCAAAGAGAAATTAGGTCAAGCCTCTTAAAATTCATTTTTGTCGCAGTATAATCGATTATTACATTCTCATAATCGATTATTTAAACCAATTTCAGGAAGCGCTCACTATGACAGAATAGTCATAATCGATTATACTAATCGATTACGAGTCCATTGACTTTCATATAAAAGCTATAATTGATTATATAATCGATTACACGGTTTCTGTTTGAAGCTCGTTTGAAGTTAGTAAGGACATAATCGATTATACATATTACATAATCGATTATTCAAATTCAAATTCAAAACTTAACGGCTTTAATTAAAATCAATACTCATTAAACTCATTTAAAGCCTTTTAATTCATATCATAATCGATTATTGGTTTCCCATAATCGATTATGGCTCGAAGCACATTTGAATTTGAAAATCTTAACAATTAATATTTGATTACTCATTAAGCACAATTAATTGTCAGATATAAAACATGTTTAAAATGTTTTTAGCACATGTTAAAAGTGTGTGTGTGAGATCAATATTAAATTGAGAACTCTACTTACCATTTACACACTTTTCTAAAACAATCAATACAAAATTGAAATGCCCATTTTGCCCCTTGTGCTTGCTTGCTTTATAAATTTACGCTTTTTGCACTTTAGTCCTTCTGGACCTTTCCCTTTTGTCATTCATCAAAACTAAAGTACCTGTCAAGGCATATATTCACATTCTCCCCCTTTTTGATGATGACAAACATCTGATGGAGGGATTTGCTCAAGAATAGGGTTGGAGCAGTTAAATAAGAAACATTAAAATTCTAAGCGCAATTCGATGCTTTACTCCCCCTCACTTTATGCATACATTCAAATCCACTCCCCCTGATTAATGCAATCAGATAACTCTCCCCCTTTTGGCATTATCAAAATGCGCGAAAAGAAACAAATAAAGCAAGACATATATTCAGGGAAGAAATATAAACAAAAAATTATACGCAGGCATCAGCATAATTCAATCATAGTGTGCAGAAGCAAGTACCAGGATTCAAAGAAAAGTTTTCCCCTTTAGAAAGTATATGATTTTGTATATTTATTTCCCTTTAAGCATGCAGATATTTCTCCCCCTTTTGAAAATAATTTTTCAAGATAGCATTTCATCATTTATTGGAGACAAGGGCAGAAAAACATTTTATCTCAACATTTTTCAAGCATCAAATAATCCACAATATAAATAAGAGATTTAGGGATTAAGAAGCTTATTGAGTTAGTGTGATGTTGTGCTTCTTATTTGCAGCAAGCTTTCAAATATGCAATATCTTCCCTTGAGTTTTCTCACTTCACATTGCTGGAATTCTTTCGCGAGTAATCGATTATAGTAATCAATTAGAGCCTTTCTGACTATTGATCCTTTCTCCTCTTTTTGGGTATAATTGATTTTAGTAATCGATTCTGACCTCCCTGACTTATGGTAATCGATTATAGTCTGTCCATAATCGATTATTTCTTCGAATTTTTAGAATTTTGTCAAGTTCTTTGAGGGAAAGCCTGTAGCCTATTTTTCACACTCATACCCTTTACAGTTGACACCATAGAAAAACATAACGACCATTTTTGGGCGATGGATAGGAGAATTTGTGTTTGTCTCCCGTCATGTGCTTTGAATGACCACTATTAAGATTCCAATTTTAGTTCTTGGTCTTCAAGCACTCCTGCAAAACAAAATCAAATTTTGGCCTTTGGTACCCAAACCATTTTGGGTCCTTGAACATTAGTCTTGGGCAATGAGCCCTTTGAAATCCATGCATTTTTAATATTCATGCCTTTGTTTTTCCTAATGTTACAAATAGAGGCGGTGTGGCCTTTGTTACCATAATGAAAGCATTTAACAAAAGGACTACTTGACTTGTTGCTTGGACCAAAAATATTTCTAAAAGATTTTTCATGAAACCTTGGATGATAACCCAAACCAGCTTTGTTATACATTCCTTTTTGACTTCCCAAAAGAACATTTGTAACACCCTCCTCGGGCGCTACATCGCAAGTGACATTTTAAGGCCGAAAAAGTAGGTTAATTAAAATTGGCTATAAAAGAATGGGGTAATTTTTTTTTTCTTTTCGCAAGTCATAAATATAACTACTTTGTTTGAAATGAATGGATAATAAAACATTCCATTATCACATTTAGGGTCATAAGTTCGCAAATTAATTACATAATGCCCAACCCGACACATAACCCAAAAATCATAACCATATACGTATCTCGTATAAAGATGTGGAGATGCAGCTCCTAAAATATAAAATACTTGGAGTCGCAGCTCCATAGATAGTTACATTAACTCCCAAACATACCCAGCTGGCCAATCTAAAATAGAAAAGACAGTCTTTTCTCGTACATTGTGAGAAGGACAACTCAACTGACGAGGTTTAGTGGAAACTCTATTTGAGTCCACTACCGACGTCGTCGAAAAAGACACTCTGGAGTCACTACAAAAGTAGCACTCGAACTAAGCCCTTTTTTCCTTCCAAGAGGAAAACATAGTCTATGAACTATCAACCGTCATTCCCATCTCAAGAAAACAAAAGTAAGGCATGACAGAAAACAAACGCTATCGTCTTGGACTATCTGAAAGCTGAAAGATGTCCACTAGCAATTCCACCATAGCATCCGCAAGCTCGAACCTCAATATCTACGATGCGTCAGCCAAGCGACATCTTGACGTCTCAATCTTCTCAAAAGAATACAGAAGGCACATAGCCAGCTGACATAGGCAATATAAAAATAAGGAGGTGAGATTTCCATTTATCTTACACATAAGGCAGACATGCAGTGGTACGACTCTCAGTTACGTACAATTAACAATTATCAATCATATCTACACTCATAACAAAACAATAATGTTTCACAGAAACATGACCACAGCACAACGTTTTCCTAGATAGAAACATCTAAGACTCGAGGAATGACCTCTGAATTCCTATACCATGGTTTTACGAACAGTCGGAGAGAGTGGCTCGGAGGATTGTTCCGGAGTCCACCAGCCTTGGGTAATAAAATGCGTCAACAGTCATCATGGTGCACATAGGCTTTTTCGGGAACATCCTTCACTACCAGAAAACACATAGTGTCTAGTCGAGTATGTCGGTGTATTGCAAGATCACCATGCCACAGAGGAGCAACCAACTGGGCCTATATGAGTATTTTATACCCCGACACCCCTGAGCATCAATAGATCGTTACTACGGAATTCGCACCCGCATTAAAGTGTTAGCTCCATCTCCTAGGCACAACGGCCTTACAGAACATAGTTTCACTATGTGTTTAGGCAAACTTTGCCGGCAATGCGTTCTTCTCGTCCATCCAACGGATGACATCGTGATTCCTTCAGAATTCTTTCAACGTACTGTAACAGATGCTAGATGTCCTTAAGTCCGAATCACCGGTACTTAATCATCAAGCTAAAGTTCTCAAGTAACCTTTCATCTTTGTGCACAGTTTTCTTAAAACACTTGATTAAAAGTCCTAACGCATTATGAGATTGGAACACAAGTCCAATTATTTATTTCTCTGCACTTTTCTAACTGAGCCTTTTTCTTTGGCTTCCAAGAAAACAAATCATTTTGAGTCCATTACATTTTATGGAATATGGATAATGAACTATCCATACTTTATGAATTAAGGTCTTGATCCACCCTACGTCATAAATTATTATGTTCGTGTTTTCACTAAGTCGTTCATGACTTAGGTTTTTGTTCTTTACCGTAAATACTTGTCTTTGAAGACTAAAACCCTTTTGATCTTAAAACCAAAATATTTAAATGAAATCAAATCATTCTTTAAAAACCATTTCCATCCAAGATACACAAGTATCAATTTCTCAAAACCTTTCTCTTGAAAAATCTTTAAAAACGCTTAACGACGGTTCCGCCGCTTTTTACTGAATTTAGGCTCAAAAGCTATACTTTTGAAAATATGGTTCTTCACCTCAAATGAATTAATTTCCTAGGTTAAAATACTCACATTAAGTTTTTGAAACACTGACTTTATAGTTTTCTCTCCATTGATACAAAATTCCTAAAAAATGTTACCGAACGTTGTTAAGTTTGTAAGACACGTAAATCATTTTTCAACGATTTTACACTCTAATAGTCTAAAACTCATTTTGGAGTTTTAGAACAGTTTTAAAAGCATGAAAACAGTTTCTAACTGTCCAATTACATTTATTTTCGAAAATTACAGCTTAGTCCCTAAACTTTCATTAATTACAAAAAGGTCCTTATTCACTTAAAACCTTATAACTTTTTATTTATAACTCCAAATCACACCAAACCAACTTCTATAGTTTCATCTCATAAAATATTTTCCATTTACCATGAAAATTCCATAAATGATGTTTCTGTCCAACATTTTCAATATTTACAAATAGGTCCTTGTTTACTAAAAAGCTTATATCTTTTTATGTATAAATCCAAATAACTTCAAACCAATTTCTATAGTCTTATATCATTAAGGACTACAACCACAATACTTAAAAATATAGTTTTCAGAACAGTCCCTGAAATTCTCAGTAATTGCATATTAGTCCTTATTTCTTTAAAAGTCCATAACTTTCAATATAATTAACCAATTCAATTCAAAATCATTCTTGGGATTATTCAAACTACGAAAGACCATTTTCAATCTTATGAAAACAGTTTTGGAAGAAATCATTTTCTTCTTGATTTAATTATTCTTTTATAGTCCATAAACCATCGTGGAATCATATGGTTTTGGAGAACAAAGTTGTCTTGCCATATTTCTCATGCTTGGCCGAAACCAAGTTCCAACAAACAAGAAGATTTTCTCTTCATCGCTCAATCACAAAACATCATACATGTTCATGTATTCAAGCACTAAATCATGGCATGATTATTTAGCATATTTCACATACTTTCTTTCAATGATCAAGTAAGCATACTAACAATTTCATTTTAACCATTATGCATCAAATAAGCATATCATCCATAAATTTTCATCACACAACATACACAACATAATTATTATACCAAGTCCTCTTAGAGGCTCACATCAAGACAACACAAAAACAATATAAACCACATACATATCTACATTAAGGTAGGATAGTGATAATCTCCCCCATACCTCTTGTAGACCACTAGAAGATCAAACAAACACAAGCTAAACCAAGCAAGGTAGGCCACAGTTTTGTCCACCAAAACCTAGCCATTAACAACCAACATAAAAACAAGTTAAAGAATGAAGGAAATCACCTAAACCCATTTGAGCATTGGTTCGGCCAAGTCAAGAAGAAATAGCTAGGGATCTCTAAAATTTTCAACCTCTTGGATGATGAAAATAGAAGTCATATGAAGATCATAGAAATTGGTTTCAACTCAAATAGATTTTTCTACAAGTTTCTAGAGATTTTTGAAGAAAGCTTCATGAAGATGGAAAATCATGATTCATGACTTAAACAACTTAAATGTTTGAAGGAAAAGAAAACATGATCATGATAGATGAGGGTTTACCTCTTGTAGATTGAAGAAATGAAGAAAGTGATCAAAAGAAGCTTAGTTGAGGATTTGACAGCTTTGAGGATATGGTGGTGTTATGAGTGTATCTCATAATCCACTCTTCTAAAAATTATGAAATTTGGCTGGTTGGAAAGGTAAGAAGAAGAGGAACAACTTTGATGTTGAAGGCTTGGTTTGATTCAGATCGGACCATGGAAGAAAAGGGCCTTCTTTCCACTGTTCTAGTGTGGTGCTGTGGATTTCGAGCTGTTTTGGTAATTTGGGCATATCTCTCAAAATACGCATCCGTTTTTCATGATCTTTAGGTAGTTGGAAAGAAGAGAGAAATAGGAACAACTTTCGTGTAGAAAGTGTTTCGATTTTCGGAATATAAAAAGGTCAGAACTGCGAGGCAGTTTCGGGTGAGTAAGGAGAGTTTGTCTTAGTGTTCTTGGTGAAGAAGAAGAAAATGTCTAAGTGTGGGGGAGTGGGCAGCCACGAATTGGCTAAGGGTGGAGTATGATGCTGCTGTGTGGTGTGTCCAAATGAAGAGGAGAAATTGATTTGTTAGTCTTAAGTGAACCATGGTGGAAATAAACTAAACATAGGTTTAGTTAATGGTGATTCACCATAGTTAACATAAATGCTAGGTTAATGAATCATTAGGCTATGAAATTTTGTGTGGTGGAGGTGTTCC
This sequence comes from Echinosophora koreensis, assembly GCA_035048595.1. Classification (NCBI taxonomy): domain Eukaryota; kingdom Viridiplantae; phylum Streptophyta; class Magnoliopsida; order Fabales; family Fabaceae; genus Echinosophora; species Echinosophora koreensis. The sequence continues at coordinate 1,627,061 of JAPCYP010000094.1, forward strand.
TAGGGTGATGTGGCTGAGTTATGCACCACATGTGAGGAAGAAGATATTTTGTTGCCAATCATGGTTGGCTAACCTTAGTTGGAGTTAACTAGTCATAGGTTAGGTTAAAGCTCTAAATATCTAGATATTTCTTTGTTATCATTATGGCTAGGGTTAGTCACCACTATGACTCACCATGGTGACTCATTCCTCTTGAGTCATCTTGGATGACTCGTCGTTCTATCTTTCGGTGTATCTCTGCGCATCCGTATCCGATTCCGTTGTTTACCCGATTAGGGTTTTTGAGAGAAAGATGATGAAATGAAATCAAAATGAAATAAGTTTGGTTAAGTGGAGGGGCTGAACGAAATTTAGTAGTTTTAGAGGGTATTTTGGTCAAAATTCACTTAGGGACACTCTTGGAAAGTGTAAGAAATTAGAGGAAAATCTAAAGGTTGACATGAGGAAGACAATCTTGTCATTGAAACTACTGCAGTTTCTGAACTTGATGGATATGTGTCGAGTTCCTTGAGATCTAGAAGTGAGTAAAGGCAGAAAGAGAAGCTTTGGATCTTTTCAAGAGAAACCATATGCAAGGCCAATGTGGACACCACCAAAAGGGAAGTGGATTAGTGGTAGCAGTAAAGGTTATGGATCGTCTAGGAAGTCTCTACCAAAATGCATGAAGTGTGGCATGAGTCATGCTACAAGAGACTGCAAGATTAAGAGCATCATTTGTTATAAGTGTGGACAGCCGGGACATGTCGCTAGAGTATGCGGAAAACCTAAGGATGTACCTTATGGAGACAACATGTGAGCCGAGAGACCACGAACAAAGATTCGATTAAAGAACACTATACAAGAGGAGGTAGTTCACCAATATTTAAAGTTTGAATATGTCGGTAGTTGTTAACGTGTAGAATCTTCACAACAAGTAGGACTGAAGCATCATAATCGAATAAGCACCTTTAAGTGAAGTGTGTCATAGAAAGTAGACTTTTGACTGTACTGTTAATTCAGTGGAGAATCATTCTTGATTTTCTATGAATGTGTAAAATACTCTGTGTATTTATGTACTACCTATGTTTGTTGCCAACATGTTCTGAGTTGGTTGAGTTTTATCGTCACATCTTTTGTTGTCTAAGTTTTTTGCAAAACAACCAGAATTGCATTCCTATATTATTCCTTGCAATTACCTTTATAGTTTCTTGGTAACTCATCCTGGTTGGAAAATCTGGTCAGATATTTCCTTGTTGCTGAGAATTGAGTTTTGTAAACTTGACCATTTGCTTTTTCCGCAAATGAGTACAATTTCAAATAGAATGATCTTTTGCGTATCATATCTTGTTACCCTTGTGGGTGAAACGTTATAAATGTTATGGCAGTTGAAATTTTGACAATTCACGGCAATTTTTTTATGCCAAATGAATCAGAGTCACCTCGAGTGAGGAAACTCGCAAAACTTTATTGTTGCTTTCTTAAAGACCAAGATAAGTTTTGATTTCAAATTTAGACTCTTGGAAATTAAGACAATTATCATCTTCAAAATTTTGTCTTTTGAAGGAAATTCTTGTTGAGGAAGGAACTTTATCAGGGTCACGTTTGTAAATATGTGGCTGTACAACGCATTTTTACATTCAGGAACCTATTAAAGAGACTTTTTGCATAAAGAATATTCTCTGTTTTTCTATTCATTCTACTTTATTTCTTCTTGAAAGAGCAAAGTCTCGAGATTATTTTCTCTTCTTGAAAATTATTTGTTCAAATTTTGAGTTTTTATTTACCAACGGTGTGTTAGAATCACCACCGTAAATGGGAGTCAAAGATTTGAATCATTCAAATTTCCCAATCTATCAGAAATTCGTGTATTTCATTCTGTTGACATTCAAAGTATTTGAGTGTGCTTCGAGTCTTGAGAGTTTCAAAAAGGGATTTACCTGATTTGTTTTATCAGGTGGTTTAGTGAATACAGTATAAGTCAGAGCGACAGTCTAATCTATGAAATATTTCACGTCATGTTCCGAGAAACGTCAATGTTATGCAACCGAAGCATGTGATAGAGGATTGATATCCATGTTCATTTTCCTTAGATGAGCTAATTTCGGGGACGAAATTCTTTTTAGAGGGGTAGTATTGTAACACCCCGACTTTTACTGTTCTTTAATATCGGTAAATATATACATATATTTGTTTATATTTTACCCGAGACCTAGAAAATGATTTTGAATAAAAAAAAAATCATATTTATAATCTACTTTATCGTAGAAAGTTACGGTGAAATTTTAGGTTTAAAATTCAGACGAAACCCGGTCTACGTTTTAACTGACAGTAAGATTTTACTGATCAGAAAACCTAGTTTTGACCCGAGAATGAAACTTTTAGATTTTTATTTTATTTCCAACCATAGTGGTTATTTTGAAAATTTGCAAAATAAATATGTTATTATACGATAATCGGGCAAGTACTCGACGATCAAGATCCACGGAGTCGAGAACGGACGTGCAGAGACAAAACTGGACTCCGGATGATGGGACATCTTGCCACCTAGGGTGGTGAGTCACATGGGTGACTCACCTAGCATTTATGAAGCCTAATGATGACACCAAAATATCATGATATTTATTCTAGTGAAAAGACCAAAATGCGTTTAGGGACTAAGCTGTAATTTTCGAAAATAAATGTAATTGGACAGTTAGAAACTGTTTTCATGCTTGTAAAACTGTTCTAAAACTCCAAAATGAGTTTTTGACTATTAGAGTGTAAAATCGTTGAAAAAGGATTTACGTGTCTTACAAACTTAACGACGTTCGGTAACATTTTTTAGGAATTTTGTATCAATGGAGAGAAAACTGTAAAGTCAGTGTTTCAACAGCTTAATATGATTATTTTAACCTAGGAAATTAATACATTTGAGGTGAAGAACCATATTTTCAAAAGTATAGCTTTTGGGCCTAAATTCAGTAAAAAGCCGCGGAACCTTCGTTAAGCGTTTTTAAAGATTTTTCAAGAGAAAGGTTTTGAGAAATTGATACTTGTGTATCTTGGATGGAAATGGTTTTGAAAGAATGATTTGATTTCATTTAAATATTTTGGTTTTAAGATCAAAAGGGTTTTAGTCTTCAAAGACAAGTATTTAAGGTAAAGAACAAAAACCTAAGTCATGAACGACTTAGTGAAACACGAACATAATAATTTATGACGTAGGGTGGATCAAGACCTTAAGTCATAAAGTATGGATAATTCATTATCCATATTCCATAAAATGTAATGGACTTAGAATGATTTGTTTTCTTGGAAGCCAAAGAAAAAGGCTCAGTTAGAAAAGTGCAGAGAAATAAATAATTGGACTTGTGTTCCAATCTCATAATGCGTTAGGACTTTTAATCAAGTGTTTTAAGAAAACTGTGCACAAAGATGAAAGGTTACTTGAGCACTTTAGCTTGATGATTAAGTACCGGTGATTCGGACTTAAGGACATCTAGCATCTGTTACAATACGTTGAAAGAATTCTGAAGGAATCACGATGTCATCCGTTGGATGGACGAGAAGAACGCATTTCCGGCAAAGTTTGCCTAAACACATAGTGAAACTATGTTCTGTAAGGCCGTTGTGCCTAGGAGATGGAGCTAACACTTTAATGCGGGTGCGAATTCCGTAGTGACGATCTATTGATGCTCGGGGGTGTCGGGGCATGAAATACTCATATAGGCCCAGTTGGTTGCTCCTTTGTGGCATGGTGATCTTGCAATACACCGACATACTCGACTAGACACTATGTGTTTTCTGGTAGTGAAGGATGTTCCCGAAAAAGCCTATGTGCACCATGATGACTGTTGACGCATTTTATTACCCAAGGCTGGTGGACTCCGGAACAATCCTCCGAACCACTCTCTCCGACTGTTCGTAAAACCATGGTATAGGAATTCAGAGGTCATTCCTCGAGTCTTAGATGTTTCTATCTAGGAAAACGTTGTGCTGTGGTCATGTTTCTGTGAAACATTATTGTTTTGTTATGAGTGTAGATATGATTGATAATTGTTAATTGTACGTACCTGAGAGTCGTACCACTGCATGTCTGCCTTATGTGTAAGATAAATGGAAATCTCACCTCCTTATTTTTATATTGCCTATGTCGGCTGGCTATGTGCCTTCTGTATTCTTTTGAGAAGATTGAGACGTCAAGATGTCGCTTGGCTGACGCATCGTAGATATTGAGGTTCGAGCTTGCGGATGCTTTGGTGGAATTGCTAGTGGACATCTTTCAGCTTTAAGCTTTCAGATAGTCCAAGACGATAGCGTTTGTTTTCTGTCATGCCTTACTTTTGTTTTCTTGAGATGGGAATGACGGTTGATAGTTCATAGACTATGTTTTCCTCTTGGAAGGACAAAAAGGGGCTTAGTTTGAGCGCTACTTTTGTAGTGACTCCAGTAGTGTCTTTTTTGACGACGTCGGTAGTGGACTCAAATAGAGTTTCCACTAGACCTCGTCAGTTGAGTTGTCCTTCTCACAATGTACGAGAAAGGACTGTCTTTTCTATCTTAGATTGACCAGCTGGGTATGTTTGGGAGTTAATGTAACTATCTATGGAGCTGCGACTCCAAGTATTTTATATTTTAGGAGCTGCGTCTCCACATCTTTATACGGGATACGTATATGGTTATGATTTTTGGGTTATGTGTCGGGTTGGGCATTATGTAATTAATTTGTGAACTTATGACCCTAAATGTGATAATGGAATGTTTTATTATCCATTCATTTCAAACAAAGTAGTTATATTTATGACTTGCGAAAAGAAAAGAAAAATTATCCCATTCTTTTATAGCCAATTTTAATTAACCTACTTTTCGGCCTTAAAATGTCACTTGCGATGTAGCGCCCAAGGAGGGTGTTACATTATTGGTATCAGAGCTGGTCGAGTCTTTTGGGCTTTGGGGTTTAGGTCTGTTGTCGTCTTTGTTGTGTTTTCTCTGATTGTGTCTTAAGTGTTTTGTGTTTTTGGTTCAATGAAGAACCAATGTTTGGAAGGGTAATGACTTTAGTCTATCCTTGGCTTAATTTATGTTTTTCATGACGTTGTTCCGAAAGGATACAACATTGTTTGTTGATCTTTTCATTATTGTTCCTAAGGAGGAATAATATTGAATAGATTATGATGTATTGTTTTCTTCCTAGTTCTGACTACTGTGCTTTTATAGAAAATCATGGTTAGTTCGGGAACGAGTAGATATGATTCTGAAATTAAGGATCCCGATGATATGGTTGTAGCTGTACAAGTCTTGAGAGAACTAACATCAACTGTGGAACGTCATAACGAGGAAATTGCTTAGAGGCGAGGACTAGTTGAGTTCTGTTGTAGTAACCCACCTCAATTTGATGGTGAGCTTAATTCGGAGAAAGCTGAGTTTTGGATGACGAAAATAGAAAGGAATTTGCAAACTATGGAGTACCCTGATCATTGGAAGGTAGCTTGTGCAACATTTCTGTTGATAGGAGATGCTGGATTTTGGTGGAGATAAACTTGCCAGCTGTTAGTGGCAAGACAAGAAGCGATCACCTGGAATGTATTTCGAAGCAAATTTCTAGAGAAGTATGCTTCCACTGAAGTGAGTCTTGCAGAGGAGATTGAGTTTCTGCAGCACGGACAAGAGGACATGACTATCAGTGAGTATGCCGCTGAGTTGGAAGAGCTAATTAAGCTCAAAAAGTTGTATTTAAAGAATTACGAGGATGTGCGAAAGTGTAAGAAATTAGAGGAAAATCTAAAGGTTGAAATGAGGAAGACAATCTTGTCATTGAAACTACTGCAGTTTCTGAACTTGATGGATATGTGTCGAGTTCCTTGAGATCTAGAAGTGAGTAAAGGCAGAAAGAGAAGCTTTGGATCTTTTCAAGAGAAACCATATGCAAGGCCAATGTGGACACCACCAAAAGGGAAGTGGATTAGTGGTAGCAGTAAAGGTTATGGATCGTCTAGGAAGTCTCTACCAAAATGCATGAAGTGTGGCATGAGTCATGCTACAAGAGACTGCAAGATTAAGAGCATCATTTGTTATAAGTGTGGACAGCCGGGACATGTCGCTAGAGTATGCGGAAAACCTAAGGATGTACCTTATGGAGACAACATGTGAGCCGAGAGACCACGAACAAAGATTCGATTAAAGAACACTATACAAGAGGAGGTAGTTCACCAATATTTAAAGTTTGAATATGTCGGTAGTTGTTAACGTGTAGAATCTTCACAACAAGTAGGACTGAAGCATCATAATCGAATAAGCACCTTTAAGTGAAGTGTGTCATAGAAAGTAGACTTTTGACTGTACTGTTAATTCAGTGGAGAATCATTCTTGATTTTCTATGAATGTGTAAAATACTCTGTGTATTTATGTACTACCTATGTTTGTTGCCAACATGTTCTGAGTTGGTTGAGTTTTATCGTCACATCTTTTGTTGTCTAAGTTTTTTGCAAAACAACCAGAATTGCATTCCTATATTATTCCTTGCAATTACCTTTATAGTTTCTTGGTAACTCATCCTGGTTGGAAAATCTGGTCAGATATTTCCTTGTTGCTGAGAATTGAGTTTTGTAAACTTGACCATTTGCTTTTTCCGCAAATGAGTACAATTTCAAATAGAATGATCTTTTGCGTATCATATCTTGTTACCCTTGTGGGTGAAACGTTATAAATGTTATGGCAGTTGAAATTTTGACAATTCACGGCAATTTTTTTATGCCAAATGAATCAGAGTCACCTCGAGTGAGGAAACTCGCAAAACTTTATTGTTGCTTTCTTAAAGACCAAGATAAGTTTTGATTTCAAATTTAGACTCTTGGAAATTAAGACAATTATCATCTTCAAAATTTTGTCTTTTGAAGGAAATTCTTGTTGAGGAAGGAACTTTATCAGGGTCACGTTTGTAAATATGTGGCTGTACAACGCATTTTTACATTCAGGAACCTATTAAAGAGACTTTTTGCATAAAGAATATTCTCTGTTTTTCTATTCATTCTACTTTATTTCTTCTTGAAAGAGCAAAGTCTCGAGATTATTTTCTCTTCTTGAAAATTATTTGTTCAAATTTTGAGTTTTTATTTACCAACGGTGTGTTAGAATCACCACCGTAAATGGGAGTCAAAGATTTGAATCATTCAAATTTCCCAATCTATCAGAAATTCGTGTATTTCATTCTGTTGACATTCAAAGTATTTGAGTGTGCTTCGAGTCTTGAGAGTTTCAAAAAAGGATTTACCTGATTTGTTTTATCAGGTGGTTTAGTGAATACAGTATAAGTCAGAGCGACAGTCTAATCTATGAAATATTTCACGTCATGTTCCGAGAAACGTCAATGTTATGCAACCGAAGCATGTGATAGAGGATTGATATCCATGTTCATTTTCCTTAGATGAGTTAATTTCGGGGACGAAATTCTTTTTAGAGGGGTAGTATTGTAACACCCCGACTTTTACTGTTCTTTAATATCGGTAAATATATACATATATTTGTTTATATTTTACCCGAGACCTAGAAAATGATTTTGAATAAAACAAAATCATATTTATAATCTACTTTATCGTAGAAAGTTACGGTGAAATTTTAGGTTTAAAATTCAGACGAAACCCGGTCTACGTTTTAACTGACAGTAAGATTTTACTGATCAGAAAACCTAGTTTTGACCCGAGAACGGAACTTTTAGATTTTTATTTTATTTCCAACCATAGTGGTTATTTTGAAAATTTGCAAAATAAATATGTTATTATACGATAATCGGGCAAGTACTCGACGATCAAGATCCACGGAGTCGAGAACGGACGTGCAGAGACAAAACTGGACTCCGGATGATGAGACATCTTGCCACCTAGGGTGGTGAGTCACATGGGTGACTCACCTAGCATTTATGAAGCCTAATGATGACACCAAAATATCATGATATTTATTCTAGTGAAAAGACCAAAATGCGTTTAGGGACTAAGCTGTAATTTTCGAAAATAAATGTAATTGGACAGCTAGAAACTGTTTTCATGCTTGTAAAACTGTTCTAAAACTCCAAAATGAGTTTTTGACTATTAGAGTGTAAAATCGTTGAAAAAGGATTTACGTGTCTTACAAACTTAACGACGTTCGGTAACATTTTTTAGGAATTTTGTATCAATGGAGAGAAAACTGTAAAGTCAGTGTTTCAACAGCTTAATATGATTATTTTAACCTAGGAAATTAATACATTTGAGGTGAAGAACCATATTTTCAAAAGTATAGCTTTTGGGCCTAAATTCAGTAAAAAGCCGCGGAACCTTCGTTAAGCGTTTTTAAAGATTTTTCAAGAGAAAGGTTTTGAGAAATTGATACTTGTGTATCTTGGATGGAAATGGTTTTGAAAGAATGATTTGATTTCATTTAAAGATTTTGGTTTTAAGATCAAAAGGGTTTTAGTCTTCAAAGACAAGTATTTAAGGTAAAGAACAAAAACCTAAGTCATGAACGACTTAGTGAAAACACGAACATAATAATTTATGACGTAGGGTGGATCAAGACCTTAAGTCATAAAGTATGGATAATTCATTATCCATATTCCATAAAATGTAATGGACTTAGAATGATTTGTTTTCTTGGAAGCCAAAGAAAAAGGCTCAGTTAGAAAAGTGCAGAGAAATAAATAATTGGACTTGTGTTCCAATCTCATAATGCGTTAGGACTTTTAATCAAGTGTTTTAAGAAAACTGTGCACAAAGATGAAAGGTTACTTGAGAACTTTAGCTTGATGATTAAGTACCGGTGATTCGGACTTAAGGACATCTAGCATCTGTTACAATATGTTGAAAGAATTCTGAAGGAATCACGATGTCATCCGTTGGATGGACGAGAAGAACGCATTTCCGGCAAAGTTTGCCTAAACACATAGTGAAACTATGTTCTGTAAGGCCGTTGTGCCTAGGAGATGGAGCTAACACTTTAATGCGGGTGCGAATTCCGTAGTGACGATCTATTGATGCTCGGGGGTGTCGGGGCATGAAATACTCATATAGGCCCAGTTGGTTGCTCCTTTGTGGCATGGTGATCTTGCAATACACCGACATACTCGACTAGACACTATGTGTTTTCTGGTAGTGAAGGATGTTCCCGAAAAAGCCTATGTGCACCATGATGACTGTTGACGCATTTTATTACCCAAGGCTGGTGGACTCCGGAACAATCCTCCGAACCACTCTCTCCGACTGTTCGTAAAACCATGGTATAGGAATTCAGAGGTCATTCCTCGAGTCTTAGATGTTTCTATCTAGGAAAACGTTGTGCTGTGGTCATGTTTCTGTGAAACATTATTGTTTTGTTATGAGTGTAGATATGATTGATAATTGTTAATTGTACGTACCTGAGAGTCGTACCACTGCATGTCTGCCTTATGTGTAAGATAAATGGAAATCTCACCTCCTTATTTTTATATTGCCTATGTCGGCTGGCTATGTGCCTTCTGTATTCTTTTGAGAAGATTGAGACGTCAAGATGTCGCTTGGCTGACGCATCGTAGATATTGAGGTTCGAGCTTGCGGATGCTATGGTGGAATTGCTAGTGGACATCTTTCAGCTTTAAGCTTTCAGATAGTCCAAGACGATAGCGTTTGTTTTCTGTCATGCCTTACTTTTGTTTTCTTGAGATGGGAATGACGGTTGATAGTTCATAGACTATGTTTTCCTCTTGGAAGGACAAAAAGGGGCTTAGTTTGAGCGCTACTTTTGTAGTGACTCCAGTAGTGTCTTTTTTGACAACGTCGGTAGTGGACTCAAATAGAGTTTCCACTAGACCTCGTCAGTTAAGTTGTCCTTCTCACAATGTACGAGAAAGGACTGTCTTTTCTATCTTAGATTGACCAGCTGGGTATGTTTGGGAGTTAATGTAACTATCTATGGAGCTGCGACTCCAAGTATTTTATATTTTAGGAGCTGCGTCTCCACATCTTTATACGGGATACGTATATGGTTATGATTTTTGGGTTATGTGTCGGGTTGGGCATTATGTAATTAATTTGTGAACTTATGACCCTAAATGTGATAATGGAATGTTTTATTATCCATTCATTTCAAACAAAGTAGTTATATTTATGACTTGCGAAAAGAAAAAAAAAATTATCCCATTCTTTTATAGCCAATTTTAATTAACCTACTTTTCGGCCTTAAAATGTCACTTGCGATGTAGCGCCCAAGGAGGGTGTTACATTATTGGTATCAGAGCTGGTCGAGTCTTTTGGGCTTTGGGGTTTAGGTCTGTTGTCGTCTTTGTTGTGTTTTCTCTGATTGTGTCTTAAGTGTTTTGTGTTTTTGGTTCAATGAAGAACCAATGTTTGGAAGGGTAATGACTTTAGTCTATCCTTGGCTTAATTTATGTTTTTCATGACGTTGTTCCGAAAGGATACAACATTGTTTGTTGATCTTTTCATTATTGTTCCTAAGGAGGAATAATATTGAATAGATTATGATGTATTGTTTTCTTCCTAGTTCTGACTACCGTGCTTTTATAGAAAATCATGGTTAGTTCGGGAACGAGTAGATATGATTATGAAATTAAGGATCCCGATGATATGGTTGTAGCTGTACAAGTCTTGAGAGAACTAACATCAACTGTGGAACGTCATAACGAAGAAATAGCTTAGAGGCGAGGACTAGTTGAGTTCTGTTGTAGTAACCCACCTCAATTTGATGGTGAGCTTAATTCGGAGAAAGCTGAGTTTTGGATTACGGAAATAGAAAGGAATTTGCAAACTATGGAGTACCCTGATCATTGGAAGGTAGCTTGTGCAACATTTCTGTTGATAGGAGATGCTGGATTTTGGTGGAGATAAACTTGCCAGCTGTTAGTGGCAAGACAAGAAGCGATCACCTGGAATGTATTTTGAAGCAAATTTCTAGAGAAGTATGCTTCCACTGAAGTGAGTCTTGCAGAGGAGATTGAGTTTCTGCAGCACGGACAAGAGGACATGACTATCAGTGAGTATGCCGCTGAGTTGGAAGAGTTAATTAAGCTAAAAAAGTTGTATTTAAAGAATTACGAGGAAGTGCGAAAGTGTAAGAAATTAGAGGAAAATCTAAAGGTTGAAATGAGGAAGACAATCTTGTCATTGAAACTACTGCAGTTTCTGAACTTGATGGATATGTGTCGAGTTCCTTGAGATCTAGAAGTGAGTAAAAGGCAGAAAGAGAAGCTTTGGATCTTTTCAAGAGAAACCATATGCAAGGCCAATGTGGACACCACCAAAAGGGAAGTGGATTAGTGGTAGCAGTAAAGGTTATGGATCGTCTAGGAAGTCTCTACCAAAATGCATGAAGTGTGGCATGAGTCATGCTACAAGAGACTGCAAGATTAAGAGCATCATTTGTTATAAGTGTGGACAGCCGGGACATGTCGCTAGAGTATGCGGAAAACCTAAGGATGTACCTTATGGAGACAACATGTGAGCCAAGAGACCACGAACAAAGATTCGATTAAAGAACACTATACAAGAGGAGGTAGTTCACCAATATTTAAAGTTTGAATATGTCGGTAGTTGTTAACGTGTAGAATCTTCACAACAAGTAGGACTGAAGCATCATAATCGAATAAGCACCTTTAAGTGAAGTGTGTCATAGAAAGTAGACTTTTGACTGTACTGTTAATTCAGTGGAGAATCATTCTTGATTTTCTATGAATGTGTAAAATACTCTGTGTATTTATGTACTACCTATGTTTGTTGCCAACATGTTCTGAGTTGGTTGAGTTTTATCGTCACATCTTTTGTTGTCTAAGTTTTTTGCAAAACAACCAGAATTGCATTCCTATATTATTCCTTGCAATTACCTTTATAGTTTCTTGGTAACTCATCCTGGTTGGAAAATCTGGTCAGATATTTCCTTGTTGCTGAGAATTGAGTTTTGTAAACTTGACCATTTGCTTTTTCCGCAAATGAGTACAATTTCAAATAGAATGATCTTTTGCGTATCATATCTTGTTACCCTTGTGGGTGAAACGTTATAAATGTTATGGCAGTTGAAATTTTGACAATTCACGGCAATTTTTTTATGCCAAATGAATCAGAGTCACCTCGAGTGAGGAAACTCGCAAAACTTTATTGTTGTTTTCTTAAAGACCAAGATAAGTTTTGATTTCAAATTTAGACTCTTGGAAATTAAGACAATTATCATCTTCAAAATTTTGTCTTTTGAAGGAAATTCTTGTTGAGGAAGGAACTTTATCAGGGTCACGTTTGTAAATATGTGGCTGTACAACGCATTTTTACATTCAGGAACCTATTAAAGAGACTTTTTGCATAAAGAATATTCTCTGTTTTTCTATTCATTCTACTTTATTTCTTCTTGAAAGAGCAAAGTCTCGAGATTATTTTCTCTTCTTGAAAATTATTTGTTCAAATTCTGAGTTTTTATTTACCAACGGTGTGTTAGAATCACCACCGTAAATGGGAGTCAAAGATTTGAATCATTCAAATTTCCCAATCTATCAGAAATTCGTGTATTTCATTCTGTTGACATTCAAAGTATTTGAGTGTGCTTCGAGTCTTGAGAGTTTCAAAAATGGATTTACCTGATTTGTTTTATCAGGTGGTTTAGTGAATACAGTATAAGTCAGAGCGACAGTCTAATCTATGAAATATTTCACGTCATGTTCCGAGAAACGTCAAAGTTATGCAACCGAAGCATGTGATAGAGGATTGATATCCATGTTCATTTTCCTTAGATGAGTTAATTTCGGGGACGAAATTCTTTTTAGAGGGGTAGTATTGTAACACCCCGACTTTTACTGTTCTTTAATATCGGTAAATATATACATATATTTGTTTATATTTTACCCGAGACCTAGAAAATGATTTTGAATAAAACAAAATCATATTTATAATCTACTTTATCGTAAAAAGTTACGGTGAAATTTTAGGTTTAAAATTCAGACGAAACCCGGTCTACGTTTTAACTGACAGTAAGATTTTACTGATCAGAAAACCTAGTTTTGACCCGAGAACGAAACTTTTAGATTTTTATTTTATTTCCAACCATAGTGGTTATTTTGAAAATTTGCAAAATAAATATGTTATTATACGATAATCGGGCAAGTACTCGACGATCAAGATCCACGGAGTCGAGAACGGACGTGCAGAGACAAAACTGGACTCCGGATGATGAGACATCTTGCCACCTAGGGTGGTGAGTCACATGGGTGACTCACCTAGCATTTATGAAGCCTAATGATGACACCAAAATATCATGATATTTATTCTAGTGAAAAGACCAAAATGCGTTTAGGGACTAAGCTGTAATTTTCGAAAATAAATGTAATTGGACAGTTAGAAACTGTTTTCATGCTTGTAAAACTGTTCTAAAACTCCAAAATGAGTTTTTTGACTATTAGAGTGTAAAATCGTTGAAAAAGGATTTACGTGTCTTACAAACTTAACGACGTCCGGTAACATTTTTTAGGAATTTTGTATCAATGGAGAGAAAACTGTAAAGTCAGTGTTTCAACAACTTAATATGATTATTTTAACCTAGGAAATTAATACATTTGAGATGAAGAACCATATTTTCAAAAGTATAGCTTTTGGGCCTAAATTCAGTAAAAAGCCGCGGAACCTTCGTTAAGCGTTTTTAAAGATTTTTCAAGAGAAAGGTTTTGAGAAATTGATACTTGTGTATCTTGGATGGAAATGGTTTTGAAAGAATGATTTGATTTCATTTAAAGATTTTGGTTTTAAGATCAAAAGGGTTTTAGTCTTCAAAGACAAGTATTTAAGGTAAAGAACAAAAACCTAAGTCATGAACGACTTAGTGAAAACACGAACATAATAATTTATGACGTAGGGTGGATCAAGACCTTAAGTCATAAAGTATGGATAATTCATTATCCATATTCCATAAAATGTAATGGACTTAGAATGATTTGTTTTCTTGGAAGCCAAAGAAAAAGGCTCAGTTAGAAAAGTGCAGAGAAATAAATAATTGGACTTGTGTTCCAATCTCATAATGCGTTAGGACTTTTAATCAAGTGTTTTAAGAAAACTGTGCACAAAGATGAAAGGTTACTTGAGAACTTTAGCTTGATGATTAAGTATCGGTGATTCGGACTTAAGGACATCTAGCATCTGTTACAATACGTTGAAAGAATTCTGAAGGAATCACGATGTCATCCGTTGGATGGACGAGAAGAACGCATTTCCGGCAAAGTTTGCCTAAACACATAATGAAACTATGTTCTGTAAGGCCGTTGTGCCTAGGAGATGGAGCTAACACTTTAATGCGGGTGCGAATTCCGTAGTGACGATCTATTGATGCTCGGGGGTGTCGGGGCATGAAATACTCATATAGGCCCAGTTGGTTGCTCCTTTGTGGCATGGTGATCTTGCAATACACCGACATACTCGACTAGACACTATGTGTTTTCTGGTAGTGAAGGATGTTCCCGAAAAAGCCTATGTGCACCATGATGACTGTTGACGCATTTTATTACCCAAGGCTGGTGGACTCCGGAACAATCCTCCGAACCACTCTCTCCGACTGTTCGTAAAACCATGGTATAGGAATTCAGAGGTCATTCCTCGAGTCTTAGATGTTTCTATCTAGGAAAACGTTGTGCTGTGGTCATGTTTCTGTGAAACATTATTGTTTTGTTATGAGTGTAGATATGATTGATAATTGTTAATTGTACGTACTTGAGAGTCGTACCACTGCATGTCTGCCTTATGTGTAAGATAAATGGAAATCTCACCTCCTTATTTTTATATTGCCTATGTCGGCTGGCTATGTGCCTTCTGTATTCTTTTGAGAAGATTGAGACGTCAAGATGTCGCTTGGCTGACGCATCGTAGATATTGAGGTTCGAGCTTGCGGATGCTATGGTGGAATTGCTAGTGGACATCTTTCAGCTTTAAGCTTTCAGATAGTCCAAGACGATAGCGTTTGTTTTCTGTCATGCCTTACTTTTGTTTTCTTGAGATGGGAATGACGGTTGATAGTTCATAGACTATGTTTTCCTCTTGGAAGGACAAAAAGGGGCTTAGTTTGAGCGCTACTTTTGTAGTGACTCCAGTAGTGTCTTTTTTGACGACGTCGGTAGTGGACTCAAATAGAGTTTCCACTAGACCTCGTTAGTTGAGTTGTCCTTCCCACAATGTACGAGAAAGGACTGTCTTTTCTATCTTAGATTGACCAGCTGGGTATGTTTGGGAGTTAATGTAACTATCTATGGAGCTGCGACTCCAAGTATTTTATATTTTAGGAGCTGCGTCTCCACATCTTTATATGGGATACGTATATGGTTATGATTTTTGGGTTATGTGTCGGGTTGGGCATTATGTAATTAATTTGTGAACTTATGACCCTAAATGTGATAATGGAATGTTTTATTATCCATTCTTTTCAAACAAAGTAGTTATATTTATGACTTGCGAAAAGAAAAAAAAAATTATCCCATTCTTTTATAGCCAATTTTAATTAACCTACTTTTCGGCCTTAAAATGTCACTTGCGATGTAGCGCCCGAGGAGGGTGTTACATTATTGGTATCAGAGCTGGTCGAGTCTTTTGGGCTTTGGGGTTTAGGTCTGTTGTCGTCTTTGTTGTGTTTTCTCTGATTGTGTCTTAAGTGTTTTGTGTTTTTGGTTCAATGAAGAACCAATGTTTGGAAGGGTAATGACTTTAGTCTATCCTTGGCTTAATTTATGTTTTTCATGACGTTGTTCCGAAAGGATACAACATTGTTTGTTGATCTTTTCATTATTGTTCCTAAGGAGGAATAATATTGAATAGATTATGATGTATTGTTTTCTTCCTAGTTCTGACTACCGTGCTTTTATAGAAAATCATGGTTAGTTCGGGAACGAGTAGATATGATTCTGAAATTAAGGATCCCGATGATATGGTTGTAGCTGTACAAGTCTTGAGAGAACTAACATCAACTGTGGAACGTCATAACGAGGAAATTGCTTAGAGGCGAGGACTAGTTGAGTTCTGTTGTAGTAACCCACCTCAATTTGATGGTGAGCTTAATTCGGAGAAAGCTGAGTTTTGGATTACGGAAATAGAAAGGAATTTGCAAACTATGGAGTACCCTGATCATTGGAAGGTAGCTTGTGCAACATTTCTGTTGATAGGAGATGCTGGATTTTGGTGGAGATAAACTTGCCAGCTGTTAGTGGCAAGACAAGAAGCGATCACCTGGACTGTATTTCGAAGCAAATTTCTAGAGAAGTATGCTTCCACTGAAGTGAGTCTTGCAGAGGAGATTGAGTTTCTGCAGCACGGACAAGAGGACATGACTATCAGTGAGTATGCCGCTGAGTTGGAAGAGCTAATTAAGCTCAAAAAGTTGTATTTAAAGAATTACGAGGAAGTGCGAAAGTGTAAGAAATTAGAGGAAAATCTAAAGGTTGAAATGAGGAAGACAATCTTGTCATTGAAACTACTGCAGTTTCTGAACTTGATGGATATGTGTCGAGTTCCTTGAGATCTAGAAGTGAGTAAAGGCAGAAAGAGAAGCTTTGGATCTTTTCAAGAGAAACCATATGCAACGCCAATGTGGACACCACCAAAAGGGAAGTGGATTAGTGGTAGCAGTAAAGGTTATGGATCGTCTAGGAAGTCTCTACCAAAATGCATGAAGTGTGGCATGAGTCATGCTACAAGAGACTGCAAGATTAAGAGCATCATTTGTTATAAGTGTGGACAGCCGGGACATGTCGCTAGAGTATGCGGAAAACCTAAGGATGTACCTTATGGAGACAACATGTGAGCCAAGAGACCACGAACAAAGATTCGATTAAAGAACACTATACAAGAGGAGGTAGTTCACCAATATTTAAAGTTTGAATATGTCGGTAGTTGTTAACGTGTAGAATCTTCACAACAAGTAGGACTGAAGCATCATAATCGAATAAGCACCTTTAAGTGAAGTGTGTCATAGAAAGTAGACTTTTGACTGTACTGTTAATTCAGTGGAGAATCATTCTTGATTTTCTATGAATGTGTAAAATACTCTGTGTATTTATGTACTACCTATGTTTGTTGCCAACATGTTCTGAGTTGGTTGAGTTTTATCGTCACATCTTTTGTTGTCTAAGTTTTTTGCAAAACAACCAGAATTGCATTCCTATATTATTCCTTGCAATTACCTTTATAGTTTCTTGGTAACTCATCCTGGTTGGAAAATCTGGTCAGATATTTCCTTGTTGCTGAGAATTGAGTTTTGTAAACTTGACCATTTGCTTTTTCCGCAAATGAGTACAATTTCAAATAGAATGATCTTTTGCGTATCATATCTTGTTACCCTTGTGGGTGAAACGTTATAAATGTTATGGCAGTTGAAATTTTGACAATTCACGGCAATTTTTTTATGCCAAATGAATCAGAGTCACCTCGAGTGAGGAAACTCGCAAAACTTTATTGTTGTTTTCTTAAAGACCAAGATAAGTTTTGATTTCAAATTTAGACTCTTGGAAATTAAGACAATTATCATCTTCAAAATTTTGTCTTTTGAAGGAAATTCTTGTTGAGGAAGGAACTTTATCAGGGTCACGTTTGTAAATATGTGGCTGTACAACGCATTTTTACATTCAGGAACCTATTAAAGAGACTTTTTGCATAAAGAATATTCTCTGTTTTTCTATTCATTCTACTTTATTTCTTCTTGAAAGAGCAAAGTCTCGAGATTATTTTCTCTTCTTGAAAATTATTTGTTCAAATTCTGAGTTTTTATTTACCAACGGTGTGTTAGAATCACCACCGTAAATGGGAGTCAAAGATTTGAATCATTCAAATTTCCCAATCTATCAGAAATTCGTGTATTTCATTCTGTTGACATTCAAAGTATTTGAGTGTGCTTCGAGTCTTGAGAGTTTCAAAAATGGATTTACCTGATTTGTTTTATCAGGTGGTTTAGTGAATACAGTATAAGTCAGAGCGACAGTCTAATCTATGAAATATTTCACGTCATGTTCCGAGAAACGTCAAAGTTATGCAACCGAAGCATGTGATAGAGGATTGATATCCATGTTCATTTTCCTTAGATGAGTTAATTTCGGGGACGAAATTCTTTTTAGAGGGGTAGTATTGTAACACCCCGACTTTTACTGTTCTTTAATATCGGTAAATATATACATATATTTGTTTATATTTTACCCGAGACCTAGAAAATGATTTTGAATAAAACAAAATCATATTTATATAATCTACTTTATCGTAAAAAGTTACGGTGAAATTTTAGGTTTAAAATTCAGACGAAACCCGGTCTACGTTTTAACTGACAGTAAGATTTTACTGATCAGAAAACCTAGTTTTGACCCGAGAACGAAACTTTTAGATTTTTATTTTATTTCCAACCATAGTGGTTATTTTGAAAATTTGCAAAATAAATATGTTATTATACGATAATCGGGCAAGTACTCGACGATCAAGATCCACGGAGTCGAGAACGGACGTGCAGAGACAAAACTGGACTCCGGATGATGAGACATCTTGCCACCTAGGGTGGTGAGTCACATGGGTGACTCACCTAGCATTTATGAAGCCTAATGATGACACCAAAATATCATGATATTTATTCTAGTGAAAAGACCAAAATGCGTTTAGGGACTAAGCTGTAATTTTCGAAAATAAATGTAATTGGACAGTTAGAAACTGTTTTCATGCTTGTAAAACTGTTCTAAAACTCCAAAATGAGTTTTTGACTATTAGAGTGTAAAATCGTTGAAAAAGGATTTACGTGTCTTACAAACTTAACGACGTCCGGTAACATTTTTTAGGAATTTTGTATCAATGGAGAGAAAACTGTAAAGTCAGTGTTTCAACAACTTAATATGATTATTTTAACCTAGGAAATTAATACATTTGAGATGAAGAACCATATTTTCAAAAGTATAGCTTTTGGGCCTAAATTCAGTAAAAAGCCGCGGAACCTTCGTTAAGCGTTTTTAAAGATTTTTCAAGAGAAAGGTTTTGAGAAATTGATACTTGTGTATCTTGGATGGAAATGGTTTTGAAAGAATGATTTGATTTCATTTAAAGATTTTGGTTTTAAGATCAAAAGGGTTTTAGTCTTCAAAGACAAGTATTTAAGGTAAAGAACAAAAACCTAAGTCATGAACGACTTAGTGAAAACACGAACATAATAATTTATGACGTAGGGTGGATCAAGACCTTAAGTCATAAAGTATGGATAATTCATTATCCATATTCCATAAAATGTAATGGACTTAGAATGATTTGTTTTCTTGGAAGCCAAAGAAAAAGGCTCAGTTAGAAAAGTGCAGAGAAATAAATAATTGGACTTGTGTTCCAATCTCATAATGCGTTAGGACTTTTAATCAAGTGTTTTAAGAAAACTGTGCACAAAGATGAAAGGTTACTTGAGAACTTTAGCTTGATGATTAAGTATCGGTGATTCGGACTTAAGGACATCTAGCATCTGTTACAATACGTTGAAAGAATTCTGAAGGAATCACGATGTCATCCGTTGGATGGACGAGAAGAACGCATTTCCGGCAAAGTTTGCCTAAACACATAATGAAACTATGTTCTGTAAGGCCGTTGTGCCTAGGAGATGGAGCTAACACTTTAATGCGGGTGCGAATTCCGTAGTGACGATCTATTGATGCTCGGGGGTGTCGGGGCATGAAATACTCATATAGGCCCAGTTGGTTGCTCCTTTGTGGCATGGTGATCTTGCAATACACCGACATACTCGACTAGACACTATGTGTTTTCTGGTAGTGAAGGATGTTCCCGAAAAAGCCTATGTGCACCATGATGACTGTTGACGCATTTTATTACCCAAGGCTGGTGGACTCCGGAACAATCCTCCGAACCACTCTCTCCGACTGTTCGTAAAACCATGGTATAGGAATTCAGAGGTCATTCCTCGAGTCTTAGATGTTTCTATCTAGGAAAACGTTGTGCTGTGGTCATGTTTCTGTGAAACATTATTGTTTTGTTATGAGTGTAGATATGATTGATAATTGTTAATTGTACGTACTTGAGAGTCGTACCACTGCATGTCTGCCTTATGTGTAAGATAAATGGAAATCTCACCTCCTTATTTTTATATTGCCTATGTCGGCTGGCTATGTGCCTTCTGTATTCTTTTGAGAAGATTGAGACGTCAAGATGTCGCTTGGCTGACGCATCGTAGATATTGAGGTTCGAGCTTGCGGATGCTATGGTGGAATTGCTAGTGGACATCTTTCAGCTTTAAGCTTTCAGATAGTCCAAGACGATAGCGTTTGTTTTCTGTCATGCCTTACTTTTGTTTTCTTGAGATGGGAATGACGGTTGATAGTTCATAGACTATGTTTTCCTCTTGGAAGGACAAAAAGGGGCTTAGTTTGAGCGCTACTTTTGTAGTGACTCCAGTAGTGTCTTTTTTGACGACGTCGGTAGTGGACTCAAATAGAGTTTCCACTAGACCTCGTCAGTTGAGTTGTCCTTCCCACAATGTACGAGAAAGGACTGTCTTTTCTATCTTAGATTGACCAGCTGGGTATGTTTGGGAGTTAATGTAACTATCTATGGAGCTGCGACTCCAAGTATTTTATATTTTAGGAGCTGCGTCTCCACATCTTTATATGGGATACGTATATGGTTATGATTTTTGGGTTATGTGTCGGGTTGGGCATTATGTAATTAATTTGTGAACTTATGACCCTAAATGTGATAATGGAATGTTTTATTATCCATTCTTTTCAAACAAAGTAGTTATATTTATGACTTGCGAAAAGAAAAAAAAAATTATCCCATTCTTTTATAGCCAATTTTAATTAACCTACTTTTCGGCCTTAAAATGTCACTTGCGATGTAGCGCCCGAGGAGGGTGTTACATTATTGGTATCAGAGCTGGTCGAGTCTTTTGGGCTTTGGGGTTTAGGTCTGTTGTCGTCTTTGTTGTGTTTTCTCTGATTGTGTCTTAAGTGTTTTGTGTTTTTGGTTCAATGAAGAACCAATGTTTGGAAGGGTAATGACTTTAGTCTATCCTTGGCTTAATTTATGTTTTTCATGACGTTGTTCCGAAAGGATACAAACATTGTTTGTTGATCTTTTCATTATTGTTCCTAAGGAGGAATAATATTGAATAGATTATGATGTATTGTTTTCTTCCTAGTTCTGACTACCGTGCTTTTATAGAAAATCATGGTTAGTTCGGGAACGAGTAGATATGATTCTGAAATTAAGGATCCCGATGATATGGTTGTAGCTGTACAAGTCTTGAGAGAACTAACATCAACTGTGGAACGTCATAACGAGGAAATTGCTTAGAGGCGAGGACTAGTTGAGTTCTGTTGTAGTAACCCACCTCAATTTGATGGTGAGCTTAATTCGGAGAAAGCTGAGTTTTGGATTACGGAAATAGAAAGGAATTTGCAAACTATGGAGTACCCTGATCATTGGAAGGTAGCTTGTGCAACATTTCTGTTGATAGGAGATGCTGGATTTTTGGTGGAGATAAACTTGCCAGCTGTTAGTGGCAAGACAAGAAGCGATCACCTGGACTGTATTTCGAAGCAAATTTCTAGAGAAGTATGCTTCCACTGAAGTGAGTCTTGCAGAGGAGATTGAGTTTCTGCAGCACGGACAAGAGGACATGACTATCAGTGAGTATGCCGCTGAGTTGGAAGAGCTAATTAAGCTCAAAAAGTTGTATTTAAAGAATTACGAGGAAGTGCGAAAGTGTAAGAAATTAGAGGAAAAATCTAAAGGTTGAAATGAGGAAGACAATCTTGTCATTGAAACTACTGCAGTTTCTGAACTTGATGGATATGTGTCGAGTTCCTTGAGATCTAGAAGTGAGTAAAGGCAGAAAGAGAAGCTTTGGATCTTTTCAAGAGAAACCATATGCAACGCCAATGTGGACACCACCAAAAGGGAAGTGGATTAGTGGTAGCAGTAAAGGTTATGGATCGTCTAGGAAGTCTCTACCAAAATGCATGAAGTGTGGCATGAGTCATGCTACAAGAGACTGCAAGATTAAGAGCATCATTTGTTATAAGTGTGGACAGCCGGGACATGTCGCTAGAGTATGCGGAAAACCTAAGGATGTACCTTATGGAGACAACATGTGAGCCAAGAGACCACGAACAAAGATTCGATTAAAGAACACTATACAAGAGGAGGTAGTTCACCAATATTTAAAGTTTGAATATGTCGGTAGTTGTTAACGTGTAGAATCTTCACAACAAGTAGGACTGAAGCATCATAATCGAATAAGCACCTTTAAGTGAAGTGTGTCATAGAAAGTAGACTTTTGACTGTACTGTTAATTCAGTGGAGAATCATTCTTGATTTTCTATGAATGTGTAAAATACTCTGTGTATTTATGTACTACCTATGTTTGTTGCCAACATGTTCTGAGTTGGTTGAGTTTTATCGTCACATCTTTTGTTGTCTAAGTTTTTTGCAAAACAACCAGAATTGCATTCCTATATTATTCCTTGCAATTACCTTTATAGTTTCTTGGTAACTCATCCTGGTTGGAAAATCTGGTCAGATATTTCCTTGTTGCTGAGAATTGAGTTTTGTAAACTTGACCATTTGCTTTTTCCGCAAATGAGTACAATTTCAAATAGAATGATCTTTTGCGTATCATATCTTGTTACCCTTGTGGGTGAAACGTTATAAATGTTATGGCAGTTGAAATTTTGACAATTCACGGCAATTTTTTTATGCCAAATGAATCAGAGTCACCTCGAGTGAGGAAACTCGCAAAACTTTATTGTTGTTTTCTTAAAGACCAAGATAAGTTTTGATTTCAAATTTAGACTCTTGGAAATTAAGACAATTATCATCTTCAAAATTTTGTCTTTTGAAGGAAATTCTTGTTGAGGAAGGAACTTTATCAGGGTCACGTTTGTAAATATGTGGCTGTACAACGCATTTTTACATTCAGGAACCTATTAAAGAGACTTTTTGCATAAAGAATATTCTCTGTTTTTCTATTCATTCTACTTTATTTCTTCTTGAAAGAGCAAAGTCTCGAGATTATTTTCTCTTCTTGAAAATTATTTGTTCAAATTCTGAGTTTTTATTTACCAACGGTGTGTTAGAATCACCACCGTAAATGGGAGTCAAAGATTTGAATCATTCAAATTTCCCAATCTATCAGAAATTCGTGTATTTCATTCTGTTGACATTCAAAGTATTTGAGTGTGCTTCGAGTCTTGAGAGTTTCAAAAATGGATTTACCTGATTTGTTTTATCAGGTGGTTTAGTGAATACAGTATAAGTCAGAGCGACAGTCTAATCTATGAAATATTTCACGTCATGTTCCGAGAAACGTCAATGTTATGCAACCGAAGCATGTGATAGAGGATTGATATCCATGTTCATTTTCCTTAGATGAGTTAATTTCGGGGACGAAATTCTTTTTAGAGGGGTAGTATTGTAACACCCCGACTTTTACTGTTCTTTAATATCGGTAAATATATACATATATTTGTTTATATTTTACCCGAGACCTAGAAAATGATTTTGAATAAAAACAAAATCATATTTATAATCTACTTTATCGTAGAAAGTTACGGTGAAATTTTAGGTTTAAAATTCAGACGAAACCCGGTCTACGTTTTAACTGACAGTAAGATTTTACTGATCAGAAAACCTAGTTTTGACCCGAGAACGAAACTTTTAGATTTTTATTTTATTTCCAACCATAGTGGTTATTTTGAAAATTTGCAAAATAAATATGTTATTATACGACAATCGGGCAAGTACTCGACGATCAAGATCCACGGAGTCGAGAACGGACGTGCAGAGACAAAACTGGACTCCGGATGATGAGACATCTTGCCACCTAGGGTGGTGAGTCACATGGGTGACTCACCTAGCATTTATGAAGCCTAATGATGACACCAAAATATCATGATATTTATTCTAGTGAAAAGACCAAAATGCGTTTAGGGACTAAGCTGTAATTTTCGAAAATAAATGTAATTGGACAGTTAGAAACTGTTTTCATGCTTGTAAAACTGTTCTAAAAACTCCAAAATGAGTTTTTGACTATTAGAGTGTAAAATCGTTGAAAAAGGATTTACGTGTCTTACAAACTTAACGACGTTCGGTAACATTTTTTAGGAATTTTGTATCAATGGAGAGAAAACTGTAAAGTCAGTGTTTCAACAACTTAATATGATTATTTTAACCTAGGAAATTAATACATTTGAGGTTAAGAACCATATTTTCAAAAGTATAGCTTTTGGGCCTAAATTCAGTAAAAAGCCGCGGAACCTTCGTTAAGCGTTTTTAAAGATTTTTCAAGAGAAAGGTTTTGAGAAATTGATACTTGTGTATCTTGGATGGAAATGGTTTTGAAAGAATGATTTGATTTCATTTAAAGATTTTGGTTTTAAGATCAAAAGGGTTTTAGTCTTCAAAGACAAGTATTTAAGGTAAAGAACAAAAACCTAAGTCATGAACGACTTAGTGAAAACACGAACATAATAATTTATGACGTAGGGTGGATCAAGACCTTAAGTCATAAAGTATGGATAATTCATTATCCATATTCCATAAAATGTAATGGACTTAGAATGATTTGTTTTCTTGGAAGCCAAAGAAAAAGGCTCAGTTAGAAAAGTGCAGAGAAATAAATAATTGGACTTGTGTTCCAATCTCATAATGCGTTAGGACTTTTAATCAAGTGTTTTAAGAAAAACTGTGCACAAAGATGAAAGGTTACTTGAGAACTTTAGCTTGATGATTAAGTACCGGTGATTCAGACTTAAGGACATCTAGCATCTGTTACAATACTTTGAAAGAATTCTGAAGGAATCACGATGTCATCCGTTGGATGGACGAGAAGAACGCATTTCCGGCAAAGTTTGCCTAAACACATAGTGAAACTATGTTCTATAAGGCCGTTGTGCCTAGGAGATGGAGCTAACACTTTAATGCTGGTGCGAATTCCGTAGTGACGATCTATTGATGCTCGGGGGTGTCCGGGGCATGAAATACTCATATAGGCCCAGTTGGTTGCTCCTTTGTGGCATGGTGATCTTGCAATACACCGACATACTCGACTAGACACTATGTGTTTTCTGGTAGTGAAGGATGTTCCCGAAAAAGCCTATGTGCACCATGATGACTGTTGACGCATTTTATTACCCAAGGCTGGTGGACTCCGGAACAATCCTCCGAACCACTCTCTCCGACTGTTCGTAAAACCATGGTATAGGAATTCAGAGGTCATTCCTCGAGTCTTAGATGTTTCTATCTAGGAAAAACGTTGTGCTGTGGTCATGTTTCTGTGAAACATTATTGTTTTGTTATGAGTGTAGATATGATTGATAATTGTTAATTGTACGTACCTGAGAGTCGTACCACTGCATGTCTGCCTTATGTGTAAGATAAATGGAAATCTCACCTCCTTATTTTTATATTGCCTATGTCGGCTGGCTATGTGCCTTCTGTATTCTTTTGAGAAGATTGAGACGTCAAGATGTCGCTTGGCTGACGCATCGTAGATATTGAGGTTCGAGCTTGCGGATGCTTTGGTGGAATTGCTAGTGGACATCTTTCAGCTTTAAGCTTTCAGATAGTCCAAGACGATAGCGTTTGTTTTCTGTCATGCCTTACTTTTGTTTTCTTGAGATGGGAATGACGGTTGATAGTTCATAGACTATGTTTTCCTCTTGGAAGGACAAAAAGGGGCTTAGTTTGAGCGCTACTTTTGTAGTGACTCCAGTAGTGTCTTTTTTGACGACGTCGGTAGTGGACTCAAATAGAGTTTCCACTAGACCTCGTCAGTTGAGTTGTCCTTCTCACAATGTACGAGAAAGGACTGTCTTTTCTATCTTAGATTGACCAACTGGGTATGTTTGGGAGTTAATGTAACTATCTATGGAGCTGCGACTCCAAGTATTTTATATTTTAGGAGCTGCGTCTCCACATCTTTATACGGGATACGTATATGGTTATGATTTTTGGGTTATGTGTCGGGTTGGGCATTATGTAATTAATTTGTGAACTTATGACCCTAAATGTGATAATGGAATGTTTTATTATCCATTCATTTCAAACAAAGTAGTTATATTTATGACTTGCGAAAAGAAAAAAAAATTACCCCATTCTTTTATAGCCAATTTTAATTAACCTACTTTTCGGCCTTAAAATGTCACTTGCGATGTATCGCCCGAGGAGGGTGTTACATTATTGGTATCAAAGTTGGCCGAGTCTTTTGGGCTTTGGGGTTTAGGTCTGTTGTCGTCTTTGTTGTGTTTTCTCTGATTGTGTCTTAAGTGTTTTGTGTTTTTGGTTCAATGAAGAACCAATGTTTGGAAGGGTAATGACTTTAGTCTATCCTTGGCTTAATTTATGTTTTTCATGACGTTGTTCCGAAAGGATACAACATTGTTTGTTGATCTTTTCATTATTGTTCCTAAAGGATACAACATTGTTTGTTGATCTTTTCAGATATTTCCTTGTTGCTGAGAATTGAGTTTTGTAAACTTGACCATTTGCTTTTTCCGCAAATGAGTACAATTTCAAATAGAATGATCTTTTGCGTATCATATCTTATTACCCTTGTGGGTGAAACGTTATAAATGTTATGGCAGTTGAAATTTTGACAATTCACGGCAATTTTTTTATGCCAAATGAATCAGAGTCACCTCGAGTGAGGAAACTCGCAAAACTTTATTGTTGCTTTCTTGAAGACCAAGATAAGTTTTGATTTCAAATCTAGACTCTTGGAAATTAAGACAATTATCATCTTCAAAATTTTGTCTTTTGAAGGAAATTCTTGTTGAGGAAGGAACTTTATCAGGGTCACGTTTGTAAATATGTGGCTGTACAACGCATTTTTACATTCAG
The DNA here is from genome assembly GCA_035048595.1 of Echinosophora koreensis. Lineage (NCBI taxonomy): Eukaryota > Viridiplantae > Streptophyta > Magnoliopsida > Fabales > Fabaceae > Echinosophora > Echinosophora koreensis. The sequence goes on from JAPCYP010000094.1 coordinate 1,653,856, forward strand.
GAACCTATTAAAGAGACTTTTTGCATAAAGAATATTCTCTGTTTTTCTATTCATTCTACTTTATTTCTTCTTGAAAGAGCAAAGTCTCGAGATTATTTTCTTTTCTTGAAAATTATTTGTTCAAATTCTGAGTTTTTATTTACCAACGGTGTGTTAGAATCACCACCGTAAATGGGAGTCAAAGATTTGAATCATTCAAATTTCCCAATCTATCAGAAATTCGTGTATTTCATTCTGTTGACATTCAAAGTATTTGAGTGTGCTTCGAGTCTTGAGAGTTTCAAAAAGGGATTTACCTGATTTGTTTTATCAGGTGGTTTAGTGAATATAGTATAAGTCAGAGCGACAGTCTAATCTATGAAATATTTCACGTCATGTTCCGAGAAACGTCAATGTTATGCAACCGAAGCATGTAATAGAGGATTGATATCCATGTTCATTTTCCTTAGACGAGTTAATTTCAGGGACGAAATTCTTTTTAGAGGGGTAGTATTGTAACACCCCGACTTTTACTGTTCTTTAATATCGGTAAATATATACATATATTTGTTTATATTTTACCCGAGACCTAGAAAATGATTTTGAATAAAACAAAATCATATTTATAATCTACTTTATCGTAGAAAGTTATGGTGAAATTTTAGGTTTAACATTCAGACGAAACCCCGTCTACGTTTTAACTGACAGTAAGATTTTACTGATCAGAAAACCTAGTTTTGATCCGAGATCGAAACGGTTTTGGTTTATATTATTTTTCCAACGATATTGGTTATTTTGAAAATTTTCAAAATAAATAAGTTATTATACTTTATTCGGGCGCATCATCAACAAACGGGTGATTGACGGAGTCGAGAACGGACGTGCAGAGACAAAACTGGACTCCGGATGATGGGACATCTTGCCACCTAGGGTGGTGAGTCACATGGGTGACTCACCTAGCATTTATGAAGCCTAATGATGACACCAAAATATCATGATATTTATTATAGTGAAAAGACCAAAATGCCCTTGGACTTTAAGTAAAATTCCAAGAGTGTCTCTAAGTAATTTTGACCAAAATACCCTCTAAAACTACTAAATTGGGTGCAGCCCCTCCACTTAACCAAAATTATTTCATTTTGATTTCATTTCATCATCTTTCTCTCAAAAACCCTAATCGGGTAAACAACGGAATCGGATATGGATGCGCAGAGATACACCGAAAGATAGAACGACGAGTCATCCAAGATGACTCAAGAGGAATGAGTCACCATGGTGAGTCATAGTGGTGACTAACCCTAGCCATAATGATAACAAAGAAATATCTAGATATTTAGAGCTTTAACCTAACATATGACTAGTTAACACCAACTAAGGTTAGCCAACCATGATTGGCAACAAAATATATTCTTCCTCACATGTGGTGCATAACTCAGCCACATCACCCTAGGAACACCTCCACCACACAAAATTTCATAGCCTAATGATTCATGAACCTAGCATTTATGTTAACTATGGTGAATCACCATTAACTAAACCTATGTTTAATTTATTTCCACCATGGTTCACTTAAGACTAACAAATCAATTTCTCCTCTTCATTTGGACACACCACACGGCAGCATCATACTCCACCCTTAGCCAATTCGTGGCTGCCCACTCCCCCACACTTAGACATTTTCTTCTTCTTCACCAAGAACACTAAGACAAACTCTCCTTACTCACCCGAAACTGCCTCGCAGTTCTGACCTTTTTCTGTTCTGAAACTCGAAAAACTTTCTACACGAAAGTTGTTCCTCTTTTTCTCTTCTTTGCAACGACCTAAAGATCATGAAAAAACGGATGAGTATTTTGAGAGATATGACCAAATTACCAAAACAGCTCGAAATCCACAGCACCACACTAGAACAGTGGAAAGAAGGCCCTTTTCTTCCATGATCCGATCTGAGTCAAACCAAGCCTTCAACATCAAAGTTGTTCCTCTTCTTCTTACCTTTCCAACCAGCTAAATTTCGTAATTTTTAGATGAGTTTATTATGAGATACACTCATAACACCACCATATCAAAGCTGTCAAATCCTCAACTAAGCTTGTTTTGATCACTTTCTTCATTTCTTCAATCAACAAGAGGTAAACCCTCATCTATCATGATCATGTTTTCTTTTCTTCAATCATTTAAGTTGTTTAAGTAATGAATCATGATTTTCCATCTTCATGAAGCTTTCTTCAAAAATCTCTAGAAACTTGTAGAAAAATCTATTTGAGTTGAAACCAATTTCTATGATCTTCATATGACTTCTATTTTCATCATCCAAGAGGTTGAAAAATTTAGAGATCCCTAGCTATTTCTTCTTGACTTGGCTGAACCAATGCTCAAATGGGCTTAGGTGATTACCTTCATTCTTCAACTTGTTTTTATGTTGGTTGTTCATGGCTAGGTTTTGGTGAACAAAACTGTGGCCTACCTTGCTTGGTTTAGCTTGTGTTTGTTTGATCTTCTAGTGGTCTACAAGAGGTATGGGGGAGATTACCACTATCCTACCTTAATGTAGATATGTATGTGGTTTATATTGTTTTTGTGTTGTCTTGATGTGAGCCTCTAAGAGGACTTGGTATAATAATTATGTGGTGTATGTTGTGTGTGATGAAAATTTATGGATGATACGCTTATTTGATGCATAATGGTTAAAATGAAATTGTTAGTATGCTTACTTGATCATTGAAAGAAAGTATGTGAAATATGCTAAATAATCATGCCATGATTTAGTGCTTGAATACATGAACATGTACGATGTTTTGTGATTGAGTGATGAAGAGAAAATCTTTTTGTTTGTTGGAACTTGGTTTCGGCCAAGCATGAGAAATATGACAAGACAACTTTGTTCTCCAAAACCATATGATTCCATGATGGTTTATGGACTATAGAAGAATAATTAAATCAAGAAGAAGATGATTTCTTCCAAAACTGTTTTTCATAAGATTGAAAATGGTCTTTCGCAGTTTGAATAATCCCAAGAATGATTTTGAATTGAATTGGTTTATTATATTGAAAGTTATGACTTTTAAAGAAATAATGACTAATATGCAATTACTGAGAATTTCAGGGACTGTTCTGAAAACTATATTTTTAAGTATTGTGGTTGTAGTCCTTAATGATATAAGGCTTTTTAGTAAACAAGGACCTATTTGTAAATATTGAAAATATTGGACAGAAACGTCATTTATGGAATTTTCATGGTAACTGGAAAATATTTTATGAGATGAAACTATAGAAGTTGGTTTGGTGTGATTTGGAGTTATAAATAAAAAGTTATAAGGTTTTAAGTGCATAAGGACCTTTTTCACTAGAATAAATATCATGATATTTTGGTGTCATCATTAGGCTTCATAAATGCTAGGTGAGTCACCCATGTGACTTACCACCCTAGGTGGCAAGATGTTCCATCATCCGGAGTCCAGTTTTGTCTCTGCATGTCTGTTCTCGACTCCATCGATCACCCGTTTGTTGATGATGCACCCGAATAAAGTATAATAACTTATTTATTTAGAAAATTTTCAAAATAACCAATATCGTTGGAAAAATAATATAAACCTAAACCGTTTCGTTCTCGGGTCAAAACTAGGTTTTCTGATCAGTAAAATCTTACTGTCAGTTAAAACGCAGACCGGGTTTCGTCTGAATTTTAAACCTAAAATTTCACCATAACTTTCTACGATAAAGTAGATTATAAATATGATTTTGTTTTATTCAAAATCATTTTCTAGGTCTCGGGTAAAATATAAACAAATATATGTATATATTTACTGATATTAAAGAACAGTAAAAGTCGAGGTGTTACAACATTTAGGTTATCCCTTCCCATTGTGAATTTCGCAAGCGTTTTATATAAGTCCTCAATTTTAATTTTCAAAACGGTGCATTCATCACATTCAGAAACTTCATTCTTTTCATTTTTACAAGATAAGCATGATGAAGTTTTATTTGATAAAGTTTGTTTTTCTTTAATTGCTTCTATTTCTTTGTTTAATAAATCTATTTTTAGCTCAAGACTAGAAATGGTTTTCTTTGATAAGAAAATAATTTTTCGAAGTCTAATAGTTTCATCATTTAATTCTTCACAAGCAATAAGTAAATCATCAAAAGATAAATCAGGTTCAAGTTCAAGGTCGTTTACCTCAACTTCCTCATGATTTGCCATGAGACATAAATTTGCCTCTTCATTATCCGACTCATCGAATGAATCCATATCATTTTCTTCCCAAGCAATATAGGCCCTCCTTTCTCTTCGGTCCTTTTGTGCCTTTTATCTGATTTCTCATGTTTTCTTTGGCCTTTAGGACAGTCGGGTTTTATATGACCCCTTTTGCCGCACTTATAGCATGTTGGGATGAAAGAGGTTCCTTCTTCCTCATCTTTATTTTGAGAATTGGAGACTTGTTTTGCTTTACCTTTTCGCCTTAAGAATTTTTTAAACTTGTGGATCATTTGGCTCATCTCCTCCTCGTCTTCATCAAGGCTATCATAATCACCAAAGTCACTACCTTCATCATTTTCAATCATGCGTGCTTTGAGTGTATGGCCATTCTTTATCTTATTATCATTTTCCTCACTTTCCATGAGGCGATATAGTTCAAGCAAGTGTTCCTGTAATTTACCAAACAAAGTAGCCAAAGACATAGATGATAAATCTCTAGATTCAGATATAGCAGTTACTTTGGGTTGCCAATTTCTACTCAAACATCTAAGCACTTTATTTATCAAATCCTCATTATTAAAAGATTTCCCAAGAGCCCTAAGATGATTTATAATATGGGTAAAACGTTTCTGCATATCTTGTATGCTTTCACCCTGTATCATCCTAAATAGCTCATACTCATGGGTCAGTGTGTTCATCCTAGCCCTTTTGACCTCAGTAGTACCTTCATGGGTCAATTGAAGGGTGTCCCACATTTCTTTAGCGGTCTTGCAATTTGAGACCCTATAGAACTTATCGTAACTTAAAGCTGAAGTGATGATGTTCCTAGCTTTCAAATTGTATTGGATCTTTTTCTTTTCCACGTTGGTCCAAAGATTTTTCGGTTTATCCACCGAAGCACCATCAACTTCGTGCTTGGGGACAAATGGACCATTTTCCATAGCATCCCAAATATCAATATCAGAAGCTTCCAAAAAAATTTGCATTCTTTCTTTCCAATAACCATACCCTTCACCATTGAAAGATGAGGGTCTGTTTACGGAGTTTCCCTCGTTACAAAACCGGGTTTTCAATCAACTCTAGTTTTTAAACCTGATCAACTAGAACCTTTACAATAGAGAGCACTCCTCACAGACCAGGGATATCACCTCCCCTAGTGAAAGAGTCTCAAGATGTAACACCCCGTTTTTCGTAAGTGTTTTTATAAAGCTGGTTTTATTAAGTTAAAAGTGTTGGTTAAGGGCTAAGTGAGATTTTGGCTTAAAAGTCCCTTTCTGGTACATGAGCACACCCGTGCTCATTAGCCAGCACGCCCGTGCTTAAATTCAGAAGCATGTTTCTGAGTATAAGTTGAGCACGACCGTGCTCAATAGTGAGCACGCCCATGCTTAATGTGCTAACCGCGTCTCGGTGATGCTAAGTTGAGCACGATCGTGCTCAAGGGTGAGCACGATCGTGCTCAAGGGTGAGCACGACCGTGCTCAGGTGCAGCCTTTATATAGTTGGCACAGAAACCGAGGGTGACGAATTAACCCTATTTTGTATTGGCAGCCGTCACCAGTTTTGGCCAGAGTGGTCTCTTTCCTTATTTCCACTAAACTCAACCCATTTCTGGAGTTTTGGAAGCCATTAGTAGCCCTCTTTGAGTCTTGTTGGTTTAGAGGTAATGATCCCTTCCCCTCTCTTCAGTTTCTTTCTTGTTTTTGTTAGAGAAACTGACCAAGGATATTTTTGGTTAACCAAGGCTTAGCTTCGGAGTGAGCCACTTGACGATTCGAGACCGGTTTGCCATTTGGAACAGTTGCTAGAGCGACCTTCAATCCAGGTATGAGGAGAAGGGTATTGTAACCATAGGCAATGGGGGTAGTGTGAGGTAAAAGGGTTCCCTATGACCCCGATGTTGTTTATGTTGTATGATTATTATGTTAATAGGTTGTTGTATGTGCCTATGTTCGTAATATGCCTTATGTTGTGTTGTTGTGGTTAAGATGAACATGATTTTTGGCATGAAAAATGTTGGATGATTGGTCGAGATGATGGTTTGTTGTTTTGAGTTTATAAGTTAAGATTTTAACTGGTGAAATTAGGTTTGAAAACGTGATGAGTTTAATGGATTAAAAGATCCTAGAAATTGGCTAGGAATCTGACTTGAATTCTTCCCAGAACAGGACTGTCACGCAATGAACACTACCGTGATGAATAGGGAGCACGACTGTGCTCCCAGTTGAATTCTGGAAAATGGCTGCGCTGTTTAGCACGACTGTGTAGGACAAGGAGCACGACCGTGCTGCTGAGCATGACCGTGCTCAATAGGAAGCACGATCGTGCTTCACTTAAGGGACAGCACGCCCTTCACGTGTTCAAGCACGACCGTGCTGGGGTTTAAGCACGACCGTGCTGACCCCTCCTGGACAGAAACAAAATTAAAGGACTTATGGGGTTTCAAACCCCTTTTCCCCAATGATGATAAGTTGAGATAGTTAATCAAAGATGAAGATTAGACAACCCGGTTAATGATTATCTAAGATGATTAAGATGATAAGATGTTAAGTCGGTATCCGTTGGGTTATCGCATGTTGATAAGTTGAAGTCTTGGGTGCTTATTGACCCAAGCATGTTGAGTTGAACCTTGGTGCTTATTGGCCAAGGGAGCCTTGACCCCGCGGTTTGGGTCTAAGGTTACGTTGAGGTTGATGTTGAAGTCTTGGGAGCTTCATGGCTCAAGCAAGGAGGTGGTTGAGATTGTTTGTTGTTATGCCATTTGCATATAGCATTGGAGTTATTGATAGGGGAGGTTCGACATAGGGGAGATCGCCTGAGAGTACGGTGATCTGGCCATCCACGGTAGGTCACCCGATGGTTTGGTGACCGCAACCCCCCGTGACGAGGCATCCACGGTTTGATGCGTTGGCTATCCATGGGGTTCACCCAAGGTTTGGTGAACTGTCGGTGTTGGTGCTTCTATGGCCAATACGGATATGTAACTCCAAAGTCGTTCATCCTGAGTTAGTTTGGATCGACATGCATAGTTGGAGTAGTGGAGTAGTGATGCATTGCACTGCATAGCATACCGATGATGATGTTGATGTGTGATGAGTTGTATTTATATATGTTGATGTATGTATGCCTATGATGCTGCTATGCTGGTTGTTTACCTTGCCACCGCTCATAGTTAGGGCCTTTCCTTTCAGTTGTTAGTTTAGTTGTTTATCCGGTTTGTACGGAATGGTTATACCAGCTCTGAATTGTGACATCGGGGTTGGGCCGTTATTTATTATGTTTTCATTGTTTAAACTTGGTTTCTTTTCCGCGTTGTAACTGGTTCATGTGGGACTTTTCTACCCATGGGTAATTGTTTTATTTTATTTTATTAAAAATGCATGTTTCTTTTTAAATTGTTTTTATGTTAAATGGTTTATAACATGCGGGGTAGAAGGGTGTCACACAAGACAATAACCAAAGAGATATCACCTCTCTTGTCAACCACAAGGAATATCACCTCCCTTGTAAACACTTGGAAATCATATCCAAGAATACCCCAAGAGATATCACCTCTCTTGAAAACTAGGTGTAGAAAAGAAAGGTTTTAGTCACATGACTCTTACCAACAATATGCACTCTTTATAGTGCTGGTAAAACAAATTGAAGAACAATTACAATAACACCTATATGGTTTATATAATACTCAATATAATATGGTCAAAGTGAAAGTGCAAGAGATAGAGTATAAAAAATGTTTTCACAGAGTTTTAGCACAGAGAAAATGATAGCAGTGTATGGTGTATTGAGGCAAAGCAGCCCACCTTTCTATTTGTAGAGAACAAGTGAAGGTTCAAAGAGAAATTAGGTCAAGCCTTTTAAAATTCATTTTTGTCGCAGTATAATCGATTATTACATTCTCATAATCGATTATTTAAACCAATTTCAGGAAGCGCTCACTTTGACAGAATAGTCATAATCGATTATACTAATCGATTACGAGTCCACTGACTTTCATATAAAAGCTATAATTGATTATATAATTGATTACAAGGTTTCTGTTTGAAGCTCGTTTGAAGTCAGTAAGGACATAATCGATTATACATATTACATAATCGATTATTCAAATTCAAATTCAAAACTTAACGGCTTTCATTAAAATCAATACTCATTAAACTCATTTAAAGCCTTTTAATTCATATCATAATCGATTATTGGTTTCCCATAATCGATTATGGCTCGAAGCATATTTGAATTTGAAAATATTAACAATTAATATTTGATTACTCATTAAGCACAATTAATTGTCAGATATAAAACATGTTTAAAATGTTTTTGGCACATGTTAAAAGTGTGTGTGAGAGACCAATATTAAATTGAGAACTCTACTTACCATTTACACACTTTTCTAAAACAATCAATACAAATATTGAAATGCCCATTTTACCCCTTGTGCTTGCTTGCTTTATAACTTTCCGCTTTTTGCACTTTAGTCCTTCTGGACCTTTCCCTTTTGTCATTCATCAAAACTAAAGTACCTGTCAAGGCATATATTCACACATTATGGACTTTCCCAATTCCTTAGGGGTTAGTGTCATCAAATGATACATGAATAGATTCTTCTATAGTCGCTGTTGATCCCACAACCTCTTTGGCTACAACAGGCTCTATTGCTCTTATTGTTGCTCATGACCCTGCTGCACATCAAAGGCAGGATGAAATGTGAGACACCCCGTTGTGCCCCATTGTATTATTAAATTAAAACCTCATTAATTAATTATTTAATTCGCATGCTTAACGTTGAAACATGTATTCCGAAATACATGAAAATTTTAAACTTAATTAGAAACATACATCGTGAGAAAATTTAAAACAACACACCATATGTTTTTGCGTCAGAGTTATCAAAACACTGTTTAGGGTATTCCATCAGTAGAATCCCTAATAGGTATATAGTTGTACAATTATTATAAGCGAAAAAATATAAAATGTCTTAACACACTGGCCATAACTACCTAAACTCTATCATCAGGGTTCACAGCTCGTTCTTTAGTTTCTGGTTCATAAGGAGTTCCATCCAACTCCTCATTATTAAGCTCCTCCACAGGGTCTTATCGTATGATCACATAATAAATAAAATACAGCATACAGAAAAATATAGGGGATAAGAAACATTTCTATCATCAAAAGCGAAAAGGAATACATAGCAAATAATATAATAACAGTCAAAGGCAATCATCACACATACTAACAATCATCCTCAATCATGATATTTTCCTTTACCCTCAGTCTCATACGATTAAACATTTACGCTAAAGTGATCACTACCAATCCTGTCACACATCCCTCTTTAAGGATATCAGTCAGTCATCCAAGCGACGCATCTCTATTAACCGATGCACAACTTCATCCATGGGAGAATGCTCAAGCAAAGCAATGACACTATAACTGCATAGCACAGTCGGTGCACAACCTCATCCATGGTAAGAATGCTCACACAATGCAATGACATTATAGCTGCACAGCACAATCGATGCACACCCTGGTTCTCTCTCGAGGGTTCTCATGAAAATCAATGACACTATAGCTACACAACCTAAATATAATTTGGAATAGTCCCGCGAGAACTTCCAACCTCGTGTATCTCCAATACACGATTATAGACAACAATACAAACACATGAAACTCACCGACTTTCATCAATAACAACCTAGTGCCTCAATCTTCCATCTTAGTCTCCATACATATCATATGTCACCTCTCCTCTATGAAATGATTAATTCAGGTTAGGCACCTCTAAGTCACAGTTATTCTCTCACCCATATGAATATCTCTGAACAACACATATCTTTGCTTAAAAGTCAACTAAGCACATAATCAAACCAGGCATATCATGCATAACATAATAATCATACAATATTCAAACAACAAAATAAAACGTCACAAGCAGTAGAATACCTCAACCAGCATATCACAAACAGTCAATAATATTAAAGTCAGACATCCTCAAATATTCTAAAATTATCCTAATGTCGATAAACTTACAATTCCCAAATCACCATTGGTATCACGGAAAAGATTCCAATGCGATTTTGGTCTTGTCAATTACTCGACCATTAGTAAGGTTTCGGTCGCCCTACACAATTATTATATTATAAAATACTTATCCATTCCGAGGATAGGTTGAATCTTTGCCCCACCTGACTTATCACCAGATTTCTCGAACTTTCCGATCCTCGTTACTCTACCACGGTTAATGGTTAACCTTCAAGCCAAAAGAACATACAAATATATTAATCCAACAAAAATCCAACTATGACAAATTAATGCTAGATTCGGCCATGAGTGATAAATAGGGCTAGGGTTATTTTCTCATTCCAATCTTTTAGATACTAGTTCCTAGAGTATTAACTAACACCAATCAAGTGTTACTAGTTAAAAATATGAAACAAAAATCCTCTAACCAACTAGGTTAGGGTTTCGGCCTCAATGAGCAAAATAGGTTAGAAAATTCTTTTGAGTTCAAACTCTTGGATTTGTGATCACCAATCATGGTAGAAACAAGATTAATCATCATTGATCAAAAATTGAACAAAAATATTTCAACCCTTTACTCTAGGGTTTGGCCCAAATTAGAAAACTCGGTTAGGAAATTTAGTTGGATTTAAGCTCTTGGATATAGATCATATAAGTACTAGAGAGCTCAAATCAATCATTAGATTTCAAAAAGAAGAACAAAATCATCAAACCCATTTTCATGAGGGTTTCGGCCTTATTAAGAAAATAGTGGAAGAAAATTCTTTTGCTTACATGCTCTTAGATGATGAAAGTAGAAGTTATATAAAGATCATAGAAATTGGTTTCACATTAAAATTATTTTTCTACAATTTTCTAGAATTATTTAAAATTCTAGATCTAAGAATGGAAACTCATAAAAACTTGATGATCATGGCTTGGAAACAAGGAAATTAATGAAGACAATGGTGTTTATTGATCAAGGAGAGTAAGGTATACCTCTTAGATGTTGAAAAATTGAAAAGAATGGATCAAGTCCTTCACAAATTTGCTTATAGTGCTCTTGAGAAAAGTGAGAGAAATGAAGAAGATGAAGTTAATGAAGTAGGAAAATGAAAATGGCCAAGTGTGGGGAGTGTTGAGGCCGTGCGTTTCAAGGGTGATGAGGGACAAAATTGTTTCACTTAAGGACATATAAGTAATTTCACTTTGGGACAAAATTGTCATCAGTTAAAGACTTAAGGACATTTCAAGTCTAAGCTAATTATGACATGGTGACTCACACCATGACTCACCCCCATGAGTCATCATGGGTGACTCGTTGTCTTCATCCATTACCAGGTCCCGGAAATCCCGTATTCAGCTCCGTCGTTTACCCGATTTAGGTTTTATGCCCGAATAAAACATAATATTTCATTTCCGATCGAAAATTTTCAAAATAACCAAAGTCGTTCGAAATATGATTTAAACCTAAACCGTTTTGTTCACGAGTCAAAATTAGGTTTTCTGCTCAATAAAATCTTATTGTCAGTAAAAACGCAGACCGGTTTCCGTCTGAATTTTAAACCCAAATTTTAACCAGAGCTTCCTACAATAGTGTAGGTTTTAGATATGATTTTGTTTTCTCCAAAATCATTTCCTAGGTCTCAGATAAAAATATAAATAAATATATCTTTATTGGTAATACAGCGTATACGAAAATCAGGGTGTTACATTACTACCCCACTTAGAAAAAAATTTCGTCCTTGGAATTTCGTGACTCGAAACTAGACAATATCTTTTAATCGGTCTTAGTCTAAAGATCCTACATTGTATTTCCCATCGCTGTCATACCCCTAAGTGATAGCGGTAACTTCATAACGGAATTCATTCTTATATCGTTCTATTTATCCTCGAGACTATCCACCACTACATTATGTTCATTGTCCTTAACTTTTCACCTTAATCTGTCATCCTTGATGGGCATAATTAAAACTTAATCCTTTACTCTTCTTACTACTGATCCACTAGAAAACCTCATTCCAACATCTAATTCCCACAATTAACACCACAATCCACACCACCTTAACTTCCTACTCAATGTATCCAATCACAGTCTTAGATCCTTGGAGTGTATTCAACTATTCTAGATTATATCAAAATCACACATTTCAAGTCTCCAAGTAACATCTTAACACTTCTTAAGATAAACTAAAATCAAAATAAGCTACGCTGATTAGGATTATCTAACTCAGCGACTTTAAAGTTCTCTAGTAAACTCAATTTACACAAGAGCTTATCTCTTTCTGCTCATATTCAACTTAGGTGAAATTACTATATGCACTTTCGTTTAATCTTCCGAAACTCATACAATTCATCTTAACTATGAATGTTAATCATTACCCTAGATTCCTTAATGATACTATACCTCGATCAACATTTGATTTATAATGATTGTCTCACTCCCTGATATTGATCTTAAAGGTTTACATCCTAGCAGTCACAACTATATACCTCAACAAAACTCCCATGACTTCTTGTCTATCTTTCTAAAGGAGTGATCGTAATTAGATACAACACTTACTCCTAACCAACTTCCTAAGGATCAACTCGTTTTCTTTCCTATCCATCGATTTGAGGGTGATAAACTAGACTTAGCCTCAACTGGGTCCTCGACACTTAGAGTAAATGAGAACATCATCGATGAAGATGACTAGGTATTACTAAATCAATCTAACACCACATGGTTAGCCAAAAGCCAATCCATGCCAAGGATAACGTCTATCTGCTACATAGACAAACAGACAAGGTCTACCATCTATCAAATACATACCTTTTACAAGATCCGCATATTGAGAGGATTCAGCTCCCCTCACAGTAAACACTCTTTCAGTGGCCTGAGGTCTGGCCATCTGCTGTCTTGCTGCTGGAAATGCGCTTCCAGCTCACTTTTCTGAACACTGTCTTCTTTACTATCAGCTACCGGCTGCTGCATAACCCGCTGTCTACAATCACAAGCCAAGTGATCTGGTTTACCACAGATGTAACAAACGTGTTTCTCACTGCAATATCTGACATGATGTGAACCTTGACATTTGAAACAAACTAGACCTCACTGTTGCATAACCGCTTGCCCAACTGGCACTGATACTAGTGCAGATGTCGGAAATTTCTGCACTGGTCTAATATAGGGTCCCTGCCTCCATTGGGAACCACTACCCTCTCTCCTTTGCGCACTAAGTTTGATCGGACCTCCACTCCGTTGCTGCCTCTGATTAAGCTGATCCTGCTGCTCCTTAATTATTTGGAGCATCTGCACGTTCTGTTGTGTTTGCTGCAACATAGCTGTGGATAACTCACGTATAGTCTGGTGGATCTCCGATAACTCTCCTCCACCTCGTCCTCTTCCTTAAGCCATAATCCTGTAAAAGAATCATTAGCTCACACTTATATGTCATATAATACTACATAAAACTGGTATATAAATACCATATGCCATATAAATGTTAACTATCACATCAGGACTCACTACCCAACTTCTAAGCATAGTCAATATCTGATGTGAATTCAACTAGACACATCTAGAAACCATATCCTAGACCTCACAGTCCGATTAGAATCGAACTGCTTTGATACCACCAAATGAGACACCCTATTGTGCCCCATTGTATTATTAAATTAAAACCTCATTAATTAATTATTTAATTCATGCGCTTAACATTGAAACATGTATTCCGAAATACATGAATATTTAAAACTTAATTCGAAACATACATCATGAGAAAATTTAAAACAACACACCATATGTTTATGCGTCAGAGTTATCAAAACACTTTTTAGGGTATTTCATTAGTAGAATCCCTAATAGGTATTTAGTTGTACAATTATTATAAGCGGAACAATATAAAATGTCTTAACACACTGACCATAACTACCTAAACTCTATCACCATGGTTCACAACTCTCCAGTTTCTGGTTCATCATAAGGAGTTCCATCCAACTCCTCATTATCAAGCTCCTCCACAGGGTCTTCTTGTACGATCACATAATAAATAAAATACAAGATACAGAAAAATATAGGGGATAAGAAACATTTCTATCATCAAAAGCGAAAAGGAATACATAGCACATAATATAATAACAGTCAAAGACAATCATCACACATACTAACAATCATCCTCAATCATGATATCTTCCTTTACCCTCAGTCTCATATGATTAAACATTTACGCTAAAGTGATCACTACCAATCCTGTCACACATCCCTCTTTAAGGATATCAGTCAGTCATCCAAGCAAACACATACCTATTAACCGGTGCACAATTTCATCCATGGGAGAATGCTCAAGCAAAGCAATGACACTATAGCTGCATGGTATAGTTGGTGCACACCCTGGTTCAAGGGTGCTCATGCATAGCAATGACACTATAGCTGCACAGCACAGTCGGTGTACAACCTCATCCATGGTAAGAATGCTCACACAAAGCAATGACACTATAGCTGCACAGCACAGTTGCAACACCCTGTTTTTCGGTTTAATTTTAATTAAGCTGGTTTTATTAAGTTGGATTTATGCTTCAAGGGCTTAGTGGGATTTTTGGTTAAAAGTCCCTTTCTGGTACATGAGCACGCCCGTGCTCATTAGCCAGCAGCCCGTACTTAAAATCAGGAGCGTGTTTCTGATTTTAAGTTGAGCACGACCGTGCTCAACAGTGAGCACGCCCGTGCTCAACGTGTTGACCGCATCTCGTAACGTTAAGTTGAGCACGACCGTGCTCAGGTCCGAACGTTATATACATGAGCAGAGTCGAGGGTTTATCGTGATAACCCTATTTTGGTAAGTTGCAGCAACCACAGTGCGGCCAGAGCGAGGTTTCTTCCTTTTTCCTCCTCCTTGAGCAGTTTGGTGGACAGTGGAGGCTCTGGGAGACTGTTGGATCATCTGTGTTAGTTTCTTAGGTAATGTTCGTTCCCTTTTCTTAGTTTTCTTTTCATTATCTTGAATTAGGGAAACTAATTGTTGTCGTAATTTTTTATCCAAGATTTTATCTGAAGTCGAGCCGTCTTTGGGGGGCGCCGGTTGCTGTCAGGACTTGTTAAAGAGCTACCTTCAATCCAGGTATGGGGAGAAGGGTAGTGTGATCATAAGCTCGGGGTTAGAGTAGAGTAAAGGGTTCCCATAACCCAGTTTGATGTGCAAATATTTGTGTATATATGTTAACTTTACTGATAACATGCTCTGTTTGGTATTATGATTTTTATGCTTATGTTCATATGGTTTTCTTGATGATTACGTTGGTTAGTTAATATGAACATGAATATGTTGATGATTATTTGGTTGATGCCAAGGTTGTATGAATGCTGATGTTAAATGTTGTTGTTTAACTCTTAAAACGTGTTAAGAATGGATTTAGGATGTTAAGTGATTAAATCCTTAAAATTTGGTTAAAACTCAGTCTCTGTTCCTGCCCAGAACAGCACTGTCGCGCGATGAGCACCACCGTGCTAAACAGGGAGCACGACCGTGCTCCTAGTTGAATTCTGGGTAAATGGCCACGCTGTTCAGTACTGCCGTACAGGACAAAGAGCACGATCGTGCTGCTGAGCACTACCGTGCTTCACTTACAGGGGAGCACGCCCTTCACGTGCTTAAGCACGACCGTGCTGGGTTACGAGCACAACCGTACTCAACCCACCTGGACAGAACAAGATTAAAGGACTTAAGGGGTTTTTAAACCTCACTTCCCTATGATGATAACTGATTAGACAACTTGGTTAATGTTACTAAAGATAAGTAAAGATGATGAGATGGTGAGATGTTAAGTCGATACCCTTTTGGGTGCCGCAAGTTGATGAGCTGTGCCTTGGTGCTTTTTGGTCAAGGAAGCCTTGACCTCGCGGTTTGGGTCTAAGGTGTTGTTGTTATGTACCTTGGTGGCCGAGAGTTTGCCCCAGGTGCTGCGGTTGATTCCGCTTAAGTCCTCAGGTAGATTCCGCGAGGCAAGTTGGTGCGGTTGATTCCGCTGTTACCTTCGGTCGATCCCGTTGGAGTTATGGAGGTGGTGTTGCCGTTGTTGTTGTGTTGCATACGCATCGCATCGGAGTTGTTGTTTAGGGATGTTCGACATAGGGGAGATCGTCCTAGAGTACGGCGATCCGGCCATCCACGGTTGGAGTAGATTCTCCTAGCACCCCCGTGATGAGGCATTCGTTGGTTTGATGAGTTGGCTATCCAAGGAGTAGATTCTCCGGCATTGAGTAGATTCTCAATGTGGATATGTAACTCCGAAGTCGTTCATCTCGAGTTTAGTGGATCCACATGCATTGTTGGTTTAGCGGAGTAGGACTGCATTGCACTGCATAGCATAATGATGATGTTGATGTTTGGTGTAATGCTGATGTGTTTACTGTTTACTTTACTTCCTACCTCTTGCTATATATGATTACATGAACTTACTCCCCATGTTTGTTTGTGTTTGGCCTGATTGGCACCTTGCAGAGGATGACGAGCAGCCCGGAGAAGAGTGACTCTGAGTAGCCGCCACTCGTAGTAGGGCTAGTTTTTGTTATCGTAGTTGTTAGTTTCAGTTGTAATTCCGTGGATTTTATTTCGGAACGGTTATACCAGCTCTGTATGTGACATCGGGGTTGGGTTATATTTAGTGGTTGTTATATTTTTACTGTTGAAAACTCATTTCAATTTCCGCGTTGTAAACAGTTCATGTGGGACTTTTCTACCCATGGACAATTGTTTATTTTATTCAATAATTGCATGTGTTTCCTTTAATTGTTTTTAAATTAAATGGCTTTTAACATGCGGGGTAGAAGGGTGTCACAACAGTCGGTGCACACCCTGGTTCTCTCTAGGGGGTTCTCATGAAAATCAATAACACTATAGCTGCACAACCTAAATCTAATTTGGAATACCCCCGCAAGAACTTCGGACCTCGTGTATCTCCAATACACGATTATAGACAACAATACAAACACATGAAACTCATTGACTTTCATCAATAACAACCTATTGCCTCAACCTTCCATCTTAGCCTCCACACATATCATATGTCACCTCTCCTCTATGAAATGATTAATTCAGGTAAGGCACCTCTAAGTCACAGTTATTCTCTCACCCACATGAATATCTCTGAACAACATATATCTTTGCTTAAAAGTCAACTAAGCACATTATCAAACCACACAGATCATGCATAACATAATAATCATACAATATTCAAACAACAAAATAAAACATCACAAGAGTAGAATACCTCAACCAGCTTATCACAAACAGTCAATAATATTAAAGTCAGACATCCTCAAATATTCTAAAATTATCCTAATGTCGATAAACCTACAATTCCCAAATCACCATTGGTATTACGGAAAAGATTCCAATGCGATTTTGGTCTTGTCGATTACTCGACCACTAGTAGGGTTTCGGTCGCCCTACACAATTATTATATTATAAACTACTTATCCATTCCGACGATAGGTTGAATCTTTCTCCTACCTGACTTATCACCAGATTTCTCGAACTTTCCGATCCTCGTTACTCTACCACGGTTAATGGTTAACCTTCAACCCAAAACAACATACAAATATATTAATCTAACAAAATCCAACTATGACAAATTAATGCTAGATTAGGCCATGAGTGATAAATAGGGCTAGGGTTATTTTCTCATTCCAATCTTTTAGATACTAGTTCCTAGAGTATCAACTAACATCAATCAAGTGTTACTAGTTAAAAATATGAAACAAAAATCCTCTAACCAACTAGGTTAGGGTTTCGGCCTCAATTAGCAAAATAGGTTAGAAAATTATTTTGAGTTCAAACTCTTGGATTTGTGATCACCAATCATGGTAGAAACAAGATCAATCATCGTTGATCAAAAATTGAACAAAAATATTTCAACCCCTTTACTCTAGGGTTTAGGCCCAAATTAGAAAACTAGGTTAGGAAATTTAGTTGGATTTAAGCTCTTGGATATAGATCATATGTACTAGAGAGCTCAAATCAATCATTAGATTTCAAAAAGAAGAACAAAATCATCAAACCCATTTTCATGAGGGTTTTGGCCTTATTAAGAAAATAGGGGAAGAAAATTCTTTTGCTTACATGCTCTTAGATGATGAAAGTAGAAGTTATATAAAGATCATAGAAATTGGTTTCATATTAAAATGATTTTTCTACAATTTTCTAGAATTAGTTGAAATTCTAGATCTAAGAATGGAAATTCATAAAAACTTGATGATCATGGCTTGGAAACAAGGAAATTAATGAAGACAACGGTGTTTATTGATCAAGGAGAGTAAGGTATACCTCTTAGATATTGAAAAATTGAAAAGAATGGATCAAGTCCTTCACAAATTTGCTTATAGTTCTCTTGAGAAAAGTGAGAGAAATGAAGAAGATGAATAGGAAAATGAAAATGGCCAAGTGTGGTGAGTATTGAGGCCGTGGGTTTCAAGGGTGATGAGGAACAAAATTGTTTCACTTAAGGACATATTAGTAATTTCACTTTGGGACAAAATTGGCATTAGTTAAAGAGTTAAGGACATTTAAGACATTTCAAGTCTAAGCTCATTATGACATGGTGAGTCATGCGATGACTCATTAGGTGACTCACCCCCATGAGTCATCATGGGTGACTCGTTGTCTTCATCCATTAGCGGGTCCCGAAAATCCCGTATTCAGCTGCTTCGTTTACCCGATTTAGGTTTTATGCCCGAATAAAACATGATATTTCATTTCCGATCGAAAATTTTCAAAATGAGCAAAGTCGTTGAAAATATGATTTAAACCTAAACTGTTTCGTTCACGAGTCAAAATTATGTTTTCTGCTCAGTAAAATCTTACTGTCAGTAAAAATGTAGACCGGTTTCAATCTGAATTTTAAACCCAAATTTTAACCAGAGCTTCCTACCTTAGTGTAGGTTCTAGATATGATTTTTTTTCCTCCAAAATTATTTCATAGGTCTCAGATAAAAATATAAATAAATATATCTTTACTTGTAACTGGTAATACAGCGTATACGAAAATCAAGGTGTTACAAATTGGCCATTTGTCTGCAATCTGTTATGCAGAAACAAGATGAAGCCATGGAACAACAAGCCTCTTTCCAAGCCACTGTGCTAGCTCAAAAAGCAGCAATGCAGAAGATGCTGGAAGCTTTTTTAAAGAGTCAAGGAGGACCTAGCACTTAGTGTTTAGGACTTAGTTTTATGTCTTTGAGTCATGCAATGTACTGTCCATGATGTCTTTACATCATCAATTTTGTAATTGTTCTGACTCTTAATGATATGGAGATTAATTATACTTTTGGCTTTTTTATTCTGTCTTTATGTTTTTATCTGTATAATCTTTTTGATTGATGCCAAAAGGGGGAGGAAATACAAGAAAATTATGACTTATAAGACCTTTTTAGACTTAACAGATATAGACTTATTATCTTTTGATCTGATATTTATCTGATGCATTAATTAAGGGGGAGCCTTAATTTTTATTTCTATCTATGTTTTTCCATACACATAATCTAAGACCTGTCTAAAACCTTCAATACGTCTATTTCTTAATTATTTGTTATCTGTCATCATCAAAAAGGGGGAGAATGTTGACACCTTATAAGTCTGGAACACATTCAATGTGTAAATTCTCCAAATTTTGATGATTCCAAATATATTAAGTATGGTTATATTGAACCTTATGATATTACTGATAAGTCTGTTAAGTGTATAGGAAAATAGACTGAAGGTCACTCGTCTAAATCTGACCCGTCTAAAAGTTAGACAACTCAGACAGAGACCAAATCAACTCTCAGTCAGAAATATGATCTTGTTGATGACGTGGCAAGGATCAAAAGTCTGAAGAAGCTTCAGTTGATCACTCGTCTAAAAATGACTTGTTCAACTATCTAGTTCTGGATCAATGCACCCATCTATTTTTGGACTCCACTGCACCCGTCTAAGTGTCAGATTGTCAGAAGAAAGTCCAAGTCAATCGTATTAAGATGCCTTCCTTAAGGATCTTGAGGACCTCTGGACAAAAGCACCAAGGACAAAGAATAAAGAATTCATCCTTTCAAGTTTTTAAGGAGTAAACACGCCACCTATGTACCACGCCAGTGACTTTTAGCTATTTCAAGTACAAAGTAAAAGTACTTTCCAGAAAGTGAACTGAGTGTTGCACTGAAATTGAAAGCTCTCTATTGCAAGTACAAGAAGTCTGCTACTGCAACTTTGAAACAACAACTGCTCAAAAACAAAGTGTACTATTGGTCGCATATGTCAAAGTCCAATGTCCCTGAACATTTAATACTTATACAGAACGACTCTTTGACATTAATGGCATCCCGGAAGCTCAAGATTAAGGAGCACACTTTCTGAAGCTGTGTCTAACAAATCAAATTGATAGGGCAAACCATGATGATGAAGTTAAGAGATACACCGCGTATATTCAAAGAAGAATTTACTCTGCTCAATTAATTCTTCATTCCTTCATTGTTATCTCTTCAATTATTTGATATAAATTTCGCAGTCTTTCATTCTTACATTTACTCCACTCTTTGAGTGTTACCAGAAAGACTTGCAAAGCTGTATTAGATACTCAAAACCTTTTACCCTTTACTGTTGAGCCTGAAGAGCCTAGGTGAGAAAAGAATACTTGTTTGAGTGTGAGCCTGGGGAGGCTAGGTGTGAAAAGAATACTTGTACTGTAATCTGATAAGTTATAGTGATAACCTTGGTGCTGCCAAGAATGGAAGTAGCCCTATTGATTTTGAGGTGAACCAGTATAAAACTCTTGAGTGATATTCCTCTTCCCTTATCTCTTTAATTTAATTAAGAGTTATTTGTTTAAGCTTTTAACTTGGGGAGTTATTTTGTGAATATCAAATCTCGTTTTAATCCTTCACTGTGTGCGCATGTGTGCTGTCTTAAAATTAGACGAGTCACCCGTCTAATTTTATGTAGCTTTGTTTTTGCTTGCTGTGCCTGCGAAAATATTTTCAAAGTTTCCTAAAAAGTTGGTAAACATAATTCAACCCCCCTTCTTGTGTTAACTTTGGTTATTTCATAACTGGTCCAAACAGGTCCATGTGTAACAACTGAAGATGTTTAGAAGTTGATACTTGGTTCTTAGATTTGAAACTTGATTTTACTTGTTTACCTCTCTGACATGCATTACACAAAACATCTTTCTTAATACTAATGTCAGACAATCCTCTCACAAGGTTATCCTTTTTCAATTTTGAAATTAATTTCATACTAGCATGTCCTAGTTTTCTATGCCATGACCATCTTTCATCCTCTTTCGACATCAGACAGGTTACACTTTGATCTGAGAGATCAGTCAGTTCAATCTTATAAAGATTTTGCTGCCTACTTTCTGAAAAGAGGGTCTTGCCACTCCTGTCTTTGACTATACAAGCATCCTTAGTAAATGAGACATCAAATCCACTGTCACATAATTGACTTATGCTAAGCAAATTGTGTCTTAACCCTTTGACTAAGAGAACATTAGAGATTGAGGGAAGAGGGGGATTACCAATATTACCAATTCCAATAGCCTTTCCCTTCTTATTGCCTCCAAAGGCAACCTGTCCTCCTTTCTTAAGTTGGAGGTCTAGGAACATAGACTTTTCTCCTGTGTTGTGTCGCGAGCAGCCACTGTCCAGGTACCAACATAGGTGTTTTCTTTGTCCTATTAAGGACATCTACAACAAGAATTATTTGATCTTTAGGCACCCATATCTTTCTAGGTCCTTTTCTATTAGTTCAAGAAGTCTGTGAAGACTTTCTTCACTTCATATGGATACACTTAGACATAACATGTCCAGCTTAATAGACACTTTAGAGGTTTTTGTTGATTCTTTATGATGTGTCTAATGGATGTATCCAATACCTTCTTTGTTAAGAGACTGTCTCTGATAGCCAAGCAGCTTGGTCAAATTGTCTCTACCATTAACAAATTTGATAAGATCAGAAGTGAGCTCTTCCACTTTCTGTTGAAGTTTGACAACTTCTTCAGACTGTGATGTTTCACTAATGATCTTAGCTTCATTAGACTTTACATTCTTAAGCTCACTGTTCTCTTTGGCCAGCTTCTCACACTGTTGAGATTTTTGTTTATGCTCACTAAGGAGCTTTACATATTCTCTCTTGAGGGATTTTAAGGCCTTAGATAAGCAATTGGATTCCTCCAGCAAGTCCTCATAAGCATTATGCAATTCCTCAAAGTCAGGATGTACCTCATCTTCAGAGTCTGAGTCAGTGTTAGCCATTAAGCAGAGATTGGCTTCCTCCTCCGCTTCCTCATATTTAGAGGATGTTGACTTCAGATCCTCCCAAGTAGCCATCATTCCTTTCTTCTTCTTTTTGAAGAACTTCTTAAAAAAGGCTTTCTTGAGTTGAGGGCACTCAGTTTTAATGTGACCAGGCTTCTTACACTCATAGCAGACAATTGGACTTTTGTTTATTGATGTAGATTCCTTGAAGTTCTTTTCCTTATGAAACCTTTTGAAAGGCTTCTCCTTTATGAACTTCTTCTTTTTCAAGAGAAATCTTATCTTTCTGGTTAGGAGAGACAACTCCTTATCACTTTCAGAATCCTAATTATCAGACTGGTCTGTGTCACTGGTAGAATCGTCTGCTTTTAGGGTTTTTGAGGCTTTTGAGGGCTTCTGGTCAGTTTTTAGAGCAATGGATTTGCCGTTTTTAGTTGTCACATCATCACCAAGTTCTTGCTCATGAACAATGAGGGTACCAAGAAGTTCATCCATAGTCAAGGTTGTGAGATCCTTGGCTTGAGAGATAGCAGTGACTCGGGGTCTCCACTGCTTTGGAAGACTTCTGAGAATCTTTCCAACTTTCTCAGCATTTGTAGAAGTTTTACCAAGAGACTTTAAACTATTGATGATAGTTTGGAATCTTCCTATCATCCGAACAACAGATTCTCCTTCCTTTATGGTGAACAGTTCATACTTTCTGACAAGTATGGCAATCTTTGACTCCTTGACTTTGACAGTTCCTTCATGTGTCACTGATAAGGTGTCCCATATTTCTTTTGTAGAGTCACAAGCACACACTTTCTCAAATTCCTCAAGACTGAGAGCACAGATGATGTTGTATCTAGCTTTATGATTCAGTTCGCATTTTGTCTTTTCTGCAAAGGTCCACTGAGCTTTTGGCTTGTCAGTGTTGTCATCATACTTGGGAATGAATGGACCTTCAGTAATGACATCCCAGAGATCAGAGTTTATTTATAGATGAACCATTGGAATCTATCTTTGCAATAGTTGTAGTTTTCTCCATTGAAGAATGGAGGTCTGGTTAGGGAGGCTCCTTCAGTCTGGTGACTCCCACTTGGACTAGCTCCAGCAGTCATGTCTATTCTTCATGACCTTTTCCTCTACACTATTAGATGCACAACCCAGAGACTGAGCTTTGATACCAATTGAAATAGACAATATAAAGTATAAACACGAGAATGGGGTTGAATTGTGTTTATCAGACTTTAAAACAAAGTTGAAAACTTTTCACACACATAAGCTAGCTTCATACAAGTGTTTTCACAAAAGCACAGACAGGTGACCTGTCTGATCAATTTTTCACAGAAAAACACACAAACATGCAAGAGTAAAACTTGTTTGATTTTCACACTTAAACCCCTTTAGTTAGATAACAAATAAAACAATCAAAGCAACTAAAGAGATAATGATAGAGAGATTTAACACAGCTATTTATCCTGGTTCACCCTTTAAAACCTAGGGCTACATCCAATCCTTGGCAGCACCAAGTATTCTTTGCTCACTTAGCCTCTCCAGGCTCACTCAAGTTTGTTTGAGAAAGGATTGTAATAAATAGAATTTGCAAGTCTTTTACTAACACAAGAAGAGTGAATTAAATGTGAATGATAGAAAGACTACGTAATAACTTCAAATATTGAAGAATACACATTGAAAGAATGAATGATTAAATGCTCAGAGTAATGGCTCTTCAATACTGTGTGTTCTATATCTTTATCTTCAATGACTTCTGTATTTATAAGCTCCAATCATTTTGAATCCATTAGAGACATTCCTTCAAGTCTTGGCTTCAAGCTGAGCTCCATTAAGTGCAATAGAGTCGTTCTGGGCAGCCATTAATGCAATAGGAATGTTGGTTGTACTCTAACATGTGCTTTATGCTTTGTGCAGCAGTCAAATCGGAGTTGTGTAGGTTGCTTTTGTACTTTGCAGGGCACATTTCCCTTTTCGTGGAACTCCCAGTTGTACTAGGGAATAAAGCATATTAGAAGCACTCCTTTTCTGAGTTCCTTGGTTGCTTGAGAGTTTGACCTGCTGACTTTCTTGATATGCGTGAGAGAGAAAGCTTCAGTGACTTCTACTTGAGGCGACAGCTCTTAAAAGCTTCTTTGTCCTTGTGTTCCTTATCGAAGGACCATAGATAGGTGAGAGCTCCTATCAGACAAGTTGAATCTTCAATGTAGATAGTCAACAATCCAGTCTGCAGACAGGTTGACTTTCACTTATCAGACAAGTGATCTTCAAGTGAGATTAAGAATGTCTTAGGCAGGCAGGTGTTAAATAATCTTTCATTTAATAATCTGCATACTAGATAGACAGGTCAGCAACCAATATGAAGTTCAATTAAATAATTAAAAAATGTTTAGTTTTCATCAAAACTTAGGGCAAATGCACATCAGATATTTAGAGACTTAAAATACAAATAAATTTGAATAAATCGTAAAGTATTTATAACTAAAAATTAATTAAGTGTACCATGATATGTGTGTAACCAACCAATGAATATCCTATAAAACCTTTAATAACAAATAATCAGAATATTACTGCTGTTGGTTGTCCTATTACTATTGCTTGCCATTGGTCTGCTGCTCTAGAGCAGTTGTCATCAGCCGTCAGCCGATGCTGCTCATGCACAAGGATGCGCACTTCATCAGGGAGGACATGGAGGCAGGGACAGAGGCATATGTTAGATGGGGAGGGCCTTGACCCCCCTAACTTATAAAAAATAAAAAACAAGATACTATCTTTTATTTTAAAATTATTAATAGGTTAGGAAATTATTTTGAAATATGTGATTGGTTGATAAGAACTAGAAGAACAAAATCTATCCTCTTGTGTATGTACTGATAACTTTTACCTACACTTCGTGTTTCGTGTTTCTATGTACAGTTACTACATAGCGACTATTTTCAGCTATGAATATAGTTAGCACGACACTTCGAAATAGAATGAAAAAAGAATTTTTGACTGAGTTTCTGCTAGTATACATTGAAAAGAATATTGCTCAAAAGTTTAGTGTGTATCTAATTATAGATATTTTCGTGACATGCAGGAAAAAAAATTCTATATTTTGATAGATTATTGATGTAATTAATGTTTTAAAACATAAGTATTGTAACATCCCTGGCTGCTTTATTGATTAATGACTGTCCCCACAAACCAACACGGGTCTTTTCTGCGTGCTTTGTCCTCACGCACACGCTTCTTGGGAAAACTTCCCATGAGGTCACCCATCCCAAAATTGCTCCAAGTCAAGCATGCTTAACTATGGACTTCTTAAGTGATGGGCTACCGAAAAGAATATGCATCTTGTTGGAATAGGTAGTACCAATCAATTCATATACGCCTTCCTCAACTGTATAGTCTCATACCTACACGGTCTCAGGATCCCTCTTATTCCGATGTGTAATTGGTTAATTCTTGTGTCCCTCCACCTAGAAGCCTGTCAGGAGCCGCTCCTTGTTCGTGCCTTCTTACACCGGCGACCCCTCCCCGCCCTCGTCAGCCCCGGGTGTCACATGCCCACCAGCTTCAGCTTGGTTCATCCCCGAACCACACCGTACTGGGAGAGGTGCCCCTCTGATACCATTTATAACATCCCTAACTGCTTTATGGATTGACGACTGTCCCCACAAATCAATACAGGTCTTTTCAACGTGCTTTGTCCTCACTCACACGCTTCCTGGGAAAACTTCAGGAGGTCACCTATCCCAAAATTGCTCCAAGTCAAGCACGCTTAACTGTGGTGTTATTAAGTGATGGGCTACCGAAAAGAAGATGCATCTTGTTGGTATAGGGAGTACCAATCAATTCATATAAGACTTCCTCAACTGTATAGTCCCATACCTACACAATCTTAGGATCCCTCTCATTTTGGTGTGTAATCAGTTAATTCATGTGTCCTTCCATCTAGAAGCCTGCCAGGAGCTGCTCCTTGTTCGTGCCTTCTTGCACCGGCGACCACTCCCCGCCCTCATTAGCCCCGGGTGTCACATGTATGAATTTTTTGTATAAAATTCGATGTGTATGTATTTGTTAGATATTTTTTTTTTTTTTAATAGTTGGCCCTCCCTACCATTTATTTCTGGCTCCGTCCCTGCATGGAGGACAACCCTCAGCATTTGTTGCACCTAATGGACATTAGCTATGGCTTATCCATCGATAAACTCACACACATTATCGACCAATGTTCCACCGATAAAGTTTACACACAATTTATATGGTAAAGTTCACACACAAGTACTTACTGATAACCTATCATCGGTAAATTCCTACTTACAATTTTGCTCAAAGCATGCGATAAATACAAACGAATTTACCGACTGGCCCACGTTTGTTTCGTCGGTAAATATGATGACTATCCTATATTTCTTCGGTATATCAAGGATTTCTTGTACTATACTCATGTGAGAACATTTTATTATTGTAATAAATAAGAACAATGAGTCCCCTTGAGTCAAGTCAGTTGCTTGAGATACAAGACATGAATAGTGAGCGTGTCGATTCAAACCCCCACAATGCGCTCAACCTTTTACCCATTCCCTTCACCCCTTGTGTGATATTAATTATATTCCTCTTATGGCAGTTTCAGGATTAAGATCCTAATTTACTTAGGAGTTGTTTGTAGTTGGCCTATGTGTGTTGATGAGTATATAATTGGAAATTGTTGCATCATGTAATGTTTATAACTTACAAAACTTACAGTTCTATTATATTGTGTTGATAATTTGCATCTCTATTTGTTTCAAAACTTTTTGAATATATTCCAAAATTTGCTTAATCTTTTTTTTTTTAAATTTTTTATGGAATAAGGCATACAAAAGCATCACTGTAAGAAGAAAGATCCCAACTAGGTTGGCACCTCAAAAATTACCAATCATTTGCAGCACGCCTAAATTTATTAAAAGTAGAAAAAGAATACAAAATCATGGGGGGACCAAACCAAAACCCATGAAGAAATAAAGAATCATTTGAATCTAAAGTAAGGAAGACTAAATCTATTGCGATTAAAGTCTTCTAAAATAAAATTTGGTGCTAAGTCCCACCAAGTGAAACAATGATTACTAATTCCATAGTTTAACAACTTATCTGCACATGTATTTCCTTTAAAAATGTGAGATATGCCAAAATGCATTTGGTTAGTCAATAGCAAGAAATTTCTCCACCTAATTCTTAACATCCAAGGAACCAAAGCAACACTCTTAAAGGCTTCAATCACTAGCATGGAGTCACATTCTAGCCATAGCCAAAACCATCCCTTTTGAAAAGCTAATTCAATGAATTTCATGACTGCTAATAGTTCAACTTTAAGAGAAGAAGTAGTTCCAATAAAATCACCAAAACAACTAAGAATTGCCCCACTTGAATCTCTATATATCCCATCACAAGCAGCTAGGCCCGGATTACCTCTAGAGGCACCATCTGATTTCACTTTGATCCAACCACAAAAAGGTTTATGCCAATCTACTTGAATAACCAAAGGAGCTTTAGGAGGATGAATTTCAATTGGAAAGTGCTTCAGAATTCGAAAATCATCAACTGAAGGGGAAGCTTTACCCTTAGAAACATTTCCTGTCAGAGCAATATCAGCAAAAACTAGATGAATGACTCTTTTGCCATTGATAAGCTTATCATTGAATCTCGCTTAGTTACTAGCATACCATATGTACCATAAAATGTGAACGATGGAAGATAATATGACATCCTTGAGCTGACCAATGTTAAATTTGTCACATATTTTCAAAACTGAAAAAATACTAAAAAGATCAATGCTAGATTGCAGAATGTCACTGAACCAATGCCAAATAGCAGCAACATAGTTACAATCAAGAAACAGATGAGAATATGATTCCTCCTTAGAGCCACAAAGACTGCAAATTGAAGCCAATATACAACCCCTAAGTTGCATATTATCATCTGTAGGTAGTCAAATTTATATTTTTGTGACAGAACATCTTAGATGAAGATGTGAAGATATTTAATAGCAGGAGATAAAATCATGGAAAGACTCTCATTATCCTAAATTCCTAATGTAGTTTAAAAAATCCAGAGAAAAATATGCATTGGCAAGGGTTAGCTTGCTTCTCTTGCTATTTATTCTCACTATGGTGAATTATGATATTCCATCCCTTTCTTTTACCCTGTTTATTGGTGCTTATGGGGCATGCATTTTACTGTGTTTATTATATCATAACCTTGCTTATGGTGAAATAACCAAAGTTAACACAAGAAGGAGGGTTGAATTGTGTTTACCAACTTTTAAGGAAACTTTGAAAATTATTTTCGCAGGACAACAAGCAAAAATAAAGCTAAGGAAAGTTAGACGGGTGACTCGTCTAATTTCAGAACAGAACACACGCGCATACAGAGGAGGTTAAAACAGGATTTGATACTCACAATATTAACTCCCCAAGTTAAAAAGCTTAAACAAATAACTCTTAAACAAATTAAAGAGATAAGGGAAGAGGAATATCACTCAAGAGTTTTATACTAGTTCACCCGAAAATCAACAAGGCTACGTCCAGCTCTTGGAAGCACCAAGTTTTCACTATAACTGATCAGATTACAGTACAAGTATTCTTTTCACACCCAGCCTCTCTAGGATCACACTAAAACAATATTCTTTTCTCACCTAGCCTTTTCAGGCTCAACGCAGTAAAGGGTAAAGGATTTGAGTATTTAATACAACTTTGCAAGTCTTTCAGATAACACTCAGAGATTGGAATAAATGAAGGAATGAAAGACTGCGAAATTTATGTCAAATGATTGAAGAGCTATTCAATGAAGAAATGAAGAAGTAAATGAGTAGAGTAAATGCTTCTTTGAATATTTGAGCAGAGCTCTTAACTTCATCTTCATGGTTTGCACTATTTAAAGGCTTCAATCAATTTGATTCGTTTGATACAACTTCAGAAAGTGTGCTCATTTGATTTGAACTTCTGAGACACTATCAATGTCAAAGAGTCATTCTGTATAAGCATTAAATGTTTAGGGACGTTGGACTTTGACATATGCGACCAAGGGTACACTTTGCTTCTGAGCAGTTGTTGTTTCAGAGTTACAGTAGCAGACTTCTTGTACTTGCAGCAGAGAACTTTCCTTTTTAGTGCAACACTCAGTTCACTTTCTGGAAAGCACTTTTACTTTGTACTAAAACAGCTAAAAGCTACTGTTTGGTGCAGTGGTAGCGTGTTTATTCCTTAAACACTTGAAAGAATGAATTCTTTATTCTTTGTCCTTGGAGCTTAAGACACCCCGTTGTGTCCCATTGTGCCATTAATTATTTATTTAAACTTACTCGCGTTCTTAACATTAAACGTAACCCGAAAATACAAAGAAATTAAAATCTTAATTATAAGACATCCAACTCTAAAAAAAAAAAAAAAACCATCACACCATAGACATAACGTAATTACACCACATATGTCTAATCATCATAATACAAAACACTGTTTAAGGTATCCTATCAGTAGGATCCCTTGCAGGTACATACTTACACAAACTATTATAATCAGCGGAAAATAAAACGTCTTATAAGACTCACTGGCCCTAGACACTAAACTACATCGCTGGAATCCACAGCTCGTCCTCCCGCATCTGGTTCATATGGAGTTCCATCTAGTTTCTCGGCAACTGGTTCCTCCATCGGGTCTTCTCATGGAATAAGATAACACACACAAAATACAGAAATAGGGAGATAAAAAACAGTTCTATCATTATAAGCGGAAAGGAATAAATAGAATATAATATAATAACAGTCAAAGACACACATCACACATAACTAACATTCATCCTCAAATTACGATATCATCCTCTACCATTACTCTTATGCAACTAAACCTTTATGCTAACGTGGCCACCACCAATCCTATCACACAGCCCTTGCCCGCTGAGGGATGTTAGTCAGTCGTCCAAGCGATGCGTTCCCAAACACCGGTGCACACCCTCATCCATGGTGAGAATGCTCATGCAAAGCAATGACACTATAGCTGCACAGTACCGTCGGTGCACACCCTGGTTCTCTCTCCAGGATGCTTATGCAAAATAATGACACTATAGCTGCACGGCCTAAATCTAAGTTTGAACGGTCCCGCGAGAACTTCGGACATCGTGTGTTCCCAACACACGGTTGTGAACAACAATGCATATATATGACTTTCACTGACCCGCATCTGTTACAACCTAGTACCTCAACCTTCCATCATAGTCTCTACACTTATTCCATATCACATCTCATCTATAAAATAATTTAAATAGGCTAGGCACCTCTAAGTTACATTCATTCTCTCATCCACACGATTATCTCCTGAATAACACATATCCTTGCCTAAAAGCCGACTAAGCATGTTATCAAACCAGGCAGATCATACATAATACAATAATCATAAAATATTCAGACCATATAAAAAAACATCACACACAGTAGAATACCTCAACCAGCGCATCACAAACAGTTCAATAATATTAAAGTCAGACATCATCGAATATTTTGAAATTATCCTAACGGCGATAAACCTACAATCTGCAAATCATCATTAGTACTACAGAGTAGTTTCCTTTACGATTTTGGTATTGTCGATTACTCGACCACTAGTAGCGTTTAGGTCTCCTTACACCATTATTATAAATTATATACTACTTATCTGTTCCGACGACGGAATGGTTTTTTCTCCCACCTGAGTTATCACCGGAATCACGAAATTGAAGCGTCTCGTTACCACACCATAAGATACTAATCACCTTTAACCAAAACAACATAAAACAATCTAAGTTAACCAAATCAATCTAGAGTAACAAAGGACTAGGCTTAGGCCAAGGAGTTCCAAATAAGGCTAGGTTCTTTTCTCAATTTCATCTTTTGGATCCTAGTTACTAGACTCTTAACTAGCATTGATCAATTGTTACAAGTTAAAAATTTGAAACAATACTCATCTAACCACTAGGGTTAGGGTTTCGGCCAAGCATAGTAAAATAGGGCTAGGAGTTTCTTTTGCTCACAAACTCTTGGATTTAAAACCTAGAGACCTTAGATAACTGAAAACCATCATCATCTAAGTTAAAAATTGAACAACACTTTTCTGCTAATATAAAAATCTACAATTTTTTAGTTTCGAGTCAAATTAGGGTTTCCGTCTGAGTTTTAAACCCAAAATTTCACTGTAACCCTCTACCATAAGGTAGAGTATAAATATGATTTTGTTTTATCCAAAATCATTTCTTAGGTCTTCGGTAAAAATATAAATAAATATATCTTTACTGATAATACAACGTATATAAAAAGCAGATTGTCCAGAGGTCTTCGAGACCCTTAAGGAAAGCATCTTTTTAAAATAAGGTTAACTTGGACTTTCTTCTGATAAGTTTGACAAAAGATTGATTCAGCAGAGTCTAAAAATTAGACGGGTGTTGTGCAGTCCAAAAGTAGACGGGTGAGGTGAGCCAAAAACTTAGATAGGTGAGCAAGTCATTTTAGATAGGTGATCCACTGAAGCTTATTCTTTCTTTTGATCCTTGCCATGTCATCAATTAAATCAGAACTTTGACTGTGAATTGACTTGGTCTCTGTCTGAGTTGACTATCTTTTAGACGGGGTGGTTTTTTAGACGAGTCTAAAAAACTGCTCTTTAGAGAAAATTAGACGGGTTAGATTTAGACGAGTGACTTTAAGTCTATTTTCCTGCACACTTAACAGACTTGTCAGTAATTTCATATTGTTCAATATTACCATACTTAATATATTTGGAATCATCAAAACTTAGAGAATTTACACATTGAATGTGTTCTAGATTTATGAGGTCTCAACATATGGAACATGCTTACACGATTAACTGTGATACTCAACTTGTAGATGTTGGTCTTATTGAACAAGTATCATTCCGAAAGCAAGGTTGCTTATGGGGCATGCTTACACAGTAAATGTTGGTACTTTATTGGTTTCAAAGCTTTACTATATTAATTATTAGGTTTAATGAACTTTTTGGTCCCTGAAAAGTAGGTGTATTTTGATTTTAGTCCCTGCACTTTTTTTCTTTTGGTTTTGGTCCCTGTAAATTCAAAACTTTTGGTTTTAGTCCCTGCCGTCAGTCACCCTCCGTTAAGTGCTGACGTGGCAAACGGAGTGCCACGTCAGCGCAGCCACGTCATCAAAAATATTAATATTTTATGCCATGTTGGCTGCCACGTATGAAAATAAAATTTGGTTTTAGTCCTTGAAAAGTGAGTAAATTGTGGTTTTAGTCCTTATACTTTTTTTCGTTGGTTTTGGTCCCTGTAAATTTAAAACTGTTGATTTAAGTCCTCTTGTCAGTTATTAAGTCTTGATATGGCTAACAGAGCATCACATTAGCATTGTCACGACAGTTTAATTATCATTATTTTAAGTCACGTAGGCTGCCACGTCATAGTATTAATTTTTTAAATATATTAACATTAATTATTATTATTTTTAACCATTATATTATTTTAACTTTTATTATTATAATATTATAACTATTTTTTCTTATAAAACATGACTGCAGTTTCTTCTTCCTCTTTCTCCATCGTTCCTCCTTCATTCTGCAATAATCTTGCTTCCTCTTTTTGAAGCGTTTCTCCATACCATCTAATACATTTTTTCTACGTCCATTCAGACCCACGCTTTACTTCTTCCTTTACTAATGTTTTTCACTTTCACTCTCTGCAATGAATTTTCAAAGTTGCGACCATGATGCCCTCAACTCAAAAAAGTATAAAAATTGTTGCGGAAGGAGAAAGCAAGATTGTTGTAGAATGAAGGAGGAAGCAAGACTGCTGCATAAAGATTGTTGTAGTGACAATGCTGACATGGCGCTCTCTTAGCCATATCAACACTTAGCAGAGTGTCACTGACAATAGGGACTAATATAAAAAGTTTTAAATTTACAGGGATCAAAACCTATGAAAAAAGAAAATACAGGGACTAAAACCAAAATTTACTCACTTTTCAGGGACTAAAACCAAAATTCATTTTCATATGTGGCAGCTGACGTGGCATATTTGCTGACGTGCCGGTACTGACGTGGCACTCCGTTAGTCATGTCAGCACTTAACGGAGGGTGACTGACGGCAGGGACTAAAACCAAAAATTTTAAATTTATAGGGACCAAAACCAAAGAAAAAAAAGTACAGGGACTAAAATCAAAACACACATACTTTTCAGGGACCAAAAAGTTAATTAAACCTAATTATTATCATATTGGTGTTGCTTCTAATCTCATATCTAATTTTAATACAACAACAAATTTTGCCCTCGTGACTCAAGAGCAATGAACTCTAAAGTCCTGCTTATATGGAGATGTGAATATTTCCAAGAATAAAAGTATGCATGGGGATCACATAGCATTTTGTGGTTGGAGCATGAAGTAATGCTCAAAAGAACTTGGATTGCCAGTGAGCTTATAGGACTTCTCGATTTGTTGTGACTTGAGACCTGGTAGTTCCTTTTTTTCTCCTTCATAAGTTGACACCAGTTGTATTAACTTTAAAGGTCACAGCCAGTAAGTACTATAAAGTATAAACTATAGAGTTTGATGCAAAATATAAATATAAAGTTTTATTTCAACTTCTCTTTGAGAAGCTTTGATGTCAGAATTCTTGTATCACTCTTTGTAGTGGATGATTTGCCTTTAAATCCATAATTTTTATTTTTTTAATTAAGATATTAAAGTTAATATTTTTTTAATTCAGGTATAAGAGATATTTTATTGTGCTAAATTTACGAACATTACTAAGGCTAATGAACTTGGCAGTTTGATGCATATTTGCCAAGTTAATAATTTACTAGAGAATTTACCAGTTTCACCCCTATCATAATAAGATATTTCTCACTTATGAAATGTTCAGAGAAGCCAAATACCAAGATAGCGAGAGAAAAATTATTAAAATTAATTTATAATTTTTCTTTGGAAAAAACAAATTCACTGTAAGATCGAATGTCAAGAGAAAGTAGAAAAGCAAGATATTGGAAGAAATGTCAAGTGTTTGAAATGATATGATCCAAAAGTATATTTTCTAATTACTCTGCAGGTCCCTGAACTATTTGGGAATTTTCCAGTAAGTATCTAAACTTTAAAAATTTGTAATTGGGCCCCTGATTATAAGAACATTTTTAATTGGGTTCCCAATGATATAATTTTTTTTTTCAATTGAGTCTCTGAGATCATTTTCTGTTTAACAACTGTTAAGTTTGGATGGTATATTTGTAACATCCCTGACTGCTCTATGGATTGACGACTGTCCCCACAAACCAGTATGAGTCTTTTGAGCGTGCTTTGTCCTCACTCACATGCTTCATGGGAAAATTCTTAGGAGGTCACTCATCCCAAATCGCTCCAAGTCAAGCACGCTTAACTGTGGAGTTCTTAAGTGATAGGCTCCCGAAAAGAAGATGCATCTTGTTAGTATAGGTAGTACCAATCAGTTCATATAAGTCACCCTCAATTGTATAGTCCCATACCTACAAAATCTTAGGATCCCTCTCATTCAGGTATGTAATCAGTTCATTCATGTGTCCTTCCGCCTAGAAGCTTGCTAGGAGCCGCTCCTTGTTCGTGCCTTCTTGCACCGGCGACCACTCCCCGCCCTCGTCAGTCCCGGGTGTCACAAATTATAAAACCCCAAATTTTACTTTATGTTAATATGTGTTAATATTGGCTTATATATATATATATATTTGTATATGCTTTGTTATTTTTGTTCTTGATGTCAAATTTCATTTTTGGGAAATTTAGTTTTAGAAAGGTTCAATTCTTTCAGAGTCCCAGTAACCTATTTCACGTTTTTAGCCATATCTTGATTTCTAGATGTCTGATTGAGGTGATCTTTGATACGTTGGAAAGCTTAGCGAATTATCTACAAGTCTTATTTCAGGTGTTTTGTCCAAATTCAGCTTTTATAACCCCGCCTCGCGAGAATCTGAAAAACAGCTTGGCACTCTCGGGTTCGCCTCGCGAATTCTGATGACAGAAATTGGTTCTCGGGCTCGCTCAGCAAACGGGAGCTCGCATCGTGAGACGTGCAGAACCAAAAAACATGTTTTGGGTTCTATTTAAGCCCAAATTGTGCTCTAATGCGTTTTAACCCTCAAAACTACGACCGAAACCCTTGTTTAGATGTTTCTTACCTTAGAAAATTGTCTCTCTTCATTTATCTTGGATTTCTTTTGAAACCTTTGAATTGTCCCTAAAGTTTAAAATCCTTCAACCATTGTTTTGGGTTGTTCTTCATCAAGAACATACCCTTGGGTGTTTGATCTTGCAATTGGAGGATAGATCGGTTCTTTTAGGTCCTAATCAAGGTAAGTTACGTAAACCCTATATTTGATTCTTTTTCCTTCAATTATCGTGGATTAGGAATTGAATACATTATTTTCTTTTATTTTTCTTGATCAAGCATTTGAAAGACAGAATCAAGAATGGATCTTGGACTTTCTTCTTCCTTGGAATTTGATTCATCATACCATGTATGGGGGGAAGAATCATTATGAATATGTGGGTTTCGGGAATAAGTTAGGATGAAAGGGTTAACCCATGACCCCTATGTGCATGTTCATGTATGTAAAATTATGTTCTTGATGTACGACCATGATTGATGAATGATGTGGTGATATAACATGTTTGTATGTGATAAATTCATGATAATATGATATAATTGATGTGATGATATAATATGCTTGTTTGTGATAATTTCATGATGATATGATATATTTGATGGATTGTTACAAATGAGTATGTGATCATGCCATGATTGTGATGTTAGGTTAATTAATGCTATAAGGATATAGTGATAGGTTAATTGGAATCCCTATAATAAATGAGTGAGGTATGACGGGTGAGGTTAATGATCAAAGGAATAGTATGAACACATAAGTTAAGATTCAGAGTGGTAAAACCATGAGAACCAGGAGATAACTCGATTTTGGCAGACTTGCTATCTGTCCAGATTCGCCTTGCCAATGGGTGTTCGCCCGATGAATTAAGGGGAGCAGTTCACAAGCTCTTGGATTTGCGAGGCGAGCAAGGTCTCGCGAGGCGAATGTGACTTGATGGTGGGAGATAATAAAAGGAAGTGAATTGAGGTTTAGCTAACAAGACTAAGTTAATGATCTAAGTGAGGACATTAATAACGATAACAAAGATGGAACACCAGTAGTAATAATATTATTAATAATGATAAGCTGTTATAAAGATCATTGTTAATGATCAGGATTAATAGTCAATGTTATTGACTACGATAATGATGAATTAACGCTAAGGCGTTGTTGGTGGCCATTGTTAATGGTCATGGATGATAATCAATGTGATTGATTATGGGAGCGATGGTTGGACATTTGTTTGCACATGGTGGAGCATAGCATGCATTATTATAGTGAAGATGATATGTTGGGCGGAAAGCAAACGATGAAATGCAACAATGGGGCCTCTAAGGGAGTTTTCCTAGCCTTAAGGGTACATGAATCTGGTGCGGAGGTTCCATTATGGCTTGGGCTAGCTACCCGTGTCCGTGTGTCCACTCGACCAAACCTGAGTAATTTGACAGCCACGGTACGTTATTAAGATTAGGAATACTATTCAGTGGATACCATCTAGTATGGTGGGTTATCCATGTCGATAACTGAGTACGTCTTCTTGATTGTCTTTCCCGAGTTAGGTATTGGCCATAGACATACGAAGTGAAGTTGCATCACATCGCATGCATTCTTTAACATGACGTAATATGTGTTGTATGAATGTATGTTGTATGTTCATCGAAGAGTGATTCCGTGGAATTCGCTCGGCTAGTAGCTTGGATTGCTTTTAGTTATTAATTCATTGTTTCCGATCTAATGTTTGGGATATGAACTCTGATATTGTGACATTGGGTTTCGGGTTTAGTTTTATTTCTTTTTCGCAGTTGTGATGTTTTGTTTTAGAAGGATTGTTATTTCATTCTTTGGTTTACTTCAAAGATGTTATGAAGTTATGATTATGTTTTGAAACAATGTGACGCATGTTATCTTTGTTATGCTTTTATCTTAATTAGACATTATTTTGAAAGCATGTATGATTTTATTTATATATCATCATGCTTTTATCTTAATGTCGTGTCATTTTCACTTCAGTCTCCCTATCCCCAACAAGTTCAAAGTTCCCTTAACAGTCAAAATCCCTAATTATTGTTTATGGTTTTCGAGCAGAAGCAACTGTGGCACCGAGAGAATGCAAGCACAGAATCATGAAGGGTAGTGAGAAAGTTTTTGCTCTGGAATAACCTTTTTTTTTTTCCCAAACCGAAGCAAAATCTCAAACCCCATTTGAGGCCTATTATTATTATGGGACAAAAAAGATTATATTATATAGTAACATAAAGGAACCATTTTATGCCTTCGATGTGTTTTGTTATTTCTATAAAAAAAAAATGTGTTATGCTATTGCAGTAGCTCAGTGTTTTTTTTTTTCCTTTTCAATAAAGGAAGAGACTTTATATAGTGAAACTGAAAGAGAAAATGAAAGAAACTCAACTGGTTACTCAATGAAGAATTTGAACTAGGAACCCAAGTAAACTCACAGGACTATCAGTGGGTATCTATATTCTTTTATATAGCAGGGGCTTGCAGTCCTTTTGATTGGGAGGAACATGTCGATTGGTAGCATTTAGCAGCAACCAAAGAAAGGAAAAAAAAAACCAAGAGAAAGTGAGAAGATGCAATAGCCGAAGTGGTGACCAAAGGAAGAAGAAAGGGAAATGGACCATAGGAGGGGTACCGGAAACCCCTATAAAGACATGAATAAAAAATATGACCAGTTACTTCCACATTTACACTAGTACCAATGAATAAATGGAATATAGTATGAAGGACCTAATTAATTTTTTAATGATCAGGGACCCAATTATAATTTTTTTAGTTTGGGGACCTATTTGAAAACTCCCAAATAATTCCGGGACCTATAGAATAATTTAACCTTTCTAAACTAATTAACTTGCATGGGAAATAAGGAGAAATACAACAAATTGATTTTCGTAAAAGTTGGAAAAAAAAAATCATAGCATTAACAACATTATTGGGAAGTATTTAGCGGTAATGTTTAAATAAATTACATTGAGAAATGAATGATCAGCATGAAATGTAATTATTACTTTAAAGGTATATATATATATATATGTCCAGATAAGTCGAATACCATTATACCGACATAGTGAGAGAAGAAATTATTAAAACTAATTTATAATTTTTCTTTTAAAAAAACAAATTCACTATAAGATTGAATGTTAAGAAAAGTAGAAAAACAAGATATTGGAAGAAATGCCAAGTGTTTGAAATGATATGAAACATAAGTATATTTTCTAAAAATAGTTAACTTACACGGAAAGGAGGAGAAATAAAACAAATAGATTTTTACGAAAGAAGAAAAAAATCAAGATAGTGTGAAATGAAATGGTTATTGCTAATTTAAAAACGTGCTTTGAAAAAAACAGTTCACTATAAAATTTAATATTTAGAAAAGTAGAATACCTAGTTATTTTTCTTTTTTAAGATCCATTATATGTGTGTTTGAGATTATTTTTTCCTTATTTTGTCGCTTTTATGTAGGTTTTTACAATAAGTGATTCAGTCTTTGATGTTTCTTTTTGAAAGTTTTAATAAATTTGACTCGCCTTTTTTTTGTTGTTGAAATTTTAACACTCTTTTCCTTTTAAATTTTTTATTTATGCATTGAATCTATCTCTCAAATGGTTTTTGCTAATATAATACAATGTTTGATCTTTCATTTTTAAATTATTGGTGGAATTGTTATGGCAACATTCTATTAAAAAATCAATGTTGCACTTATATACATCAACAACTTTACAGTGTTGCTGTCGAAAATACACCATTTGTTTGTAATTTGTATGCAATGAGAATTTTATTTTTAATACATCATTAGTTATAATTTTTCTTTTTAAATAAACATATATTTTACAAACAAAATTATTCTTTCTTTATTTTTTTCTTAAAATGCAAACAATTTATTTACATTTATACATTTTTATATTGCATAAATATTATGAAAAGTTTAATAATACCTTTTTTTTTAAAAGATTCACTATGTGTGTCTGATATTTTTTTTTTCTAATTATTTTGTTGCTTTTATGCAAATTTCTAGAATAAGTGCTTCAGTGTTTTGGGTTTTTTTTTTTTTTTTTTTAAAAGTTTTAGCAAATATGATGCACTAATTATTTCTGGGAGAACATTTTACATTCTTTTTTTTTTTTACCTATATACTGAATATATGTACCAAATAGTTTTTTTCTTAAAATAATGCAGTGTTTACAACAATACACACAACAATAGCTTTATCAATTGCATTATTATACTACTATATAACGTTTTAGGCTTTTAGTGTTGTTAACAAATATGCATTATTTGTTTGTAATTTAACTGTGATAAGATTTTTTTTACACATCAATTGTGATAAATTTCTTTTAAAATAAACATATATGTAAAATAACAACATATTTCCTATATTTTTCTTCTCTAAAAAAATATCTACATTTATCTATTTTTATATTTTATATTACAAAAATATTGTGATATTTCACGTGCGAGGTGAAAATCAGACTACCATATATGCAAAGACCAAAAATATCTAGAGGATTTTTCTGAAAGTGAACACTGATTTTGTTTTGAATGATGTTTTATTTATTTGGGGTCGTAATCCTTTAAGTAAGTACTTTTAGCATTTTCGATTCCAAGGATCAATATCTTTGTTTATTTATTTTTTTGTTTGAACATACTATGGGAAGTGTAGATTTGACCTCCTAATTTAATATCACTTATATCTCTGTTCTCTATCAGATCTATACTAACAACATCTTAATATATGTTGTCCTATATCAGAATGTGTATTATCTTTTTTTTTGTTTTTTTTGTTTTGATAAACACGGTCTAGCCCGTGCATTGTACGGGTTACATACTAGTATATATCGTATGAGAATAATGAATAACAATATATATGGTAAGTTGTTTTAAAAAAATATAAAAAAATGATTTTACATTTTAATTGTGCTAGTACATGGACATAAAATAAGCGACTTGAGCCAAAATAGAACATTATAAGCACACACCTTCTATACTACTTACATAAATCAGTTAATTCTGTTAAACGTTGACTCAAATTACTTCAAACCTGATATTCTTCAAGCACTTAGGTTAATTTTGCACAAAATAACTCAACCAAGGCCCTTTTACCCTGTTGACTCGCGCTAAATTGAAACCAATTCCAAAGGTTCAAGTAAAAAGGTCTAAATTGAATCTTTTCCATCCATGCATTTGACCCCAATTGTGCCATTTCTAAAAAAAAAAAAACTTCCTTTGCCCATCTAATTAATATTCTCCATATAGCTTCCCCTAACTTCTCTCACATCCTCAAACCTACCTATAAATACCTTTACCTAAACACAAACCAATTTGCCCCAACATTCTTACGTTAGCTGCAGTACTTCTCTAATTAACCCATTAGAGAACTACTGCAATTATCTCTAAGAATAATCACTTTTGTGATAAAACCAAACCAAATTAAATAAAAATGGCACGTCAACTTGTTGCTCTTGCACTCATCTTTGTTGCCATTGCCGGCATTGTCATGGCGGATGAAGCCCCTTCTGCATCTCCATCATCAACACCATCAGCAAAGGCACCATCATCAGCATCTTCTCCAAAGGCTTCATCTTCATCATTAGATTCATCACCAAAATCAGCACCAACCCCATCAACATCATCATCATCATCTTCTTCTGATGAGTCTCCTGCCTCTTCCCCATCCTCCAGTGAGGAAGATATCTCATCCCCACCTGCCCCATCTAGCCAGGCCATTGAGGCATTTGCTCCTGGACCTGCCTTTACCGATGACACTGCCCCCGTCGCCACCCCCGAGGCTGCACCTGCAGACAAAGCCAACAGTGCCTCCGCTCTTGAGGTCTCTGTTGTCGCCGCCGCCGCCATCGCTAGCTTCTTTGCCCTCTAAGCTAGCTGTATAGCTGGTCCTGTTATTGTTTGAGTTTTTGAGATGTGTTGTACACTGCAACATGTGGTAACAGTGTGTGTTATTTTTTTGCATGCTTAGTGCAGTTTGTGTTTGGTTCACATAAATAAATTAAAAAGCAGTTTGTGATATATACATGTTTAATAATGTGACGTGCACGAGCGATTTTGGAGAATTTCAATTGGGGTAGCAGTTTTTCTTTTTGAGGTTCAACTTTCACTAGCCATTTTAGTTTTCTTGTGATAAAACCTGCATTCAAACTGTATCTTCATTTAAAAATTCATATTTGTATACCATTTATTTATTTATATAGTGATTAGTGTGCAAATAATTAGTAAATCACATGCATAATGTTATCTTTAATGATATTATTCGATTACCAATATATATATAGGGGCATATCTGGTGAGAGGAACATTTTAATGTGAGAGTGAGAGGCATCTATTTTAACCTTTGGATTAAAATCAAAGGCTAAGATTAAAACTACCCATTAAAAACCTCATGTGCGCTTCTTTTTTCCTCCCATCACCTTTAGCCACTGTACCTCGCTCTCCTTCTTCCAATGTTCACATTCAACCACCGCCAAGGGAAAATGAAATCTAATAACCATCCCAAAATTTCAACCATCTTTTTTCCCATCTAGATGCAATTCACACCCACACACACCTATCTCTTCATCTCTTCCCTTCCCACAATTTTGCTATTGGCCGTTGCTCCAGTTAATGGTTCGTCATTAGATTTTGTGGGAATTAATCACTACATGTTTTATACAATAAATGAGCATCTACTAGAAGGATGATAAGGTGAGTAAAGCAGTAATAGCTGCAAATAGGACTACTATTGCTATTGGGAAAGGTGTTCACAAGAGGGATAATTCATATCTAAGGGATCAAGTCTCGTTTCAAGATTCAAGTCCAAGTATGTGACTGTGTCCATTTTTCTCTTCCAATTTTCATCCTTCTTTCCTCATTTCAAGCCATACTCTTCCACAACAGGACCCTTGTCCCATCTTTTTCGAACTGTGTGTTTACCATAATGTTTTGATGAGAAATTTGGTTTCAATGCAAAATCTTCCTGTCAATGCAATTTCAATTAGGTGCAAGAGTGTTGTAACGAAAGATACCACCTTTTCGAGGGTCATTCTAGTATACACCACCCTTTTTTTACACTACTTGTTACACCACCCAGGGTGGCAAGTTCTCCACCAATCAAAGTGACACATATGCAGTTGACTTTTCAACATACTCACCCTACAACTCCTATACTGTATTATACTGTATTAGCATAATAAACCCTCATATTTTTGTATTTACTTTTATACCCCCTATTTTAAAAAATAAAAAAATTAAATAAAGGATCACATTTATTATGTCTGAGTGAAGTTCTAAACCCAAGCAGAGTCTCTTCACACCGTCTTTCTCCCTCACCCGAACCTCTGCTCGCCCTAAGTACCCAAATCGTTTAACCCTGACCGTGAATTCCAAAAATCCATAGTTGCAAGGTCCATGTAGCTTCGTCCCTCGTTCGCGTCGTGCTCTGCCCTCCGCCCAAGCTCCGTTCGCCCCTCGTTCGCGCAGTGCTCTGCCCTCCGCCCAAGCTCCGTTCGCCCCTCGTTAGCGCCGTGCTCTGCCCTCTGCCCAAGCTCCGTTCGCCCCTCGTTTCCGCCGTGCTCGCGCCGTCTCCGCTGTTCGTCAGGTTAGTGTTCTCTGGAAAATCCTTTTGCTGCTTTAGGTTAGGGTTCCAATCAAGGCTGGTTGTGGTTAATCTGGACATCCCTTCCATTCTTTCTCACTTTTTCTCCTCCGTTCCCTTTCTATCATTGATTGAATTGATAGAATAATTTGTTGCAAAGAACAAATTCCACGTCATGTATGATTCATCACTGCTTAGTTTTTCGGCTGTTTTATTTGTGATATATTTATCTTTCTCTTAATATTCAGAATGATTGTCTCTCATGCTACTTCGATTTCCAAATATCTGCTTTATGGGTGGAAAAAGTGTATGTCTATTACGGTGCTTTTGGTTCAGGTGATAAATTAAAAGAAAAAATAACAATTTTTATGGTAACAAAATGCATGCTTGGATTCTGGGTAAATAAAGGAGAGAAAGATTTTGGGAGTAACGCTTGTTGTCTTTCCACTTTGTTTAATTTTTTTGGGTGAGCATTCTCACTGATTATAGGTTGATGTGCAATGCATGTCCTTATCCCAAGTATATTTGAGTTAAATAGTTGATTTTGCAAATAATAATGATGATTGACATTATCTTGCTAGGATGTGG
Organism: Echinosophora koreensis; assembly: GCA_035048595.1. Taxonomy (NCBI): domain Eukaryota; kingdom Viridiplantae; phylum Streptophyta; class Magnoliopsida; order Fabales; family Fabaceae; genus Echinosophora; species Echinosophora koreensis. The sequence continues at coordinate 1,697,606 of JAPCYP010000094.1, forward strand.
CCAAGAGTGTAACTAAGATTGCTGTATAAATAAATAGATTTTTGGTAGTAAGTGTGGTAAGCTAACACATTGATCTCTCGAACAAGCTCAATAACAGCACAGATATAACTTGAGGGGGAAATCCAAGTTTCACATGGCTTTATAAGTGGCTTAGGAAAAAAATGAAGGAGTTTGAGAGAAGATCAGGGATCAAATCAACATGTATAGATATTTATGGTTAGGAATCAACTTACTGGCATTTGATTACTCAATCAGCATGCATAAAAAAATCATTCTAGATGGTTCTCATTTCAGATCATAGCTGAAATTTATTTAATTCCTTGCTGTCAGAAATAGTTGGTATGAGTCAGTAAAGAGGTCCCCCTTTCTGTCAATGCCGTGGAGCAGTTTGAATATATCATCCTTATTATTCTACCCCTATCCCTATCCCTATCCCAACTCCCAGTCCCAAACATGAGAAAATGGCAGAACATTGGGCAGTATAATACTGTGGAGAAATGCCATGAAACTCACTATTTGTCTTATATCATGACAAGGTACTAAAGTAATGATCCTTAACCACATTGGCAACACCTTACATGAGTGGTCTTTGTGTTGTGTGTTTTTTGTTGTGCTCCATTCAAATCTCATGCATATTGTTTCTAGCTGCACACAAGTATCAAAAGAACCTTTCCATTTGTTGTTTATTCCTGTAAAGCATCAGATACCAATTGTTAATTGTGATTTGTTGCAGTGTAGTCTAGATGGCTGAAAGTAGCGAGTCTTCCCTTTCAAACAACAGTAGTGGAGACGATGTTCCAGAGGTATATGATTTGTAACATTATAAGTTGTTTGTGGTTTCTATTTTCTACTGGTCATTGAAATTTAGTTTGATTATCAACAGGAGTTGGGATCGTTGTCCTTAGGTGCATCAGCGAATGAAGAGTGCTATAATGAAGACGCTGATAATCCGAGACCAACACCATGTTTCCAAGTTGATAGTGTTGAGGATTTTGGACACATAACTTTTGGTATGCTGACACCAGATGAAGTAAGGCAGTTTCACTTTCCAAATGTTGATATTGCATATGACTTCTACAATGAGTATGGCAAGGCCAAGGGATTTAGCATCAGAAAGCACAAAGTTTTACGCAGCAAGGGGGATAGTACGTTAGGTGTTCTACTATCGAAGAGCTTTGTATGTGCTAGAGAAGGGGCTAGAGATGATAAACATGTCGAGAAAACCGAGCGGCAGCGTGAAGGTAGAACTACTACAAGATGCGGATGTTTGGCACAGTTTCGGGTTCACATTAATGCAGATAGCAGTCGGTGGTATGTTGATAAGTTCAATGATGAGCACAACCACGAACTTGTACCAGATAAGTTTATGGGCCGTCTGCGTTCACAGCGCAGGATGACCGATGGTGATCGTGCTGAGATGAACAACATGAGAAATGCGGGTATCAGTATGCCTAATATTTATGCTGCATTTGCACACCAGGCAGGTGGTTTCGCAAACGTACGGTTCAACAGGAAGAAAATGTATAATGAACAGCAGAAGTTACGCAAATTACGTAACGGTGATGCCAAAGATGCTATTGGTTTACTCCGTGACATGGCTATTAAGGATCCGAAGGTTTATTGGAGTCACGAGGCTGATGAAGAGGGTAGGTTGCGTAATCTGTTTTGGTGCGACGGCGTTTCGTTTGCTGATTACTCAGCGTTCGGAGATATCTTGGCCTTCGATGCAACTTATGGTCGCAATAAGTACAAGTGTCCGGTTGTTGTATTTTCTGGGGTAAATCACCATTTGCAGACCGTAGTATTTGCTTGTGCCATTGTTTCTGACGAAACAGAGCAGACTTACACTTGGATGTTGGAACAATTTGTCGCTGCCATGAATGGTAAATCACCTCAAGCAGTAATCACAGACGGCGACCGGGCAATGAAGAATGCCATTGCGCGAGTCTTCCCTGAAGCACATCATAGATTATGTGGCTGGCACCTCTTACGCAATGCTACTTCCAACGTCAACAAACCAAGCTTCACCAGAGGATTTGCTAAGTGCATGTTCAATGATTTTGAGATTGATGTATTCGAGGAAAAATGGAAAACATTTATACATGAAAATGGTGTTGAGGATGTAGGTTGGGTCAATGACATATATGCTAAGAAGAATATGTGGGCCACCGCATACATGAGGGGGTTGTTCTTTGCTGGTATTAGGACCACGTCCCGTTGTGAGGGCTTGCACTCTCAAATTGGCAGGTACGTAGGATCCAGTGACAGCTTGTATGAATTTTTGATACACTTCCGGCGCTGTTTGAATTATATTCGCAACAATGAGATTGAGGCGGACTTTAATTCGTGCTATGGGGAACCCGAGTTGCAAACCTGTCTACCAACCTTGGAGCTTAGTGCTGCCAAAGTGTATACACGAGCTGTATTTAAACTGTTTCGTAAGAGGTTGAATAAGGTTGGGTGCTACATTGTGACGGGACAGAGAGAGACTGCAAACAGTGTCCTCTTTATTGTAAAGAAGTACACGGTTGCCAATGTAAGGACCGAGTGGCATGTTTGCCATTATCCAAATGAGATGGAGTGGAGATGCCCGTGCAAGGGAATGGAATCGTTTGGCATTCCATGTGTGCATATTCTGAGAACTGTTGTTCAGTTAGGGATTCACGATCTACCCACCAGTTTGGTTTGTCGTAGGTGGTCCAAGAATGCAAAGGAGGGTTTTGAACACCGTGACGTCTTCGGCAACACATCCAACGCTAGCAACCAACTCACAAGGTTTGCAGCACTGCAACATTGTTGCATGCGCCTTTGCAGTGTGGCTAGCCGATCGCTTGACGATTTCAATCGAGTGAGGGAGAAGGTTAATGCTGAAATCGAAGACCTTTTGTCAAAAAGCCGTGGTGCTGGTCCGTCTACAAGTAATGCAGGGGTTCATGATGATGGTAATGTTGGAGACCCTGTGCGTGTTAGGACTAAGGGGTGTGGTACATCAGCCTCAGTGCGGGACCGGAAGTTGAAGAAAGCACGGCGATGTACAAACTGTAGGGAGGAAGGTCACAATAGAAGGAGGTGTCCAGATTCCCAAACGAGCCAACCAGTGCATGACCTTGATTTGGATGATTCACCTAATGTGGATGAATTCTCCGAAGGCGAGGAATCGGATGCGGACGTTGACTCTGATGATGAGGTACATGTTTGCTTATTTGATTTGTGTACATGTATTTGAATTTGGGTAAGTCGTGACTAATATTTTATCTTGTTGAACAGTGACAAAAAAATGAAGATCGATTCATGTTCGGGCCACCTGCTGTCATTGTCTCTACTCTTGATCCATAGTGATTGTAGTTTTTATAAATTCTAGTAGTTATGTTCTTGCTTTACTATGACATTGTTATTGTTTAATTTCTAATTTTGTAACCTTTGCATCTATGTTTGAACCATGATTTCAATGCATGTAATTGAAGTTTGCTGATGCTGGAATTGATTTAATAGTGTTGGTAATGTGTTGTGTTAGAGACCGATATCTTTCAAGTGACATGGTTGATGGTGTGATCTCTTCTTGGCTATGTGTCTGTTGTGATGTTTCTGTGTGTATGGTGTAAATTTTTTTTTCTTGTATATTGTGCTCCAGCATCTGCCTTGGTGTCTTTATATTTTCATATTTTCCTTTCCTTTCATTTTGTGTAATTTGGGTGCTGCTTCCCAAACGAAAATGCTGGAAGTGGAGGAAAAATAGGTGCAATGCAGCAAAATGGCACTTGATAGTGCATAGTTATGTGTATGCCTCACATTGTTATTGATATTTACTTCTTCACAGACTTGAGTCTTCATTTTTAGTCTTTCAATGAGCTATACCTGTATCTTTAGTCATAGCACTGGTGATTGAAACTGTTGAAATATGAATATGAAGGACATGTTAATATTTCTACAGTGGACTCTTTAGTAGAGGGTGCCTCGTTAGTCTTTTCAAAAGTAAAACCAACTATTTGGATCCATATATTTTGACTTGTCAGAGAGTAGTAGGTGTCTCCTTTGTCTCTTTCCTTTTACATCTCATGCCAAGAGTTGACGAGTGCTTCTAATCTTCTTGAGTTTCAGAAACTCTAAATGCATATGTACATTGTGAGCTGGGGAATGCAACTCATTGATTTTCACAGTATAGTAAAGAATAGTGTTATATCAAAAGGCCCAGGTTATTGCAATCGCGTAATGATGCTTTATGCAATTTACTTGACAGGTTCAGAAATTTGTGGAGATCCCGCTTCTGCATTACATGAATTTGAAGATCAAGCACAAAACATACACCACTCAATGACCGTTCCATTAAAACTGCGTAGTGGAAGATAGTGACATGGTTGTGGATATGGGTAGCAGTTTCAAATTGTCGTAGAAGTCTTATGGTAAGCCTCCCTTATTTTTTGTAACTATCATTAACTAATTTTATGCCTAAGCTTCATTGAAGAATAATTTTTTTTTTGGTTTAGTAGGATCTATGCTCATTTGCAAATATCATGATTTAAAGTAAAACAAGGTTAGAATAAAAGCTTAGTAGCAAATCCTTGTGTGTCATATAATGTAAGTTTTGACACCAAGATATAAGTCAAGGACATAGAACCCTGGGGGCATACAATATAGCTTTGACAGCATATTTTGCAAGTAGGTGGAGGACAAAATATTCTGTCCTAGCGAATTGTGGGTTCCCAAAAAAATAGACATAGACCAGAATTAACAATGCAGCAAGATAAGTTCCCAAAAAACAGCCCAATGTAGTTCGCTTGCTGCAATACAGATGCGCTCCAAAAAGGTTAATCTGAAAAAAAATAAAGCATAAATATATTAGTCCCTCAACTGTCTTATTTTAACTAAATTAAATGACTGAATCTTTATACCTCTAGAAATAATAACGAAACTATGTAAAGAGTCTAACAAGTCTTAGGAGTGTTATAACTCCTCATGACATTCCCTGCCATTGCCTTCACCCTAGTATGCGCAAGGTTGCAATCTGCAAGTACAAGATTGATGACTGCAGTCCTCATCCTCACTGCCAGCTCATCAATCTGTTCAAATTTCATGATCAATTACAAATTTCCTTTTAGTTTGTTCAAAGAACTGGTTTCTCAATAATAAGTTTTTATTGTATTGATACCACTTTGGTTGCATGTATAAGGATACCTTGCCAAGTACATTTGGCTGGAAATATTGCTCCATATCCAACCAATCCAACACCCAAATTGCCGAATCAAAACTGCAGTGGAAAAATAAGTTGAATAGAAGAGTTCACATTAGAATCTATAATAAATCTTGCAAACAGAATATACATTAAAATTGCATGCATTACCTATCACCACAGTTAGGCACGCCACTTGCACTTCGAATCTCCCACTTTGAAATTTCAGGCCAATCACTCATCCAGTTATTTCCAGCCTCCATCTCTAGCATTATTTCGTTGAGGAATTGTTGCTGTAATTATCGATGAATTATTGGCATAGTTACAATTAATGGTTGTTGGCATAATTATCGATCAATTATCGGGACACTGGTAGTTCTTCACATGGACACATAATAGGCAATCTTACCACAAATCTAACACATCTCATTCTAGAATCCGTCTCACTGGGCCTTGGGTAAGTATCAAACCAATAGACAGCTTTGTCCATGAAAGACACCACCATGAGATACCAATGGTTCTTGTCACTCATGGGCACATAAATCTGCAAATATATAGTCGATATCCAATAATCTAACACACATTTCATGAAAAATATCTAATGTAGAACAAGTGTTAATCAGAATTTAAAGTGTCATGATGGTTATCACACATATTCAAGTGCACGAGATGGAGGCATCCAAGGATCTTTGTATTTGTTGACACCCTCTTGAACATCCAAAACCAAGCAATACGTCCTCCTAAGCAGTATTAAACGGTACATTCGGAGGGTTAGAACACTACCAAAATAATATATGTTTCAAATTATTTACTGATGAAGATGCCACTAACGGAGAAGGTCGGTGGTAGTGCCCATGTTTTGGCGTCTTTGAGATATTGATTCATTGTTATCTTCAAGGCAATGTGTCCAATAACCTATGAAGTTTAGCCATACAAAATAGTTTATGAGAACTTAGTAGTTATATTTATTAAAATATTGGAATAAACGGAGACATCTTTAATGCAAAACATACATCCCCCGTGATTAGCCTTCCAGGACAAAAGATCTCGAAATCCTTTCTCGTGAGCACAACATCCATACATTTGAACAGTATCTCACTGTGTTAAACCACAAATTAGTAACTGTCACTATTACATAGCTTAAGGAAAAATAATATCTATCATTACCTCTCATCCATGTTCTTCCCAAAGATGTACAAAGCTACTTCATGTTCATGTGTCTTTAGCCTCATCTTATTTGTTGGTTTGAATTTTCCTTGATACTCCTGACAAAACACATCTTACTTAGTATATAGTGTTACCTTTGTATTCTGCTTATGTTGTAATCAGCTATGTTTCAAGTTACTAGATTAGTAGATATAACATTGGATACCTTAGGGATGAAATTTTTTTTTCCAGAATATGGACTCAAACGTTGTAAAGCCTGACTTGTTGGATATGTGGGGCTTGCTGGGACAACAATTGGAGTCGCAGTGGTCTTACAAGGCTGTCCTGACTTACTGTTATTCGCCTTTTTTACACCACTACTTTTATTGCCTTCATTTGTACCAGGTGTGGGGGTTTGAAAAAGTGACTTCATACTTGGTGGAGGATCCCTCAGCAAGTGATCAAGCTCATCCTACATCCAGGTTATGAAATTCCATCAATTACATGTATATATACATAGTGTCAATTTCAGCTGCTTGATTTTTTATCTGAATTAGGAATACTTCCCGTTATCTTTTATCTGCCAGGTTTTGACTAAACCCTAAGAAAATCTTGCAGAATAGGTTGCTTAAAAAAAGTGAAAGCATCACTAAATACTAATAGTTGAACAAGAGGTGAGTCTTCCATCACTAGGCATCTACATTTTCTATTCACTAGACGCTTCATATAGATTAATGTGCTTGTTAATTTACCTAATATGGATGCTGTAGTTATAGAAATAGGAAATATGGTTCTGCCGTTCTGACATGAATTTGTTTTTGAAGATTACTCCTATTTTTATGGATGATGAAACTGGGCAAGATATGAATGCCAACAAATATGGTTACAGAATTTCTGATTCTAGTGGCAGAGATTTTCTGTTTATACTGGTTACACTGATTCTAGTGGAAGAGATTTTTTGTTGATATTGAAGACCTGCCATGTAAAAATTATGCAAGATTGACTGAAATTTGAGGGAGTGAGATGTATGTTAGTACTGATTTGTTTATGATTTTAGAAGAACTTGATTTGATATGTACAATACTAGTACTACACTACATTTATGCGATTAATGACAAAAACTACAGATGATTTATGTGAACTATTTCATGAATGTAGGTGGTCAACCATTGCACATCATTTGGCACGGAGGAAATATGATGAAGCCTACAGCAAGTGTAATTGTTAACCAAAGTGTTATTGGTCTGAAAGGTCTAAAGTGACATTGAGTGGTTGCATTAAATGTATTGAGCAGAACATCATAAATGTTGTATACATGTCTTAAGAGCATGCAATAAAATAAGTTTTCAAACCTGGATAGGCTGACTCCTTGTGGTTGGTCTTCTTCTCTTAAATTCACTCGTAATAACTCCTTTGACCAGGTTGTTGATGTTTGGTGTTGATATCCTATGAGTGTCTGACTCCATTGGGGCCTTCCCTTTGTCCATTTTAAGTTGTGCCTCCTCCATTAGGGCCTTCTCGTTCCCTTTGTCTTTTTTTGTTTTTGTCTCTTTCAATATTTCTACTGAGTCAGAACTCACAGAGTCAAGCACATGGGTCTTTGTTGATGGGGCATCCTTGTTTGGAATTTCTTGCCTCATTGACTCATAAAAGGAGCATCTGTTGTCCATATACTTCTCCATTAAGAAGTCCATAGTGGATCTTATGTGTTGACAACAACCTTCGAGTGCCACCATTTTTAACTCTAGCCTCTGAAAACAAAAATGTAATCACTATCACTTTTTCAGTACAATAAAGAACAAGATTTAGAGTATTCATTATGGTATAATAGCATGGAAATACCACTTGAGTTTCCATCAAAGTCCTTAATGCATCTTCAACCAGAAGTGGATCTAGGTTCCTGCGAAAAAATGGAAAAAAAAAAAAAAAACAGGATTATATACTTTGCTTAGCATTTATTTACAAATACCAAGTTGACCAATGGAGCATACTGTTCGATAGGGTGGCCTGTGACTGCATTAGTTGGTTCCTTAATGTCATTTGTTTTATCCATGGCTGAACTGTTGAATGGATACCCGAATGCTCCCACAACAGTTCTCATGTAAGGCCTAAACGTATATAGTTCTAATCCAAAACTGAAGGCTTCCTATTCGAAAATTAATGGACCGGTCCGAAGTGTGTCAAATGTGTATGCTGTGTAAAGACCAATAGTACTTCATCCATTAATCACTATCACCAATATCCACCTGCTCCATGATGGTATGATTTGACATTTGTGTGTCAAAGGATCTTCAAAATCCAATTTAGGCGGTGGAGTATACTACATTGCAGGCTCCTTTTACTGTCCCAATAAAAAGTTTTGCTTGTTGGTAGGTGTAGCATAGAAAGCTACAATTAAGCTCAGTTTAGAAAGTCAATTTGCAGGGGCATGTCCACATTCTGAATATTTAATTCTTTTGTTTCTGGTAGCGCAAATCCCCACATGTGCATGAATATCAACTTTCTATTATTTAGCTGTCTTCGAATCACAAACAGCTACAAAGTCTAATATAAAATTAAGAGTAAAGGTCCAAAGTGATTCCTACATTTTTTCTAGTAGGCCAGTCTGGTCCCTAAAATAAATAAAATGACAATTTGGTCCCTCAAATTTTAAAATGGGGGACAATTTGGTCCTTACGGAGGGATCGATTTGTCCCCAGTTTTTATAATTTGGTTGACCAAAGTATCCTTTTTTTTTAGGCACTAAATTGGATTACTCGAAAATTTTGAGGGATCACTTTGGGACTTTACTCTAAAATTAGCTACTCAATGCCTTGTTTTTGAAATCAACTTTATATTTACGTACTTCTTTCCACAATTAAAATTATTATACACTATATAACTTTAGAATGAAGATACACTTCAAGTCTTAAAATTATTAAGAGGGTCACTAGCAACATGGTTTACATAAAGTGAGGACATCCTGATTGTGATATAGACTTGGGATCAAATTCCTACGTAAAGTGTGACAGCATAAAGTGTACTAACTACCACTATTTTACACTTGTATAGTCACACAAATTCCTGACGGTGAAAGTACCTTCCTATTTTTATTATTGGTTTTTTCATTATGTGCAACTTTGTACAGGTTAAGAAACCCAAAAGTATAACTATTTATTGAAAAACTAAGCATTTTAGTTTTAAAAGTATAAAATATACTAATTCCTACATAACTTTACTCTGTTAAGATTTTTAACATGTGCAAAATTGTACATGTTAAAAAAACCCTTTTATTATTTGGGTCTTGCTATCAATCAACCGCACTGTTTATGCTACAAGTTATACGCATAGCAACATATTCAGGATTGGGAATATGTGCCTTACTACTGACATTGATTAGTAACATTTATTTCAATCTTATTTAACAATAAAAAAATTGAGCTAATTTAATGAGATTACGCAAGAGTAGTTGCCTGAGATGCAATAAATGGTGTTTGAAGTTTGAACTTAAATACAACACTTTAATAATGGTCCATTCTTTCAACTATAAATTTCATGCGTGTGACTATATAAGTAACCAGGTTCAGCAATTTTTTTTTACAACACCATCTGTTTAGAAAATGGATCTTATAAATGATAGAGTCTATTATGTAGTTCTTGAGGGAAGGTTGAGGGGAATTTATTCTAGGTGGGTTGATTGTGCTGCACAAATTCACGGTTGGCGTGGAGCTGAATACAAAGTATTCACTAAATTCAGTGATGCACTAACTGCTTTTGAAAAAAAACAACAAACAACCAACCCTCCATGAATCGTGCCAGTGTACGCCCATGACTGATGTGGGATCATCTTTCTCGTTGACTGGTTACAAATGTGCATATGACGACATCCCTCCCAGCGATACGTTCGAACTTGCGCCAGACACTGCTTCGCAAAATACACTACTTAGGTGGAGTATGCAAGTGGAGTTGGGGCGAGCAGCAAATGTGTTGCGAGTTGAAGAGCCACGATACACACGTGCTGGAAATATAACCCATGAAGGGCAACACTATGTGCGATATTATGTGGCATTTAACTCACGACTTATTGGACGTCCTCCAGTGACGATGGGTCGTTATGCTAAAAATGGTTACTTAGCACGCGAAGATGCTGCTTACTTAATGTTAACGCGAGTAGTAGCGGGTAGTGGTAAAACTATATTGGATTTTAACTACACGAACGCCGAGATGTTGCAAAGTCGTGTGACTAACTTGGAGATTGAAAACCATGATTTGATCTATGAAAATGCATTATTGAAGACAGAGTGTCGTATGTTGAAGGACAAGTTGAATCTCTCCTAGATAGTGCCATCTTTAAATTTCAATGTTATTATGTCAATTTAGCACATGTTTAAGCAGCTCTTGTTCCTAGTTTGAACAAATACACTAAACCTATAAATCTATCAGCTAAATAACCATTGTTATAATTTTTTTTTAATTAATTTTGATTTCTATATTTAATCAGTTAATCATTTAATCATGTTGAACTATTTAACTGGGGTGAAGCTTGGGATGAGGTTTAATTAATGTTAAACGATTTATGGCCGTTTATTTAAATAATTAGCTTATAATTATTAATCTGCTAATAAATTTAAAAATAGTATTTAACTTAATTTTTATTTACGTGGGAGGGCTACTCTAAATAAGTGGAAACAAAATTAAACGAGCATAAAATCAAATTATATCTAATCATCACCCATTCGTTAATTACCATATTCCATTGATTAATCATAAACTAGGGTTGTAAGACAATGATGGTTCATCACGAAATCATAGAAGCAGACTTAAGGACTAATTAACATACTAACTAACAATTGCACTTCAATAGACAAAAAATTGAAACTGCAACTAACAACCCGATCACCATGAAGGACATCCCAAACCAAAACTCCTTGGCTTTTCTTTCACTCAATATCTTCATCCTTAACTTGTCAATCTTCTGATGAAGTTTTTCAATGTTGACAGCATCGATCAATTGGTTATTGGATTCAAACTCCCTGCATGCAACTGTATGAATTTCTGCCATATCATCCCATTGCCAGAGATTGCAGCTTCCTTGTTGCTATATAAAAAAGTTGAAAATTCAAATCAGTATCATTTGATGAGATTAACATTTGAAGAAAAACATTATACTAACCCCATATATGGGACACTTCCAATATTTTCTTCCTGGATTACTCTCACTCCTACTAATCTTGACGGTCATTATTTTTCCACATAAACAAACCCTTGTTTCGGTAGGTGTATTGTTGGAAGAAGAAGCTGCCTTTAGTTGGTGCATGGTGGAAAAGAGAGATCCACAAGATGAAGATAATGTGCCTGAACGAAGAAGCACCAAAATTTGATGGGGCTCAAAGGCTGCACTCACCTCTTTTTACTTGAAGCCTAAAATTTAAAAGGTTTGCTAATATTTTAAGGTTATAGTTATTAATATTATATTAAATAATATTTTATAAGTTTGTATAATATTTTAAAGAGTTTATATGTTCACACTTCTACAGCTGCACCTTATAAGCTCATCACACCCAATAAAAAAAGAGTAATGATTTTTGTACATCAAAATTTGTCACCATTTGGTATCTCCTTTATTTTTTGGATGTATTTTTAAAAAACATCTATACATTACAAAAATAGAATATAATAATTTGTGTCTAAAATTTGTATACATTACAAAAATAGAATAGAATATTATATATGATATCTAAAATTTGTGTTCGAATATAATAATTCTCTCAAAAGATCAACTAACCAAATGACTATCTATACTAAGCCATCATATAGCTTTCTTTATTATACGTCCCAATAACAATAAGTCTATCACCAAACAAATTGTTTATGTCAGATTATCTTTACTAGCTGCAGTCACAGTAGCCAAATATATTTACTTTTTGACAACGATGGAACTCTTAAATCAAATCTCACTTTTTTATAAGGCACAACTGACAAATTTCCAGGGGTTGCGTGTAAAACCACGATCTTTAGTCACGATTTTTTGAACTATAAATAAATACATTTTATTATTCCCTTCGATCATTTTTTATGATAATTTTAGTTTTTTGTTTTTGTCCAAAACAATATATCTTTTATAAACTCATAATATATTTGATAATTTTTTTCATATATATCATTATCATTGAATTAAATTGAAATATATTGAAAATACACTGAACCTTCCATACTTAAATTCAGCATAAAATACACAACACATATCAATGACCATATTAAATCACTGTTTTATAATTTCCATAATTTATTCTAAAATCCAAAAAATAATATAGACATAAAATAAGTCATTCAAGTAGAGACGTAAATATAAGCTATTCACGTTAAAAGTATATATAAAAAAGAAGGGATTCACGTAAAATATATATATAGAAATAAAATAAGCCATCTAAATGAGGTAACACTAAGACATTGACGCAAAAAAAAAAAAATTTAGCTAAAAAAAGCCATACAAATAAAGACAAAAAATAATAATTGAGACATAAAGAAAAGCCATTAACTAAACTAGATATAGACCAAAATAGCCAATCAAATAATTTAAATATTGCAACATAAAATTAATAAAAAACCTGATAGTATTACAATAATAAAAAGCCATTGGGTTGGAATTATTGGTTCTGGCTGTGTTTTCAAAGTACATTAATGGTAAGAGGAGTGTGGAGTAAATATAGTTACTAGTTGTAAATAATTAATGATACTATAAATTAGGGTAATTTGGTAAAAATGTAAACAGAATTATCCTTTCTTAATTTGTGTATAGAAATCTTAAATTATCATATAAAAGGAATGGACGGAGTATTCTATAATAAATTGAAAAAATTATACAAATTAGAGTGAAAATACAAATACTAATTATCACCTTACGCAATGATTACTTGCGGTATTCTAAGTAAATTTGTGATGCAATCAAGCCCACATTAAAATGCATCTGGGTTGGCTTTTAGTTCTAGAAAATATTATCATCGTAATGCACTGAAGCCCGCATTTAAATCTTCTAATTTATGGATAGTGCAACAAGTTACTGATAGTTCCACAGTCCCAACATAGATAGGACCATTCTATTGGTTAGATGGGCATCACATGGATTGAGACCCTAACAAATCATACAACACCGTTGGATTTTGAAAAGAGAAACACAAATCCAACGGTTAAAATTACTTCATTTGTAATCCTTATTATTTAAAATGACTTTTTTCTAAAAATTTGTATCTAGGTACTCCCCCGGTCTCTATTGTAAGCAAAAATTATATGGGACACACATATTATGATAGTTAGTTGATCTCATTTAAAAGAGTCATTGGGAAAAAAAAATTAAGTTTGTTACCTAAAGTACCCTTCCTCTTATATTTATTAAGCTTGTGTTATTGAGAATAATACTATCCATTGGAAAACAAAATTTGTATTAAATGAAGGGTATTTTGAGAATAACTTCATTAAATGATAAGAAAGTAGTTGAAATTTGCTTATATCTTGGACCAAAAAATTTGGAAATTTTTGCTTACATTGTGGACCGGAGTGAGTACAAAACAACATTGTACACGTTCAAGTTTTATTATTATTTAATAATTTAATAAGGCAACCTGTTGGACACTGTATATGTCATCATGTATATTTATCTCATTTTCTCACTGAATTTTTATCTTGTTTGTATACATGCTTCTAGAAATTATACTAAACAAATAATACGGAGACCCAATGGTATCCCATTTTTTTTACAACAAACATAGCTCATTTGGATTTGACAGGTGTTGCAAAAAAAAAAAGGTTTAAATAAGTTGTTGATCCCTACAAAGTTCATCAAATTTGGTTTTAGTCCCTGTGAAATTTTTTCTTAGGTTTTCGTCCCTGTAATCTCAAATTTTGCAAATAGTCCTTACCGTCATCTTTTTCTGATATCTAGTACTCATGGGTATCGAGGTAATTTTTTCTACTGTCCGACTTGCTGTAAAATTGGCCATAAAATAGAAACAAAATCATATATTAGGGACATAGGGTTAAAATTGCTAAATTCTTTCATTTTGTATGATATCTAGTACTCAGGGGATACCGAGGTAATTTCTCGTTCTTGTCTGACTTGCTCCAAAATTTGCCTACAAAGTAGAAATAAAATCATCCATTAGGTCCATGGGGATAAAATTGACAAAATTATACATCTACTATGATTTCTAGTACTCAGGGGTAATAATAGGGATTATTTACAAAATTTTCGAAAATACAGGGACGAAATCCTAAGATTTTTTTTACAAGGACCAAAACCAAAATTTTTGAACTTTCCAGCGATTAGAAGCTTATTTAACCCAAAAAAAAATTAACGTAGTATAACATTTTATTTAGTTTTCACTTTTTTTTAGCTAGTAAAATTTCTCAACAATTTTTTTTTATATTAACAAATTTGAATAACAATTAATTTAAATACAAATGATTTATATATTTCATTAATTTCTTTCCATTATTGAAACCAAGGGTATACCACTGACGATAGTCATGGGACTCATCGCCCTGGATGTAGGCCGCCAATCAAGGAGCAACTCCTCGATCACAGGTTATATTAGTTGTTCAGAATGATTTTTTTTTTCCAACGTTAATAAATATGGGTAAAACCGGTTACTTTTATCAGATGTAAAGCATGTATGATTTCACGCGAAGTGAGAGGTTTTAATGAGATTTCAAAAATTATATACAATTATCAACGACAATGGATTCATCTGAATAAGTGTAACCACGGTCACGACAATGGGTTCAACTAATTAACTTCATCCAATATCACATGGTTAAGTTCAAATGATTAACACGATACCATACCACATGGTTAAGTTCAAGTCATTTAGTTAATCATAAATCACGTCTATAGGTTCATCAGATTAACTTTATCCAATGTCACCGCATTAGCTTCAATTGATTGAGTTGCTCCAAATATCACATCGATACAATCATCTTATTTTGTTTATCCGAGGTCACGTCTCTTTAAGGTTAAACTTATTAAGTTGGGCCAACATCACTTGTTAATGTTCAAATCATTAAGTTTATCCAACATTGCTAGCAAAGGTTCACCTAATTAAGATGAATCGAGATCACTATATCATCGTAAAGTTGTTAAGTTCGTCGAAGATTACTACGACAGGTTCAGCTAGTTAAGCTTAATAAAGATCACGTGTTTAATCTAATCAACTAATTAATATATTTACATTGAGGTAAATAAATAGTTATACTAAGCTTATATAGTTGTCAGAGTACAAAGTTTTATGTTCTCGATGGTACTATGTTCTTATTCTCAACGAACAAAGATTAAACAAATAACAATCAAAGGAAAAAGACATATATTCTCTTGAATTAAATAATAAATCAATTGAAATAAATATGTTTAAGCTTAGACGGGTTCACTTGCAAAAACAACTTATCTACTATTGTTTAATTAAGGATTATTATAAATATCACATGTTAAGATCATGGTTAACTTCATCCAAGATCACATGGTTAAGTGCAAGTGATTAACTAAATCCGATATCACGTGAATACGCTGATCTGATGATCTGAGATCAAGACTTTTAGATTCAATCGATTATGTAGATCAAAGAGCACGCATTTAGGTGCAAATCATTAACTTCGTACAACAACACATGATTATGTACCAGTGACCATGCTATTCCAAGATCACATGGTTAGGTTAAAATCATGATATTCATCCAACGACGAATCTTTGGGTTCAACACATTGAGTTCATCAAGGTTCACATCTACATGTTCACTGTGATATATTTAATCCAAAATGGTGTGTTCAAGATAATCTCATTGTGGTTTCATGCAAGATCACATGGTTAGGGTGATTTCATCCACTACATCCAAGATCATGTCTTCAGAATCAGCTCATTAAGTTCGTCTAAGATCACATGATTTTGTTCAACTGATCACGTTCAACCAACATCAGATGGTTAGGTTCAACTAGTCAACCTTAGACAAGACCACGTGCTTAAATTGATCAAAAATTAATAATAAACTAATACAAAAATCAATTAAATATAATTATATTATTTGATTAATTAAATTTAATAAATTAAATTATGATATACAACTATTTAACTATCTATCGGCAACACATATTGTCACTCTAGCATCGGAGTCTCTATGCACCTACCATTGTTCAGATCTTACAGTGGAAGAAGCAGAAGAAGACGAAGACGAAGACGAAGACGAAGAAGAACATAAAGATACTGCTTCACCTCTCTCTTATCAGTAGCCAAAACAAACAAACAAATAATGATTTGGTGCTTAAATTGACAATGTTCCACTAATGCTTCTGTTTTGAGATGCCGGTTGTGATTATTTGCCTTCTAAGAATTGGGCTTAGCTGCTGTAATAGGACATACTACACCAAATTACTCACCATAACGCATTAGCCAAACTACACCTAAAGCCAAACCTAAAATGACTAAACTTCCCAAAAAAATATTTTTCAGACAAAATGACACTGAGTTCACCAAATAGGCCTTAGCTAGCACACGTGGATTTACTTATCTGACCTTACCGCTCTCTCTCTCTTTCTGTCTGTCTCTCTATATATATATATAGAAATTTATTAATTTCCCTAAATAACAATTTATAATCTTACTAACTTATTTTATTATTTACCATAGAAAATTAAATTCACTTTCAACTAACAGTAAGAAAATATGGCCCAACAAATTTATCGTTAAAATATTTCATTTCTATTTCATGTACAAATTAAATTAATTCTGTTTAAAATCGCAAACCTAAACTGACTCAGCTCCCCAAAAATGAGTTATCAGACAGAATGACAATAGCTTCACCTAAAAGACATCAGCCAGCACAGTAAGATTGACTTATGTGACCGTCTATCTCTCTCTCTATTCCCACTCAATTTTAAATTTATTTTCAATTAACTGTAAGAAAATTTATGCCAACAAATGTAGGGAAGTGCAACGGCACCCTAGAAAAATACAAGGGTTTTGGAACAGTTTTTCTTATTTTCTTGTACTACTATATTTGTTTATGGAATCTCCAGCAAATAACATCAAACTCTATTCTTCACGATTGTCCTTTTGTTATGAAAGGCTGGATTTTTTTTATCTATTTTTTTTTATAGTTTTTAATTTTATCAAATTTGCCTTGTGACTTTATTCTGGCCCCTTTACTAATGTTGACCATCACCACTTCTTCATTGATGTTGTCACATAGGATTTATGTTGCAGAAGGGTCATCTTCTGCTCCTTCACCCTTATAATTCTTCTCCATCAAACCCAAACACAACACCTGCAGCGGTTTAATTTTGGCAATGGCCGATTTAGGTGAGGGAGGAGAAGAGTTGGGTTGGAGAGGTGGGGATAAGACGATTAGACGAGGATCTTAAAAAAAAAAAAAGGGTGAACTGGTTTAACACGAAAAAATATTTGTTTAAACCTTTTTTTTTATTATAAACCTGATTTATTAAAATTAAAACAGTCAGAAATTTAAACTAAAACGATATTTAATTAGTTAAGGGCTCGACTACAAAAAAATGAAAGTATTTCTATTAAATATAAAAAGTTTGACCAGAATGGGCCATTCATCTAATGGTCCAAAATTGACTGTTTTAAAACCCATTGTGTACCAGGGTACGGTAGATTTGGCACAAATTTAAAGCTAAAAGATTTCATTTCCATTTTCATGTACACATTTACTTAATTCTGTTTTACGTTTTACTTTTTTTTATTTTTTTTCTCTACAGTTTTTTTCTATGTAAAAACAGACCAGCCTAGCTTTAGCCCAAAATAAACATCAATGGGCCATCTGCCAAAAGCCCAACTACTGGAGCAACACACGCACACCGAATGCCAGACCCGACCGGCACTTTCAGCCATCTTCCTGACCCGTTTTACAACCAATGCCACTGTTGCACGCAGCAGAGAATGGAAGGCGGCGATGAAGGCTGGGATGAAGGCTGCGACGGACTGGGGAACTCGAACATATAGCGGCGACGGACCGAAGAACCAACGACCTTCCTTCACCCTTAGAACATGTAAGTGTCGTCTTAGTTCAGATCTGGTGTGCCGGCTCATGGTGGACCAGTGGTAGGGCCGTAGTGGTGCTGGGGTGGGGGAGAAGAAGCAGAAAAAAATACCCTATATCTACGATGAATCAGATCGCGAACTAGCCGCTCCCATAGCTCTGACTCCACGGATCCGCATAACTAAGTCAGACGCACCTCCCACTGTGAACCAGTCGAACCACCGCAGTGAGATGAGAGGGAGAAGGAGAGGTGATACGAGATTGGCCACTGCCGTATCAAGGGGTAGTGGCGGACAATAACAGTCGTGGAGGGAGATGGAAGGTGTTAGGGATTTCTACAATTTGGGGTCATTTGACAAATACATAAATACATTGTATTTAAATGCAAATACTACATTTGATTTTAGCACTTGACCATAACGAAAGTCAAATGTGCCAAGTGTACAAATGATTGGCTGAGCATATGACAAGTGGGTGGTGCAGTGGGTAGTGTAAAAAGTGGGTGGTGCATCTTAGCCCACCCCCTTTTCGATATCCTCTGCTATCTACAACGAGATTTATGTAGCAAAACAAAAAATAGCAGCAATTTACCCACAACAGGAGGTAGGGTTATTTTTAATTTTGTTAAAAGAAACCTAAGCCCCTACATATGTACAAGCTTTATAGAAGCAACTAGAGAATAAATGAGGGAAGAAACGGGAATGAAGAAATTTGGCAGAGAGACAGAGGTGTAGAATCTAAAACATGAGAATGAAGAAATGCATAGGTCACGTGACCATTTTAATTCAGTGTTTTAATCTCAACCATCAAATTAGATCCAAGGGATATTATGTCATGCTCTCATCTCTCACATAAAAATATCACTCTCACTTGATATGCCCCTATATATATATATAATAGCAAGGTAATCTCAGCACAACAAACTTGTTCTCATGTTATGTTTAGTATGTGATTTCAATAACACTAAACAAACTATAAACCATAAGGGGGAGTTATAAGGTGGATGGGTTGGTTTGGGGAGAAGGACATATGATTTGGAGTGATAAGGAGGACATGTGAAGCAAGCATTGCTTCCCTTGCCCTTTCTGAATGTTTTTTTTTTTTTTCCTTCGAAATAGAAACAACTTCTTCTCCAAATATATTAATTTGATATCTAAATTCAAAAATTTCTTATAGATGATTAAGCATGGCAACGGGGGGAGGGCGAGCAGTACCCTCCCACTCCCCACCCCCCACCCCCCCCCCCCCCCCCCCATTTTCATTCCCGTCCATGATCTTTGCCAGGAATTTCTACTCCATCTTCGCTCATCTCCTAGCGGATCCCACATGGACTCCAAAAAGGTAATATAACTGCAAACCCAAATCCTAGTTTTTCTCGCCATCAACACAGATTCTTTCCTTCAATGCAATGTCTCCTTTAGATTGCATTAAATACCCTCAAGTCCACCTTGTTATTGTCGACGTTGTGGAAGGTGTTTGATATCTCTTTCTATACTCACTTTTGGATTTCAGAATCCTACCCAACATGCCCCACAAGAATATCGTTAGGATGTCCAAAGGGAAATCTGTTAGCAAATCTAACATCTCAATTCACTGTTCAGGAGGTTCTGGAGAATGCGAAAAATGATGGAAGAGATGAGTTAGTGGTGGATGTGGGTGCCAATGTGGGTATGAAAAGCTTGATTGCTGTGACCATGGGTTTCGAGTTTGTTTTAAAAAATTTGTAGGGGATCTGTGAAGAGGTTTATTTTATAAGTATTTTTATTATTTTAATATATAAAGGTATTTCTGTAATATTCTTGAGGATGGCCCCCAGAAGGCGAGGATTATGGTCCCCATCTTTGTCACTGAATTGCCTTCAGAGGTTTTTTTTACTGTTCTTCAATAACAGTAAATATATGTTTATATTATTTATTTTGGAATGATTAATTATCTGAATAATTATTTTAACTTATTTTATATTGTTTAGTTTGAGTAATTTTAATTACTCATTTAAAATCATTTTATTAAGTACGTTAGCACTGCCTTATTCCAGTATAAGTACTTTTACTAGACAATAATGTTATGTTATTGTCACTATTAGTATTTGTTTAGAAAAAAATGATTGAAAGAAAATTATTTTCAGATTTTACTCTACTTAATTTTATATTTGAAAATTTATTGATTTGACATTAATTTGAGATTAATTTTGGGATCACTGATTTTCTTGGTTGACCAGTTCAACTATCAATCTTTTCTCTAATTCAAATTTTGAAATTATATATTTGTCACTCATCATTTTTAGATCCAATGGCTAATATTATAATTTTATTTCTAGACTCACTCTTAACCACGTTTTTTTTTTTTTGAGATAAGCTCTCTTAACCACTTATTGTATACTTAACCATTAAGTAAATGAAAAAACAAAAAAGGAAAACCCTCCCCCTGGCAGAAACCCACACTCGACCCCCCCCCCCCTCCCCCTCCCCCCACTCTCTTTTTCTTTTTCTTTTCTCCTTTCTTCTTCATCAGAGCTTCTTCTTCCTTCCAAACTCCATCCTCCTCCTTCCTTCCCTCTAAGCCATGCCACTACAAAAAAAGTCGTGTTTAGCGACCGACAAAATCGGTTGCTATTCCATGAAATTCGGTCGCTATCAGTTTTAGCGACCGATTCTATTCGGTCGCTATACCCCCAGTCGCAAATTGTTTAGCGACCGATTTTTCAAACCGGTCGCTATTAGCGACCGAATAATTCGGTCGCTAATTCATAAAAATCGGTCGCTAAATTGGTTTCCAACACTTGTTATGTGACCAGTTTTAGCGACCGAAATTTCGGTCGCTAATTCAGTCGCTAAATTGGTCACTGATTCAAAAAAAATCAGTCACTAAATTGGTCACCAAAACTTATTCTAGGAACCAATTTAGTGACTGATTTCATTAAAAAACATATAACAAACCAAATGTTTTGAAATACATGAAAAATAACTTCTTTTAAGTTGTCATAATAATGTTATTTACAAACAAAAACTTCCATAAAAATCAATTAAATATCACACTAGGAATATCTACACTCTCAGTCATAACTCAGTGTCAACTCACTTTATTAACAAGTGCTGAAAGTAGTTTGCACTCATGCTCTGATTTCCCACTCAATAGTACATATATGATCTGCAAGCAGGAAAAGAAAAGGCAGCCACCCAATGTTTAATAACTAATACACTTTCTGGAAATAGAAAAGCTTTTGTGCATGTTCAACAAACAAAAAACTCCTCTGCTGGAGACAGAGCAAAAACTAAAGTAACATCAGAATGAAGCCCAAGGTTCAAGCACTACAAAATATGTGGAGTTCAATAAATATAGTAATAAATAAAGCCCCTAAAAACAAACTGCAATGTTAAGATATTCCTCTATATCATAGCAATAACATCACATACATCGTCAATCACATACATGCTAAACAAGTCTAGATAAAGCTAGAGATTAAATTGTTAAAGTTGATTTACACAAAATTCAATCACCAACTAAACCCCATGGCTTAAATTCTGAAAATTTCAACTATACTCTTTCCAAAAGCAAATGGATGAGAAGCATATACATCCCAGTACCATAAGGCAAGCATTTTCAGAATCAAGAGATATAGTAATGAACCAATACAAATCCTTCAGAAGCTAGTGCTGCCTTCCTCTTTCTTTCAGTAAAACATCTTTTACATTCTGTATGTATAGACTGACTCATCATGTACATTATATATTATCCTGCAGCAGAGCAACAAAAGTTCAAAAACAAGGGGTTTTAACATGTCTAAGGCATCAATTGTGAGAGCAATGATAAAAAAGACTAAAATTAAAAAGTCTTGTCGTGAAAGTTAATTTAAAGAATTCTTCGATTGGTCTTAAAACTAAATAGTGTCCCTACTTATAACATATATTGGTTACTTTTCCAAAGCATTTGTATAACAGTTAGAAATGGTTAAAATTCAGCTGTTAGAAGCGTAGGGTTTAGCAATGGTAAACATGAGTGAGTTTGAGGATTAGATGAGTATTACCAAAGGAAGGCTAAAGATATAAGTGCAGAAAAATAAAGAACAAAACACAAGTAGTAAAAGAAAAATTACATACTATGAATTGAATAAAAGCAATTGAGCAGAAACATTATACTCATTACCATAAGATAAGGACCAAACTAAGAGAAATGAAGCCATGCTTTACATTTTAAACTAAAGCAGCAAAAAACATGTACATTAATTATGACACCAAAATTACATTGGTCTTTAGTCTATTTCGAACTTCAATTAGAGGCAGAACATGTATCCAATATCGAAGAATTACAAAAATTGAACCGAGACAAGGTTAAGGTACTAACTTTCAAATGAAACAAGTTCGAGTAGCTTTGGATATCTAGGCTAAAAGTTATGCAATCTAGTATTCAGTCTAGTCAAGACTTAGTTTTTCAGCACTGGGTCTGAATTCAAAACAGAACTGGTACTAAATCAGTGAGCCAAAAATTCTAAAATTTTAATCCAGTATAGTTTAAGACATTATCTTCCTAATGAAACAAGTTTCATTCAATTTGGACACCTGGAGAAAAAGATATACAATCTGCAATACAGACTGCCATAGTGCTAAGTTCAGCAGGATTTAACCAGAGTTCAAACTAAAACTGGTATTAATCTACAGGTCCAAAAATTCTGAAACTTTAATTACATAAACTTAGGAATGTTACTTTTCAAATGGAACTAGTTTCACTTGATTTGGATAAGTATAAGGTAAGTTATGCAGAAAAACGTATAGGCTGTTAGAAGCCAAATTCTGCAGAATTTCAGTGATATTCATTGTATTATTGGGAAGAGGCTATGCACCCCATGTTCTTAGTATTCTTACCAGACCTAGTCGGAGATGCTAGATTTCACTCAAAGCTCATTTCATTCAGTTTGGACTAATATAAAGAAAGATATGCAATCTATACAGTAGGATGTCAAAGAGTAGCTTATGCAGAAATATGTTAACAAATCTAGTACTTAAGTGAGCTCCATTTCTTTTCCCTTACAAACATTCTAAAATTCAAGGCTCAAGGTCCTAGTTAAAACTTTTAAGTACTAGAAAATTATCATTTGGTCTCCTCAAAAGGTTTCATGTTCTGGTTTATATTCCTCCACCACACACTCAGTTCTACAACATCACTTTAGTTGTTTAACTACACCTATTCACTAGTATTTTGTCTCTGGGAAGCAATAAAGTCTTCAAGTATGCCTATGCTAATTGATAAACATAGTTGCACAATTTCAGTTTCAACATGAGTGAAACATTTACCTTGGAAGCAACAAACATGTTTATCTGCACAGCAATTATTTGACGATGCTGATGAGCTGGAAAACTTGCTAACTTGGTTACATAACTTTATCACAAAATGAGTTAGGTCCGGTCTGCTTCTTGCTTTGAATGATGGCCCGCTGGTTCGATTGCCATGTGAAATCAAAACCAGAACATCAAGAGATTTTTCATCGAAACAAAAACCAAGAACAAAACAAGAAATCAGGAAACAAAAAAATTATGCAAAAGACAATAAGAAAGAAGCAACAAGACTACCAGGATGCAAGAAATCTTAGTAGCAAACCAGAAAATAATGGGAGAACTATAAAATGGATGCTCTCTCTCTGTATCTCCGTGAGTGTGTGACATCAAAAGATCTTAATTCTAATTTTCAAAAACTTAAAAAGTTACATAAGAAATAGATAACAATGAAAAGCACAGTCAGATCAAAGAGTACCAAATTATGTAATTATATTCAACATCCTTCAACTCTAGCCATATTTCAAACCTTTCTTTGGCAACTCACTAGAGGGATGAAGCAGCGAGCAGGGAGGAAGACACGGCGAGCAGTCAAACACGAGGCGGCGGCGAGTGGGAGAGTGAGCTCCGATGGCAGCGAGATGGAAACGCAAGTGGGAGAGTGAGCTCCGATGGCGGCGAGATGGAAACGCGGCGGCCCTCGACGGTGGTCTCTCTAACGCAACTTGAAACAGAGAGGGACTCGAGTCAGAGAGTGAAAGAGAGGGACGCGAGTGAGAGAGAGAAAGAGAGAAGGAGAGGGACGCTTACCACGGTGACGGTTGACGGATGGCGTGAGAGGAGTTGATGGCCGGAGTTCCAAGGGAGAAGGAGAGGGTTCGGGTTAGGGAAAGGGAAAGGGTGGGGTTCTGGACGAAATGAGGAACAAAGGGGAAAATTTTAGGTTTTAGGGATTTTAAATTTTAGCGACCGAAAATATCAGTCGCTAACATTATAGTGGTTGCTAGATCGGTCGCTATCTGACAACAAAAAATTTCATGTCCGCGATTTAGCGACCGAAATGACATCGGTCGCTAAAAGGTTCCAAAAAACCAATTTCATCTAAAAGGTGGTTGCTAATTCGGTTGCTAAATAGTCAACTGGATTGACTTTTCAATCTTTTACGTTTAGCGACCGAATTAGCGACCGGTGGTAATTGCGACCATTAAATCGGTCGCTAAAAAACTTTTTTATTCTTTTCGTGTCACCCAGCTAAACAGTCGCAATATCGGTCGCAAATAGCGACCGCGCCATGGCGGTCGCTATTTTCGGTCGCTAAACGAGACTTTTTTTGTAGTGCGCACTGCCGCCAGCCCAGCTTCGGCCGCCGCTCGTCTGCCCGTCACCACTAATGGAGCCCGCTCAACCACGTCGTGCGAGGAAGGGAAGACGACGCTACTACGTGCGTCTTGGCCGTTCTCCGCAGCTAGACGCCGATTCGCCGCCACGGGACTTCATGTCCGACCACCACGACTAGAAGATGAACCCGAGTTCCGATCTAGTGAGCTCATTATTCTGGGTCATCATTTCCGTCGCGAACGGAGCTACACAACCGCCCTCCGCCGCTGGTAAGGGTGGTTTCCACCTTCTTCAACCTCTATTTCTTCTTCCTTTTAACTTATTCTCTCTCTTTGGCTCTTGGTGGTTACAGAAATGAAATCGCCGCCGTCTGCCACCGCGTAGATGCCGTCGCCGCCATCGCCGGACCTCCGAATAACCACCATTCTTTCTCTTTCTCAGCTTGGTGAGTGAAAAATCCACTTTATGTGTTTCAAATTCAAAAGCCCCAAATTGATTTACAAAACCCTAACCCTGAGATTTTGATTCAGTTTCAAAATGTGAAATTAACACTATTTTTATATAATTGGGACTGTAAATTAGTGCTCTATTAAGTTAATTTTATTATCCTTTGATTAAATGTTTTTTTTTTCCCCCAAACTATGTTTATGAACCCTAAAGCCCCAATTTGAGTTTAAGTTGAAAATTGATTTTTGTTTTTCGAAATTAAGTATGCAAGTAAGCTAATTACATGTGATGGATGTTGAATAACTAATTTGGGGAAATTGTCTGTTTGTTATCATGCTTGGTTTGTGTCTCTGGGACGTTGAACGCTTGCTATGCTTGCTTGATGGAGTAAAGTTTACACTTTTGGAACTAACTGGAGAATTAAGACGAGGATCTTTTGTGGTCTACAAAGGTAAAGGGAGTTTACCTGAAGGGTTTTGGTAACTATGTGCTATTTAGTTGTTGTGTGTAAGGTTGTTGTGGTTATGTATGATGTGTGTTTTAAACTCGATGAGATAGTAACTTTTTATGTGGTTTAAATATATTTGTATGTCTGGATTGAAATGTTGATTTTAGGTTTGACTGAAAGCCTGACAATGGTCAGAGCTAAATGATAGTAAGAATAATGCTTTAAAAACTTGAGAGGAAAATGTGAAGTTTTGAGTTATGTAAGTGGAAGTTTTGAGGACCTAGATAACCGAAAACATCGGGCTAGTGTTCCTATGAGTAAGTACGTGGACTGTTTGTCTTATATGTCGTGGGTTAAAGTCCCGGTTGACATATTTAAAACTCTGTTGTGCGTGTCATGGGTTAGAGTCCCAGTTGGCACAGTTGAATCCATGTTCAATGTGTTATGGGTTAGAGTCCCAGGTAACACATTTGAATCTCTGTTCGGTGTGTTGTGGGTTAGAGTCCCAGTTAACACATTTGAATCTTTGATGTGTGTCGAGGGTTAGAGTCCCTAGTCACACAGTTGAATATCTGTTGTATCGTGGGTTAGAGTCCCAAGTCACACGGTTAAATCTTTGATGTGTGTGTGTCGAGGTTTAGAGTCCCTAGTCACACAGTTGAATATCTGTTGTGTCGTGGGTTAGAGTCCCTAGTCACACAGTTGAATATCTGTTGTGTCGTGGGTTAGAGTCCCAAGTCACACAGTTAAATCTTTGATCTGTTGTGTCGTGGGTTAGAGTCCCAAGTCGCACAGTTGAATCCCTGTTGTGTGTGTCATGGGTTAGAGTCCCAAGTCGCACAGTTAAATCTCTGTTGTGTGTGTCGTGGGTTAATCTCTGTTGTGTGTCATGGGTTAGAGTCCCAGTTGGCACATGTGACTGCGTGTCCTATGTTGAGAATGAACGATTTCGATGTCTAAGTAAGAATAGTCGTGAGAGGTAAGCCTCGACAAATAAAGAAATGAACGAAAAGAAAAGTAAAGAGAATAAATATTAAGATTTGATGGTGGATGTTGAAGTGTCGTGTAATTTTATAAATTGCAATGACTGCCGGGTATGAATCCCATTGTTTAGAATATCTTGTTTATTCTGAGAATTTATGTGAAGTGTATATGTATACATGCTGTTGTTGTCAGTGTGTCGCGCATGTAGTTATCACGATAAAACTCATATGTCGGTATCTCACCTTTGCATTATTTCTGTTTGGTTTCTTTTGTGGTATTTTGGGTTTGAGTGAACAGAGGTTGCAGAGAAGTTCCCAGCTTCACTTGGGGATATTAGTCCCAATCCTTGAAGATGCCTGATATTAGTTATAATGGTGAGAATTATGGGATTTTTCCCAGGAATATCTTTTAGAACGACCAGCTTAGGTTTTTGAGACGTCATTAATTTATGATAGTATATATGTTCATGGCTCGGAGAGCCTTTATTTTAAATGGATTGTTTATGGCTCTGAGAGCATTTCTTTTAGATGGAAATCGAAGATTTTCCTTTTGGTCACGCATAGCTTGTTGATGTAAATATTTTCAGAATATTACTATGTATGACTGGAATTTCTGGGTTGAAAATATAAATATTTCAGCAGGTGTTTTCATTCTGGAATGTTGAAATTACAGAGGAGATTCTGTCAAAATTTTTGTAAAAATTCTAGCTTTTTATCCAAGTACAATTCTAATATAAATAGGCTTGCCAGACTAGGATTGTAAGTCTGTGCGCCAGTCTCGACTTAGGTTTTGAGTCATGACAAAGTTTATACCAGTTTCTGACGCTTATTTATGTTTATAAATTATATTTTTCCAAAAGCAAGCTAGCAAAATCTTTTTTTATTTAAGTTCCGCAACGAGTTAATAATTGGATATGTAATGCCCAAGGGGGGTGTTACATTAGTGGTATCAGAGCTGGTCGAGTCTTTCGGGAACCTTGGGGAATAGGTCTGTTATGTTTTTGTTGTGTGATCTCTGGCTGGATCTTGGTTGCTTCCCAGTCGAAGCAATGTGTGTTAGTCTATAAGTAAGTGTTTTATCGAGTTTTGACTTGTAGGAACCTATGGCTAGTAAATTATGTTTCGGTCCCTGTGTGACACATTTAGTTATCCTTTTTGGATTGGGTCATACATTTGAATAGTATGCCTGTTAAGGTAGATTTTCTTGGAATGTTCGCTGAGAATGTTCTAGGTTTATCGTTTGCAAAAAGGATATTGAGTGTTCGATCGATCTAGTTTCTAGATTCAGTCCGATCTCTATCGCTTCGTGTAGTATGTTGCATATAAAGTTAGTCGAGTTAGATAACTCGATTTAACTGGAAAGTCTGCTATCAAAACAGTTGTGGGATAAGAAACTACAAAGGAAGGTATTGTTGTCTACCTTGCAAAAGTGGAAGGAATGCTTTTATGGGAGCGACCGAAGACTGTGACAGAGACCCGTAGTTGTGTTGGTTTAACCGGTTATTATCGAAGGTTGATAAAGGACCTATCAAAGATTTTTGCATCGTTGACTCAGCGTATGAGAAAAGATCAACTCTTCACATGTCTGAGAGACTGACTAAGTTGTCTGTGAGCGTGCCCGATTGAAAGTGATCATACTAAGCGTGTCTGGAAAGACCTGTGTGCTTGTTGGAACCAAGGCAAGATGAATTGAATTTTCAACCTTAGGTGAGTGTCTCATGATTAAGAAGCTCTTAACTGTACTATTAGATCTTTTGTGGATTTGTAGATTGATAATTGTTCTTCGAGTCCCTATGATTGTATTAAACAATCATGGTGATCAAGTTTTTATGTGTCAGACAGACTTTTCTAATTCTGATTTGAAATCTATTAGGACTCATACATTGGTTAGGCTAGTCCGTAATCTCAATATACCCTAATGGATTTCCTTGCATGTGAGAATTTGTACTCACGCTACTAAAATACATGCCAGTGTATTAGACATTTGAGTGGAATTATTTGATAGTATCCATTGGTCTGGATATTTTCACATTTCGTTGAAAAAAATGGTTATGGCTATTTCTTGAGTTATGACACAGATAAACTTCTTGATATCCGAAGTTTCTTGATAAAACTTTTCTAGTCACTTCTACTTTTGGGTAGATGCGATCCAGTCCAATTTCATCGGATTGATTCCTTTTAAAATCATCCTTTGGTGAATTTTTTTTTCAGTAGTTGATATTCGAGGGAAAGTTCTTATGGAAGGAGCAACTTTATTGGATTCATGTTTGTACATATGTATTGGCCATACATTTTTACGCCCATGAACCTATTGAAGAATCTTTTTCCATACTGGATGTTCCTGTATTCTTCAAACTGATGAAGTTCTTCTCTATGCTTTTGTGAAAGTGAAATCAAGAAATTCCTTTTCTTGAAAATTTCTTTCTGTGGTCTTTAAGATCATGTCTTATTGTGATTTGAAAGGACTTGTCATCCTTGATCAACTTTACCCTACGTATTTTTCCAAACGTTATTGACGTGTGACCTACCTCATAGGTTATGAGGATGGCTACTTGATTCATATCACGATATCAGAGTTAGTTGAGTATAGTAAGAAGGTAATTGACATTTGAGACATTCCTAGTTTAGAAGTTAGCATCGCAATGAATGTTGTAGTGGGTTTACCGAGTACCTTCAAGAGTTTTAATTCGTTTCGAGTGATAGTGGACAGGTCGATGAAGTCAAGACCCTTCTTAGCTGTTAAGATCCACCATGAAGTGGAGAAGCTAAACCGAAGTATTTATCAGAGGACTAATCAAATTTCACGAAGTATCATCAAGTATCGTTTCAGAAGAAGATCCGAAGTTTACTCCACGATTTTTGGTGATGTCTGGTATAAGTGTTGAAGACCAAGTTGAGGCTAAGCCCAACTGATCACCCTCAACTCGATGGGCAAGTAAGAAAATGATCTATCCTTAGAAGGTTAGCTTGGAGTAGGCGTAGTACCTAATTATTGTCATCCCTATAGTAGGATAAACAGGAGGTGATAGGAATTTGTTGAGGTATAGATATGACTGGTAAGATGAGAACCGTAAGCTCAACATCATTAAGTAAGTTGATTTCAATAGATTTTAACATGATCGAGGCGGAGTATCGTTAAGGAAAATCTTAGGTAATGATCAGATGTTTGTAGTTAAGATTGATTGTATGAGTTTGGAAGTTTAAAAGGAAAGTTTTTATAGTAATTTCACATAAGTAGATTTAAGCGAAAGAGATAAGCTCTTGTGTAAATTAAGGTTGTTAGAGAAATTCAAAGTTGATGAAAATAGATCATCCTATCTGGCATGTTGTAATTTGATTTTAGTTATCTTCCAAATATTATGGTGTTTTGATTGGAGACTTGCGATATGTGATTTTGTTATGACTTGGAAAAGTAGACTATGTTCAGAGGAGCTAAGACTACAATCTTATACCTTGAGTAGGAAGTTGATGCATATTATGGTAAAGTTAATTTTGATCTTGGTGTTAACCATGAGAGTTAGATGGGTGGAAAGCAGTTTTCTAGTGGAACAGTAATTGGGAATAGAAATGATTAAGTTTTGATTTTGCTCTTCATGTGGGAGGAACTAAGATAAAATGTCATGGATAGTGGATATATGTGGTGGTGGTAGATAATTTCGAGGATGAAAGAGAACGACGTAAGAATTGGTTATGTTATGGAGTTAGTGATAAGAGGAACGAAGCGATTGGGAATGCAACATAGAATCTAGGATAGGAATTGATGTATGTGCTGTGAAAAAGTGGAAATCTTAGTTTAAATCTTGGAGTTAACAGTAAGAGGTAAAGACGTCGAAGGAAGATTTTTCTAATGGAGTATTGAGAAGAAAAGTAGTTAAATCTTAATTACATCCTTCATGTGTGGAAGATTAAGATGAAATTGTTGAGGACAGGAAGTATGGATTGAGGATAAGCGATTTAGTGTTGAGGATAAATAGAACGAAGAATAAGTATGAATTTTGTTATTAAGTTACAAAAGTCATATAAGGAAAATTGAATACGGGAAGTATAATATAGGATCTTGGGATTAAGATGTAATTACAAGATCCTGTCTAGTTTCTAGTTACGAAATTTCGAGGACGAAATTTTTTTTTAGTGGGGTAGTAATGTAACACCCCGGTTTTTTTTTTACTGTTCTTCAATAACAGTAAATATATATGTTTATATTATTTATTTTGGATTGATTAATTATCTGAATAATTATTTTAACTTATTTTTATATTGTTTAGTTTGAGTAATTTTAATTACTCATTTAAAATCATTTTATTAAGTACGTAAGCACTGCCTTATTCCAGTATAAGTACTTTTACTAGACAATAATGTTATGTTATTGTCACTATTAGTATTTGTTTAGAAAAAAGTGATTGAAATAAAATTATTTTCAGATTTTACTCTACTTAATTTTATATTTGAAAATTTATTGATTTGACATTAATTTGAGATTAATTTTGGGATCACTGATTTTCTTGGTTGACCAGTTCAACTATCAATCTTTTCTCTAATTCAAATTTTGAAATTATATATTTGTTACTCATCATTTTTAGATCCAATGGCTAATATTATAATTTTATTTCTAGACTCACTCTTAACCACTTTTTTTTTTTTGAGATAAGCTCTCTTAACCACTTATTGTATACTTAACCATTAAGTAAATGAAAAAAAAAAAGAAGGAAAACCCTCCCCCTGGCAGAAACCCACGCTCGACCCCCCCCCCACTCTCTTTTTCTTTTTATTTTCTCCTTTCTTCTTCATCAGAGCTTCTTCTTCCTTCCAAACTCCATCCTCCTCCTTCCTTCCCTCTAAGCCACACACTGCCGCCAGCCCAGCTTCGGTCGCCACTGCTGGAGCACGCTCAACCGCGTCGTGCGAGGAAGGGAAGACGACTCTACTGCATGCGTCTTGGCCGTTCTCCGCTGCTAGACGCCGATTCGCCGCCACGGGACTTCATGTCCGACCACCACGACTAGAAGATGAACCCGAGTTCCGATCTAGTGAGCTCATTATTCTGGGTCATCATTTCCGTCGCGAACGGAGCTACACCGCCGCCCTCCGCCGCTAGTAAGGGTGGTTTCCACCTTCTTCAACCTCTATTTCTTCTTCCTTTTAACTTATTCTCTCTCTTTGGCTCTTGGTGGTTACAGAAATGAAATCGCCGCCGTCTGCCACCGCGTAGACGCCGTCGCCGCCATCGCCGGACCTCCGAATAACCCCCATTCTTTCTCTTTCTCAGCTTGGTGAGTGAAAAATCCACTTTATGTGTTTCAAATTCAAAAGCCCCAAATTGATTTACAAAACCCTAACCCTGAGATTTTGATTCAGTTTCAAAATGTGAAATTAACACTATTTTTATATAATTGAGACTGTAAATTAGTGCTCTATTAAGTTAATTTTATTATCCTTTGATCAAATGTTTTTTTCCCCCCCCAAACTATGTTTATGAACCCTAAAGCCCCAATTTGAGTTTAAGTTGAAAATTGATTTTTGTTTTTCGAAATTAAGTATGCAAGTAAGCTAATTACATGTGATGGATGTTGAATAACTAATTTGGGGGAAATTGTCTGTTTGTTATCATGCTTGGTTTGTGTCTCTGGGACGTTGAACGCTTGCTATGCTTGCTTGATGGAGTAAAGTTTACACTTTTGGAACTAACTGGAGAATTAAGACGAGGATCTTTTGTGGTCTACAAAGGTAAAGGGAGTTTACCTGAAGGGTTTTGGTAACTATGTGCTATTTAGTTGTTGTGTGTAAGGTTGTTGTGGTTATGTATGATGTGTGTTTTAAACTCGATGAGATTGTAACTTTTTATGTGGTTTAAATATATTTGTATGTCTGGATTGAAATGTTGATTTTAGGTTTGACTGAAAGCCTGACAATGGTCAGAGCTCAATGATAGTAAGAATAATGCTTTAAAAACTTGAGAGGAAAATGTGAAGTTTTGAGTTATGTAAGTGGAAGTTTTGAGGACCTAGATAACCGAAAACATCGGGCTAGTGTTCCTATGAGTAAGTACGTGGACTGTTTGTCTTATATGTCGTGGGTTAAAGTCCCGGTTGACATATTTAAAACTCTGTTGTGCGTGTCATGGGTTAGAGTCCCAGTTGGCACAGTTGAATCCATGTTCAATGTGTTATGGGTTAGAGTCCCAAGTAACACATTTGAATCTCTATTCGGTGTGTTGTGGGTTAGAGTCCCAGTTAACACATTTGAATCTTTGATGTGTGTCGAGGGTTAGAGTCCCTAGTCACACAGTTGAATATCTGTTGTATCGTGGGTTAGAGTCCCAAGTCACACGATTAAATCTTTGATGTGTGTGTGTCGAGGGTTAGAGTCCCTAGTCACACAGTTGAATATCTGTTGTGTCGTGGGTTAGAGTCCCTAGAAGAGATGAAGGAGCAATATAATCACAATACTGAAGAAAAAGATTCACAACATTGATATTACAAAGAATTGAAAAAAGAGCTGTATAAATCCAAACCATCCCCAAAGCTAAATACAATCAGACCAAAAATGATATCAATTGCCACTATGAAAAACTCCCATTGCCTCGCTAGAAGAAGTTGCGACCAAGTAACAAAAATCCCAAGCAAATGACATGCCTGCACACTGATAATTCACTGCTTGAAGATATAAGATACCATAAACCAAAGACATAGACAGACCCAATACTAATCAGCTAAATCAACCAAAAATTGTTATTCATATCAACCAAGCTAGTGTAACCAAACAGTAGAGGGTTCATTGGTCATAAACAGTCGCAAGCATAACAACAATCAGCCTAAATTCTGCACGCCCAAATAAAATGAAGTATATGCAGAAGAAATAAATGACAGACAAGATGCAGGACACAGAAACAAGTCCATAGCACCATTCGAGAAGCAGCCATCAAACACAAACAGGGAATGAATTCTTAACTAACAGAGAGGGACTGTAAGCAACAAATGGGATTTAAGCACCAATCCACAAAAAGAAAGAATTAATGTTTGCAGGAACACCAAGACCAGGTATTGACCTTTATCATGTCTATCACCTTATCTAAGTCAATCTTTGCATTGAACACTATGTCTTTCCTATGGAGCCATAGAGACCAAATGATAGAGAACCATAATAATCTCCAAACTCTTTTAGGTACCTTATTCATCACAAGACCAGAATGATGATTGAAGTTGTATTATGACAAAGCTATAGTTAAAAACCACATAGCAACCAAAGCTAACTAGGATTTAGCACCTATCAACCAACACACAATGAAGACAATATACAATAAATGAGTTAAAAGAGAGAACCCGAATGTGTGCTCCAGTCGAAGCTTGCATATTTTTATTGACTCTCCTCATTTGCCAATTGTGATACCCTCTACCCCGCATAGGTATAAAGAATTAAAGATAAGGAAAATAAATAAAACATGCATCATTTATTGAAAATTAAAACCAACAACGGGTAGAGAACATCAAATTGTATCAAACGCGGAAATAAAAATATAACATAAACAAAACCCAACCCCTGATGTCACTTACAGAGCTGGTATAACCAATCTAGAAAATATCCTCGGATACAACTGAAACAAAACAAAACTAACAACATAAAACTGGAAATCCTAACTACGAGTCGCGGCTCCTCAGAGTCACTCCACAACTGGCTGCTCGTCGTCCTCTGCATAAAAATACATGCCACAAGACAAGACACATAGAAAATAGGGAGTAAGAAACATGAATATGAATATAATGGCAAGGAAGCAGTTAGCAAGAGGAGCATACAACAAACAAGCATGTTATAACAGAAACATAACGTATTAACATCATCATACAAACATGTATGCTATGCAATGCAACTCTGCTCCACTACTCCATTATGCATTTGGATCCATCTATCTTAGGAAGTCAACTTCGGAGTTACATCTCCATGTTGGCCAACAAGCACCAACGCCGGGGCAATCCACCAAACCTCGGATGGACCCCTAGGAGAGCCAACGTACCTTACTCTGAGATGCGCCCCCACGGTTATACATGATTCACTTAAATCGCCGTGGACGGCAAGATCACCATAACTCGGGCGACCTCCCTTATGTTGAACATCCTCCTTTAACATCTCCGATGCGTGAATGCATGTTCAACACAACATATAAGCACAACCACCACTTCCGCTTGGGCCACTAGGCTACCCAAGTTTTAACACCATCAACACCTCGACCACTCGATTATCGAGGATTAACGTTATCTTTTCGTATTTATTTATTAAACACTCTAGTCATTCTGCACTAGAGATTACCACCTTGACAATCAAGCATCAAGGTCCCCTTGGCCACTAGGCTACTAAGGTACCATATCATCATTAACACTCTAGCCATTAAGCACTAGAAATTACCACCTTGACCATCATGCATCAAGGCCCCCTTGGCCACTAGACTATCAAGGTACAGCAATCTTATCACTTATATTTTGTCTTCATGTTTCATTGGTATCTTATTAAGTCTTTTAGAGCATTTGGGGTGAAACCCCTGCTTCAGCACTGTTCTGCATCCTGTTCTGCATAGGTTAGCACGGGCGTGCTCACACCTCAGCACGGTCGTGCTGAGCTCACAGTCAAGCACGGTCGTAATTATGATAAAAAACTCAATCATGGCATCATCATATTAACATGTTCATAATAGACATCAATACACAATTAATAACAGTCATGCCAATATCATAACAACAAACAGTCTAACATCAGGTAACAATTAGGCAAATAGGCATACAACATGTTATCAAACATAAAGGGTATGGGAATTCTCGTTACCTGGTACTCATACTATTCCTTCTCCCCATACCTGGTATGAAGAATTCCTGTTAAACGAAAGACGCTCCTAGACTGGTTTCCTTGAATGGCTCGACGAACGATCTCAAGCCTTGGTTAACGCAAACAGGGTTAACCCATTAGTTCCCAGTTCATAACAAGAAAAGGAAACAGAATAGGGAAAGACCATTACCTTTGCTAATTGGCACTAACGTGCGATTGTACTCTCTCAACTACGAACAGAACACCAAACAAGGATTGGATACAAAGGGGACGAATGAGAGAGGCTGCCATCACACTTAGGGTTGCCTAAAGTGCCAATTTAGAGGCTTTCACTCGTAACCCTCGCTACTCACTGACTATATAAAGGCTCTGCACCAAGCACGACCATGCACCCCCTTAAGTATGGTCGTGCTTGACTTAGCATCAGCGAGACGCGTTTCCTACTTGAGCACGGTCGTGCTCCCTATTGAGCATGACCGTGCTTGTGGCTCAAGCAGCCATAAGTCACGTGCTCAAGCACGGGCGTGCTGACACATAAGCACGGGCGTGCTCATGCCCCAGGAAGGGATTTTCAGCTTAAAATCCCCAATTAGCCCACTTTAAACCTTCCTAACGAACAAGGCACACATATAAGCACTTATACGAAAAATGGGGTGTTACACCAATTATAAGGCCAACCTGAAGATGCACATCACAAGCCAAAAGAGAATAAACCAAAATACTTAAAAACATTATATACAGTATATGCTTGTACGTATCTCCTTTGCGCACCTTATTATTTGGGGTTTTCATCACGAATTCATCAGACCCAGCTTGTCTAGTCAATCGTCTAGCACCAATGCCAGAGCCCCAACTTCAACTTCACATAATTGAGCAAAAATATTAAGAAACACTGCTAAAACACAACTCCTTGAATCAATCTTAGGAAGCATCATAAATTTACACATAAATAAGGTGACATAAAAGAGATGACACCTCAGCAAGAACTTCAGTGATGAGTTTCTCAGCAGAGGCGATAGCATGAGGAGAACACATAAGCTCAACCACCCTAGTTTGAGAATTGGGGTTAGCATCCATATCACGAGTGACTTGGATTTTGGCCCAAGACTGCAACTGAAGATACTTGATGGTCTCACCTCCTTTACTGATAATGACACCCACCCTCCCATTAGGGATATCGATCTTTTTGCATGTACCCTAATAACCATAGGGAGCACCTGAAGGAACTGAGTATTGAAGCTTCACATCTACATTCACAAACACGATTAAGGAAAAATTAAAAACCTAGAAAATTATAAAAAGGCATTTACATGAAAGAAGAAATTTTGTTTGGTTACGGAAGGAATCGAAGGTGGTTGTAGGAGCACCATTATCAGCCTTAGGGCATTTGACGGCGGCGTCGAGGGGTGGAGCACCTGCTCCGGTGAGGACGAAGCAAGCAGCGATCTCTTGAGAACGCTGCTTGGTGAGCTCGATTTCGGTGAGGTCGGGAGGACGAGCGTCAGCGACGGAGGAGAAGCTGGTGGGTCTCAGAGTTAGGGTGGTGGGTTGCTCGTCATACTTGCGCTCCAGGGGCGTGGAGTCGGGCCCCGATGAATACTGTGTGACACCCACAACCCAGCATATGATTAAAGCATTAAAAATAAGATAATTAAAATAAAACATGCATCATTTATTAAAATTTTAAATCCTCAACGGATAGAGAATACCACATGTATCAAGTCTCAAACACGAAAAATAAAACATAACATAACATAAAAGAAAACCCAACCCCGATATCACATTACAGAGCTGGTATAACCAATCCGGCATAAATCCTCAGATACAAACTGAAAACAACTATCTAAACAACTACTGAAAACTGGAAATCCTAACTAAAGAGTCACTGCTCCTCGGAGTCACTCCTTAACTAGTTGCTCGCCGTCCTTTGCATAAAATATACATGCAATACAAGAAACATAGAAATAGGGAGTAAGAAACATGAATATGAATATAATGGCAACGAAGCAGTTAGCAAGACGAGCATACATCAAACAAGCATGTTATAACAAACACAATATAACATATCAACATCATTCTACAAACGTGTATGCTATGCAATGCAACTCTGCTCCACTACTCCATCATGCACTTGGATCCATTCTACCTCATGAAGTCAACTTCGGAGTTACATCTCCACATTGGCCAATAAGCACCAACGCCGAGGTAATCTACCAAACCTCGGATGGACCCCTAGGAGAGCCGACGCACCTTACTCTCGGATGCGCCACCACGGTTGTACATGATTCACTTGAATCGCCGCGGACTGCAAGATCACCATAACTTGGGCGACCTCCCCTATGTTGAACATCCTCCACTAACATCTCTGATGCGTGAATGCATGCTCAACACAGCACCAAAGCATAACCACCACCTCCGCTTGGGCGATTAGGTTACCCAAGTTTTAACACTATCAACACTTTGACCACTCAGCTATCGAGGATTAATGTTTATCTTTTCATATTTATTTTTTAAACACTCTAGTCGTTCTGCACCAGAAATTACCACCTTTACCATCAAGCATCAAGGTCCCCTTGGCCACTAGGCTACCAAGGTACCATATCATCATTAACACTTTAGCCAATAAGCACTAGAGATTACCACCTTGACCATCAAGCATCAAGGCTCCCTTGGCCACTAGGCTATCAAGGTACAGAAATCTTATCACTTGTCTTCGGTCTTCATGTTTCATTGATACTTTATTAAGTCTTTTAAAGCATTTGGCGGTGAAAACACCCCATCTTCTGCACAATTCTGGTTTCTTTTCTGCACAGGTGAGCACGGTCGTGCTCACCCTTCAGCACGGGCATGCTGAAATCTCCAGGCAAGCACAAAAGCACGGGCGTGCTCAAAAGCGCGCCTAGGTTCAGAGTTTGAACGGGAGCACAGGTGTGCTCCCTATTTAGCACTGGTATGCTCAAACGCGTGCCCTGTTGTTCTGGGCCGAAGGGTCAAAGGCCCTTAGCCAATTGATTGGGACATTCTCAGATTCAATCCTAAGGGCTCTTCTAATCCATAAATCATCAGTTTTGTTAATATTGAATTAATGTTCATGTCTTACAAATTGAGGAGAATTAGTCCTTTAATCTCAGTTCATTAAATTATCCCTAATCACTCATGAATTAGTCCCTAAGGTTTAGCCAAGAACCATCAACAATAACCTCACCTCTCATTACTATGATTCAGTCTTATGGACAAAGGGGAACAACCTCCCTTAGCGTTATTAAAATATTTAGTCTTTTACATTAACGTGTCGCAACAACAGTCAACAGCCAATACATCATAACCTCACAAATATGATAAACATTCAATCATGGCAACTCACATCATCTTGTTCATAACAGTAAATGATTCATAACAAGGCATTCATACCAACATTAATAATCAATAATCATACTAATACAATACTTAACATCAATAGCAAAAAGGCATATAGGCATACAACATGTTATCAAACATAAAGGATTATGGGGAGCCTTCATATTACGCTACCCCCAAGCCTACATATTCATACTATTCCTTCTCCCCATACTTGGTATGAAGAATTCCCGTTAAACCGAAGACGCTCCTAAACCGGTTCCCTCGAACGGCTCGACGAACGATCCTAAGTCTTGATCAACAGAAACAGAGTTAACCCATTAGTTCCCAATTCATGAAACAAAAGAGGAAACAAAAGAGGGAAGGATGTTTACCTTAGCTAATTGGCACTATCGCATGATTGACTCTCCCAAAAGAGCGAGAACATCAAGAACAGTTTGGGTTCCAAGGGGAAGAGAGAGAGAGACTGTCGTCACACTTAGGGTTGCCTAAAGTGCCAATTTGAGGGTTTCACCTGTAACCCTCGTTGCTCATTTTCTATATAAAGATTCAGACCTGGGCACGGTCGTGCTTACTGTTGAGCATGGGCGTGCTCAACTTAGCGCCAATGAGACGCGCCTGACTACTGAGCACGGTCGTGCTCCCTAATGAGCATGGGCGTGCTCACATCAGCATCAACAAGACGCATGCAGCCGTAAGCACGGGCGTGCTAACTCATGAGCACGGGCATGCTCATGCGTCAGGAAGGGATTTTTAACTGGAAAAACCCCACTTAGCCCACTCTAAACTTTCCTAACAAACAAGGCACACATAAAAGCACTTACACAAAAAACGGGGTGTTACAATTCCACCATTTTATAAAAATTTCGTCCTCAAAATTTCTACTCACCTCGAACGAAGAGATTCAGGTGCGCCTCCATCATCTTGCTCTCAAGCTCCCATGTAGCACTTTCCTCAGTTGCCCCGCTCCAAACGGCTTTAACTAAAGGAATCTCCTTGCCCCTCAGCTGCTTCACCCTCCAGTCCTCAATCCGAAGGGGTTGTACCTCGAAAGTCAAGTTATCTTTTAACTGAATTGTATCGGGGACTATCACATGGTTTGGGTCATGAATGTACTTACGAAGTTATGACACATGAAAGATATTGTGAAGTTTAGACAAAAAAAGGTGGCAAGGCTATTTGATAGGAAATTTCACCGCCTCTTTTAAGAATTTGGTAAGGGCCGATGAATTTGGGAGTAAGTTTATTTGCTTTCATCACTCTACCGACCCCAGTTATTGGTGTAACTCTCAAGAATACGTGATCGCCTTCCTGGAATTCGAGCGCCTTCCTCCTTTTGTCATGGTAGCTTTTCTGCCTACTCTATACTGTTCTCATCTTTTCCTGAATCATCCTCACATTTTTCGTGGTTTCTTGCACTATCTCAGATCCTAACACCACACTATCACCAGGTTCACTCCAACATAAAGGTGTCCTACATCTCCTCCCATAAAGAGCTTCATAATAGGTGAACTCTATTAGGGGTAAAAACTTGTCCCAACTACCCGACTGTTCTAGCACACAAGCTCTAAGCAAGTCCTCTAAGGACTGGATGGTTCTCTCAGACTGACCATCCATCTACGGGTGGTAAGCTGAACTTAGCCTAAGCATTGTTCCTAAGGCCTCATGCAAACTAGTCCAAAACCTAGAGGTAAACCTCGGGTCTCTATCTGACACTACGCTAGAAGGCACACCATGTAACCTAACTATCTCTTTGATATACAGCCTGGTCAACTTTTCTAAAGAGTATTCCATGTTCATAGGGATGAAGTGGGTAGACTTAGTCAGTCTATCCACAACAACCCATATAGCCTCAAAACCTGCTGGAGTCCTCGGGAGTCCAGACACAAATCCATGGAGATACTATCCCATTTCCATTCTGGGATACTTAAAGGTTGCAACTTTCCTGATGGCTTCTGGTGTTATATCTTAGCCTTTTGGCACACTAAACAAGCGTACACAAACTCAGCCACATCTTTCTTCATCCTAGGCCACCAAAACATCCTCTTTAAATCCTGATACATCTTAGTGGCACCTGGATGCACACTCAATCCACTCCTATGTCCTTCATCAAGGATCAACTTCCTAAGCTCCGGGATATTTGGTATACAAACTCTATCTTTGAACCTCAAGACTCCATCGCTTCCGTCCTTAAAACTAAGGTCTCTACCTTGAGCAAGCAACTCCCTCTGGTCTAAGAGAAACTTATCTAACTTTTGGCCTTCTCTAACTTGATCCATCAGTAACCTTCAAGGTTCCAAGCCTAATGCTCTTAAGGGTAACTTCCCAAGCTAAACTTAGGTCTCCAAACTCCTCGATCAGATCCATCTCCCTAACCATTAAAGCGGAGACGTGTAAGGTTTTTCTACTTAAAGCATCGGTCACTACATTGGCCTTTCCTGGATGGTAGGT
This sequence comes from Echinosophora koreensis, assembly GCA_035048595.1. Classification (NCBI taxonomy): domain Eukaryota; kingdom Viridiplantae; phylum Streptophyta; class Magnoliopsida; order Fabales; family Fabaceae; genus Echinosophora; species Echinosophora koreensis. The sequence continues at coordinate 1,739,041 of JAPCYP010000094.1, forward strand.
GAGATCAAACTTGTAATCCTTTAAGAACTCCATCCACCTACGCTGTCTCATATTGAGCTCTTTCTTATCAAACAAATATTTCAAACTCTTATGATCACTAAAGACCTCGAACTTAGCTCCATAAAGGTAATGTCTCCAGACCTTTAAGGCAAAAACCACAGCTCCTAATTTTAGGTCATGGGTAGGGTAGTTCTTCTCATGGGTTTTTAACTGCCTAGAAGCGTAAGCTACTACCTTACCATCTTGCATCAACACTCCACCTAAACCTTGCTTTGATGCATCACAATACACTACGAAATGTTTACTAGGATCGGGTAAAACTAGAATTGGTGATGATGTTAACCTATCCTTCAGGGTTTAGAAACTCCCATCACACTTAGAGCCCCACACAAACAATTGTCCCTTCTTGGTGAGACCGGTCAAGGGTAAAGCTAACTTAGAGAAACCTTCTATGAACCTCCTATAGTACCCTGCTAAACCTAAGAAACTCCTAATCTCGTTCACTAACTTTGGCGCTTCCCAGTGGAGCACCGTCTCTATCTTAGCCGGATCGACGGCTATCCCACCTTTAGAGATCACGTAGCCTAAGAAACTCACCTCCTCTAACCAAAACTCGCACTTAGACAACTTAGCATACAACTGTTTCTCCTTAAGGGTCTGCAAGACAACCCTCAAGTGTCCCTCATGTTCCTCCTTAGTCTTGGACTATCCTAAGATGTCATTTATGAACACCACCACAAACTTATCCAAGTAAGGGTGAAAGGTTTTGTTCATGTAATCCATGAACACAGCAGGAGCATTAGTTACACCACTCGTAGTGACCATATCACGTCCTAAACGATGTCTTCAAAATGTCCTCGGACTTAACCCAAATCAGGTGGTATCCTGACCTCAAACCTATCTTCGATAAAACACAAGCCTCGATCAACTGATCCACGAGATCATCAATCCTAGGGAGGGGATACCTATTCTTAACAGTCACTTTGTTGAGCTGTCAATAGTCGACACACAACCTCATACTGCCATCCTTCTTCTTCAATAACAACACCGGTGCTCCCATGGGGATATGCTAGGCCTAATGAATTGCTTCTACATCAGATCCTCTATTTGTTTCTTCAACTCAGCTAACTCTAGAGGAGACATTCTATAGGGTGCTATGGATATGGGCCTAGTGCCAGGTTATAAGTCTATGGTAAACTCTACATCTCTTTCTGGGGGTAGTTCGTAAACATCCCCCGGAAACACTTCAGAAAATTCTTGCACAATCGGCACGCTGTCGACATCAGGAGGGCTTTCGACTTCCAGGGAAGCTAGCATCATGTACACTTGGGCTTCTTCTTTCATTGAAGACTTAACTTGATTGGCACAGAGAAAGCTAGGATCCCTAGACTCCACTAGAGTTCCAAAAACTATGGTTTTATCAAAAACAATTCAGAAGGACGTGATTGGAAGATAAACCAGTCCATGCCAAGAATAACATTAAGGTCCTTTAGGGGTAAACATACAAGATCAACAATAAAGTCTATACCATCAATGGTAATAAGAATATTCTTGCATGCATAAGAAGTAAGAACATGTTTATTCATGGGTCTGGCAACAATTAACTCACACTCAAGGAGTGTCACAGGCAATTTAAGACTCTTAGAACATTCATATGACACAAATGAGTGAGTCGCACCCGAATCGAACAATACATTTAAACGAACTTTATTAATGAGGCACATACCTTGGATCAAATCTTCAGATTCGGAGGCCTCGGCTCCACTAAGAGTAAAGACTCTCCCCGTGGTCTCCAGTCGGTTGGCTTGAGGCTTCTGACCTTTACTCACACTCTGTAGTTCTGACTTTCCTCCCTCGCAGTTCCGACTGATGTGGCCATACTTGCCACACTTGAAGCAGATGATGTCTGTCTCCTTGCATTGAGTAGTGAAGTGATTCTATCCACACTTGCCGCACCGAGTAGGTCTAGAATCAGATGAATCCCATCTCCTGGACTTGTTTGAAGAAAACAGAGACTTCTTGCCATCCCGCTTGAAGTCCTTACCGGTTGGAGCGAGATGCGGCTTCCACTTTTTCCCTGATCACTATTCTTGTTGATCTGGCTATCTGATCCCTTAGAGGCTGACCCTCTAGACTTGTTGGCATCTTCAAAGATCCTACACTTGTTCACTAGGACCGTGAAGGCTCGGATCTCTTGGTAGGTGATAAACTGCTTGATCTCTAGACACAGACCATCCTCAAACTTGACGTACTGGAGCGGCCGTTCGTCACATACTAATACAATGTGTAATAACGAGCCAGCTCCTCAAACTTAGCGGTATACTCTCCCACTGACATGTTTCCCTGCTTTAGTGCCAAGAATTCCATTTCCTTTCTGTCGCGGATATCTACTGGGAAGTACTTCTCGAGAAATCTGTCCTTGAAGACATTCCATGTTACCACAGTACCCTCAGCCAGCATGCACTGATGACAGTCCTCCCACTAGTGCTCAGCCTCCTCAATCAACATGAAAGTCCCAAAAATGACCTTCTGCTGATCGTTGCATTCCATAGCTTGGAAGATCCTCTCCGTCTCCCTCAACCACAACAGGGCACCCTCAGGATCGTAAGCTCCCTTGAAGGATGGTGGATTGTTCAGCTGGAACTTGTCAAGACCCTGGAACTCAGCTGGTCCCCCGTTGTTGTTTGCGTTCTGCTTCTGGCCTATCGCGTTGGCAAGGAGTGCCAAAGCATCTGCGATAGCCTGGTCTGCCTCCTCTTCCTGCCATATGTTCCTGTAAATTCCCAAGACAACTTGTTAAATACAGGGAACTTAAAGCAGGAAAAGTTACGACTCCTAACATATAGCACCATTGTCTATAACAAGTATAGACAATTTAAACAAGAGCACACAAAAGACTCATACCACGTCCGGGCAGGGCCGAACCGCTCTGATACTCCTAAATGTGACACCCTCTACCCCGCATACGATTAAAGCATTAAAAGATAAGATAATTAAAATAAAACATGCATCATTTATTAAAAATTTAAATCCTCAACGGATAGAGAATACCACATGTATCAAGTCTCAAACACGGAAAATAAAACATAACATAATATAAAAGAAAACCCAACCCGATGTCACATTACAGAGCTGGTATAACCAATCCGGAATAAATCCTCGGATACAAACTGAAAACAAGTATCTAAACAACTACCGAAAACTGGAAATCCTAACTAAAGAGTCGCGGCTCCTCGGAGTCACTCCTCAACTGGCTGCTCGTCGTCCTCTGCATAAAAGATACATGCAATACAAGAAACATAGAAATAGGGAGTAAGAAACATGAATATGAATATAATGGCAAGGAAGCAGTTAGCAAGACGAGCATACATCAAACAAGCATGTTATAACAAACACAATACAACATAAAAACATCATCCTACAAACATGTATGCTATGCAATGTCCACTACTCCATCATGCACTTCGATCCATTCTACCTCAGGAAGTCAACTTCGGAGTTACATCTCCACATTGGCCAATAAGCACCAATGCCGGGGTAATCCACCAAACCTCGGATGGACCCCTAGGAGAGCCGACGCACCTTACTCTCGGATGCGCCATCACGATTGTACATGATTCACTTGAATTGCCGTGGACGGCAAAATCACCATAACTCGGGTGACCTCCCCTATGTTGAACATCTTCCACTAACATCTCCGATGCGTGAATGCATGCTCAACACAACACATAAGCATAACCACCACCTCCGCTTGGGCCACTAGTGTGACACCATGCTATCTTGTATGTTATAAAGCATTAAAGGACAAAGATATAAACCAAACATGCATTTACTGAATAAATAAAACTTTAAAATAAAATATTTGTCCATGGGTAGAAAGGTCCCACATGACCGAGTTCTCAAATCGCGAAAATAAAAACAAGTTTAAAACAATAAAACATAACCAAGATAAACAACATAACCCAACCTGATGTCACAATTGAGCTGATATAACCGTTCCAGAATAACATCCTCGGAATATAACTGAACAAACCAACTAACAAAGAAAAGGTCCTAACTATGAGTGGTGGCTCCTCAGAGTCACTCCTCTCCGGGTTGCTCGTCTTCCTCTGCAAGATGCCAATCAGGCCAAACCAACAAACAGAAAGAGGGGAGTAAGAATCATGTAAACATATACGGCATGGAGATAGGAAGCAAGGTAAAACGAACAGCATGGCATCATCATAACATACATCAGCGTATACATAACAACATACATCGCTATCAACAACATCATATCAACCAAGTATGCTATGTGGTGCAATGCAACAACTACTCCGCTACTCCGTTATGCATGTGGATCCAAACTAACTCAGGATGAACGACTTCGGAGTTAAATATCCACATTGGGAATCTACCCCTAGGATAGCCAACGCATCAAACCAGCGAACGCCTCGTCACGGGGGGTGCACGATCACCAAACCTTGGGTGACCTACCGTGGATGGCCAGATCGCCGTACTCTCGGGCGACCTCCCCTATGTCGAACGTCCATCAACAACAACATCTCTAATGATGCATGCGGCATACAACAAACAATGGGCAACCGCCACTTCCTTTGCTTGGGCCTATAAGCACCCAGGACTATAGCGAAATCAACCGCAACACCTTAAACTTTAGCGGAATCGACCGCAACACCTTAGACCCAACCGAGTCCAGGCCCCCTTGGAGCAAACTCTCGGCTACCAAGGTACAACATTAACGGCACCTCGACCAATGAGCATCGAGGGCACCTTGGCCAATCAGCACCAAGGTTGTCAATCTTAACAGCGTGCGGTAACCCAACGGGTACCGGCTTACCAACTCAACATCTCACCATCTCATCTTCTTAATCATCTTTGTTAATCATTAACCAAGTTATCTAATTGTATCAAGATGTTATCATTGCGTTATTGGGAAGATGGGGGTAAAAACCCCCCTTTTAATCCTTTAATTATGTTCTCTGTCTAATAGGGGAGCACGGGCGTGCTTGTTCCCTGCAAGGCCGTGCTGGTCACATAAGTGAAGGACGGTCGTGCTTCCATTCATGCACAGTCATGCTCAGCAGCACGATCGTGCTTCCTAGTAGGCATGGCCGTGCACATCTGCACGGTCGTGTTCCTTATCCTGCATGACGGTGCATAATGCGCAGCCATTTTTCCAGAATTGAACTGGGAGCACGGGCATGCTCCCTGTCAGCACGACCGTGCTTAATGCACAGCAGTGCCGTTCTGGGCAGAAACTGATACCGAAACTTAACCAGTTTTTAGGTTCAATTATCCTTTAATCGTAACTCATTTTCAGGCCTATTTTACCAATTAATATTTTAATCAATACATAACCATCAACAGAACAACATTTCATGGCATCCACCATTCAACCAACGTATCATCAATATATCAATCATGCTCATTCAACAACCAACAAGAACATATCAATTATAATATAAACATAAACATGTGAAATAACACATCTAGACAACCATGAACATGTTATCAAAACAGTCAATATAACATATCAAATCATACAAAACAACACCGGGGTTATGGGAACCCCTTTACCTTACACCACCCCCAAAGCCTAATGTAAACACTACCCTTCTCCCCATACCTGGTATGCGGTTCGCGTTTCAAAAGAAGAAAGAGGGTCCTCTAGAGTCTCGTTTCATGAGCACTTATCTACGACCTCAAGAACAACATGGAAACACCTTAATTGGACTCTTAGGCCAAGAAATCAAAAAGAAAAAGAATGAGAGGGACGAGGTGTACGAATCTTACCTTGTTTGAAGGTTTAAACAGTGAATACGATGATCACGTCTTCGCAGCGATGTTCTCCTATCAAATAATGGTGAAGAACGGTGTAAGAAACGGATTAACTTGAGAGAGTTTTCTAGCTGATGGGAATTGAGATAAAAAGAGAAAGGAGGCAGCTTTGAGTGTTGGGACGTGATAGACTAGGGTTTAGATTGTGTTTTAGGGGTTAAAAATGGGTTGGAATACGATTTGGGCTTAAAAAGAAACTAAAACACATTTTCTGGTTCTGCACGTATTTGCGGGGCGAACTCCCGTTCGCGGGGTGAGCCAGAGAACCAATTTCTATTAGCTGGATTCGCTGGGCGAACCGAAAGCGCAAAGCTGAATTTTAGATTTTCGCGGGGCGAGCAAATGCATGCGGGGATAGGCCGAAACAGTCGAATTTGCCACAACACTTGAAATAAGACTTGTAGATAATTCTCTTAGCTTTCCAATGCCACAAAGATCACCTTGATTGGACATCTAGAACTCAAGCTATGGCAAAAAACAGTGAGACAGGTTACTCGGACTCAAACAATTGAACCTTCCTATAGCTAAACCTTCTTAAGATTAACTTAGACATCAAGGACAAGCATAACAAGCATATATATATGCTGAGTCTAACACATTAACATTTATTAACATAGGGTGGAATTCAGGGTGTTACAACTAGGCTACCCTAGTTTTAACACCATCAACACCTCGACCACTCAGCTATCGAGGATTAATGTTTATCTTTTCATATTTATTTTTTAAACACTCTAGTCGTTCTGCACTAGACATTACCACCTTGACCATCAACCATCAATGCCCCCTAGCTACTAGGCTACCAAGGTACCATATCATCATTAACATTCTAGCCATTAAGCACTAGAGATTACCACCTTGACCATCAAGCATCAAGGCCCCCTTGGCCACTAGGCTATCAAGGTACAGAAATATTATCACTTGTCTTTGGTCTTCACGTTTCGTTGATACTTTATTAGTCTTTTAAAGCATTTGTGGGTGAAAACACCCCTGCTTTTGTACAATTCTGGTTTATGTTCTGCACAGGTGAGCACGATCGTGCTCACCCTTCAGCACTGGCATGCTGAACTCTCCAGGCAAGCATGGTCGTGCTGTCTATTAAGCACGGGCGTGCTCAAAAGCACGCCTAGGTTCAGGGTTTGAACGGGAGCACGGGCGTGCTCCCTATTGAGTACGGGCATGCTCAAACGTGCACCCTGCTATTCTGGGCCGAAGGGTCACAGACCCTTGGCCAATTGATTGGGACATTCTCAGATTCAATCCTAAGGGCTCTTCTAATCCATAAATCATCAGTTTTGTTAATATTGAATTAATGTTCATGTCTTACAAATTGAGGGGAATTAGTCCTTTAATCTCAGTTCATTAAATTATCCATAATCACTCATGAATCAGTCCCTAAGGTTTAGCCAAGAACCATCAACAATAACCTCACCACTCATTACTACAATTCAATCTTCTGGACAAAGGGGAACAACCTCCCTTAACGTTATTTAACAAATTTAGTCTTTTACATTAACGTGTCGCAACAACAGTCAATAGCCAATACATCATAACATCACAAATAAGATAAACATCTAATCATGGCAACTCACATCATCAAGTTCATAACAGTCAACGATTCATAACAAGGCATTCATACCAACATCAGTAATCAATAATCATACTAATACAATAGTTAACTTCAACAGCAAAAAGGCATATAGGCATACAACATATTATCAAACATAAAAGGTTATGGGGACCCTTCGTCTTATGCTACCCCCAGACCTACATATTCATACTATTCCTTCTCCTCATACCTAGTATGAAGAATTCTCATTAAATCGAAGACGTTCCTAAACCGGTTCCCTCGAATGGCTCGACGAATGATCCCAAGCCTTGGTCAACACAAACAGGGTTAATCCATTAGTTCTCAATTCATGAAACAGGAGAAGGAAGGATGTTTACCTTAGCTAAGGGGAAGAGAGGGAGAGAATGCCATCACACTTAGGGTTGCCTAAAGTGCCAATTTTGAGGGGTTTCACTTGTAACCCTCGCTGCTCACTGTCTATATAAAGATTCAGACCTGAGCACGGTCGTGCTTACTGTTGAGCACGGGCGTACTCAACTTAGGGCCAACGAGACGCGCCTAACTGCTGAGCATGTTCATGCTCCCTAATGAGTACGGGCGTGCTCACATCAGCGTCATCGAGGCGCATACAGCCTTGAGCACGGGCGTGCTGAATCATGAGCACGGGCGTGCTCATGCATCAGGAAGGGATTTTTAACTCAAAAACCCCACTTAGCCCACTCTAAACTTTCCTAACAAACAAGGCACACATAAAAGCACGTACACGAAAAACGGGGTGTTACATACTGTGCTTCGTCAGCCATTAGAAACCCAAGAGACTCAGATTGGGTAAGCTGCAAACTGCGACAAAGATGAGATATTTTGCTTTGATTACCTTCACGCTTAGGAGGAAGACACGATGCAAACAGTCAAACACGAGGCGACGGCGGCGAGTAGGAGCTCTGATGGCTGTGAGATGGAGATGCTAGTGGGAGAGGGAGGTGCTGGAGACACTGGGAAACTGATTGAAAATTTTTTTAGTTCTCTCCGCCGTGAAGAAGGTACCGTGACAGAGTCTGACTTGTGCATCCTTTGAAGGAGAGGTTGTGGTGTCCGTAGAAGGAGAAGAAAGTATTATGTTTCAGACATAGAGGGAAATTTGCATGGGAGGGAATGGTACAAGATTTAGGGTTTGTATTTCAAATTAGACTTTCTACCGCAGTTACTTATGCAACCGATGTAGAAAGTCATCCAGAATATTACAAAAGAGCCACCGTATATTTCTACTTCGATTCCTTTTGCAATCGATGTAGAATGTCAATCCCTAATTCTATATCAATATTACAAATTTGCCACCGTGCCACTTTCAACATCGGTTCATAATGTAACCGATGTAGAAAGTCATTTGCAGAGTACATTTTATTACAAAAATGTCATCGCACTACTTTCTATAACGGTTATAGCACAACCGATGTAGAATCTCTGATGTAGAAAGCATATTTTCCATTAGTGATATATATATATATATATATATATATATATATTATATATATATATATATATATATATATATACATATATATATATATACACACATCTGTGTAGTAGTAGTAGTAATAATAATAATAATAATAATAATAATAATAATAATAATAATAATAATAATAATAATAATAAACCTAGGCTCCTCCCATCACGGGACTGTAAGTTATGTAACAGCCTGATTTTTAATTACCCTGTTTAACCGGTTAAAATATAATTAATTATATTTTAATCTGAGAGTTAGAAAGTGATTTTCCACTAAGCACAAATATTAAAACCAGGCAGATCATGTATAACACAGACAATCATAAATATTCAAATACCACAAAATATCACATAAGCAATTCAATAATAATAATAAATTCAAATCAACCTTAGATAAGATAAAATCATCTTAACGTCGATAAACCTACAATCCCCAAATCACCATTGGTTTTACAGAAAAGGTTTCCAATGTGATTTTGGTCTTGTCGATTACTCAACTACTAGTAGGGTTTAGGTCGCCCTATACAATTATTATAGAATATACTACTTATCGTTTCCAACGGTAGATTGGTTCTTTCCCCCACCTGGGTTATCACCAAAATTCCGAATTCGCGGTTCCTCGTTGTCACGCCACGTGTTACCAAATTCACCTTCATCCAGACAACACCACAACAAGTTAATCAACAAACCCTCCCTTAACCACTTTTAGTTAGGTTCGGCCAAGTAATTCAAATGAGGGTTAGGATTCTTTTCTTAACCTAAGCTTTTGGATACTAGTTAACATACATGCTAGAGAGCTTAATTCAAGCATTAGATTTCACAATAGAAGCAAAAACACCAAACCCATTTTTCTACATAGGTTCAGCCAAATAGGGTTCAATAGGAAAGAAAATGATTTTGATCACATGCTTTTGGATAATGAAGTTAGGAATCATATCTAGATCATAGGAATTGGTGTCACATTTTTATGATTTTTCTACCGTTTTCTAGAATTATTCAAAGTTCTAGATCTAGAAATGGAAAACTATGAAATATGAAGAACAAAATCTTAAACAAGAGAGGAGATGATCATGTTACCTCAAGTTAGGAAAGTATAAGAAGGATTGGTGATGATCTTGGCAAGCTTGTTAATGGAAACACTTGAAGCTTTTGAAAGTGATAATAGAGTTTGTGAAGAAAATGAAGAAGAAGAAGAATGAAAAAGATGAAGAGTGAAATGGTGGGGAAGACCACGGTTTTGAGGGGTATATAGGCTAGATCTTAGGCTTTGTTTGGTTTTTAGGTTTTAGATTAATAGGTTTTAGGAATATTTAATTAATATAAGCTTAACCATATTTAATAATTAACTTAACTAGGGTTATGTTACTAACTAGGGTTAAAATTCATGTGGCTCATAATTAATGTAGGTGTGACTGATTTTGGGTCACATCTAATGAGTCATACATGACTCATTGATCCCATCCATTAGCGGTTCCCGGAAATCCCATACGCAGCTCCGTCATTTACCTGATTTCTATTTTTGAGAGGAAAATGATTAAACGAAAGAAAAATGAAATAGGTATGGTTTAGTATATATGGCTGCACGAAATTGAGGATATATGGGAGGTTTACAACCATGTAAAATGAGTGGTTAAGAGTGCGTAGATATGTCTTGTTAATAACCGCGAAAGCTTGAGGGTATTTTGGTCATTTTACCTAAAAGTCATGATTACTAGCATTTAATGATCATAAATGCTTGGTGACTCATCCTCCATGAGTCATCATGTATGACTCGTTGTCCCGATCTCTTGACGGGTCTCTGCAGTTCCGTTTTCGACCCCGTCAGTTTCCCAATTAGGGTTTCTGTCTGTTTTTCGATCGAAAATTTTCAAACTAACTAGACTTGTTGGAAATATGATTTAATCATAAATCATTTCGTTCATGAGTCAAAATAAGGTTTTCTGATCATTAAAATCTTACTGTTAGTGAAAACACCGATTGTTTCCGTTCGAACTTTCACCAAATTTCGTCAGAAAACACATAATATTTTATTTCTGATCAGAAATTTGGAAAGTTGGATTCCTCACGGACATAATATAAAAAATCTACAACTTTCAGTTTTCGGGTCAAATTAGGGTTTACTGTTAGCATAAAATTATATTGTCAGTTAAAAACGCAGACCGGTTTCCGTCTGAGTTTTAAACCCAAAATTTCATCGTAACCTTCTACCATAAGAGAGACTATGATATATGTTGTTTGGAAGATTTGGTTTGGGCGAGAAAGTATCGGTGAATTAGAAGTGCCTGTTTAAATTGATTATTTTAAAGATGAAAAGTGTCATAGAATGTGAGTCAAGGCTAGGATGGAAGCATGAGGCACTAGGTCGTTATTGATGAAATTCAGTGAGGTTCATAATTTGTATTGTGTTTATAATCATACGTTTGATACATACGAGGTCCAAAGTCCTTGTGGGACTGTCCAATGTTAGATTTAATTAGTGCAACTATAGTGTCAATGCTTTGCTTGAGCACCCTCGAGAGAGAGAACCAGGGTGTGCACCGACTGTACCATGCAGCTATAGTGTCAGTGTAATACATGAGCATTCTTACCATGGAGGAGGTTGTGCACCGACTGTACCGTGCAACTATAGTGTCATTGCTATGCATGAGCACCCTTGATCCAGGGTGTGCCCCGACTGTGTCGTGCAGCTATAGTGTCAGGCTTTGCATGAGCATTCTCACCATGAATAAGGGTGTGCACCGGTTTTGGGGCCACGTCGCTTGGACGACTGACTAACATCCCTAACGGATATGGGGAATTAGTGGCCACGTCATCATAAAGGTTTAGTTGCGTGAGGTTGAGGGTAGAAGATGATATCTTAATTTCGAGGATGATCTGCTAGTTATATATGTTGATTGTCTATGACTTTTATTATGTTATATACTATGACTCTTTTCCGCTTTTATGATGATAGATATGTTTCTTATCCCCTATATCTTTCTGTGTGTTGTATTCTGTCTTTTTATGGGATCGTACAAGAAGACCCTATAGCTGAGCTGGATGAGGAGGAGTTGGATGGAACTCCTTACAAACCGGAGGCTGGAAGACGAGCTGTGATCCATGGCGATTAGGGTCTAGTTAGTCATGGCCAGTGCGTCTCGTGAGACGTTTTTATATGTTTCCGCTAAGTATAACTCTTGTTTAAGTATATGCCTGTGAGGGATCCTATGGAAAGGATACCCTCAACAGTGTTTTGGTAATGTAATAAATAACCAGGAGTGTAATATATATTACAACGTTGGTGTGTTTAATCTCCAGAAGTTATATGATTATTAAATAAGTTTTAATTTTTACGTATTTCTCACGCTAAGCGCGCGATTAAGAAATGATTTAAGAGGGAATTAATCTAATAAAACATCGGGGCACAATGGGGTGTGTCAGTTTAAGCCTACACTGTCACCCACACAGATCAGTATTAGGTGCCTATATCCCATTACGAATAGATCATCATATTATCATGCTTAAGCATCATCAAATCATTCATAACATTTGCCCGTTTTTCGCAAACAAAAACCGTAATTGATTGTAGCCCACAAGATTAATTAGAAAAAATTATAACATTCTCTTACTTAGGCAAAATCAATTGTGTGCTCATATCATATACTTAATATGGCCACAAAACATATGATCATAAGATGCAACACCTAATCAAGACTCCATCCAGCAAAAGCCAAGTAATATCGAATCATGGCGGTATCATATCCTTTATTGATATGGGACCTTCCTTAGTTACATATATTACATACGCCGTCGACTAGTCATCAGTGTGGAGTGTAGCAAGAAAATGACATGCCAATGTGATCCAATAGCCATACTGACATTTTCTTTGTTAGTCCTCAATTTATCTCAAATACCAGAAGGCCAGAGAAACTACATGGTTAATCAAAAACCATCATGCCTCAACTCCAACAAGGTGTCAACCACGTACACAATGGTCCCAACGACGCCAAGCTTCAATATACATAATGTCTCAGCTCAAACATGGCATCGACCATGGGCATAGTGAACCCAATGACACCGAGCTTTTAAAATACATAATGCCTCATCTCCAACATGACATTTGTAACACCCCGTTTTTCATAAATAAGCTTAGTGCATTTATATATGTTTGTATAAGCTTGTTATATTTGTTTTTGATGTCTAAGTTTATGTTTGGGGGGAAGTTTAGCCTTCTAATGATTCAATCCTTTTAGAGTCCTAGTAACTTGTTTCACTGTTTTGGCCATATATTGAGTTCTAGATGTCCGATTGAGGTGATCTTTGTAGCGTTGGAAAGATAAGAGAATTATATACAAGTCTTATTTTATATGTTTTGGGCAAGTTGATTGTTTAGTTAGTCTCGCACTACAATCTCTGTGTGGCCCGTGATCAGGAAATGAGCACGGTCGTGCTCGCTTAAAGGGAGCACGATCGTGCTCAGGTCACAGAGTCTATAAATAGAACAGTTCCGTGAGGGTTACGAGCAAAACCTTGTTTTGGCACTCTGGGCAATCCTAGTGTGGCATAAACCTCCTCCCTTTCCCTTCCCTTGAACCCTTTGAAGTCCTTGGAGTTTGTGAGTCCGTTTGGGAGTGAAGTCACGCGCACTAGTGTCTCTAAAGGTAAACTGGTTATCCCTTAATTTAATCTCCTTTCCCTTTTCTTAAATTGGAGATTAATTGGTTATCTGTTTCATGTTTGACCGAGGCTTAAGGAACTCGCGAGCCGCTCGAGGGAACAAGGATAGTTTGCTTGCGTTGTTGTAGTGGGAATCTTCATACCAGGTATGGGGAGAAGGAATAGTATTAACATGTAGGCGTTGGGGGTAGCGTAAGATGAAGGGTTAACCCATGACCCTGTTGTTTGTTAATTGTTTATTTGTTTGATATCATCTTTATGATGATATATGCTTAATTGACGATTGGTAGTTGATGATTGGTATGCCTATTGTTGTTATAATTGATAATGATATTTATGCCATTATTATGTTTGGATTGATGACATTATGAATGAATGTTCATGATGATGATGATGATGATGATGCCGTGCTCTGAATAAGTGTTTGCTTATTGAGGATGTTAATGCCAACAATAATGTTAATAAGACTCTAACCAATTAATAGGGCTTATTAATGATGTTAAGACGTTAAAAGATGTTAACAATGATGAAAGAGAATAAAGGGATGTTTTTCCAGTTTGTTCATAAGACTTGAATATAGTATGAGAGGCAAGGTTATGTTCAAAGGTTTAGTTAAAGACACTAGGATTGATTCGCGAGTGTTTTAGGGACGTTAATAATGAATTTGGAATTAAAGGACTAATTCCCCACAATGATAAGACATGGAAATTAATAAAGAATAATGAAACTGAGGACTGATGGATAGTTAAAAGCCAATAGGTTTAATCCTTGAATGCCCTAGGAAACATAGTAATGGTTTCTAACCCTTTCTGCCTAGATCAGTACAGTCATGCTCCAACGAGCACAGCCGTGCTTGTTAGGCAGCATGCTCGTGCTCAACTTAAAGTTCAGCACGCCCGTGCTGCCCGTGCTGAGGGTGAGCACGCCCGTGCTCACCTGTCCAGAACAGAATGCAGAAAGAACAGGGGTGGTTCACTCCGGTTCCTCCTAATAATGAAAGAAGACACTAAATGAAGTAAAGACAAGTTAAACAACTTAAAGATAATAATGTACCTTTTTAGCCGAGTGGTTAAGGGGGACCTTGATGCTTAATGGTCACACTACAAGAAATTTGACATATACCTACAGACACTTTTAGTGACAGCAACTAAAACCGTAGGTATAGGTATAATATAGCTACGGATTTATAGTAGACCATAGGTATAGGTATCATGTATCTATGGGTGCCTAGATCGGTAACTATACATTTTAGTGACAGATTGTAAACCGTGGGTATAGATTACATATACCTACAGATGTGTGATTCCGTCACTATACCATTTAGTGATAGATTTATAATTGTAAGTACAAATAACCTTTACCTACATATGTTTGATTTCGTCACTATAATGCCACTTAATATTTTTAAAACTAAAAAACATATTTATATTTAAGATTAAAATATTTAAAAAAAAAACACCCGGGAGAATTTTCCTTCCCTGCTAGATTTTTTTCATTTGTTTCAAAAACACCGCCAAAAACAAAATCGTTTTCTTCTTCCTCAGAAAACCTCCTCCCTTCTCTTATTTTTGTTTCAGAAAACCTTTGTTCTCCTTTGCCCCAATCCTTTGCACCACCGAACCTCGTCACCACCACGAACCACCGCGACTCCGAGCCTCACCACCACCGTGAATCTCCGGCTACCGCCTGCTCTGTACCTGAAGTCGCGTCGTGCCGTCGCGTCGCGCCATTGTGTCGTCTCTCTCCGCACACACCTCCAATCGTTCGCACCCGAGCCTCACCACCACCGTGAACCTCCGGCTACCACCTGCTCTGTCCCTCCAGTTGCATCGCGCCGTCGCGTCGTCTCCCTCCACATGAACCTCCAATCGTTCGCACCCGAGCCTCACCACCACCGTGAACCTCCGGCTACCGCATGCTCCTTACCTTCAGCCGCGTCTCGCCGTCTCCCTCCGCACGTACCTCCATCGCATCTCCATTGGACCTGGTTTTAGTTGCAGAGGGTTTCGATTCTTTTGGTTAGGTTTTTGGCGTTTCCCCCAAATTGGTGAGACCAAATGTTTCCATCACTTCTAAACTTATTATTCAATATCTGTTGTTGCACATAAATGCATTGATAATGGATGCTGGAACATTACTTGCATTCAATAACCGCTTCGATCTGGATCTTGTGTTATTTTCTTGATTTATATATTTGATTCAAACATCAGTATGTTATTGTATGCTATTTGAAGGAGTTTTATGTGGCTGGTTATTTGTGTTTTTGTTTAGATTAGAAGGATTGAACACCTTTTCATCATAATCTAGTCTTTTGGATTCTGCATATTAGTTTCAACTGGAATTCAAACTGAAATTTGCAGCATGGAATTTGTATCGGGAAAATCTTATTGTGGCTTTGAAGTTTGAACCACTCACATATTGTTGTAGAAGAAGAAAGGATGGTAATTAAGTTAGGTTCATCATTGAAAACTTGTTCCTTGATCACATTAAAAAAGACTATGTAGACCATACTTTGTATTGGGACATGTTCTTTTCCTTTATTGTGTTGTGGAATCTGAATCTTTTGTTCTAATTTCAAGATGTTATGTTTATGGGAAGATTTCTCTGTACGAATTGTCAATCTAGAAGGGAACCTTCGTTTGAAATTTAAAGTTCTTGGTTGTGTTGCAAGACTTGTCTAAACTTTATATATACTTTTTAGAATTCAATTTGCTAAGATTTCAAATATCCAATTCATGTTATGTTTTATTAGTTTAAAACAGAATGCAGGACCAGTAAACTCCAAAATAACGAGGAAGCTAATATGATTGTGACAAAAGACTAGATTATGATGAAACTAATGTGTTTTAATACCATGTTCTCTATCATAGCACTTGGATTCATTTTTGATGTTTGGATTCAGACTTTTGGTCTATAGCTCTTATGTTATAGGTTTGTTCTAGTGAATTGAATTTAATATAATGCTGATTAAGATCTGATTTGCTAAAGTTCTGAATTTTATGATATTATAATCAATTGTTAGTTCTCAAATATGGCGTCAAAATCATATTATGTGTGTTGATTGAATTGGCTTCATTCAAATTTGGCTTGGTTCTTTTACTTTTTAAATCCCTGTTTATTTTTTAAATTTACTTGCTGAATAGTATGAAACTCACATGGTTTACAAAAACCTCAAGATTTATAATTTTATATATGAATGCCAAGTTTCTATTCTCATTTTAACTGAGTTTTTCCTATGCTCTCAAATGCGAGTAAATATAGATAAGGGGCAGTGAGAGGGATAAAAGGAATAGGCTCAATCTGGAATCAGAATACTAATCCTTGTGTTCATGAAATTGTATAACTGAAAGTTCTCATGTACAACTTTCTGAAGCTAGCTAGTTTAACCCAATTGCTTCAATGGATGAAATCAGGGATGCATCAAACCCATTCTGCTATGTTATCTTATGTATGGCCTGCTTGTAATTTTTCCTTTACTATCATACAGATTGAAACTTGTCTCTGATTTCAGACACCACCAGTGATAGTATTTTCTTCAGCCTGTGCAGGACTGGCAGGTTAATTTCTGAATGTGTTATTTTGCTTGGCTTTTATACTATATGGTCTTTAGTTTTGAGTTTAACCCAAAGCTATGCCTAACTTCAACTTGGTAGGGCAAGTTCCACAAATACACACAAAGTACCGAGCTTTTAAACCTTTCTTACGTTTACAAGATTTTGTTATGTTCAAAAGTGAAAGTTTCTATGCTCAAATGTACTTACCCTTTCGATATTTTCAATGTTTGAGAAGTGCTAACCTTTCTATTGGTGCTCGAGTGGTCTTATATTATCCTTGTGATGTAGATTTTCTTTGTTTCTGTGTTGACAACAATTTCTTTGGAATAACTGCAGGTGGTGCTGTTCCTGCTTTAGCACAACTTGTTTCCTCGTCTTGCCATGCAGCAATGTCATCGCCACCTTCAGAGGACGATAAGATTCATAATTCAAGAAGTTCCTCTACTCTCTGAGTATATATTTAATATATATAATGGTTTTCTTCCTCTATAATCATTCATTCATGCTGCGTATGCTGAGAGTTTTGTTTTTCTTGTGTAAATACTACCCTTCGGCTCCATTATGCAAGTTCAGCCCCCATGAACTGGTTTTTGAGATCAGAGAGATGCATCATCCACGAGTGATAGTTTAGTTTATTATATGATTTCGTTGATTAATGAGATTCTTTTGCTAGTGCCCCAAACCATTTGAGTTCTCCAAGTTCAGACACTAATGAAGACAATTAATATGGTATATATATACTAAATATTAAGTTATTCTCAATAAAATTGTTAATATTTCCTATCGTAAGCTCTTGCTATTTTTTTTACTTGCAGGTGAAGATACGGAAGAAAATTTGTTGTTGATGGCATAAAATTGGCAATTAAGTGAACATGATATGATTTATTTGTAATTTTTGAGATTGTTATAAGACTTTGTATGCATACTATATGCTAGTATGCTACCTTAAGAGGGATATGTTTGTGCAATTTGACACGTTTGTAAGACTTTATGTTAATTTTTAATATGAATGGAGTTTTATTTTATCATATGTTGGTTCCTAAATATATGTATTTATTTTATTATGTATTTAGTTTGTAATATTATCGATGTTATAAAAGATCGTGAAAATTTGTTATTATCAGTATAAATATCGTCACTGGAATCTCTAGTGTCGAGGCAAAATCGTGGGTATAGTAAATTATGATATGTCACTAAAACATATAGCAATGAAAGATAGATTGTAAGTATATGTTCAATTATTATTATTTTTTTGATGGGTTTCAAAACCGTCACTAAAACCTATAGTATTGGCAACAAAACTGTAGGTATAGTAAATTATGATCTGTCACTAAAACATATACCAACAGCAAATAAACCGTGGGTATATCTCTATGTATTCTACCCATGGATGTAACAATCGTCACTAAAGTCTATAGTGACGGTGATGAAACCGTAGGTATAGCGAACTATTGACCACGAATCCAAACGTCCGTCGGTATAGGTTTTTGGATCTATACCTACGGTTCTTGACCTTTTACCTACGGTTTTATGCTGTCACTAAATGGCTTATTCCTTGTAGTGTCAAAGTGTTGAGCTCTGGAGCTGATCGGTCAGAGTATTAATAATTAAAGTGAAAAGACAATGTTGTACCTTGGTAGCCGAGTGGCCAAGGGAGCCTCGATAGCCGAGTGGTCAAGGTGTTGTTGTTAATGTTGTACCTTGGTAGTCGAGTGACCAAAAGGGCCTCAAAAGCCTAGTGGTCGAGGTGTTAAGATCTGGTAGTCATTGGCCAGAGTGTTAAAAGATTAAAGATAACATTGAGCCTCGATAGCCAAGTGGTCGAGGTGTTGATGGTGATAAAACTTGGGTAGCCAAGTGGCCCAAGTGGAGGTGGTGGTTGTTGTTGTGTGTTTGTGTTGCTCATGCATTCATGCATCGGAGATGTTAGTGGGGGATGTTAAACATAGGGCAGGTCATCCTAGTGTAAGGCGATCTGGCTGTCCGCGGTGATCTAAGTGATTTGGCCCCCCATGGTGGCGCATCCGAGAGTAAGGTGCGTCAGCTATCCTAAGGGTCCACCCATGGATTGGTCGATTGCTTCGGCGTTAGTGCTTATTGGCCAATGTGGATATGTAACTCTGAAGTTAACATTCTGAGGTAGATTGGATCCAAGTGCATAGTGGAGTAGTGGAGTAGCGCTGGATCGCATAGCATACATTGTTGATATGATGTATATGATATGAATGTAATATGTTGGATGATGTTATGATGTTTGATATGCTATGTTTATAAGATTCATGTTCGTCATACTAACTGCTTCTATGCCATTATGTTGATATATATGTTTTTTACTCCCCGTCTTTTGTTGTTGCTTTGCATGTACCCTTTTATGTTATGTAGAGGACGGTGAGAAGCTTGCTGAGGAGTGACTCTGACGAGCCGCTACTCATAGTTTAGTTTGGTTTCAGTTTAGTTTGTTTATCCGAGTTGTTTTATCAAATTGGTTATACCAGCTCTGTAATGTGACATCGGGGTTAGGTTCGTTTATATGTTTATGTTATGTTTTTCTTTTAAACATGTTTTATAATTCCGCGTTTGAAAAGTTATGTTATAATGCGGCAGCCTCTGCCCGGTTTCTATTATTATGATATCATATGCATGTGTTTTCTTTTCCTTTTAAATTTTTTACGCTTTATGAATGCATGCGGGGTAGAGGGTGTCACAACATCGACCACGGGTATAGTGGTCCCAATGATGCCGAGCTTTTTAAAAAAATACATAATACCTCAGCTCCAACATGGCATTGACCATGGTATACTGGTCCCAATGACGCCAAGCTTTTAAAATAATAATGCCCCAACTCAAACATGGTATCGACCACGGGCATAGTGGTCCTAATGACACCGAGCTTTAAATTTTAACATTTGATATACATATACAAAAGTATATAAAAACGAAATTCAACTTATCATTAATTTCTCAAATCAAATAGAAAATATCAATTGAAACACCAAAGTGTCCAAAACAAAATGTCCAACATCAAAAAGAAAAGCAACACAAAACTCAAACTCCCACTTACCAAGAAGATTAAAAGAACTCACAATACCCATGTTTTCAATATGTCTTTTAAAGACCGCGGGCATGAGTCCCTTGGTTAAAGGATCTGATAACAAGGAACCCGTGTCAATATGACGTTGTCTTTCACAAAATCTCTAACAGTCAAGTACTTAAATTCCAAATGCAGTTGTATTACTTTTCATGTAAAACATTGCAACACTATTATCACAAAAATCCTCAGTGGCCTAGCAATAGAATCAACAATGCGAAGTCCTGTGACCAAATTCCTCAACCAAATTGTATGAGTAGCAGTAGCAAAATAAGCAGTAAATTCAACTTGCATAGTAGAGGAAGCAACAAGAATATGTTTCTTACTCTTCCAAGATATTGCACCTTAAGCCAACATGACAAATGTATCTTAAAGTCGATTTTCTATCATCCATGCATCCACCAAGATCTGAATATGTGTACCCTACTTTCTCCAAAAGTTGTCAACCCTCCTATACATAAGCATATATGCTTTGGTTTGGTTCAAGTACCTCATTACTTCCTTAGTGGCTATCCAATGATCATTCCCAAGATTAGGGTGGTATCTACCCAAAATGCCAGCTATGAAAGCAATGGCAGGCCTGGTGCAAACTTGAGCATTCATAAGACTGCTGAAGGCACTCCCACAAATTCTATCGTTCATCTTTGATCGCTCAACCTCATTCTTAGGACATTGATCCTTATTGAGTCAGTCACCTTTAGTGACTGGAACCTCCCCGGGGCTATAACTTTGAATGTTAAATCTCTCTAACACTCTATCAATGTAAGCCCTTTAGGATAACCCAAACATACCACATGATCTATCCCTGTGGATCTCGATTTCCATCACAAAAGAAGCTTCACCAAGATCCTTCGAAGAACTTAGTCAACATATGTTTGGTCTCCTGAAGCATGCCTAGATCATTATAAGCAAGTAATATGTCATCCACATATAGCACAAGAAAAATGAATTTGCTGCCACTGACCTTAAGGTATATGCACTAATCAACTTTGTTTTCTTCAAAACCCAAAGAAGTCACCACTTCATCAAATTTCAAGTACCACTGCCTAGAAGCTTGCTTCAAACCATAAATCGACCTTTTCAACTTATAAACTAAGTGCTCATTACCATCAACCTGGAAACCCTCAGGTTGTTGCATGTACACTACTTCACTCAAATCTCCATTTGGAAAAGTTGTATTGACAACCATTTAGTGCAATTCCAAATCAAAGTGAGCTACGAGTGCCTTAGTTGATTCATGTGAAAAATTCTCATTATAATCAATGCCCTCCTTTTGAGTGAAACTCATAGCTACTAATCTGGCATTAAACATCTCATAAACCAATTGCCTTATAACTTTCAAGCAAGTCAACAAGCTCCCATAAACCATTGTCTATCCTCACTAAGATAGATCATAAAGTCATCACCAATAGAAGGTTACCTCTATCTCACTTATCTCTTCAAAGGAATTTGCTCGCCTGCCTCAGTAGGTTATGGAACCTCAACCAGGGCAAGAGGATCAGTCGTATTCTCAACTTGATGATTAACCACATCCTCAACTGGAATACCAATCTCAATGGGAACAATGGATGAAAGAGCATTATCAAGATATGGCAGTGGCAAAAAATGATCTCAGGCAAGGGAACATCAAGCTCATCGGATACAACAAGAGTGTCTGCCACATCAAGCTCCAAGAATTTAGCATGCATGGACTCCACAACTCTAGTACCTCTACCAGGATAGAAGAACCTACATCCTTTAGCACGATCCAGATATCCAATGAAAAATCAACAACTAGTGTTAGGGGTCCGTCTTTTTCTCTAGGGGATTATAAATTTTAACTTTTACCGGGTAACTCCAGACATGAAGATGGCTCAAACTGGGTTTTCTTCCTATCCAGAGTTCAAAAGATTCTTTCTGGACAAATTTATTGCATGTTTGGAACTGAGTTAGAATCTCCCAAAAGCACTTCCAACATGAAGCTATCCATTCTAGCTTATGAGTTCCAAAAGTGCTTCTAGCCTTTCTCACCTCAATTCCAAACATGCACTTACTGGGAACTATGTTAAGAATGTGAAGGGTTGTTTTCAAGGCCTCACCCCACAAAAATTCTAGCAAGTTGCATCTACTCATCATGCTCCATAACAAACTAAGCAACACGGTTGTTATTGAGAAATGATTGTTAAGCAAAACTTGGAATGCGTTAAAATAAGTAATAAAGCAAGACATAACTTTAGCTTAAATCAAGTTATTTTGAGGCCAACAAAACAACACATTCCCCTTTGGACAGAATGTGCAACCAAGGTCGTAACCACGGTCAGAACCTCGAATGGGTTAATCAATGAGCATACACTGGATTCGGAAAATTGTCTCCTTTTGGCAGACAAACCCCTTAGACCAATACACCTCCATTAACTTCATCCACAATCTTTGATAATGAGTTACACAATGAGCATACACTAGGTTTAGGAATCTATCCCCTTTGGGAAGACAAATCTTCTTGACCGATGCACCTCTAATAAATTTATCCACAATCATCAATAATAAGTTACTCATCAAGCATATACCGGGTTTGGAAATCTATCCCATTTGGGCAGACAGATTTCTTAGACCGACGCACCTTCAATAACTTTATCGCAAATCAGCTTCTAATCATGACATATAATAACCAACCACCTTTGGGCAGGCAATTGTACGTAACCACCAGAAGCATTCCTCTAATGATAAAAAGAAATCGCACCAATTAAAAATGAGTAATCCCACTTTGGCGGTAATCACCCACAATAACCAATAAAATACTTTTGCCCAGGAATCAATTTCGCATGCCCTTAACCATTATACAATCCATAAGAAGGTGTATCAACAATAAACACCCCTACTGATCATGAATTTAAATCCAATAGCATTCCACAAGTTTTGCACTTACAACAATCCAAACATGATCTCACAATTAAGTAAATTGGCACTTTAAAACATATGATATAGGCTAAAAGTATCAAGTTTCATAGCATCAGCCAAGCACATGCATATCATGTACATATATCAAATGTTATTTTTCTAAATCCTTCTAACAATTATGGTGACAATAATCACCAACAAGAGAAAATTAAAGTGACATGCACTGAAAATAGTTTTCAAAAAATATATGCCAATAAAAGAGCTTTCGATTTCACAACATTCTAAAAGAATGTCACACTTTTGTATATAAATGCATATTCCAAAACATACATTTTTAACCATAACTCCTTTAGAACAAATTTCTCCACTTATTCATGTATATAATATGTCAATGACAAAAAATATTTTATAACTAACCTCTGAGAGTGTGTCGCTCATCCTTCTGTGTAGATCCAACAAAGGCGAAAGCCAATTCAATGTTTCATCATTAAATTTATATAACTTTTCAAATAGGTCATATAACTAACATTAGATAACAATAACAAAACTCATATCAAATCAATATCAACAATTCCTAAAGAGAAAACCAAGTCTTGCTTCAACTTGTTATAGTTTGAGGCAGTCAAAATTTTCAATTAAAGCAAAACAATTGTTCATGGAAAAAGTCACTGTTAAGATAAAATATGAATGCATTAGAACATATAATATGGAAAGATATAGCCCAAACAAGAAATGTTATCACCAAGGTCAATATAATAGTACATTCCCCTTTGGGAATAATGGTAGCAACCAAGGTTAAAACCTCAGATGGGTTAATCAATAAGCGTACAGAGTTAAGAAAATTGTCCCCTCTAGGCAGACAAATTCCTTAGCCCAATGCATTCCTTATTAACTCAATCCACAGTGAACTTCCAATCATAACACACGATAACCTCCTTTGGGCTTATAACTTTTTTAAAAAAAAAAAAGCAAGATAGCATGCAAAAGCATCACTATAAGAACCAATATCCCAACTAGGTTGTCACCTTAGAACTTATCAATCATTTGCAGCATATCATTAAAATATTATTAAAAAATGAAAAAAAATACAACAAGGACCAATGGAGGGACATAAAACCAAAACCCATGGAAAACATCAATTGAATCTATAGTTTGGAAGAACAAACCTATTTCTAAAAAAAATCCTCTCTAATTAAGTCAAGAATTGAATTCCACCAAATTATTCCATGAATTCTAGAGCCATAATCAGCTAGTCAATCTCCACATTTGTTTCCTTCCCTAAAGATATGAGAAATCAAAAATTGCATTCCTTTTGTTAGGGAAATACAATTCTTCGAACGGTTTCTTATTCTCTAAGGGACTAACATACAATTATTAAAAGCTGCAACCGTGACTGAAGAATCACACTCCAACCATAAGTGATTCCAGCCCTTGTCATGAGCAAACTCAATAGCTAGCATTGCCCCATTCAGTAAACAAATAAGATCCTTCACCAAGATTGGCAGTAAAATAGCCCATCACAGCTGCCCTATGATCTCTAAAGATACCTCCACAAGAGGCAATCTGCTGCATTCCTTTGGAAGATCCATTCGAGTTGCATTTGGTCCAATTGCATAAAGGAGGCAACCAATTAATTTGTCTAATGATATCAGCTTTTCTAGCATGACAAGTAATTGAGAAGACTTTCAAAATCTGAAATTCAGCAATAGAGGAAAACATATAGCCTTTAGACAAATTCCTTGAATCCCTGATAGCAGCAGTTACCATGCAAATGCCTCTCTTAGCAGAAACAAACTTGTCTTCAAACCTTGCCCAATTTCTACTACTCCAGATAAACCTGATTATTGAAGTAATAGTAGCTAGCAACACATCTCTAACTTGTGAACTCCAATTCCGATCAAGAACAGAAAATAAAGAAGCAAGAGATGATATATTCAAGGGGCAATTTATAATACAGCTGAGCTAGTTCCATAAAGCAACAGAATAAGGGCAAGACAGGAACAGGTGAGATGAAGTTTCAGAACTCTCCTTGCACAGGTTACACATAGAGGCTAAGCAGCTACCTCTTCTCATTAAGTGGTCATCTGTTGGCATTTTATCATGCCATAATCTCCACAAGATGAAAGTTTTGGAAGGAGGAATTGAAGAAGACCAAATAAGCTTGCCCCAACCAACAGAATTTTGAGCAGGATTAAGAAAAGAGAAAGCTTCTTTAAAGGAAAGCAGACCTGTTTCAGAACCCCACCACACTATCTCATCATTTTGATTAGAGAAAGGAATGACTACCTGAAAGATTTCCTGAAAAATTGAAGGACATCTTAAGTACATGTAATGAGGAAATCTCCATTTTCCCATCTACAATGAACTCACTAACAGTGGATGTCAGATGGGGATAAAGTGTAGAAGGAAGGTTTAGCTTATTGTCAATTGGATTAGAGATCCAATTATCCAACCAGAAGTTGACAGTCTTCCCATTACCAGTGATCCATGTGGAGTTTTGCATAACTATAGGAAAAAAGGGTCTCACAGCTGGCCAAATTGAAGATTTAACATAGTAGGAGACCAAAGAAGAGCTTCTCATAAACCTTCCTTTTAAGAAACAAGCCCATTGCTGGTCAGAAGACAGAATATCCCAGCTCAATTTAAGCATTGCTGCTGAATTTATAGCCTTTAAGCTCCTGATTCCAAGGCCACCATTCTCTACTGGACTGCAAACAGCTATCCAAGATACTGTAACCATCTTTCTAATGTCAATATCACCAGACCATAAGAAGTTTCTGATCCAAGAATCTAACTGTTTCAGCATTGAAGCAGGCCAAAGGTAAATATGACAGCTATATGCCAGCATTCCATGAATCACTGATCCAATTAACTGAACTCTGCCCATGAATGATAGGAGCAATCCCTTCCAACTACCCAATTTCAACTTGATTTTATCAAGAATAGGCTGAAGATGCCTTCTCCTTGGTTTTCCTTTAAAAAGAGGAATTCCAAGATAGTTAAAAGGCAAAGAACCAGAATGAAAACTTAAAATCTGGCTCAAATCAGAAGTTCTGCTAGAACTCATGCCACCTGCATAAAATTTGCATTTGTTCAAGCTTAAAAACTGGCCAGAAGCTTCAGCATACTCATCAAAAAGAGCCACCAAAGCTCTAAGACCCTTCTTTAAACCATTACAGAATATCGATATATCATCAGCAAACAACACATGTGTTGGAGTAACAAAGGACTTTGCGCTTGCCATTAGATTCAGAACTCCAGAGGAAACCAACATAGAAATGCTTTTGCTCGAGACATCTTCTGCAATGCTGAATAGAAGAAGGGACAAGGGATTACCCTGCCTCACCCCTCTTCTACAAGAAAAAAAATCCAATAGCATGGCCATTTATAAGAAAAGAAAGTTTTGCAGATTCCAGAATAGTGGCAATCCAACTACAAAAAGTTGTAATGAATCCAAAGGTTTCCAGGACTTTTAACAAAAAATGCCAATCTATGGTATCAAATGCCTTTCTCACATCAAACTTTAGAGCAATGTTTCCACCAAATTTCTTAAGGTCTAGCATATTTATGGCCTCTGAAGCAATGCACAAACATTCAGAAATGTGTCTATCTTGGAGGAAACCTCTCTGTTCTTCAGATACAATCTTAGGAGCAATAAATGAGAGCTTGTCAGCCAGCACCTTAGATATAACCTTGAAAAGAAAATTGGCAAGTGCTATAGGCCTGAAATTTTCTATCCTGTCAGCTCCTTCGAACTTTGGAAACAGAAAAATTAAGTTTGAATTAAGATTGGGCAGAATCCAATCATTAATAAAGAACTGCTGCACAGAATGGACCACATCCATCCTCACTATATCCAAAAAGACTAAAAGAAACATCCTCCTTAACGATCTGGACCCGGGGCACTATCCTTGTTTAGAGAGAATGTTGAGACCTCATAAGTCTGGAACACATTCAATGTATAAATTCTCTAAGTTTTGATGATTCGAAATAGATTAAGTATGGTTATAATGAATCATATGAAATTACTGATAAGTCTGCTAATTGTGCAGGAAAATAGACTTAAGGTCGTCTAAAATCTGACTTGTCTAAGTTTCGGCACAATGCAGTTTTTTAGACTTGTCTAAAAAATCACTCATCTGAAAAATAGTCAACTCAGACATAGACCAAGTCAACTCTCAATCATAGTTTGATTTAGTTGATGACATGGCAAGAATCATAACTCAAAAGAAGCTTCAGTGGATCACTCGTCTAAAAATGACTTGCTCACCCATTTAAGTTTTGGCTCACATCACCCGTCTGATTTTGGACTGCACAATACCCGTCTAATTTTCAAACACTACTACACTATTTAAAGTGTCAGACTGACAGAAGAAAATCCAAGTCAACCTTATTTGAAAAAGATGTCTTCCTTAAGGATCTCGAAGACCTCTGGACAATAGCACTAAAGACAAAGAATAAAGAATTAATTCTTTCAAGTGTTTAAGGAATAAACACGATATCTCTGCACCAAGTCAGTAGCCTTTTAGCTGTTTTAGTACAAAGTAAAAGTACTTTCCAGAAAGTGAACTGAGTGTTGCACTGAAATGGAAAGCTCTCTGCTACGAGCACAAGAAGTCTGCTACTGCAACTCTGAAACAACAACTGCTCAAAATCAAAGTGTACTCTTGGTCGCATATGTCAAAGTCCAACTTCCCCAAACATTTAATGTTTATACAGAACGACTCTTTGGCATTAATGGCATCCCAGAAGCTCAAATCAAAGGAGCACACTTTCTGAAGCTGTGTCTAACGGATCAACTTGATTGAAGCCTTTATATAGACCAAACATGAAGATGAAGAACATCGATAAGAGCTCTGCGCAAATATTCAAAAGAAGCATTTACTCTCTCATTTACTTCTTCATTCCTTCATTGAATAGCTCTTCAATCATTTGACATAAATTTTGCAGTCTTTCATTCCTTCATTTATTCCACTCTCTGAGTGTTATCTGAAAGACTTGCAAAGTTGTATTAATTGCTCAAAACCTTTACTCTTTACTGTGTTGAGCCTGAAGAGGATAGGTGAGAAAAGAATACTTGTTTGAGTGTTGAGCCTAGAGAGACTAGGTGTGAAAAGAATACTTGTACTGTAATCTGATCAGTTATAGTGGAAACTTGGTGCTGCCAAGAACTGGACATAGCCCTGTGGATTTTGGGGTGAACCAGTATAAAACTCTTGAGTGATATTCTTCTTCCCTTATCTCTTTAATTTATTTAAGAGTTATTTGTTTAAGCTTTTAACTTGGGAGTTAATATCGTGAATATCAAACTCTGTCTTAACCTTCTTTGTGTGCTAGTGTGTTCTGTCTTAAAATTAGACGAGTCACCCGTCTAATTTTCTGTAGCTTTATTTTTGCTTGTTGTGCCTGCGAAAATAATTTTCAAAGTTTCCGAAAAAGTTGGTAAACACAATTCAACCCCCCCCCCCCCCTTCTTGTGTTAACTTTGGTTATTTCAGAGATCACTATTGTTTTAATCTCCTCAGCAGATGGACAACAGGTAAGCATATTATTGTCAGTTGTAGAAACTAATTGAGGAACAACCTTCTCTATTAGGCCATTGTCAATACATGAATTTGGAGAAGCATATAAATCTGTAAAGTAGTTAATTACATGATTCTCAATATCAGAAGGCTCTAAAAGAATTTCCTCACCATGTCTTAAAGAAGATATATGCTTTGACACCTTTTTAACTTGAGCAGTCCTATGGAAGAATCTAGTGTTCCTATCACCCTCAATTAACTAGTTTGTTCTTGACTTATCCTTCCAAAAAGACTCCTCAAAAGACAAAGCTTGTTAAAGATCCATCTGAGCTTTGATTTCCTTTTCATGGAGTTGAGATGAAAAACCTGTTGTAGAAATCAGATTCTGCACCTCTTCCACCTTTTGCAATGCTTCAGAAACTTTAAGATGATTATCTGCAAATATAACCTTTAGCTCACTTTAAGAATCATCTACTTCTTTATAAGCTGCTACATAGGGCCAAAAGGACAGTAACCAACATTTATGTTCCAGACCTCAGAGATCAACCTTCTACAATCCACATGATCAATCCACATGTTTAGGAACTTAAAGGAAGAATGATACTGAATAAGACCTCTAGATACAACCAGAAGTAAAGGGTAATGGTCAGATTGACTTCTAGGCTAAGTCCAACAATCCAAGGAATCCCAAAAATCAATCCATTCAATGCTGCAGATAGCTCTATCAAGTCTGAGCTCTATGTGGAAGGAAGAACTTGTACCATTCGCCCAAGTAAATGGAGCTCCCTTAGTATCAATATGAGTGAGAGAACAGCTATAAAACCAAGCTCGAAATTCATCGCAATAAATAGCAGAAGGCAGATTTCCACCCCTCTTCTCATGAGCACCAAGAATGGCATTAAAGTCTCCAACGTAACACCATGGACCAACATTGTTTTGCTTAAGGGAAGCTAACTCCAACCAAAGATTTATCCTGTTAATGTAGGAGGTTGAAGCATATATGGCTGCTATGAAACAAGGATCATTATTCCATGAAACAGAAATGGAGATGTGCTGCACAGAAACTGATATAACTTGTGGCTGCAGTTCCTCAAAACACAATCCCCAAAGATTAGAATTTAAGACTCCTCTATCATTAACTAAAAAAATGCTTAAGCTTAAGACTCCTCCAATATCCAACAGGAACTTGGCTTACACTAATCCAAGGTTCAGATAGGAAAACCAAATCTGGGTTAATGGAAGAACATTTATTTTTCACAACCAATCTAGTTTCAGGATTTCCTAGTACCCTAGCATTCCAATAAAGATTTTTTAACTTAATCATCAAAATGCTTAGGCTTAGAAGTTCTAGCCTTATATCTAGTGTTATAAGGATCAGATTTATGCAAAAGCACCTTCTTATTTCTCTTGTTCTTTTGCTTTTGAGATTTAGATAACACCACAAATTCATTGTTTACCTCTTTTTCGAAAGGAGAATTTTGCATTTCATCTTCCTCATCAACCCTATCTCCCCAAAACTTTCCAAACAATTGAAAATCATTCTGAACATTCTTTGACGTGACATCTGTTAAAGTAATAACCTCATCAGCCTGCAAGTTATTCATCTAAAGAGATGGAGGCAGAGTTTCCCGCTGTATCCTGAGAGTCAGCAACCTCTAGATTTTGGATTGAATTATCCTGAACATCATCCTCCATGCGACTTCCAAATTCTTCAATATAGTTTTCCTGAGCTTCATCAAATACTGTTTCCACAGATTCTGCTTCCTCATCTAAATCATCATTAGGACATCCTGCATTCATATGAGACTCTTCCTCTTCATGATCAAGATCAAAGATGGATGGAACATTAAATTCCCTATCACCTCTGTCTAGAACAACATCAATTACCGAATCTCCAATCACAGGATCATAATCTTGAGGATCTCTTTGATTCCTTGCTGCATCCATTTCAGGCTGAACATTTAAATCATTTTTTGATGATGTACCTGTCTCATGTCGAGGCTCAACAACAATTTCCTTCCCCTTTCTTAAACTAACAACAGCTTTTTTAGTGTTATCATTAGCAATTTCCTTCCCTTTTCTTGAACTAACAACAACTTTTTTAGTGTTGCCATTAGTTACCTTGGGAACACATTTTTGCACAATATTTCGAGCAGCAGCGTCAGACTTTTTACTCTTCACTTCTTGACTGACATTCTTTCTTCAATTATCCAATGAGTATCCAATCGTCTGGCAGTGAGAACAAAATGTAGGCAAGTTTTCATATTTGATTAATACATAGAAAGCAAAGTCATCCTTTTCCACAAGGATGCGTTCATGGAGCATTTTAAGCAGATCAACATCTACCAACACACGTGCAAAATGTCCAAGATCCTTCTTTCTGTAGCTTCATCAAGGGAAATAGGTGTTCTCAACCCTCCTGCAATTGGGAAAAGGATTTTAGGTCTCCAATACTCCTGAGGGGGTTCAAAGATCTTGATCCAACATTGAGCATTGGTTTGGTTCAATGATAATGGATTAAAATCTGGAGTCCATGCAAAAAGCCTCATCAATCCAGGATTGAGATTCCATGCTCTTATCATCCAAACACATCGAAGGTCTTCAGGAGAAGCAAAAGAAAATTCAAAATATCCTTTTCCTAAAGGCACCATCTTCCAATTACCAAGAGGATTCCATAACTTAGATAGCTTAGATCTCAAGTCATTCAGTTTCATAGGCACATCCCCTTTCAATAGAATTAATCTTCCATGGAGATTATTTTTGCAAGCAGCCAAGCCAGCCTTATACTCATCATCAGGGATTTTGATTGAAAGCGCATCACCCTTCAAACATGGTTTGGGTAACTGGCTTTGAGAAAAATCGCACACATTGTTCAAGGCTTGAACAAACGATTTCTTTTGAGGCAAGGCAGGAAATTCAATCAAAGTTGAAGGCTACAAGGAGTTCGAAGTAGGGCAAGAAGGAGAAGATGGAGGAGGAGGAGGAGGAGGAGGAGGAAGAGGAAGGAAGGCAGACTCCGGGAAAAGAAAGTGCCATGGGCATGGCGAGGTGGCTGCCATGGTGCAACAGTCATGCAAAACCCTAGTTTTCCATGCATAACCCTAGCAGAGCTCCAAAAATCGTGGTTGTCCCTTTTTCCCAACTGCTATCAAATTGCATGTAATGATTAAAAGAATTCCTCAAATTACAAAGAAATTTCCATCAATTGAAATAGGTGGTCCCCTTTGACGGTGACGACCCATAGCAACTAATGAAAACTCTTGCACATGAATCACTTTTCTCTGACCCAAACCACGACACAGTCCACAAGAAGGTACTTTATCAAAATAGCACCCATATTGGTCACATATCAATATTAACAGCATTCCTTACATGTTGTGCACTTAAACAGTCTTAATGAGAAAATACAGCTCAATAATTAAACATGTTAAAGCATATATCAAAAGTTAAGAGTATATAATTTCACAATGTCATTTAGGGAGAGTAACCATCACTATAAAATCCAAAATATGGTCAATTATTTTTCCAACATATTTTTCATTTAAATTTCACCCATAAAAATAAATAAATAATCAATTTTATACATTATTTTCATGGAAAATATTTATCATAGCGGAAAAATATGCAAAATATATAGGAAAATCAAACCCTGAGAGTAGAGCACAACGCAAAAAAAAAAAGGCGTAAAAAAACTCCCCTGGAAGAAACCACACTCTCTCTCACTCGCCATAGGCCGTAAGTGGGCTTTGCACATGTGCCCAACTTCATATTCTACCTCCAGCAATGTGACCCGAACACATTTTTCAATGTTCCAGCGGTGTTTTGCTCGGATTTCAGCCTCATTTCATTGCGATTTCATATGGACTTTAATTATAATCAAGTTTCTAATCATTCTACAGAAAAAGCCCCAATTTTTAATAACCACAAACATGTGATTTCAAGTATAAAAAACGCAGGTCATGTGAGTACTAACGCACTGTGTTTTGTGAAATTATCCCTCCATAGTGAACGAAAGTTCGTGATTCTTGCGTCAATAGATTCATACAATCATGCTCTACAATAACCCCATGGTCGTTGATCCCAATTTTTCAAAAAAGCGATTTTCACAATAAATCTCATAATAATTTGAAAATACTTTAAAAATAGGAACTAGAAGTTCAACAAAATAAAAATTGATCATGTTAAACAATAAGGTCCTAAATCATATAATTATGGCTCTGATACTAAATGTAAGATAAAATTGAACCACATGGATAACATCATATGAATATCAGAACATTGATTTTGCACTTACTTGTTGAAGGCATGATCGCCAACCGCAAATAGGAATTGCCTCTACAAACGTTAGATTCCTTATCAACGCTAAGTTTCTGAAATGAAAGACCAAGCCTTCCCGAACCTGTTCAAGCATTCCCAAATCACACCCGTCAATGGGGCAAGTTGTAGAGTAACTGATTATGATCAAGGATGGCAAAATTACCTGCACCCGCGGATACCCGCATGGATTACCCGCATATTCATAATAAATATTTTTTAAAATTTATAATATATATTATGATAATTTCTATCACCTTAGAGATGAAATAAACTTTATTTCCTTTATTATTTCGTACTTTTTAGTGGTTTTTTTTCCCAGGGTATCCTCCACGTATAACTGCAGAGATTAATCCCTCGAGGGTATCGTACATTTTAGTGGATAAATCCATAATAATAATTTTTTAAAAAATACATATATTATATTGTATAATGTTAATATAATATATTGCCATATTATTCTATATAATTTTATTTTCTTTCCTTTTATTTTTGGCTCTTAAATACCCACGGATATCCATGGATACCTGCTACCCGTATAAATATCCATAGATATTGACGGCGATGGATGCAGGGGTTGCACTACCCGCACCCACTCCGCCCTATTGCAATCCCTAGTTATGATATCCGTGACGGCAGAGGGGACCCATCCAATTATATATGTAATAATAATAACCCTAGGTGCCTCCCATTACGGGTCTATAGGTTAAGGTCTGCAGTGTCGTCCACACAGATCAGTATTATATGCCAATAGCCCATTACGAATAAATCACCATATTAGCATACTTAAACATCATCAAATAGATCATATAATTAACCCGTTTTTTGCAAACAAAAATCCACAATTGATTATAGCCCACAATAATTATTTAAAAAAAAATTCTAACATACACTACACCAATATGTTGCTAGCTATACTGACAGCCAAAACCAAACACAAAAAAAAAACCCCCCTCTTGAATACAGAACCACACATTTCGCCTCCAGCTACCCATATATCCCACCATTTCTATTAAAATTCTGACAGCAGCTTTACAAATAGACATACCTCCACATTGCAGAAAGCTCCATCCCCTTGCTAGCCAAAATTAAACAACAGAATACCAACAGAAACTTTATTTGAATCAATGAATTAAGAAAGGTTTTCTTATCATAATTTTTTTTTTAAGGTCAAGGGTGTTATCTCATCCAAAATTATTATGGGCCTTCGGACTCAACAAACGTTTACAAAAATACTAACAAATAACTTTATAAACATATATTTTGACAGAATTGAACTCGGGCAAACTTAGTTGATGTAGTCCCATCTGCTAACTTAATTATTTTTTAAACTAGACGATGAAACGAGTCATAGAGAGAGTGTTGGAAAACAATAAAGTCACAATTAGGTAAAATAAAAAGAACTAAAGTATATATAAGCTAGGGAGTGCATGACTCCATAAAGTTTGTACTTTTTGGCCAATATGGCAACTCTCCCAAGTTTGGTAACAATTCAGTCCATATTCTCCTCACATTGGGCCTGTTCACTAAAATTCAACATGGTATCAATGCTCAAAGGCCTTTGCTATTCACACCTTATTTTTTGCTCTTCACACCTTGCAGCTCCCTTTATTTTAAAACATTTCCCTAAAATACCCTTGCACTCCCTCCCTCCTTTACAACACATCCGGAAAACCTAAGACACCAAGCCTCAGTCGCGATTCAACCAGCGTTCCGCCTCCCAGCGTCCGTTCCGCCTCCATCCCTCTCCTCAGTTCCGGCTCCATTCGTGGAAAGGTACTACTCTTACAATGTTCCCTCTTCCATTTTTTTTTCTTTGATTGCATTGCATTTCTGGTTGTCTCCTCCTCCATGATTTCCGAACGCTTAAGATGGTAGGGACTCGTCCGGATTTCGCGTTCCAGAGGAGGTAGAAGATGATGATTTGCATAGCATCTGGATTTCACTTTCCGGAAACGTCCGGATTTCACTTTCCGGACACTTCCAGAAATCCTTTTCTGGACACTTGTCTCCAACCCTACTCCATTTGATCCTTGCTTGACTTAATTCAGTGCCTTGTAGACATTCATTCCTCGGTTCTATTTATCATTGTGAGTTCCATGATGTATTCCTGATATGTTATGTATGAACCATATATACTACATTATATAATTTCTAGAATATGCAGTTTCAGGCACAGGGACCTTTGTAATTTCAGCTACTAAATTGTCTAAGATGGTTGATGCTTTGTTGCTGCAAGAAAAAAGAATCTTGATAAATTAATTGTTTCTGTTGGTAGCTTTGTTTTTATGTTTTATGTACAATTTATTATATAATAATATGACTTGATTTTGATGTCTTACAAATCTATGCAGCAATAGTGCGTACATTTACTGGGAATATCAATGAACGTCGCCGACCGACAGCTTCTGCGTGTGCACAACGCGTTGCTGGTAGTCATGCTTCTCGAGCTCAGTAGGAGGATGAGGTTGTTTTACAGGATCCTGCTTCAGAGGAAGAGGTCCCTATACAGGTTCAGCAGGAGGATCAGATTCCTTTACCGGTTCAGTCTTTTCCTAGAGGCCCAGAGGATATGTCTGTCCTGAAGTCATATAGTGACCATGTTGCACACAGGTTATGGAATGGAGATGTAAGTATTCGATGTCAATTAATTTTCAATTTAGCTTTATTATAATTTACATAAATTAATGTTAGTGTTACAACAAATTATTTCTATTTGTATACAGGACCGTCGAGAGCTGAAGGTTGTCACACATGGACGGAAGGTGGTTCCCATGCAACCACGATCAAGTAGAGATGTATGTTCATGACTCTGGGTTGGGACCCCTCTTACACTGCTCCCACATAAATGTTGATAAGGGGTTGTTGTCAGCCTTTATCGAGAGGTGGCACAAAGATACATGCATATTCCACTTACCTTTTGGCAAGATGACAGTTAAATTGGATGACATCTTGAGCCTATTGCATCTTCTGATCACTGGTGCATTTTTCACACTACCTCTCATGGACAAGGCCACTGCAAACTCGTATCTGGTTGAGTTTTTAGGAGTGGAGGAGTCGGAAGCTAAATATGAGACTGATGGCACTAGAGGTGCACATGTTCGTTTTAATTGGCTGGAAGATGTCTACCGGGAGCAGTTGGAGGCAGGGGAAGTAGAAAATGCGGCCAGAGCATATCTATTACACTTGGTCGGCTGCACTATCTTTACGGATAAAAGTTCTACATACGTTGATGTTGCATTCTTGGAACTGTTTCTCAACCTTGGCAACTGCAGAAGATATGCATGGGGCACAGTTGCCCTAGCTTACCTGTACGACCATCTATGTGAGGCAAGTCGCCATCATGTAAGCCAGTGTGGAGGTTACATGACCCTCTTGCAGGTATAACACGTTTATATTATATTGTTTATTTTTGTTATATAATAGGAACTAAGTGAGTCATTACTGTCGTTTCAGGCGTGGATATTTGAACATTTTCCTACCATTGGCATCCGTAATTTGACAGATAGATACACAGAAGACTCCCCTCGAGCACAACGTTTGAAACCTGTGAGGGGTGGTGGTCTAGTCCTTCCATTTCGGATTTCCATTGACCAGCTGAGAGGAGAGGACATAATTTGGATGCCTTATGAGGATCACAGGATTCACCGACCATTTGATGACATGTCCTTCTTTTCAGGTATCATTAGATGTGGTCGTATGATGCACCCTTATCTACCAGAGAGGGTGTTGCGGCAGTTTGGATATATTCAAACGATTCCTCGATCGCCCATTGAGGTAACAAGTACGGTACTGTCATTCGAGGAGGTAGACGCAAAATGGTCTGAGTATGCTGTTTGGCTGGTGGTTAGGGGACCACGCGTGACTAATCCATCGCAGTGTGTAGATGGATACATGCACTGGTACCGCCGAATCTCACATCCTTATTTGATACCACCATGTGAAGGAGCTCCCCCTAGGGTGCCTGTGATCCAGACAGACTCTACTGGAGATGATAGTTCCAGCATGACTCGTCAACAAGTGGTAAGTATACGTATTGTTAATAACAATTTGTATGTGTTTCAATAAAGGTGTGTTTAGGTTGTTAGTTGTTTTGACACGATGTTCTTTGCATTCACAGGAAATGTTCTAGAAGATTAGTGACTTGCTCCAGGAGATGATTGATGGAGGGATGGTAACCCAAGACACTGCTGCTTGGGACCACATGCGTAAAGCATTGTCACTTGCTCGTGGAGGCATTCAGTTCGCGAAGACATATCAGAGGAGGAAGAAGTCTCGATCTGCTCCCTCTACTAGTTGATTAGTTTATGATCTTTTAGGTTCTTAGGTAATGGCATTGTTAAGCCATATATTTTAGCACGACTTCACTGTTAATGGCATTGTTATACAAATGCTCCAGAACATTAATGTCGTTGTTATGGTAATTTTTTTTGTGCGGTTATATTCCATATTTAATGGCATACTTTTTTTTTTTTTTTTTCATTAACCAATGCCCTTAAGGCACTGATTATCATAAGATATAATACTTAACCATTATTTTCAACCGATAATCATAAGATATAGTACTTAAAATATAATTCAATCATTAGTTATAATTATAACTACAAAAAAAAAATCAAAGCAATTTTTCACATAATCTACAATTTGAACATAGAAATAATAATAATAATTACATTTTGAAGTTAATCATTGTACTCAAAATATGGACCATATATAGATTGGAGCTAATCTAGGTACACAAAAAATGGACCATGTACAAATTATAGTGAATCAAATACTCAAAAAAATGACCTATAAAATTTATACATCCAACCTAACATGTACAGATTATAGTGAATCATGTACTCAAAAAAAAGGTGGAAATCAAGTCTATATCCAATCAATCATCTGTAATATCCATCCATTCTGGTTCTTTTTGCACTAACAATGAGCTGAAATGTTGCATGCGGCTAACATATGGTATTTCCCATGAAAGAGCATCTGGATAACAATATTGGCGCCACCCCAATGAAACAGGGGGTAAAGGGCACTCGTCCTTCAAAAAGACCTATAAAACAATCAAAATTAAATCAAGTCAAATAAATGAGACAATTATTATAGTAATTGAAATACATTAACCTAATGTCATACTAAACCTATACGAAGTGACAATTATTCACAAAAGCAATGCAGATTATCTTATGAAGCGAATGAGACAATGGTGGTCTACTTCTTAGTGGAAAAAAGGTGTTGCTTTAATGCATGGAAAGGGCAACCAGGACAACATTATATCTTGAAGCAATTGTGTAACACATGTCCGGTATGGTCATCCACTTCTCTTGGGATACAATTGTGTGCTTACCAACATACAAAGATCTTATTAGTTGCTCCACTCGTTGTTCACTAGAAAATAAATTTGCGTACTCAACACGCCATTCTTTAAGCTCCTTAATCAAGTTGAGGCGGACTTGTGCCCAAGAATCCTCACCCATACCAAGTAACGCAGCAATGTCACGATAACCACAATTCCCATCTGCTTGCACATCAACAATGTGTTCAACAAAGTGTTGAAGTTGAGGAGGGATTTGATCTAACATTGGATATGCTCTCTTGCGCTTAGTGGATATGCTCTCATTGCGAAATATGCTTTTAACATCGGGGTTTTAACATCGGTTTAGTGAAAACAGATGTGAAAAAGGAGGCGGTGGCATTTTTGAAATTAAATTGAAATATTTTAACATCAGTTCTAAAATAAACCGATGTTATAAAGTTTTTAACATCGGTTTTATGTATAACCAATGTGGAAAATTGAACCAAAATTAAATTTTAAAAATGCGTAAAGTTAACACATCGGTTTGTTTATAACCGATGTGGAAAGTTTTATGATCTAACATCGGTTTCTTATAAACCGATGTGGAAAACCGAATAAAAAAAATAATAGGAAAATACTAATATAACTTTTAACATCGGTTTCTTGTATAACCGATGTGGTAAATTTATAACATCGGTTTATTAAAAACCGATGAGGAAGAGTAATAAATATATATAAAAAATAAATTAATAATTCAACATTTGACATCGTTTTTATTATAACCGATGTTGAAAGTCTTTTCACATCGGTTTTGATAATAACCGATGTGTATTGTTCATTTCCTTTTATTTTTCGCGCTGTTATTTAGAAAACCCTTTGAAGTGAACTCCAAACACCCACGCCTGCTCACTCTCCCTCCCAGCTAGAAAACCCCATTCCTCACTCTCCCACTCTCACCGTAAACACACTTCTTCCATTCTCTCTAACACCCATCGTAAACACCTCACCCAAACACCAAACACCCACGCCCCACCGTCAATACAGAGCCACCGCACACCGTGTGCGTCGCACCTGCTCGCCTCCAAACACGTCCTCTCTCACAGAACTCACCGCCACTGCTCACCGTCGCGCCACTGCTCACAGCCGTGCCACTGTTCTGCGGCGTAACCACTGCGTAACAACCGCGTCGCGCCACTGTTCACACCTCTATCTGGTACCTTTTCACCCTATTGCATTTTGTTTATTTTTTGTTTTTAGTTCGAAAAAAAAAATGTTGTTTGCTTCATTCATGTACAGCTGTGCTTGTTTAAGTAAGAGATTAGTTTGTTTTGATTTGTATCTGAGAACTTTGGGTTTATTCTGAATTTGAAAAAAAATAAGGGTTTGTGTTCATATATGATTGACCAGTTTGAATGGTAAACTTCTAATGCTTCTAATGCTTCTGAATTCTGATTTATATGTATGAGCAACCCTTTTGGGTTAGCGTTTACCCATATATACCATATTTAAATGGAAAAAAGAAATAAAAAAATTTGTGTCTTGGGTCTCGCATTATTTTGTGAATTCAATATTATACCTGCACATTAGTGTAAGGAAATTTTCATGAGTCAGAGATACCAGCTACTAGCACCACCATGGTTAGATTACTTTTGCATCTTAAGAAACTCATATATATATCTTGTACACCACTAGAAGTCTAGAACTAAAGAAATGGAAGGTAAATTAAAATAGCTTAAGTTGGTTGAACATGTGTATACGTGAGAGAGAGATAGAGAGAGTACTTAAAACCTTCGTCACTGCATTCACTCAAAGAAGTTAAATTACCACCAACCTTGGTCAGTATGGCAGTGGCATTGGCATTCACCATGTTTCGGGTCCCCACAGCCCAACAATGCACAAAAATACACATGCATGGAGTGAGTGAAACTCAGAAAGAAGTGAGACCAGATAACTGACATAAACAAAAAAGGAAGAGAATTATTCTCCTTGCGAATTTTGCACATCCCTGCCTTTCTTTCTTTCGTTCTTTCTACATTTTCGTTCATAGAAAAATTTTGTTAATTGTATCAAATACTGGTTATCATAATAAAATCTTTATGTTTATTTTTATATACTTTTTAATCTATATTTCCATTCTCTTCATCTCTTTATTTTCTTTTTATTTTCAACACCGTTATACTTTTTTCATTTTGATCTGAAGTATTGTTTTAAATATTTGTTGACCGAGACTTATACTGCATCATGACATTAAAATAGAATAACCTCTCCTCTTTCTTATCATCGGATGTAGCTAATGGACTTTGCTGTTAACAATGCATCTCTGGAATGTGAAAGCACACTTATCATCGTTGGGTTTTATTCATTTTTGTGTTCCCTTTAACTTTTGGTTTGTGCAATTAGTTTTAGCTTCTCTCTCTTTCTCTTTCAGGGTTTCTTGATTATTTGAAACTTAGGATTTCGATTCCACAGTTGTTGTGTTTCTTCCCACACCCGGTAAGCTTTCTCATCTCTATTTTTCTAGTTTGATTTTTGTTTGCTTTAACTTGGGGATTAATGGAGTGTTTTATTACTTTTTTGGTGTTAATTAATTAGTAAAGCCTTAGTTTCCCGTTTGAGATGCAATATTAATGAGCACACGTGTACGTACTTAAGGTACAGCTCATTATATTGGATCTTGAATTGTCCAAGTTGGACAGTTTGGGAAAAAACTTTTTCTTCATTCAGTTAAAATAGTTATTCATTGATTCTCATGTTATATACTTGATGAAAGTTCGGATTGATACATTTCCTTTCGTTCTCGGGGTGTATACTTTATCGTGGTGGATGTCATCGCGTTCAAGTCGTGTACGTCGGAGACCGAAGGGAAATGCTGCCAAAATTTGGTCGAGTATGACCATGAGAGTTAAGGACTAACTGTTAACCGAATGTTGAAAAAGTTTCTTCTCGAATGGGATAGGGCCATACCCTATCATAAGAAATAGTTGATGAAGATGTTGGACTAAGTATGAAGTTAATGTTTTAGTCATGGATCGCGGTTGGATGAATGCTAGACGGACAAGTGATGAGTATGAGAATGGAGTGGAAGATTTTCTACAATTTGCAAAAACAAATGCTCCTGATAGTAGTGACGGAAGGTTTTATTGTCCTTGTGTTAACTGTTTGAATGAAAGACGACTTGAAGCTGACGAGATACGGGATCATCTTATTTGTGAGGGGATTTGCAAGAGTTATAAAATATGGATATGTCATGGTGAATCGTTAGACAGGCCAAGGGTGTCGGATAGAGAGGAAGTTGATGACGTAGATATGGACGATGGACTAGAGGACATGATCCGTGATATTGGGCACGAGTCTTTTCGGCGAGCACATGTGTATGATACTTTGTGCAGTGATGCGGAAGTGGCTTTGTATCCGGGGTGCACTAATTTCACACGGTTGTCAGCGGTGTTAAGATTGGTCAATGTGAAGGAAAGAAATGGGTGGAGCGATAAAAGCTTTACCGAATTGCTTGAGTTGTTGAAAGACATGCTTCCAGAAGGTAACACATTACCATCCCGAAACTATGAGGCGAAGAAGATATTGTGTCCGATGGGTATGGAGTATAAGAAAATACACGCTTGCCCCAATGATTGCATATTGTACAGGAAAGAGTTTGAAGAGATGCACGAGTGCCCCAGGTGTGGGGTATCACGCTACAAAGTGAAGGATGGTGATTCTAGTTGTGATGCGGTCACCAAGGGTCCTCCTGCGAAGGTGTTATGGCATCTTCCAGTAATTCCGAGGTTCAAGCGATTGTTTGCTAATGAAAAGGATGCAAAGAATATTAGATGGCATGCAGATGAGAGGAAATGTGATGGACTGCTTCGTCATCCGTCTGATTCTTTGCTATGGAAGAGAATTGATAGCTTGTTTCCGGAGTTTGGCAATGAGCCCAGAAACCTCAGGCTTGGACTTGCTACCGATGGAATGAATCCATATGGAAACTTAAGTAGTATTCATAGTTCATGGCCTGTTCTCCTGGTAATTTACAACCTATCTCCTTGGTTGTGCATGAAGCGCAAATACATTATGTTAAGTATGATGATTTCGGGTCCAAAACAGCCAGGAAATGATATTGATGTTTATCTGAGTCCGTTGATTGAAGACTTGAGAAAGTTGTGTGATCGACGGGTATTGCCGTGAGACTTTCAGATTGCGTGCCATGTTATTTTGCACCATCAATGACTCTCTAGCATACGGGAACTTGTGCGGGTATAGTGTTAAGGGGCATAAAGCATGTCCAATATGTGAAGAAGGCACATGTTACCATCAACTGCAACATGGAAGGAATACAGTCCACCTTGGGCATCGGAGATTTCTCCAGCGTAATCATCCTTATCGTAGGTTGAGAAAAGCTTTCAATGGACTTCCGGAGAATGCAATTGCTCCGGTGGCCTTGACTGGAGACCAAGTTTATGAACGGGTGAAGAACACTAATGTTATCTATGGGAAGTCCCAAAAGAAGGCTACTGAGAAGAATATATGGAAGAAGAGGTCGATCTTCTTTGATCTTCCATATTGGTGCAAGCTTGATGTAAGACATTGTATTGATGTGATGCATGTGGAGAAAAATGTGTGTGACAGTTTAATCGGACCACTTCTTAACATTCAAGGCAAGACAAAGGATGGTGTGAATGCTCGTCTGGATCTAGTTGCGATGGGTATACGAGAGCAGTTAGCTCCACATAAAGTGGGGGATAAGAAGACTTATTTGCCCCCAGCATGTCATACTTTATCAAAAAAAGAGAAAAGAAGTTTCTGTGAATGTCTACAGGGAGTCAAAGTGCCACAGGGTTTGTAACAGCCTGTTTTTAATTACGCTGTTTTAACAGTAAAAATATATTGATTTATATTTTTATTTGAGACTTAGGAAATGATTTTGGAGAAAACCAAATCATGTCTAAAGCTTACTCTATGGTAGGAGGCTATGGTTAAAATTTGGGTTTAACACTCAGACGAAAACCGGTCTGTGTTTTTACTGTCAGTATAATTTTATACTGACAGAAAACCCGAATTTGACCCAAAAACTGAAATTTGTAGATTTTTTATATTTTGTCCGTGAGGAAGTATACTTTCCAAATTTCTGATCAGAAATAAAATATTATGTGTTTTCGAACGAATTTTGATGAAAGTTCGAACGAAAAACAGTCGGTATTTTCACTGATAGTAAGAGTTTAATGATCAGAAAACCTAATTTTGACTCGTGAACGAAACAAAGTAGGTTTTTATCATGTTTCCAACAAGTTAGGCTATTTTGAAAATTTTGTAAAAAAATAAAGTATTTTAGTTAACCTAACCTAGGTTAGTTAGCTTTTAACCATGGTAAAGGGCAAGACAAAGCCAAATTGGCTTTCTCCTCCTCACATGTGGTGAGTTAGGCTGCCACACCACCCCACTTCATGGCCACACACTTGTCCTTTGACATCATGACAATTAACCATAGTTAGATTATTATACTATTTTGTTTAACTAAGCTTAAGTTATAATTTGACCATGGTTATGATTAAGCCACTCAAAGAAAGCCATTTTGCACTCACTCTTCCTCTCATTTTCGTGCAGCACCCCTCACACACACACTTGGAACATTTCATTTTCTCTCCTAAGTTTTCTTCACAAAACACTAACAACCTTCATACTTGTTCTTGACAAGTTCATCATTGATCATCATTTCCTTCATCAAACTTCTTCATTCCAAGGTGAGGAATCCCTTCCTAATCACCTTAGCTTCATTTATCATGCATCAATCTCCATGTTCATCAACTATTTCATGATTTTCCATTTCTAGATCTAGAACTTGTAATAATTCTAGAAAATTGTAGAAAAATCATAAAAATGTGAAACCAATTTCTATGATCTAGATATGATCCCTACTTTCATTATCTAAGAGCATGTGAGCCAAATCATTTTCCTTCCTATAGATCTAAACAGGG
The DNA here is from genome assembly GCA_035048595.1 of Echinosophora koreensis. Classification (NCBI taxonomy): domain Eukaryota; kingdom Viridiplantae; phylum Streptophyta; class Magnoliopsida; order Fabales; family Fabaceae; genus Echinosophora; species Echinosophora koreensis. Next base: position 1,783,222 of record JAPCYP010000094.1, read on the forward strand.
CCGAACCTATGTCAAAATGGACAAAGGAAGTTTGTTCAATTTTTTACTTAAATGAGTTTAGATCTATAACTATTTAGGGTTTCTTTGTTCCTAATCCTCAACTAATATTAAGTTTCATCAAGTTTTATCTATTTCAAGTCTTAGATCTATTTCTTCAAATATTATGTAAAAATGTTTAAAAGTGTTTGATGGGTTAAGATTATGGTTTTTATGTTTTTAGATACTTATACTTTTATGATCCAAGGGTTTGAATCCAAATAAATTTTCTATCCTATTTTTATGTTCAAGGCCGAAACCCTAACCTTAGAGGTTAGAGGATTTTGTTTCATATTTTCAACTTCTAACAATTTATTCTAGTTATCTAAGACCTAAGCACCTAGAATCCAAAAGATTAGAGTGAGAAAATAATCCTAGCCTCATTTTGAATTAGAGGCCGAACCTAGTATTAATGTGAACCTAGTGAGAATTGTTTGATTAATTGTTGTTGTGTGATGTTGGTTGAAGGATATCGGATATTCGTGATATAGTTACGAAGATCGGGAAGTTCGTGAATCCAGTGTTAGCTCAGGTGGGGGAAAGAACCAATCTACCATCGGAAACGGATAAGTAGTATTTAAATTATAATAATTGTGTAGGGCGACCTAAACCCTACTAGTGGTCGAGTAATCGACAAGACCAAAATCACATTGGAAGCTTTTTCGTGAAACCAATGATGATTTGGGGATTGTGGGTTTATCGCCGTTAGGATAATCTTATGATATTCGAGGTTGATTGAATTTATTGATTATTGAATTATGTTGTGATAAATTGTTTATTATTATGTCTTGTGATACTTGAGTAGTTGATTGATAATATAGTATGATCTGCTTGGGATGATAAACTGTTTAGTTAATGTTAGGGCACGAGATGTGTGATTTAAGAGATGTATTTGGGTGAGTGAATTATGATGCATTAGTGATGCCTAGCCTTAGTGTATAGATGAGATGAGATATTGAATGAGTATTGAGACTTGTGGTGGAAGGTTGAGGCATTAGGCTATAATGAATGCGGGTTGGTGAGATTCATAATATAGATGTGTTAAGGTTCATGGCTGTGTGTGATGAAACGCACGAGGTCGGGATAGTCCTTGAGTCCCTGAGGGATCGCGTTGCGCAAAGGTTACTAAAATGGTGTATGGGCACCATGGCACTAATTGCGCAATAGCATGAGTAGTTCGGGTACTACTGGGTTCTATCGCCGCACAACGGCATGAGTAGTTTGAAACTACTGTACTGGTGTATGGGCACCAGGGCACTAAGTTACTAGCACCGGACCGATTGGACTACTGACTAATGACAGGAATATAGATGGCCAAGTTTGCATGAGAGTAAGGGTAGAGGAACCATATAGTGGTTTAAGGTTGATTTGGAGTTTTGAGAGATGTTGGTGTTAATGATTATTATATTTCGATACTATGTCCATTTTTCCACCTTTGATGATAGAAATGTGTCTTATCCCCTATTTCTATATTCGTATATGTTTTGCTTATGTGGATACTAGAAGATTTTACGGAAGATCCGGGTGATGACTATGTGGAGGAACCAACCGAGGACTTCACTGAGAATTTCTATGTGGAGGAGTTGGACGAGACTCCTTATGAGCCAGACGCAGGAGGACGAGCTGTTGTTGGTAGTAATAGAGTTTAAGTAAATAGGGCCAGTGAGTCTAGAACTATATGTTTATGTTTCCGCAAATAAGTGTTTGTTTAATGCTGTACCTGCTAGGGACCTTGCTGAGAGGATGCCCTAGACAATGTTTTGGTATTGTATTTAAGTGTGTATTTAAATATGACCTTGATGTTATCTTTCATTGTTGGTCAAATTTTAATTCCTTCGCATTTTCGAATTATAATCAATGTTAATAACACGAGGAATCTAAATAACTAATTAAAGGCACAAGGGGCACAGCGGGGTGTCACAGGGTTACTCTTCAAATATCAAGAGACTTGTCTCAATGAAAGATCTCAAATTAGTTGGCTTAAAGTCTCATGATTGCCATGTCTTGATTCAACAACTACTACCGGTGGCCATTCGTGACATCTTGCCTAAAAAAGTCAGACATGCCATTACTAGGTTATGCTTATTCTTCAATGCTATATGTAGCAAGGTCATTGACACTAAAAAGTTGGATGACTTGGAAAATGAGGCAGCCATTATCTTGTGCCAATTGGAGATGTATTTTCCACCTTCATTTTTTGACATCATGGTTCATTTGATTGTTCATCTAGTGAGGGAGATTAGATTGTGTGGCCCCGTTTATTTAAGGTGGATGTACCCGGTTGAGCGATACATGAAGATCTTGAAAGGATATATGAAGAATCCACACCGTCCCGAAGCATCTATTGTTGAAAGGTATGTTGCAGAAGAAGCTATTGAGTTTTGTACAGACTACATGTCAGAAGCGGAACCTGTAGGACTTCCGAAGTCTCGTCATGGAGGAAGATATGATGGGAAGGGTACACAAGGTATCACTGTTAAGAGCATGGATCGGGAGGAAGTGCTTCAAGCACATTTGTATATATTGAATAACACTGATGAGGTTGAACCATACTTATGTGAGCACAAAAGCATCATCAACGAAACTTATCCTAGAATGAATGAAAAATGGTGTTTGAACAAGCATAATAAGACTTTCTTGAACTGGTTTAAAGAAAAAAATGCAAAGGATGGTACTGCTTCTGATACATTAAAATGGCTAGCACAGGGACCTAACCTTGATGTCATATGCTGGAGTGGGTATGATATCAATAAGTTTTCCTTCTATACAAAGTCCCAGGATGACAAAAGTACTATGCAAAACAGTGGGGTTATGGTCGTCGCTGAGTCCGTGCATTTCTCTAGTTCGAAAGATAAAAACCCTATTATGGCATATGTTTCATACTTTGGGATCATTGAAGAGATCTGGGAGGTTGATTACACGAAGTTTAGAGTGCCTGTTTTTAAATGTCAGTGGGTCGACAGTAACAATGGTGTGCAAACCGATGAGTTAGGATTCAAATTGGTGGACCTTAATAAGGTAGGTAATAAAGAAGAGCCTTTCATCATGGCACCCCAAGCAAAACAAGTGTTTTATATCCGTGATCCTTCTAACAAAAGGTGGTCAGTGGTTCTCCAGGGAAAAAACATGTATAATGGCAGTGAGGGAAATCAAGATTCAACTCTTGATATTTCTGACACTCCTTCTTTCTCAACACGGGTGCCTAATTTCAATGAGGAAAATGAAGTGGACGATGTACATGCTACTCGTAATGATCACCAAGAAGGGTTATGGGAGAACGTTACTACTTGACCACAGTGTAAGTTTAGTTTGAGTTATGTTTAAAGTCATATTATATGTTTACGTTGATATTTATAAGTTATGCTTGCGTTGATTGATATTTATAAGTTATGTTTGATATTTATCCAGACCTACTGACATTTTTTTTGTCTAAACAGGTATACATGGCTGATCCAGAGGATATCCCTCCTTCATGCAGTGGGTCGGAGACCCCGTCTTCGGGTAGAAAGGGTAGACGTGCCACACGAATGAGGAATTTGACTGCCAACCATGGTTCAAATCAAAGGATAAGAATCGACTTTGATTGTAACCTCAATCCTATTGGGCCAATGGCAGAGCAGTTTAATAGTTTTGTGGCGACCCTTGCTCGAAGTAGGCCTAGCATACTTATTGAGCGTTGGAAAGATGTACCTCAGGGCGTGAAGGATCAGATATGGGAGAGTATTCTGGTATCTATACTTTTACGTCCTGTGTTTGTATCTACTTTATTTTAATCTTATTAATATCATACAGTAATTCGTTGATTCTTTTGGTGTTAATGTGGCTCACCTTTGACCTGCCGGATACGACGGATATGAAGAAGCGATGGATAAAGTATGCTGGTGAGCGTTGGAGGGGTTTTAAGGTGGACCTGGGCAGATACTATGTATTCAATCCTAGCTGTGAAAAGAACCCACTTGAGGTGTACCCGTTTCTTGACCAGGCGACGTGGGATCTCTTTGTTCAGAGCCGACATGATCCCAGCTTTTAGGTTAACTTATTTGAGTTATCTCTAAATTTATGTAATTTCATTAATTTTATTAATTTACTGATGTAATTTAATTGTCTTCTATTTATAACAGGAGAAGAGGAAAAAGGGGCAGGAAAACCAAAGCAAGAATGTCTACCCCTATGTACTGTCTCGTGGGGGATATAAAAAGGTTGCTCAGACCATGGTGGAAGAGGAAAAGAAAGCATGTCAGGAAGCAGCATCTCAGGCAGATCCTAATGCTGAAAATCATCCAGAAGTTGTTGATCCACCTCCACCCCCATGCCATCGTAAATGGAAGAGGGCCCGACAAAGAAAAACGGGACAATATACATCTGAGGAGGCCCGCCAAGTAGCTGAGAAGATTGTAAGTGTAGTTTGAATTGTAATTGTGATTTTAACAATGTTACTTAATTGTAATGTGACCTAATATTTTATATGTTGCAGGATGCCTTGGACGAGCAGGCCACTCAAGGAACCTTTGTTCCTAGAGGACGCGAGGATATCTTAGCTGCTGCCATCGGTAAACCAGACCACCCGGGCCGTGTCATTGGTGTTGGATGGGGCGTTGGCATTCGCCAATACCATGGTTCATCTTCACACCAACGCCACAGGGATGTTGCTGCAAATAGAGAACGGCTAAAACAGCAGATTGCAGATGAGCTTAGACAGGAGATGACCCAGCAGTTTAACCAGCAGATGGCAATAATGGCTGCTATGTCCCAACAATTCACAAGTGTCCAACCCTCTGTCCATGTGAGCACTAAGGGCTCATGTGATCCTCCTCATCAGCCTGATGATGATGATGATGATGATGATGATGATGATGATGATGATGATGATGATGATGATGATGATGATGACGCCCCTGATAGGTGTGAGCTGAATGTTGATGATCATCATGATATTCTGCCTAAAAGGTCAGATCCAGGAAGACCAGCGAAGTCTGCTCCTGCCAAGGTATTCATTTGACCATTCAATTCATTACGAATGAAATAACTTAACTGTGCTTACTAATGTATATCTTTTTTGTTGTTTAGGGGAACGACAAAGGGGATCCTGGTGATGTTTTTAAACTTCTTGCTATAGAGCTTGTCACCATGGAGGTTGATGCAGCTTTGGTAAGGTTGGAACATGATGGTAGGGCGGATGACGAACTGTATATCCCAAAGAAGGAACTTATGGAGATGGCGCTCGACCATGAAATGGCTAGTGCTCACCACATCTCGTTATGGTGCACGTAAGTACATTTTATTTATAAGTTAAATAATTAAATTTTAAATACTATGATAATTAACATGTTTTTATCAATATATTAGGTATCTGCATCTCATATTAGCTAATCAGGGCAACCTCACCCTTTATGGGTTCATTGACCCCATGCTCATTCAGGGTGATGTTCTCCTAACATCAGAAGACCCGGTCGCCACCATACGTGATATAGTTGCCCGAGACCATCATCAGTTCTACCTTGCGCCTTATCTCAATAAGTAAGTACCAGTTATTTAATTATAACTATATATGACTTAGTCACTAATTGTTCTGCAAATGCAGACAACATTGGCAGTTGTTGATCTTGTGCCCTCGGTTGAATGTCGTGGTCTTCTTCTGCTCGATGGGAAATAAGCCGGCGAATGAACTGAAGCACATCATGGAAACGTAAGCATTAAAATAAGTTAGAATCAGTAATGAAGTTGTTTTAATTATCTGAAATCTATTCGATATACTTTAATTAATGTTTATTTTCTTATGATAGGTCTATTGATGCAAGCCGCATGCTGTGTGGTGAAAGGCGTCGGGCTATTAGATGGATTATTCCTAACGTAAGATATTTATTAGTTCAAACGCTTCAAGCGCAGTGGCTATAATTATTGATTTCTATTTAATTTCTCATATTCTAACTGGGTTTCATTTGTACGTAGTCTCATAGACAACGTGGATCATGGGAATGTGGATATTATGTGATGAAGTGAATGGTCGAAATTATCTCCTCCGGTATCACTGAAAGATGGCAGGAGGTAAATGCTAATTGGTAACAATTAGTTGTAACAATTATATATAGATTCGTTATATGTTTAATTTTAGTTTATTACTTAAAAGATATAATCTTATGTCCAATTAAACTTGCAGATATTCAACAATCCGACTCCACTCTCTGATGCCGACATAAAAAACATAAGGATACGTTGGGCAACTTTCTTTCTTGAAGTGTATCAACATTAGTTTGTATGTAGTTAGTATATAAACGCATCATTGTACTAATTATAGTGTACTTTTGACTGATATATGTTTTGACATGAAATCTATAATATATCATATGTAGCTTTTTGGTTTCTAATTATCTTTGTTGTCTGAATGTAATTGAATATATTTATTGTTAGTAATCTTTTAATTTAGTGTGTTTTGGTTGTACAAAAGTGATTCTGTTGACAATATAGATTCTGTATTGATCTGGATTACTGGATTACTGAAACAGGGGAAAGGACTGTCAATACTGAAAAGGATGGTTTTTTAAAAAAAAAAAACACAAATTCACATCGGTTTCTGAAAAAACCGATGTGGTAACCCCAATTTTCCACATCGGTTTTTTAAAAAACCGATGTGGTAACCCCACTTTCCACATCGGTTATTTTAAAAACCGATGTGGAAAGTTCTGTTTTCCACATCGATTTTTAAAATAACCGATGTGGAAAGTGGGGTTACCACATCGGTTTTTTTAAAAACCGATGTGGAAATTGCTGAAAAGGATTTATTGGCTTGCTGAAACAGACTTTTTTACATCGGTTTTAAAACCGATGTGAAAAGTGGTAATAAACCACATCGGCCTTTTCAACATCAGTTTGAAACCGATGTGAAAAGCCAAAAAAAACCGATGTGAAATCCCTTTTCTGCACTAGTGTTTATGATCTTTTAGGTTCTTAGGTAATGGCATTGTTAAGCCATATATTTTAGCACGACTTCACTGTTAATGGCATTGTTATACAAATGCTCCAGAACATTAATGTCGTTGTTATGGTAATTTTTTTTTTTTGTGCGGTTATATTCCATATTTAATGGCATACTTTTGTTTTTTTTTTTTTTTTTCGTTTCCTTAACCAATGCCCTTAGGGCACTGATTATCATAAGATATAATACTTAACCATTATTTTCAACCGATAATCATAAGATATAGTACTTAAAATATAATTCAATCATTAGTTATAATTATAACTACAAAAAAAAAAAAAATCAAAGCAATTTTTCACATAATCTACAATTTGAACATAGAAATAATAATAATTACATTTTGAAGTTAATCATTGTACTCAAAATATGGACCATATATAGATTGGAGCTAATCTGGGTACACAAAAAATGGACCATGTACAAATTATAGTGAATCAAATACTCAAAAAAATGACCTATAACATTTATACATCCAACCTAACATGTACAGATTATAGTGAATCATGTACTCAAAAAAAAGGTGGAAATCAAGTCTATATCCAATCAATCATCTGTAATATCCATCCATTCTGGTTCTTTTTGCACTAACAATGAGCTGAAATGTTGCATGCGGCTAACATATGGTATTTCCCATGAAAGAGCATCTGGATAATAATATTGGCGCCACCCCAATGAAACAGGGGGTAAAGGGCACTCGTCCTTCAAAAAGACCTATAAAACAATCAAAATTAAATCAAGTCAAATAAATGAGACAATTATTATAGTAATTGAAATACATTAACCTAATGTCATACTAAACCTGTACGAAGTGACAATTATTCACAAAAGCAATGCAGATTATCCTATGAAGTGAATGAGACAATGGTGATCTACTTCGTAGTGGAAAAAAGGTGTTGCTTTAATGCATGGAAAGGGCAACCAGGACAACATTATATCTTGAAGCAATTGTGTAACACATGTCCGGTATGGTCATCCACTTCTCTTGGGATACAATTGTTTGGTTACCAACATACAAAGATCTTACTAGTTGCTCCACTCGTTGTTCACTAACAAATAAATTTGCATACTCAACACGCCATTCTTTAAGCTCCTTAATCAAGTTGAGGCGGACTTGTGCCCAAGAATCCTCACCCATACCAAGTAACGCAGCAATGTCACGATAACCACAATTCCCATCTGCTTGCACATCAACAATGTGTTCAACAAAGTGCTACAGTTGAGGAGGGATTTGATCTAACATTGGATATGCTCTCTTGCGCTTAGTGGATTGCCCTGACATTTGAGGAGAAGGGCGAGTTGGTCTGCTCTCTTGTTCAGAATGGAGTGAATCAACGTATTCAAAATATGAAGGATCACGTTTAGTAGACCTAGCAGACTGTTGGTGTAAGCCCTAGTGGCCAATCTATTTTGAATAGATCATCATTTGTATCATGAATTTGATCATATATTTGATATATGAATAAGGCATTCATTTTTTATATTATTAGTTTATAGCATAATAAAGTCCTTAGAATAGGCAGTTCATTCAATGAGATATTAAGTGTGTGACTTAATCGTGAGACCTCATTGAATAATAGAATTCTATTCTTAAACATCCGTAGTCGAGTATTATTGTTAATTAGGACGACAATAATACATAGAGACTATTGTGTGAGTAGACTGATGACCACATCTCACGGGTCATGGATATGTGATATTAAGTCGGCACACAGGTATAAAATATTAGGAGTAATATTTATACCGGATGACCCACTATGAGAATACTTCATAATAGTTATGTAAGTGTCATAAGTATTCTCATGGCGACCATAGTGGAGTAGTCCTTCGACTTGAAGTCACTACGATTCCTACATGAGGAGTTGTGGGCTTTAATGCTATCAAAAGTCGCGCGTAACAGGGTGATCATAAAGGTAGTTATTGGGTCTGCAATAAATCATGTTGAGGAGTGTGAGTGACGTAGATAGGATTCGTCCCTCCTACATAACAGGGGTAGTGTCTTGGGCCCCTCGATAAAGTTAGACGTGAAATATGCGTGGCCACGCGGAAGTGGGCCAATATGTGATATTGGGCCCATTTGTGATTACACGTCTACTCGGGGATCGAGGAATAAATGATTGAACATAACAAGGATGACACTGTTATGCCTTGTGTTCAATTAAGACATATGGACGAAGGGATATTTACTGCACAATAAATGTTGGTCACGGTAAGGCTAAAATCGGATCACCGATACTCTCGCTAATTGGGTAGTAATGATGCATTGCTAGATGCCGCTCATTATTTATAATATTTAATATTATAATTAATATTTGATATTATTATAATATTTAATATTATTGCCAACCTAGTGGGAGCCTATAGGGTCACATGCATGGAGCAAATGCGGAGCAGTTAAATTAATTAAATATGATTTAATTGATTTAAAGGACAATTGGGCTTGTAGTGTACAAAGCCCAATAGGGTAAGCAATTAGGTTAAAGGGAGCTGCCAACTTATAAATAGAAGTGCTCTCCCCTCTATCCTAGGCTTGCTAACCGTGCCTCCCCGTAGTCGTCAGCTAGCACAAGACGCATAGCTCCGACGCTCATTTGCTCGTGTGGACTGAGTAGAGGTGTCGCTCCTTCGTGGCACTATTGATCCAAATGAAAAAGCACGCTACAAGAGGTAAACACAATAGCCCTTGTGTGATTCATGTTTTGTAATGCGTGATCCATGGAGTGGTTTTCTTCCACCTTGAGATTTGATTTCAGAAGAGGATAATCTCATGAAAACCTAATAGTCGTATCAGAATGTATGATCGTAGTTACCTTGAATCCTTATGTGCTTGTTTGCCTTATTTAAAACATGATTTATTGCTTTTGAATTTGATTCAATCAAATATATGTTATGTTTTGTGTTCATATACTTGTTCTTGTTTGATACATATGTTGATATATACGAGCACAAGTTTGAATCGCATGAATAAGAACTTCAATCTTGACCAAAAGTTTGTGCGCACAGTACAGTGTTCACTTTTATATCAAATTGTAGCGTTCAGGACTCTCAGGTGCAGGATGCCATATCCTCATAAAATTGATCTCAAGATTTGATAAGATGGCGTTAGTTCATGATGCATCTAATCTAATATTTGATTTAAAAAAAAAAAAATCAAAAGCCAAAGGTACGTGTTTTTCACTGGTCCGCAAAAAGCATGGGTTTTTGGAATTCAAAATAATGTGATTTTGATCATCAGATAAGGCAATTGAATTTTTGAAATTCAATTTAATTACTTTTGAAGTCAATTACATGAAATCAGGAATTGGAAATTCCATTTTGCCTTCTATTCCATTTTGTAATGGTTTGTTTCAAATGAAATAGTTTTATCAATTTAATTTTGTTTAAAGGTATCAATAATAATAAATTATTATTATTATTATTATTATTATTATTTATAATTAAATAATTTTAAATGTATGGGGTATGGTTATGGCCCTAGATTATGGTGTTATTTATTTTGGGTAAATACGACCTGCGTGTCGTGGTTTATTTATTTTAAATACGGCCTGCATGTCGTGCCTTTAATTAAATAATTCTTTATTTTAAATAAATGTAATTGCTCGAGTTGAAGAGGAGGTAACACCAAATGATGATGCCATGGGAGAGGCTTAAGAAGCTTGCTCGAGTGTCAAAGAATTGTAATAAATTAGTTATTTAATTCTTGCTTTTTAGGAAGCCATAACTATATTACCTTATCTTATATGTTTATGTATGAGATACATGAAATGTATGAGATGTATATTTTTTTATGTGATGCATGAAATGTATGTATACATGTATGTTTTAAATGTTATATATGTTTGTTAAATGTATAATAGCATGTATGCATGTATTTTAAGAGACGTCTTGTATGAGATACAATGCTGGTGAGATCATTTTAATAAAAATCCCTCAAAAGAAAATATTAAGTTTAGAAGCCTTCCAATGCATGGCACTCATCAAGGCTAATATCGAATGTGTGTAGGTCCGCCAAAGAGGAGTGCATTTTTCTATACTAGTAAGATGCGATGGGACAATTGTAATGTCCAACTGCCAACCATTGGGCTTGACTTAACTGGGCCGAATTTAATAGGATTGAAATGGGCCTAGAGGCAGGGTGTTGGGCTTTAATTCATAGAGATGAATTAGAATAAGAGTTATTCACCCAACTAATCCAAGAGTTACATGAGACGTAATTGGAAAGGAGTTTCCTACCTAAATAACTAAGTTTTGGGAGATCAGCCAAAGTTGACTCAGAACGAGGTGAAATATGGATCTTGGTCTCACTAGAAAATCTTCCAACGGGATTTTCCGAGTCAATGATGAGGGTCATTGATTTGAGTAAAATTGTGAGAGCGTATCTAATAAAAGACCTTATTAAATATGTTTTATCATGATACTTATATTCTGCATGTTTCTATAATTAGAATTACCATGAAATAAAACACTATAAATTTATTACTGCGATCTGTCCTTAAGAAGGACAAGGTATCCATAATTAAATTTCTGGATTGGTACAGGAATTTGAGGATTGTCCTCAAGTACGAGAAAGAGCTGTATGTTCTCAAACAAATGATACCTGAGCAACCAGTTCCTACTAGGATCGAAATGGATGCTTACGAGAAGCATCAAGTTAGATGTAGGATGTCTTATGCTTGCAACCATGAAGGTGCATGATATGATCATGCACCTCATGATGTTTTATTGAGAGCATGCAATGCATAAGAACCATAAGTCTTTCCGACCCTTTTTCAGTTGCGAACTAACAGAAAAGAAATCCCAACAGTTATGTTGTTCTTCAAATTATTGAGTACATCAAGAACTTGGTAAAATGAGATTTCCTTTTGGGCAAATGTTGGCTAGCGATATGATCTTGCAAGTTATAGTCAAATCGTTGTCAACAATTCTGACAGACCTCTACTAGAGACTGCAAGGAAGTTGAGAACTGCCGAGCAGAGTCTCTACAGTAGAAAATGGTAGACTATTGTGATAGTCTTAAAAGGAAAAGCCTTAAGCCTGATAAACAAGGAGAAGCGCAAGGACAAGAACAAGTTCAGGCCCAGTACTTCTATCTTGAGGCTAATATGCAAGGTTGCAAAGGAAGGCAGTTACTTTCATTGCTGTTTGACCGACATTGAAAAACTGCTAGAAAGTACAAGAAAGAGTATGAGAAAAGAAAGGAAGTATGACTTCCTCTTCGAGCATTGTGTTGTAGAAGTCAACCTACTTCAAAATCATGGGTATTTGATATCGCATGTGGATCTCATATTAATGTGAAGGATCAAAGGGAGTAGGATGTTGACTGAAGGCAAAGTCAACCTGTGAATATGAAATGAAGCAAAAGTTGCTGCATTAACTATAGAAGTTTTGACTTTGACTCCGGGGCTTGTTTTGGAACTAAATAAGTGTTATTATGTTCCAGCTATTGGTAGAAACATCAGTCACATTTTCTATGCTAGCAAGTTTTTGGATAATGGACTTTGTGTCCTTAATCCTCATACGCCATCTATAATATAAATGCGAAATCCATTGGCATTGTCGTTTAGGACATATTGGCGAGAAACGCATCTCCAAGCTCCATAAGGATGGACACTTGGACTCATTCGATTATGAGTCATTTGATATATGCAAATCTTGCTTGTTGGGGAAGATAACTAAGACCCTATTCACCAGGCAAGGTGAGGGGACCAGTGATCTCTTGGGCTTGATACATAGCGATGTATGTGGGCCCCTAAACAAGTATGCTAGAGGTGGTTATCCTTACTTCGTCACGTTTACTGATGATTTCAGCAGATATCGATTTGTGTATCTCATGAAACACAAGTCTAAAACCTTTGAAAAGTTAAAAGAGTTCAAGAATGAAGTGGAGAACCGACTTGGCAAAAGTATTAAGGCCATACAATCAGATCGTGGTGGAGAATACTTAAGCCAAGAGTTTGATGACTATCTAAGAGAGTGTGTGATAGTGTCCCAACTCATACCTCCTGGAACGCCACAATGGAATGTCGTGTCAGAAAGGAGGAATCGCACCTTTTTAGACATGGTACGATCTATGATGAGTCATTGACACCTTTTAAGACTCTTTCTGGGGTTTTGCTCTAATTACAGCTTTATTCACTCTTAACCGTGTTCCACCAAAGGTGGTTGAAAATAGTCCATACGAGATATAGATGGGCCGAAAGCCCAGTTTGTCAATTATGAGAATTTGGGGATATCAGGTTTATATGAAACATCTTATGATGGAAAAACTTGGGCCCAAATTGGATAAGTGTATATTTGTGGGATATCCTAAGGTAACCAAAGGTATTAATTCTACAACCCCTTCGAGGACAAAGTGTTTGTTACTGGGATTGGAGTGTTCCTTGAGAAGGAATACATCTCCAAAGGAGACAGTGGGAGGAATGTAGAACTTGAAGAAATCCAAGTACCACAAGATACTGACCCGCCTACAATTGAACAAGAACCGGTTCCACAAGATGTTGTGGTTGAACCGTCGGTTTAAGTAACACAAGACTTGCGTAGGTCTAACAGGTCACGTCACCAACCTGAGAGATATGGACTTCTCCTGACTCGGGAAGGTGATGTGCTGCTTATGAACCAAGATGATCCTGTAACCTACCAGGAGGCCGTAATTGGGCCGGAATCTAAGAAGTGGCCTAAGGCCATAGGATCCGAAATGGAATCCATGTACATGAACCGGGTATGGACCTTGGTTGAGCCACCAGAAGGGGTAAAACCCATAGGGTGCAAGTGGGTCTTCAAGAAGAAGACTGACATGGATGGTAAAGTGATTACCTTTAAGACGCGACTGGTTGTGAAAGGTTTCAAGCGAATTCATGGTGTAAACTATGACGAAACTTTCTCCCCAGTAGTGATGCTTAAATCCATTCGGATTCTGCTTACGATTGCTGCATAGTATGACGATGAGATCTGGCAGATGGATGTCAAGGCTACATTCCTTAATGGGAATCTCTCGAGAGTGTGTACATGACACAAATCGAGGGTTTTGTCGAACCAAAGGATGCTGGAAAGATATGTAAGTTGCAGATATCCATTTATGGATTAGAGCAAGCTTCTAGAAGGTGAGACAGTTTGGATTCATCAAGAACGAAGATGAACCTTGTGTGTACAAGAAGGTTAGTGGGAGTGATATTGTTTTTCTCGTTTTATGTGTGGATGACATACTACTTATCGGAAACGATATCCCTACACTGTAAAATGTGAAAACATGGTTGGGGAATTGTTTCTCGATGAAAGACTTAGGGGCTTCCTACATGTTAGGAATCAGGATCTATAGAGATAGATCTATGAAGTTGCTGGGCCTTAGTCAAAGTACATTATATACTACACCAGATATCTTGTATGCTTTGAGCATGACAAGAAGGTACCAATTAATATCAGTGAAGGTCATTGAACTGTAGTCAAGAACATCCTTAAGTATCTGAGAAGAACTGAGGATACATTCTTGAAAAATGAAGGTGAGGAAGAAGTCGTTGTAAGGTGTTATATCGACGTTGTTTCCAAACCGATAAAGATTATTCCAGATCGCAGTATGGATTTGTGTTTTATCTTAATGGTGGCACTGTATGCTTGAAAAAGTTCCAAGCGTGAGACAGTTGCATATTTTATTATAGAGGCCAAGTATATAGTTGCCGTAAATGTAGATTTAAAGGTCGTCTGGATCGCCAAGTTCATTTATGACCTAGGAATGATTCCTAACTTTGCGAACTCCATTAATCTCATTGCGATGATAATAGAGTAAGCGCATAAGCTAAGGAAACATGATCTCACCAACAATCCGGACATATACTTAGGTGCTTCCATCTTATTTGGTAGATGATCGATAGAGGAGAGATGTGAAGATATGCATAATGACAACACTAATAATCCGCTAATTGAGTCTCTTGCTCAATGGCAGCATGACACTCACACTAGATCGATGGGTGTTAGATTAATGCCTGATTGGCTTTAGTGCTAGTGGGAGATTGTTGGTGTAAGCCCTAGTGGCCAATCTATTTTGAATAGATCATCATTTGTATCATGAATTTGATCATATATTTGATATATGAATAAGGCATTCATTTATTATGTTATTAGTTTATAGCATAATAAAGTCCTTAGAATAGGCAGTTCATTCAATGAGATATTAAGTGTGTGACTTAATCGTGAGACCTCATTGAATAATAGAATTCTATTCTTAAACATCCGTAATCGAGTATTCTTGTTAATTAGGACGACAATAATACATAGAGACTATTGTGTGAGTAGACTGATGACCACATCTCACGGGTCATGGATACGTGATATTAAGTCGGCACACAGGCATAAATATTAGGAGTAATATTTATACCGGATGACCCACTATGAGAATACTTCATAATAGTTATGTAAGTGTCATAAGTATTCTCATGGCGACCATAGTGGAGTAGTCCTTCGACTTGAAGTCACTACGATTCCTACATGAGGAGTTGTGGGCTTTAATGCTATCAAAAGTCGCGCGTAACAGGGTGATCATAAAGGTAGTTATTGGGTCTGCAATAAATCATGTTGAGGAGTGTGAGTGACGTAGATAGGATTCGTCTCTCCTACATAACAGGGGTAGTGTCTTGGGCCCCTCGATAAAGTTTGACGTGAAATATGCGTGGCCACGCGGAAGTGGGCCAATGTGTGATATTGGGCCCATTTGTGATTACACGTCTACTCGGGGATCGAGGAATAAATGATTGAAGATAACAAGGATGACACTATTATGCCTTGTGTTCAATTAAGACATATGGACGAAGGGACATTTACTGCATGATAAATGTTGGTCGTGTTAAGGCTAAAATCGGATCACCGATACTCTCGCTAATTGGGTAGTAATGATGCATTGCTAGATGCCACTCATTATTTATAATATTTAATATTATAATTAATATTTGATATTATTATAATATTTAATATTATTGCCAACTTAGTGGGAGCCTATAGGGTCACACGCATAGAGCAAATGCGGAGCAGTTAAATTAATTAAATATGATTTAATTGATTTAAAGGACAATTGGGCTTGTAGTATACAAAGCCCAATAGGGTAAGCAATTAGGTTAAAGGGAGCTGCCAACTTATAAATAGAAGTGCTCTCCCCTCTAACCTAGGCTTGCTAACCGTGCCTCCCCGTAACCGTCAGCTAGCACAAGACACATAGCTCCGACGCTCATTTTCTCGCGTGGACTGAGTAGAGGTGTCGCTCCTACGTGGCACTAGTGATCCAAATGAAAAAGCATGCTACAAGAGGTAAACACAATAGCCCTTATGTGATTCATGTTTTGTAATGCGTGATCCATGGGAGTGGTTTTCTTCCGCCTTGAAATTTGATTTCAGAAGAGGATAATCTCATGAAAACCCAACACAGACTTCGCTGCATGACCTTTTGATGCTCCTTTTGTTTGAACCTGTAAAAAAGTCATAAGTAAAAAAAATTCAATACAAACCATTTCTAACTCGTTCAACAACTGCAAGATTTGAAGGATTACCTTTTCAGGTGGTGGACACATTGAAGTTGTATCCGAGTATGCAATTTCACGTAGTTTAGTTTTCATAGTAATTTTTCCAGATAAATCAAGCTCCTGAAATCGCTTATTCAAGGCATCTAGTTCAAGTTGCAACGATAGCTCTGACCATGACTCGTCCAAACCTTGATAGGCAAAGGTTAACCTCTTCCAATGAGAATGAACTGACTGCAAAGGAACATAGTCACCCATCGTAGTATACTTAGCAAGTTCGCATGCACATGGTAGCCCATGTGTCCTTCTAATTGTGCAACCACAAACATCACTATTAATCCCGACAATCTTAACTCGTTCAAACTCACCAGCAATATGATTTAGAGCACTCCTTGAAACAAATCCATGCAAACTGATGTAGAATCGAGTATTAAATCTGTGTTCCACAACGTTTATGTTCTTCTCGAATGATGCCCTGATCTCGGTATGCTGCAATATGATCATGTTATTCATGGCATCCCAACAACTACACAAGTCCCCCATACTATCCTGAATCAAATTCTTCAGCCTCCCATGTTCAGACTCAACCCTGTTATCAAACACAAAACAAAACACACCACATAAATAGATAATCATAAATAGATAATCCTAATTAAAGATGAAAATTATGCAAGTGTATATTAATGCTCGCAGTAGAAGAGCGACCTATTAGTTGTTGTGCTCCCAAGGTGCATCACCCGATGTATCCATGCTGCGACAAATTTTTCCTTGTGCGGATTCAACCATGTATTTTTCACATAGTCACCAAATATAGGAAAATCAGAACATACATCATCAAAGTTCCTCATACGCTCTACAAACTCACACTCATTAGGAGAGTCCATAATACTATCCCAAGCATCCATCACAATGTCCCACTTCTGCTTCAGGTAAACTATCATCTTGCATTTGGCCTTCACATTCTTGACAATGTGGAATTGGCATAATAATTGAGTTGAACTAGGAAAGACGGTGTGCACTACGTTCATTAGCGCAATGTCTCTGTCGATCACTATTACATGAGGTATTGAATTTTCAGTTAGGAACAGGCCTCGTAACCTCTGTAATGCCCAAATGAAGTTATTACTTCGCTCAGCCTCCAAATAGGCAAATGCAATGGAGAATTTCATCTCTGTTGAGGTAACACCAACAACCTCAAGTAACGGCGACCGATACTTGTTGGTTTTGTAAGTACTGTCAATCATCAACACAGTGGGGAATGCATTTAGAAGTTTCATGGCATCTGTATGTGTCCAAAATATATCTCTAACAACATCGGACATGTCCAGGCTTCTATGCCAGCATACATACATATCACGCTCAATTAAATACAGCAAATGTTGCATTTCAGTTCTAGGGCCTCTTCGAGAAATCCTAAACTTTTACCGCGCATTATAGACCTGTTCGATGGTGGTGCAATTACCCGGATTATGCTCCTTCAAAGTGGACATTATGTTTCTTGGCTTAACCAAGCTCTTTGTCATATCATCAACCAAAGACCTCTCTTGGACACTTAGGCGACTAGCGTATGCATGACCAACCAACGTCTCCGCTAACCCATGTTGTGAATGCCACACACTACTTCAAGTTTCCATCCATCACCATTTCTCAATGGTTTTCCTCTTAGTTTGAAAGGACATTCACATTTCTTTGTTCCGGTCCCCTTGCGAACTAACTCCCTCTTGTATGGTTTATACTTCCCACCCCTTTCACAACCAAGAATCGCTACCGTCGTCCTTCGATTACCTCCGTTGTCTGACCTGTGAATGACGACAACAACACCATTCTCTTTACCAACTTGTCGAGCCCAGTTCAATAGATCATCTCGAGATGGAAATACCTGACAATACAAATTTAGCATCATGTTATAATGTTCACACAAAGTCAAAACATAATAGTAACAATAATTCCTTAATCAACCACCTTCGTAGTAGTGAATGCATCACTACAATCAACATGATCTTTTACACCGGGAACATCCAACCTCTCTATGCTCATAGGAATCTGAAAAACAAAAAAATAACAATAAATTTGTTTTTTTTCAAGACTACCATGAATTGAAATGAAAATTTGTTCTTACATGATTATCTCTTCCTATATTATTTGGCATGTCCACATCCTCAGAACGATTGGCAAAAGAATCTTCCATAACCACTGAACACAACCTTAAATCTATACGCATTATAAGAAATAACAAGACAGCATTATATTATTTTTGGAAAACAGAATCAGGATTTTTTTTTCACCTCCGGAAACTGAATTCCGGATGTACAATTTACACATCCGGAAACACAATTCCGGATGTGAAACATTTGACACATCCGGAATTGTGTTTCCAGATGTGTAAGTTGACATCCGCACCTACTCATCCGGAAAACAAAATCCAGAGGTACAACTTGCTCATCCGGAAAACAAATTCAGGAGGTACAATTTGCTCGTCCGGAATTGCATTTCCGGATGTGTATTTGGGTTTCCGGAAATGCATTTCCTGACACTTCCGGAAAGTAAATTGCGGAGGTTATGCGACGAAACGAAACCAGAATCATACCTTCTCCATGACGAGCGTGAACGTGACGATGGCAAGTTGGAAGACACTCAGGTGAAGGTCATTCCACCAATGTAACTTCGTCCAGCAAAAAACTATCAACTCAATATGAAAAAACCTACAATGGTATGGTGGACAATGGTGAAGGACCTCTTGTATGTCAATGGTGGCCTACATGGTAGAGGGGGTGACTAAGGTGTGAACAAGTTTGAAAGTGTTGCAAGGTGACAATAGCAAAAAATAAGGGGTCGCATGCAGAGAAAAAGGCACAAAGGAGAAAGGAGTATTTTTGGAAGAAAAATTGGTAAAATCAACCTACAAGGTGCCATTAGCAAAATGCAAGGTGTGAATAGTAAAGGCCATGCTCAAATTGGTGTTACGTACTGATAAAAAAATGGGCCTCTGAGACTTGAGAATCACAAGTCCTGGCCAAAGACTTGAGAATCGCAAGTCACGATTTTGTCAACAACCAATCCACGTTGGACTTGAGGGAGAGTGTTGGGAAACAAGAAAGTGTCAATAAGGTAAAATCAAAAAAAAAAATTGTATATAAGTTAGGGAGTGCATGAGTCCATAAAGTATGTTCTTTTAGGAGAGTATGACAACTTCCAACCAAGTCGACTCACTAGAAAAGAAATACGAAGGCACAGAAAATTAATCAATAATTTCCAAACATCAAATTACTAAGAACCCATAATAAAATTTACAAACAACACTAATTAAACAAGGGCTGGAAACAGAGAGGGTTAAAAGATGAACGAAAATGATGAAATATTTAACAAATGGCTGCTTGAAATGTTTCTCACAAACAACATATATAGGTTTAGCTCTAAAATATGAACGCAGCATGGGAGGGATTACGGCACACGGCACACGAACATTTTCTAATCATGACTCGTAGGTCAATTGAGTGTGTGTTTCTAGACGTGGAAGAGGGACAGGCGCCCCACCTCCACCAATCCATTATGGTTTTTGAATGGAAAAATCATATGTGGATACCCTAGGCCCACCGGCAAGCTTTTGTGCACGATTGACGGGAGAAAGTGTTGCATTCATGGACTTCAATATATATTCCATTTCTTTACAAGAAGTATATATATGTATTAATGTATGTTAAACAGTCTCAAATGATAAATATCAAGGTTTTAAATCTAGGTTCGAAACTGAAATCTGGACCGCGACGTGTTGGTTTTGGTAGTGGTCGAAACCGCATCGTCACCGTAATTACAGTCGTATATCGGCCACATTTTACCGTAATTTACACAATGCAACCGCAATTTAAAACCTTGATAAATATAGCAATATCTTTTCCTCCGTTTTTCTCTGCTAGATCACTAATGCCAATTTGATCAAATACTTAACAAATGTAACTAATGGATTAATAAAGAAGTAAATAGACGAGAGCATAAAAAAAAATAAAAATAAAAAAAGAAAGAAGAAGAAGAAGAAGAAGTAAATAGACATATAAAATGATTTGCCCCATGTGAGTATATTTTGGATACTATAGAAGCACGAATACTTTGAAATGGTTGCGGTGTTTGTGGCGTCGGATATTTATCAACACTTCACGGTCACAGATATTTTCAGACACTTTTGGATACTCCGAACTGTGTATTACACAATTAATTCTTTACATTATCAATTTTTATAACAATAATTATAGATGAAAATATCATAATAATTAGAATATTAGTATTTTATTATATATTTATAATGGCTCACGACCACTTCTAAAATATTACCTTTCTCTCTCATAAATATAATGTATGTAGATATGAGTTGTAGTGTGTCTTATTATCATATTCTGAGTGTTTAAATATTAAAACTCAAAGAAGCAAGATACCTAGGAATGAGTTTAAAATGTTCATTCTTTAAAAATGTTTTTGGTAGCTATGAACTTTTATAATTTATGCTTTTATGGATTCCTTAATTTTTATTTTTATTTTGATAAGCTTATGGATTCCTTTAATTAATTATCGGAATCTACTTTCATTTTTGGAAGGACATTATTAGTGAGATGGGTCAGCTAGTGATCACATAAGGAAAAAGAGAAGCTGCACTTAAAATGCAATACTATGTATAGGCATTTAGTACACGAGGCGTGCACATTGAAAAGTACTGACATCATTCAATCAAAACCAACACTCACTGCACTTCCTTTTCACTGCATGCACAAGCAAGATTGTCAATGCAATCATACTCGCAGTACATAATGTTCATTTGAAAAGCAAAAGGCAGAGGTTGTAATAAAGTCCTTAAGGTAAATAAATAACTAGGTATAACTTATAATTGCTATAAATATATATATTACTGCAAGGAAAGCATATTAAGTGCTTTTCTCAATATTCTTACTTTCTTTTTGCTTCCCTACAGTTATTTTAATAACTTCTTAATTAGCTAATAAAGTGATTATAATTAATCTCATGTCAACTGGATTTGGATTCTCCTGCATTCAAAAAATCACTCATTCACACATTCACATATTAATGCACCGTTGGATTAATCCATCAGTACATTAACACGTGAATGCATGAATACATGGTATTTGCAGGGGCGGAGGGAGGGGGGGACCAAGGGATGCCATGGCCCCCCCTCCCCATGTTGTCATCTTATATATATATATATATAAAACAATTAACTCTTATAAAAAATGATTGGCTCAAATTTAATTAAAATAAGTACAATTTCAAACATTTAAATTACATTTTTTTAGAATTCTAAGATAGATACACTTGTTTACATTAAAAAAAGGAATTGATAAAAATAGACCACATATGATAATAGATGATTTTTTACTCTATGAAATGTCGTGTGTATAATTGAAGAAGTGAATGTTTTAGATATAAATCTATTTGAGTAATTTATATTATATTAAGTTATTATGAAATTTGTATCATATAATTTGTTTTTATATATTAGTTAATTTTTTATGAATTAAAGTAGTATATACTGTCAGTATAAAAAGATTTACACTGACATCCGCTAACATTTTGACATGTGTGCTTTTATTTTAATAACTATGAGAGAGAAATAACAATTACGCTGATTTGTCAAGATATCATTGGATATTTGTGTAAAAAAAATTACACTGACACTGTATAAAAATTAATTAAGCTTATTTTTTGTTACTATTTCATGTTATGTAAATTAGATTTTGGCCCCCCTCATCGAAATTTTCTGGCTCCGCCCCTGGGTATTTGAATGCACTAAATCCATTTTCATCAGCAACGTGTGCCCTTCCTGCAGGTAAGTGCACCAGCAGTGACGGTCATGGAGCCAACAAGAGTAGATGGTCTTGCACTCAGACTTGATGCCCTAGCGTAGCTAGAAGAAGCACCTGCACCAGTTTGCCTGAAGAATGCTCCATTCAAGAACAAGTCACCCTCTGACCTCCAATTCCATCCCATCCATTCACTCTGTGGAGCATCCTCATGCTTGGTTACCTCCTTGCTGAACCTGTTATTTGGTGCAAGAAACCTATTCCCTTGGCTGTTAATGGTAGGGCTAGCACTCCCACCAATAGCATACATTTCCCAGTGAGTGTAGTCATTGTTCACCACATGAAAATAGCCATGTCTACACCTGCAAGATTGATCATTTAACCATCACATTTTCATATAAACAGACTCTATCTATGATAGAATAGAATAAAAATAAACATAAAAGTACTGGCACACAGTGAAAAAAAAAAAAAAAACTGATTTTGACACAATTAAGCTAAATTCAAATATGATTGTTAGATGAAATAATTAAAATGATAGAAGTCATAACCCTTTAAAAAGAAATCATTAGATGCTTATATTAAAAAAAGGTTGGTTCTTTTATATCATTCAATGTGCGACTTTGTTATGTGTCCTATCGTTTTCTTCCATTTCATTTGCTAGTAATACACTATTTATAACATTCTTCAACACATTCTTGATTATTTGACTGAATATCATATGGGACCCATTTATGACCCCAAGATGAAACTATCCAAATAACAAAGAGTATGTCAGGGAGAGTATTAAAAAAGTGTTGGTAGCTCCAAATTTCTTTATATTGTTGCTGGGTCTGACGTAATGAATGAGCAAGAACATTTTCTTATCAAGAGCATCTAAGAACTTTTCTCTATCAGTGAGCATGCCAACAAATTCACATATTTTATAAAAAATTATAAAAATATTATATAGAATCTAGCATTTTTCTAAGAAAGAAAAGACGTGAAAGTTGAAACCATGAAAGTCATACATACCTTGGCATTCTTTGCACAAGGCCTTCTCCAAAATGATTGAAGGCAATTGTGACCTGCATGTCCTTATCCTGTGTGTACGAGTCACTGTGGCCCAAAAGCATGACCTTGTCATGATGAGTAAAGTAGTTGTTGGAGATGGTGATAGCAGTGGAACCATGAATGGCATCAATGAGACCATCACGGCAATTAGACAAAGAGCAATGATCAACCCATATATGTTTTGAATTAAATATGGACACTCCATCACCATCTGACACAGTCCAAAACCCTGAATGGCGTGGAGAGTCTCTAATATTAGTGTTCCCAGTAGGCTTACAATCATGGATGTTAATCCCATGAATGATTATGTTACTCACATAATGTATAGTAATGCATCCACCACCAGCAATGTGAACACTAGCACCCCTTCCATCAATTGTCTTGAATGAATTCACCAAAAGCTCTTCTTTGAGTGTAATCACCATGTCTCTCTTGAAAATTATCCACAATGGCTCATCTTGTATGGCAGCATGCCTTAGGGTTCCTGGTTTTGGGTTCACTGGGTCATCATCACCTGAGTCAGTGACTACATAGATTTGACCATTTCTTCCACCAATGGCGTCCTTGCCAAACCCAATTGCACAATCAGCTAGCCTTTGCCGGTTGTTCTCCCAATTAGGGTCGCATCTCCAGCAATCATCAATGGGGTTACCAGTTCCACATGATAAATAGCCCAAGTTTCTTCTTGAAGCATTGATGCTTCTGCAATAAGAAAATTAAAATGTGACACATTTTTTTTGGTACATAAAATGTATATAGTTGCTCTTGACGTACGCTTGATCATAATGTGACCAATGACTGGGAATCTGCTATTCCATTTTAATGTACTAATATCTTGACATTATCGTATGGAGATAAGAGTACATCAAAATGGGACAGTAGATTTTCATCCGTAACTAATAATGTGGATTTAGTATACATACAAAAAGAAATTTAATGATAAATGCTTATTATTTATTACCTTTGTACTTCTTGTACAACTAGTTCAGGGTCTTTAACTGCGGAGGAGGAAACAAATTTTGGTGTTAGAATGGAAAGAGCAAAAAGAATAAGGAGGCATGAAAGGCGAGCCATTTTTTGCTCCTCTTTGTTAAGAGTGAGTGTGACTGAGACTTGATAGTTATGGGGGGCGAAGGGGGAGTTATATAGAAAGAAAAAGCCGAGAGTAATGGCGTGATTAATATTTCTTAGTGGGGTCATAATATCTCGTAATTTATGGTTTTAATGCAGGTATTTCGGGTCTTAGTTCTTGTGCAGGTAGAAATAGTTTGAAACCGTTATATTGGCCTCAACGAGTTCAATCCGGCAAGTCAAATTGGTTGACATCTGATCAGGGACTGATGGATATGTGGGGACAATACATTGAGGCACATGCCTGCATGGTGTTTATATATAAAATCCGAAATTTTTTTTTTTTAAACTTAAAATGGTGGCAAGTGAGCTATCACTCCGGGACTATTTAGCGACATGGATATGGCCCCTCTCTAGGGAGTTTATTTTTTGCAAGAATTCGAGGCAGAGACCTTCCACTTCTCAAGAGTATCCCTATACACAGAGGTGGACCTTAGTGTATAGTGAGGGGAGCAACGACTCCCCTCAACCAAATTTTTTATTTATTTTTTATTTTTTTAGAATGCTTTTTTTGTAAGGCACCCCCTCAATATTGGATATGTTTCCTGATTCTATTAGTCTAATATTGTAGTAGTATTTTGTTGCTCTCTGATAGCTTGGCGGGGGCCGGTGTGCTGTGACTGATCTGAGTACAAGAGGTGTCTTATTGCTCTTGTGTATGGTAGCTGCATGATGCATATGCTTAAAAGAGTTGTGTTTCCTTTGTTAGGTTTTGTGGAACACATTATTTCTTTTGTATTGGTTATGGATTGGAGTACCCCTTGTATCCATTTTAATAAAAAAAAATTGCTTGTAAAAAAAATCTCATGCAGATGTGGACCTTATATGTGATTCATATGAATTTTAATTATATTATTTTAATTAGTAGCTTGTGGCTTCCCCTAAAAAATTAGTCAAGGTCTGTCACTACCTATACACATTCTGTATCTTACAGACTTAGTACGCTTCCACTAGGCCAACCGCTTTGGGTTATCCAAAATCCGAAAGTTGTCCCATGTAGCTTTGGGCTGGAATGGATTAACTAAAGTGTGTTTGGAAACAAATGTTAAAGGGATGAAGAAAGTGTTTTTGGGAGAAACTAACGTGAATAGTTTCTCCTTTTTAGAAGTGATTCTGAAACATTTGGAAGTATATTCAAACATGTTGTTAGAACGCATAATATCTTAGTACCCTTATACCAAATTTTATTTTAAAATAAATCATTATAAATTTATAATAGTGATCTAGTTATTTTTGCCCGGTTTATGGCTTCATGCTCTCATGATGTGAATGGATTGGTAGATTCTAAAAATAATAGAATTGAAACCTATCCATCTCTACTGCTTTTACCCTTCCCTAATTATTTAAAATTTCTTGTTCCCTCACAGCAGAGCCTTTGTTATCATTTGGTATTGGTCAGGTCCATAAAGTGCTGTTTTACCTCATATCTCCTTAATCCTTCTCCGGTTTTTCTCCCCTTAAATTGTGCCATGTTCTATGACAGTGTGATCTACATGCACCACCTGATGATGAGTACTTAACTAGATTATTTAATGTCAAAGAATTCAAATGTTACGGTCTGTATGCGTACACATCTGACTTCTGAGGTGGTTTTGTGCCTAATTGATTATATTGATGGGTTATCACTTTTCCAATTTCTATCATTGTTAGTTTTTTACATCACCAATTCCTGAGGTTGGTTCCTTAATTATCTTACCCTGCATACTTTTGAAAAATGTACAGGAATTGATGATTTATTTCTTCCTCTGCTATATTAGTAAAAGTCTGTTAGACTATGTCTCTAAGTGTTTTTTTTTTTTTTTTTTTTTATTAATGAGAATGAAAGGAAATGAGAGGTTAATTTTCTCCACACTTGTTTGTGAGTTCTATTAATTGGAGGGACAGGGAAATGTTTTGGGCTATTTTAATTAATCCTTCATTCTCCTCCTCAACCCACTTTCTCCATTTTACTTCCAAACAAGGAGAGGGATATACTCTTTTTCTCCTCCTCTCCCTCCCATATTTCCTTCCCCTTTTATCCCCTCTATTTCCTTTCAAACTCGCAAACAAGGCCTTAGTGTTTAGCAATACAACGGTACCAACATTTACACATGTAAAATATGTTTGGAGTATTTTACAACTTTGATATAGTTTGGCCTTGTTCTTCTTGGCTTGTTCTTATAAGTAAATGGTAACTCTCAAATGTTTTTATTATTTTCGAAAATTAAAACTGGCAGTCCAATGTTTGAAGCAAATGCCGTTGAATTATTATTCAATTTTATGGATTAATATTAATCAATTATTTAGAATATACTTTTAAATTATTAATATATTAATTATGAAATTATTATTTAACTGTTGCACTTAATTAATATATGGATATTGTAATTGGACTTATGTTATGGGTATCCGAATGGGTTGGGTTGTCCACTTTAATGCTTATTGAGAGGTTTCTACTCTCATCCTATCTTATCTTATAAGATATAAAATTGCATTCTCATGGAACAATTTGACACACTGAACTGAACACACTTCTCATATAGATAGGAGTTTTCCCTCAGACCCTCGCGTTCTCTCGATTCAATGGATTGCAGTTGTTTTGGTCAAGAAGATGAAATAATTCTTTTTTTTTTTTTTTTTGAAACAGAAGATGAAATAATTCTTAAACACAACGTTTTATGCGTCTAGTACTATTCACTTGTTATGAGTTGTTCAATTTCGTACAAGAAAATAAAGGTAGAAAGGGGTGTGTTATTTTTCTTTTGTGTTGTAATTAATAACACTCCTCGCTAGTATAAAATCTACTCAATTGTTAGTACTAGTAGTACATATAAACAACCAGAACTTTAACCTTTATGTGTGTTGGGTGGGTAACATTACTTTTATCTTTGGGCCAATTGAACAACCAATCCCTGTTTGATTTTGCCAGTTTATATAATTGGGACATATTTTCTCAACCTCCACTTTAACATGATGGTTGTTGTTGACGTTTTTTTGCCTAATTAATCACAAATTCAGACTGAGCAGCTCAGTTATAACTATAGGGAAATGAACTAAGAAAAGGTAATGATATTTAGACACAAAAATGATATCCAACATCGTACAAAAATACTCTTTAGCATTTATTTATTTTTTCCCTCTCATCAAATATTTCATCACTCCCAAAATATCCCATCAGTTATATGGTATCTATACATGATGTCAAAATTTGTGTCCAAATATCATTATTGCTAAAGAAAGAGAGTTTGTATTAGGAATTGGTGTATTGAATAGTTGAAGAAGTGAAATACTTAATTTCCCAATAAAAACTTGTTTTTTATATATGATTTCTTAACAAGTGCCCTTAGTTAGCATGATCCATAACTAAATACAAACTTATTCATTCATAACTAAATACATATTTTTGCTTCCAAAAAAAAAAATAAACTAAATACATACTTATTCATTCTTTATATGATGGGTTTTTATTTTATTTTTTTAATAAATTTTAATATTTGCCAGGCCAAGTAAGTAGTATAGTAGCAGCAATAATAGCATGAACCGATAACTCATATTTTCCTTCCTATAATATGGTGCTTCTTACTTTTTTCCACTGACTGCGGAACACATTTGACTTACAAATGTTACCTCTCATTAATCAATGGACGGAGAGAATTCTGTTAAACAATGTTGAATTTGATTAATATGTAGTTGTTTACCACTATTAGTCGGATGAGGAATATTTAGTTACAAAGAGGTTGGTAGGGTTGGTGCAAAATAGATTGGAAAATGGGAAGCACTGCACCAAGCCATTTGCAGGAATCATTATTCAATACCTAAGTTCTAATCTTTGAGTGTACTATTGGAATTTGAGTGTGGGAAGTCTTAGATGAAGAATGAATATTAAGTGAAAAATATATAAACGAGAAGAGTACCCATTTTGGAACAAAAAGTGTTGTTAAATCTATTTATATAATTATATGGTTTTCGTTTATCCATTAATTGATATGTCATCCACTTTTGATCTCTCGTATTTTCCATGAAATACTATTAATTTTTAGCTAAAAACATGTTTGGTATTATGGTAAAAGGTTCAAGAACCATCAGATCTGTGTTTTTACCGCAAAAGCTACTATTATTAGCTTCTCAGATGTGTAGTGAAGTGAGACGAGACGAGACGCGCAACCAAATATGCGCTAAGGCATAAAACTGCAGTAGGTCACAGTAAATTCTTTAGTTAATTGTACACATTTTTTTTTCATTAATGAACATCAAAGGGTAATGGCTATCATGAGGTATTATAACAAGTGTCTCATGGATGAGGCATTAAATGATCATGTGAAAACTCTTCATTACCTTTATCATTAACCCATTCTCTCTTACCTTCGCTACCACCCCACTACCCCCATCGGTCACCACCAGCACCACCATCCCCACCCCATCAACCACCCTATCTGACCGATGACCACACCACCACCACCACCATTGAACCACCGTCCCGCCATGTCTTACTTCGATCCATCACAGCCCGGTCATCGTCCCATCACGGTCATTCGCGCGAGATCCGTTGTCTCGCCTCGGCCTTCTAGAACCTCCGCACCAGATGTAGTGTCGTCCTGACGTCCCTCCGCTGTGAGCACCATGCATCTCAGGTCTACGCCTCAGCTCCGTTCATCCGCTCAAACCTCCGCGCCGTTCTCAGCCCGCCTCTAAGTTACCCATCTGTGCCTCAGCTCCATGCATCTCAGATCTGGCCCTCTCTGAGTTACCCGTTGGTAATATTCAATGTTGGGGGTTGGGACTTGGGGTTGTTGAGTTTTCATTGGGGTTGCTGGGTTCTAATGTCAGGTTGGGGTAGGAATCAGAGTGGTGGTGGTCGGTTGAGGGGCAGAGGGATGGAGATGGGGTGGTGGTGGTGGTGGTGGTGGCTGATTGGGAGGGATGAAGGATGAGGATAGGATGGCAATTGAAAAAAAAAATTAAATTTTTTTTGGACTGTTTAATCTGAACCTGCATTGATTATTTTAATAATATATCCAATGATTAAATTTAATGCCTCATCCATGAGATACCTGTTATAATACCTCATGCTAGCCATCACCACATCAAAGAGAGCCCCAATAGTTAGACTAAATCAGCAGTGTCAAACAATTTTTTTAACTGTGGCCAGAATTACTACTTTGACTTGTTGTAATGTTTGAATGCTTGCGATAAATATATTGTAATAAAAATTGCTTAAAAGAGAGTGTATCTTATAAGGAAAATAATTAAAAAAAAAAAAACTAGAATTTGAAAAGTAAAGTATGTAAATTTCTAGAATAAAGTATTAAAGTATGAAAATCTGCAAGATTATATATATATATATATATATATATATATGGAGCATATTAAGTGAGAGGAACTTTTTTATATGAGAGATGAGAGCATATGAGATTAGATAACCAGTAAAATAGGTCATGTGCCTCACAAAAAATAAATAAATAAATAAACAGGTTAGAATCTCTAAGCCTCCCCCTTTTGTCTGAAGCAATTTTTTCTTCCTCCTGGGTATCCCTTTAGTTTCTCTTGCTCTCCCAAATTTGTTCCTTCTTCCTCATTTCTTGTCTCTCGTTTCAGCCATATATTTTCAGAATCAATAAAATCAAACAAGACAAAAATGGCTTCCTTCTTCCTCATTTCTTTCCTATCGTTTCAACCATGCTTATTTCTTCATCTCTCAAACTCCCATAAATCTAATTGTGAAGGTTGAAACAAAATTGGAGGCTTCAAACACAAACATATTCCACTATTCTCTTTTCTCAAAAACCTACCCTATCAATTTCCTGGTTTTCCTCGTGTAAAATATGAAACAGAAGTTGAAAAATGATATTTTGCCCACAAAAAAGCGGTTTACACTGTTTCATTTTTTTTCTTTTTAATATTTACGCTTAATATATGTCAGTATGAGAAACAAATGGCTGAAATTACATTGAGTCTTTGGCAAAGGATGGAACAAAAGAAAAAAGGAGGAAGAAGAAATTTCGGAGGAGAGAAATGTCAATAAAGGAGGGCACGTGAAGTAGGGTTTTAATAGGAGCCTTTCATTTTAATCTAAAGAATGAAATTGATCCCTCTCACTCTCACATAAAAAAAAAAACACTCTCATTTGATATGTCCAATATATATATATGTCAAAATGGATAAGTATTATTTCCAATTTTAACCTTTTGGTGATGTTTATCCTGAAGTGTGATTAACTGTTGTTTTCAATTAATGTTGTTTGTTAAAATTAATGTATTTTAGGTCTATTATAATTTCACTCTGTGTTTAAAGTTGGTGTTTAATTATGAAGAGTTGAAGATGTTAAGAGAAGCAATACAATAATAAAGGGGCATGGAGAAGATGAAGAGAGAACAAAGGGGGAGAATAAGCCTGCTAGGGTTTCATTAGAATGCAAAATTAGTCTTAGGTTACAATAGATAGCAAAAGGAATAAATATAAATAGGCAACAAGCAAAAGACTATACTAACCTTAGGACATAAATAAATAAAAGGACTATATAATCTAACACCCCCCCCCCCCCTCAAACGCACGATGCATTAACAAGAAGCATCGAGAGTCTGTTAATCAAGAAACGAAAGCTTGTAGTCGAATGTGACTTTGTGAATAAGTCAGTAATCTGCATGGAGGAAGATACAAAGGGCAAAATGATGGTTCCCTGCTGAAAGTGATGTCTAGTGAAATGGCAATCAATCTGTGCATTCATGAAAGACTGAGTTGCGAGTGATTTGTATGACACTCATATTATCACAATACATAGGAGTGGGTGCAGAGGAGGAGACACCCATAGAGTCAAGTAACCAGCGCAACCAAACAATTTCTGTAGTGGTGGAAGCCATGGCACAATACTCAGCTTCTGTAGAAGATCGAGAAACAATTGCTTGCTTCTTACTCTTCCAAGAAATAAGAGAATCCCCTAGGAAAATGCAAAATCCTGTGGTAGATTTACGATTGGTGGAATCACCACCCCAATCAGCATCTGAGTAAGCACGCAAGTCCAATGAAGAAGATGAAGGAAATAAAAGGCTCTGAAACTAAGTGCCCCGATGGTAATGAAGAATGCGAAGAACAGCTGCCAATGAACTGTAGTAGGAAAAGAAACAAACTAACTAACAACATGTACTGCATAAGCAATATCAGGTCTAGTAATGGTAAGATACATCAAGCTGCCAACAAGAGTACGATACAAAGTAGGGTCTGGTAGAGGGACACCATCATATTAGACATATCGAGCATTAAGCTCAAGAGGGGTGTCTGC
Organism: Echinosophora koreensis; assembly: GCA_035048595.1. Classification (NCBI taxonomy): domain Eukaryota; kingdom Viridiplantae; phylum Streptophyta; class Magnoliopsida; order Fabales; family Fabaceae; genus Echinosophora; species Echinosophora koreensis. The sequence continues at coordinate 1,814,971 of JAPCYP010000094.1, forward strand.
TACCCGAGTATCTGAGAGACGAACTTGTTCATGAAAGTTGCCAATATACTTAGATTGAGGAAGAAGGTAACCTCGAGGAGAGTAGGCAACCTCAATCCCCAAAATGTAACGAAGAGTACCTAAGTCTTTCATCTCAAATTGTCTGGCTAATTGGAGTTTCAAATCTACAATCCCATCAACATCATCCCTAGTAATAATCATGTCATCAACATATAGAGAGAGCAAGATATGACCCTGAGGAGTGCACCTGATAAAGAAGGAAGAATCATGGGGGCTAGAGTGGAAACCAAGGGATTCAATCACAATGGAGAATTTCTCAAACCAAGCACGAGGAGCTTGTTTAAGCCCGTAGAGAGCCTTCTTCAACTTACAAACTTCACCTGGATTATGAGAAACACCTGGAGGAGGAACCATATAAACTTCTTCTTGAAGATCACTATTCAAGAAGGCATTTTTAACATCCATTTGTGAAATATGCCACTGACGGATGCAACTGTAATAAGAGTGCGAATAGTGGTCATTTTGGCAACAGGAGCAAAAGTTTCTTCATAATCCATACCATATTGCTGAGAAAACCCCTTCGCAACCAAGCGAGCTTTGTATCTCTCAACAGACCCATCAGACTTGGTTTTGATCTTATATACCTAACGAGAACCAATTGCGGTTTTACCTGGTGGAAGAGAGACAAGGTCCCAAGTATCTGTCTTGTGCAAAGCAGAAAGTTCCTCTGCCATAGCTTGCTGCCGAGAGGGATCAAGAACTGCCTCTTTATAAGAAGAAGGCTCAGACAAACTGTGAATGGAGGTTAAAAAGGAAGCAAAAGAAGTGAATAGACAGAATAAACAAAATCAGGTAATTTAGTGGACTTACGATCACGAGGAGGATAACGAGGAGGAGGAGGAGGAGGAGGAGGAGGAGGAGGAGGAGGATCCATAATTACAAGAGCTTCTTGAGGAGGCGTGGGGACAGAGGAGGCTTCTGGATTAGCAGAACTACTAGTGTCAACCCTGCAAAGCTCAACATCAGAGTTATTTTGACTACGAGTAACTAGAGGAGGTGTGGTGTCTGAATCTGTGGAAAATGGGTCAATACTGATGAGATCATATTTGGTAAGACTATGCAGACTAGAAGGAACAGAATAAAAAGGAATATGTTCAAGAAACACAACATGACGTGAGACATACAATTTTTGATTTGCAGGATCATAACAACGATAACCTTTCTGACCATTACCATAACCAAGAAAAACACAAATCGCTGAACGAGAAGACAACTTACTACGTTCTACATGTGGACGAAGAACAAAGCAAGTAGAACAAAAAACTCTCAAGGTAGAATAATCAGGAGCACAACCATATAATTTTTCAAAGGGAGACAAACCTGAAGTGACAGAAGATGGGATCCGGTTAATGACATGAACAGCAGTGAGGACAGCTTCCCCCTAAAACTCACTTGGGACAGAAGCAGACAAAAGAAGAGAACGGGCAGTTTTCAACAATGTGACGGTATTTTCTTTCAGTAACCCCATTCTGTTCAGGAGTATCAGTGCAAGAGGTTTGGTGAGAAGTCCCATCAGAGGCAAGTAATTCAGAAAACTTGTTGGAAGTATATTCACCACCTAAATCACATCTAAAACACTTAATAACAGCATTATGTTGAGTTTTAACTATAGCACGAAACATGTGATAAATACTTAAAAAATCAGAACAATGTTTCATAAGATAAACCCAACAATAACGAGTGCAATCATCAATGAAAGATACATAATATCTAGAACCACCTTTAGTAACAGTCGGGGATGGTCCCCCTACATCAGAATGGATCAAGTCAAAAGGTGCAAACGAAATTGAAACACTTTTACAAAAAGGCAAAGCAGAAAACTTAGCAAGTTTGCAACCACAACAATCAGAAATATCATTAGTTTGCAACTTTCCTAAAGTTCTTGTAGAAGCCAAGTATTTTAAACGGGAAGAAGAAACATGACCAAGACGAGAGTGCCAAAAATAAAAACTACAAGAAGAGGAAGTCAAACGAAAAGACGATAGGTCAGCACTAGCAGCTGCAACATCTGGAACTCTTAACTCATCCAAAACATAAAGTCCCCCTGTCTACGGCCTGTCCCAATCAGCCTCTGGGATTGCAGATCCTGCACATAACAAGCATAACAAGAGGTGGAACAAAACAAAACTGATTAACCAGAATCACATAACTGGCTAACAGAAATAAGATTGACACATACTTAAGGAATGTAATAAACATCTGGAATGGACAAATGAGATGTGGAAACAGACCTAGTGCCTGCTACTGGCTGAGGGGTGCCGCCAGCAGTTATGATTGGTACAGATGAAACATGATATAATGCCACAAATGAATTTAAATCAGATGACATATGATGACATACTCCAGAGTCAAGGATCCATAAGGATGGGGATATACCTGAGGAGCTAGAAGAGGATAAACCTATATTGGATTGGGCAGACATAGCAGACATGGCAGATATGGCAGATGGCTGTGTGGCAAGAAACCTCTGGAATTGCTCGGCAAGATCAGCTACTGAAGGACTAGAAAGAGATGTGCTCTCATCAGACGGAGGAATAACTGCATTAGTATTAGGTGCTGGAGGCCTGAAGTGCTTGAAGTTACGTTGGTTGAACTGACTTGGAGGTCTCCATTGAGAAGGTTGTTGTGTTTGCTACGGCTTGTTCAACAGTTTTGGACATTGAGCTTTCAAATGACCCTTATTCTTGCAGAAGCTACACTCGTCATAACCAACCTTTCCATAAGATTTACCATTATTAGAAGGAACAACAAAAACAGATAGATTGGGACTAGGGAGGATTCCTTTATCAACATTTCCTTTATTAGACTGAGACTTGAGGCGAATTTCTTCAGCTAACAACTCATTAACCACTGAATCAGCAGTTGGGAGAGGATTACGGTGCATAATCGATCCACAAATCCCCTCAAAATTATCCCGAAGAGCCATCAAAAATTGAACCAAGCGTTGTTCTTCTCTACGATCAGTGTACGCTTTAAAAGCTTGCAATTCTGCAGATTCAGTAAGAGCCAATTGATCCCAAAGGTTGGACATAGCAGAATAGAATTCTTGGATGCTCATGTTGTTTTGTTGAAGAGCCCGAATATCAATCTCCAGCTGGTGTTGCTTTGCAAAATTGGACTGCACATCCAACCTTTTCAAATGATCCCAAACTTCCTTAGCTGTTTCATATTTTGCTAATTGAATGCCTATTGATTATGAAACGGAGTTATTAATCCAAGTAATAATCTTCGAATTATTTGATTCCCAAAATTCTAACTCAGCTATATATTTTCCATCTTTTTCATCTTTTGGCTTAACATATGTTCCAAAAACATAGCCCCATATTCTCTTGCCTTTCAAAAAATTCTTCAACTCATAACTCCAATATGAATAATTTTACCCATTCAACTGGACACTAATGGATTGAAGAGAGTCATCTTTTTCACCAACCATTGCTACTATTATCAAGTACCCAAGTGAAGAAAGAGAGCAAAACCCCTGTTACTACAAATGGGTCACCGCAAGAACAATTTCTGAATGGCAAAGGAAGCAACACGTCATACACATGCTATTTCCTCACACTAATATAAACTTGTTAGATTCAATAAGCATATGAAGTACCACAAATTTTCAACATGCGCTAATTGCAAATTGATTGGACAAGGAGAAACCCGTTGAACCAAAGCGAATAAAAAAAAAGGGGTGGGGCGACCTGGTGCTGCACAGTGCGTGATACCATGTTAAGAAAAGCAATACAATAATAAAGGTGCATGGATAAGATGAAGAGAGAACAAAGGGGGAGAATAAGTCTACTAGGGTTTCATTAGAATGCAAAATTAGTCTTAGGTTACAATAGATAGCAAAAGGAATAAATATAAATAGGCAACAAGCAAAAGACTATACTACCCTTAGGACATAAATAAATAAAAGGACTATATAATCTAACAGAAGAAATGAAAAGAAAGACTCAAAGAGCTACTGCAATGCTACGAGCTAATTGTCGTTGGGATCATAATTCAGAATTAATAGGGTGCTCATTGTGTAGCCAGTATTGGAAGCTAGCCACACAGAGTCGAGTGCTAGATATGCGAATTAGGGAATGACTGCTGGATAGCCAGCACCAGTCTATTTGTTATAGTACTGGCCTAAGTCAAAAAAAAGTACAAATTTTTTTATTTTTTGAGTCTAATGGTACTCTTTCTTTGCAGTCTCCTAGTACGATTTTGATTTCACTACCGTAATTTGGTAAAACCTAGAAGAGAGAGTGTAGAAAAGGGAAGATATTCTTCTACTTTCCTCAACATTATCTTCGTGGAGTTACTCTGTCCATTTATCTTTTCTCTTAACTTTTTGGGGTTCATTTGTTTTAGATTTTGATAGAATTGATTTTGAAAGAATTGATTCTAAAAAAATTGTTTAAAAAAAAAAATCAAAGTTAAAAAAATTGATTTGTATTCGATAATGATATAGTCATAGCTGGGTTTTCTCTCCTCGTGAGAGTTCTTGGTCTTCTTTCCTTGTGAGAGTCCTTGTTGTTCTTCCTCTATGAAAGCTCCCTCTTTTCCTCTCTGTCTCCCAGCTCTTGCATCCATGGAGAATAGTCTTCATGGTATCTCACTGTCAGATGTAGAGGAAGACAACTTGGTCTTCCCGATAGAGGAAAATAAAGAATCTGGTATTGTGTTGGAATTCTGCCTCGTTGGCCGTTTTCTCACAAACCAAAGTATTCATACTCAAATCATGAAGGACAGAATGGCAAGTATATGGAGACCAGTCAAGGGGTCCCCGTCACTGAAGCCTCCCCAGGAATCTTTCAATTCTAGTTCTATCACAAAACATATATGCAGCGCATCCTTAATAGCAGCCCCTGGTCTTTCGACAATGACCCCCTTCTCTTGGATAACCTAAAGGCGAGTGACATTCCTCAGAAGTTCCCTCTTTCATGCAGTTTTATGGGTTTAGGTGCATGACCTCCCCACAGGCTTCATGTCCTCAACTATTGGCACTCATCTCGGCAATTTTCTTACGATACTAACCACAATACAGGCTTTTGGAGATCATGTATGAGACTCCGTGTCAAGGTTGATATTCGAAATCCCCTCAAGAAGTCCAAAAAATTCAAAAAACCAGGTGGTGATTAGAAGGTAATATCTTTTAAACATGAAAGACTTGGTTTTTTTTTTTTTTTTTGTTTCTTTTGTGGCAGCCTAGGACACACAGATCAATTCTGTGAGGCCTTGTTCTCATTGGAATCCGATAATGGAGAAAGAAAATGTGGTCCTGAACTTCGTGATGATCTTCGCTGTAACACCCCATTTTCCGTAAAGTATTTTATGCACTTCTATATGTTTGCCATGTATGCTTGTTTGTTGGTTAATTGTTAGGAATATGCCTAGAAACGTTAAAAAGGGGAAGTGGGATTTTTAAGAAAATCCCTTTCTGGTGCATGAACACGGCCGTGCTCATGTATCAGCACACCCGTGCTTAAGGCGCGTGCTCTGTGGCAGTTGGAGCCACAAGCACGACCGTGCTCAAGAGGAGCACAACCATGTTAGAAAACTCGTGTTTTGACATGAAAGTTGCCTGCCCGTGCTTAAATGAGCACGACCCCATGCTCAAGTTAAGCACGACCGAGCTTAAGAGGAGCACGGTTGTGCTCGGTGTCAGAGTTTATAAAAGAATGGGCTTTTGTGAGGGTTTCGAGTGTAAACCTCAATTTGGCACTTTTAGCAACCATAGTACGGCTGCAACCCCTCTTTCCCCAACTTCCATTGAACCCATCAAGTTGTTGGAGTTCTTTAGATGTTTGGGAGAGAATGGCTTGTTTGTGCCAATTAAAAGTAACATAGTCTTCCCTCTTTAATCTCCTTTTTCTCTTTTGGTTAATTGGAGATTAATTGGTTAATTGTTTATGTTTGGCCAAGACTTGAGGAACTCATTGAGCTACTCGAGGGAACGTGTTTAGTTTACCCGCGTTGTCATAATTGGAATCTTCATAACAAGTATGGGGAGAAGGGCTAGTATGAACATGTAGGCTTTGGGGTAGCGTAAGATGAAGGGTTATCCCATGACCCTGTTGCTTGCTATCTGTTTAATTGTTATCTTGCTATATGCTAGTTTATGATATTGATAATTGACATGTTTATTGTTATTGTAATTGATGATGTTATGAATAGATGTTTTATGGTGATGATATTGCCATGGATGTTTGACTTGGCTGTTTGGTTGATGTTGTGAGACGATGAACACTGATGTTGATAAGACGTTAAAAGATGTTAATAAAGATGAATGAAGTTAAGGGATGTTTTCCCAATGTTCATAAGACTCGAACCGTAGTAAAGAGCGAGATTATTGTTCAAAGGCTTAGTTAAGACCCTAGGATTGATTCTTGAGCGTTTTAGGGACATTAATAATTAATGAAGCTGGAATTAAAGGATTAATTTCCCAATAAATACAAGATATGAAGATTAATTAAGAGTAATAAAATTGTTGTTGATGGTTAGCAAAAAACAACAGGATTGATTTTTGAATGCCCTAGGAAGCCTAGCAAGGGTTCTTCAATCCTTCTGCCCAGAAGCAGCACAGCCATGCCCTAGCGAGTACGACCGTGCTTGACTTAAAAGTCAGCACGCCCGTGCTGGGGGAAGCACGACCGTGCTCCTCTGCTCAGAACAGAACCCTGAAGACAGAACATGGGTGTTTCACCCCAATTGTTCCCAATGATAAAATACTACAAGAAAATAAGTGTTTAGTGACCGAAATTTTCGGTCACTAAACAGTAGGTTTCGATTGCTAAAATAGTTAGTGATCGAGCTAAGGTGGCTGCTAAACAGTGGTTGCTAACCTTTTAGCGACCGATATAGTAGTCAGTCGCTAAATTAGCAACCGAATAATGGTGGTCGCTAAATTAGCGACCAAATAATGGAGGTCGCTAATTAAAAATCTCGGTCGCTAGACTTTGGTTCCAAAAGATAAATCTGGTGGCTTCTGTGACCGTCATAGCGATCGAATTATTCGATCGCTAATTATATTTTTTATTTTTTTAATTATTTTAGATTTATTATTTTGGTACCATTATTTAGCGACCGATTTTATTCGGTCGCTATATATATATAGTTAATTTGCTGTTTAAAAAAACCCTATAATTAAAAATAAATAAAAATACAGAAAACCATCTAAATAAAAATTAATAATAAACGTCGTCAAAATTGTAATAATTACAAATTGTCAATGTAACAGTAAAAAGTACAAGTCAACTGAGTAGGGGTGGGGCTGGGTGGGTTGGGGGAGGGGGGCAATGATCATCAGCCTCATGTTGCTGGCCAGAGGTCGGGGCAATGGATTGGTCATCGGGAGCAGTAGGTCCATCAGCATGGGTACCCGAGGCAGCAGCATCCTCAGGGATGAAACCAGATCTGTCGGGTCTGAAGCCCAAGTGCTGGTACAGCAAATGATTCTCCCTCTCCAGTGCAGCCATCCTCTCCGCAAGCTTACTAACGAGCCCAGCGTTGAGGTCGGCGACGAGCCCTCTGATGTCCGGTGTAGGGCCATGGCATGACTAAGAAAATGGTGTGGCAGAGGCCACATACTCATCTCCTAGGGCTACCAAACCATATACATGGTCCTTCTTGTTCCTGCCACCTACCACCTCCAAGAAAAGGGCATTGTCAGAGGCAGCAGAAGGCTCCTGCCCCTGATTAATGGACTCATCTCGACGGCGGGTGAACTCGCCCTACATTATAAGGCAAAATAAGTCAGCATTTGGAGGAATATATATCTAAGTATAATTAAATAATGTAATGATAGAATTTAACTTACAGCAATCTCGCCCACGTTCCCGACCCACTCCCCAGTCTTGGTTTTTTTCGTAACATTCAGCACCTCAAATGCAGTGGGCGGCCTCTCCAGCTCGTTCTTCTGCATATATATTCATAAATAATAGTTAAGATATTTAATAATTAAGTTTACTTAAGTGAAAATGCAATATATAGTTTACTTAACTACCAGGTTCTCATGATGCTTTGTGATAGGCACAAAACCACCCGTGTATAGAGGAGTACCAACACAGGCCGTCTAGAACCTCGGGAGTCAAGAAGTCCCCTGAAGATGAACCATCGCGGATATTTCCCGTGAAATTCTTCATAAGCAGGGATCTGCGATGCTCAAAAGCGGCCCGAATAGCAGCTTTATCCTCTGGTAGCCACCTGTAAGTGGACTGCATGACATACAAGACATCAGACCACAGTGTAATGGTAAAAACAATAAAAATTAAATCAAGTAACAACTAATTAATGAACTATTTCAATAAGTAATACTTATGCCAAAGAGGTGCTCGAACCAGTGATCCCGGACACCTATGGGGATCTTCGTCCATGTGGGCCAAGATCCTGTGTAGTTTCCCTTAACAAGCTCGGAGATCCTCTTGTGGGACCCATCTACCGGATAGAAACTGTTGGCAAACAATATGTATATATTAATTACAATATAAATATTCAAATAATAAAAAGCAACAAATAAAAATAAATATTTAACTCACTCCAGTCTTGCATATGGGCTAATCCATATGCGCGTGTCAGTGGGTGTAGTCACCCCCGAACCCGAGGCCCCCCCCCCCCCCAGAGGATGTTGTATCGAGGATGCTGTAGACGACGGGGTTGGAGGTACAACAGTCCCTGATGGAGCTGTGGAGGATGATCTGACACCATGTCTGGACGGTGTGGCCCCTGAGCCGCCAGAGGTGCCAGCAGGGGTGATGAGAAGGGCTGGTGGTGGGGATGGTGGTAGGGGGTGGGGGTGGGGGTGGGGGTGGGTACTGATCTCCCACGTCCACCTCCACGGCCACGGCCACGGGACCCACGCCCATGGGAATAACGTCCCCCACGTCCAGCATCATCAGCCATCTGTCTATAATTAAAACACAAGTTACATAACATAACAATATACAAATAACAAATATGCATCATAACCAATTTAGACTAAGTATCATAACAATATATATCATAACAAATATGCATCATAACCAATTTACAGATTACCTAGCTGGAATCTCTATCACTGAATTCACCCTCACTCTCGTCGTCACCGGTTGAGACATATGTTTCCTCGCTCTCTGCAGCCAAGTCATATTGAGTCTTCAACTCCATGTTAATTACCTCGTCGCCAGGCCCGGGATCAGCAAAAATGTCCTGGAACTCGTCTGGGTCAATTTGCAACATTATTTGGATCCCGTCAATCTGATGAACATCTTGGTATGGAGCTTCTATCTCAGGTTGACTTATCACATTATCGGTGATCGCACTGCGTGCCTTTACCCGAATAACACCCAACCAGTCTTGATGTCCCTCTGGAAATGGGCTAAAATATACCTGCTCTGCTTGTTATGCAAATATAAACGGGTCGTACACCTGATATCTTAGTGACTTCCTAACTTCTACAGTCCCATGCTTATTGTCAACTTTTATGCCCCTATTGGGAGTGTTATCAAACCAATCACACTTGAATAAGACTAAGTTTTTACTGGGATGACCTGAATATGCTAATTCATAAATATCAGTTAAGATTCCAAAAAAATCATCCTCTAATTGACCATTGGTCCCTCTAACACAAACGCCGCAATTTGAAGTTTTCATGCCTTGACCCCATCAACTTGTGTGAAACTTATATCCATTTGTTATATAAGTCTCAAATGTTCGAATCCTTCTGTCTGGTCCCCATGCTAAAGCGTACAACACTGCATTTTGAATTTGGTTTCCCCTAACCTAGGATTAAGGATTATGACGAGTATTAGTTGTGAAAACAATCGTAAGCTACCACTTAATAGCAATATAAGTTAGATGGCTTACATAATTTTTGAACCACTTAGGAAAATGTTTGGCAACATCTTGAGGAATTTGAGACTCTGAGATGGCGGGATTAAGCTCTTTCAGCTCATTAGCATATATTCTATCATTTAACAATAGAAAATCTATTAAATAAGAAATACTAACACTATTTAAGACGTTACTAATGAATTAATAGGAACATACTCTAGTAATGGCTCCACCTCCTCGCAATTTTGAAAAACGTACAACTCAATAGCTATCATTTCACGGGCACCCAACCATGACTTCTTTTCTGCACCACATGCCCTGCCCGGATGATTAAAAATTGACATTTGAGGATTAGAAGAACATCCTTCACAACATCAACATTAGGTGGCAATCTAGTTCTCCTTGTCTCTATGTTGTCTAGATAGTAAAACGAGGCAAAAGTAAAAGCCTCCTCCACTAGATATGCTTCACAAATAGAACCTTCAATCCTAGCCTTATTCTTTTAATTTTAACGAACGCAAGAACCTACATATATTACAACCCTAAGTTAATGATTATTAACATGTACATACCAATTTTAATATCATAATTGATTGCAGGTACAAAATAAGTTTAATACCTCTCAAAGGGATACATCCAACGATATTGAACTGGACCACCCACTCATGCTTCGAACGGTAAGTGGATGGCAAGATGTTCCATCGAATCAAAGAAGCTCGGAGGGAATATCTGTTCCAGCTTACATAGCAAGACTGGAATGTCTCCATATCCTTCAGTTGCTCAACCTTTAATGTTGTGGAAGTTAATACTGTAACATCCTGATAATTAGTATATGCGTTTAGTTAAAAAAAAAATTAGTTTTGCTAATAGATTAAATATTTATTTTTTATGCGTTTTGGCTTATTTGATTTGATTTGCTTATATGTTTAATTGCTTTATTAAGAGTGATTAATTTTTCTAAATGTTTATTTTTGTTTATTTGAAATGTTGTTTGACTTGAGTAATTTTATTTACTCATTTAAAAGGTTTTAGTGAGTACGTTAGCACTGCGTTGTTACAGGATGTGCATGCTTGCTAGACAGTCGCATTAAACAATTATTCTTTATTTAGAAAAACACAATCTAAAATTATTTTGGTTAAAGAAAAATTATTTTTATAGTCCCTAAAAGAAATTTCTAGCATAAAAAAAAATAAAAGAGATAAGTTTTTAAGGCTTTTCTTTCCTTGGTTATGCCTTGTACACGCTCCCATCTCCTCCTCCCTTCATTTTTATTTCTTCTCTCTCTTCCTTTCCTCCTCTTACCAGCATTCTTCTTCTTCAGAATATCATTTCATCTCTTCCTCTAAACTTCCAAGTTCTTCTTCTTCCTCCTTCCATCTCACTTAACTGCGCCGCCCCTACACAGCCGCGACCACCGTGCCGCCCGAGTGGCCTGCACCGGGTCCGACCTGCGTCGCCAGCTCTGACCCGTGTCCCCGCTCTCGTCTGTCCATCTCCGCCTCGCGAAAATGTGCTCCACGGCGGTGAGTGTTGGTCGTCGCCGCCTCTCCATGGTGGTTTCCACCATGTGAGTTCCTCTTAAACTCTTTCTTCTCCTTCTCCTTTGGTCTTACTCTCTCTTTTGAGTTCTTGTTTGCTCTAGAAACTGTGCAACCGCCCACTGCCGCCACGAGCCACCGTCCGCCGTCGCGTCAGCCACATCAGCACCACCACAAGTTCATCTTCTTCCTTGGGTGAGTGGTGTTCTCACTTCCTTTGTTCAATTTCTAGAAACCCCAATTTTTCCTAAAACCCTAACTCTAGGTTTTGATTTTAGTTCTCAAAATCTGAAATTAATTGGTGTTTATGAACTTGAGATCATGATTAAGTGTTCCCTTAAACCAATTTTATCGATTTCTTGTTAAATTGATTTTTCCCCCCAAATTTACATCTTGAGCCAAAAAGCCTCAAAATCTGTTTAGATTTGAATTAATGTGATTTTTGAGAAATTAAGCATATTAGTAAGTTATATTTATAGTGTTGATGTTACGAAATTAATTTAGCGTTTTGTCTGGTTATTCCTGTGCTTGGATCGGCTCTCTGGGATGTTGCTCATATTCGTGCTTGCTCTGGGGAAGCATAAATTGCTCTTGGGAACTATTTGGAGCTGACCGCATAGTTGTGAAGTTCCAGAAAAACCTCTGATTGCCTTAAAAGGTGGGAAAAGATTATATGTTAGGTGTAGTTTGGGGTATATGCGGGTTAGTATATCTGCTTAGGAATATTGAGAATTATCTTAGTATGCTTGCTTAATATTTTTAATGTTGTGATTATCTGTGTAATTTTAGGATCTTAGTTATACCTTATTGTAACTGTGTAGATTTAATTTAGCTTTAAGCTAAATTGGATCTTGTTGATTTAGCGTAAGGTTCTAATTCGAGAACCTTATTTGTTTAGGAACTCGCGTACGGTAAGCGTTGGATATAATTCCAAGTAATTGGACTCTAAGTATAAGCCTTATGTCCGATCGTTAAGTTGCTTAGGGACTTGTTGTGATGTGCATTTGTTTCTGAACTTGATTCGGGAGGTGTTGCAATATTACTATCAGTTAGTATCAATTTCTTATTTATTGAATCTGTGAATTCAATCTTAAGGTTTATCCTTGTTTATGTTTTGTTAATTCTTGGGCTCGAAATATTTTATTATACGGAGTTGAGGAATTTTGGAAAGAATAGGCCAAATTATCGAATAGTCGAGAAGTTTCAAATTATTGTCCTTGAATGGTTTTTTCACATTTTATGAAAGTATTTCATTTTAAACACCAAATATCAATTGTAACTATTATTATACATTTTTATCCAAAATGAGTCAAAATGGCAATTTGTCGAGTTAAATCATTTTATCAATACCTGTACTCTAAAATAATTAATTTTAGCCTAAGTAAGCTTTAAGTTAAAATATTCAAATGAATTTGAGTCGAAAAGGATAATTTTGGCCAATGGTCCTTTTGAGCCCAACTCTTATCAATAACTGTTTTTATATTGATACCGGTGCTTTGGAACTTTTAGTTCCTGCTTTATTTGCCTTCGGGCAATATTCAAACCTAATCATAGTCGTTGTCGTTTTGGAGGCATAGACACCTATTTATAGGATATTAGGGGACTGTGTGGGGGTCACGGAGACCTCGGGGATAATCAGGCGTGGATCCTGCCAATGGTCCGGTGTATGCATCACTGGTGCCGATGGAGACCTGGACAGCAGGACTATCTTGAAACTCCACTAAACTAAATATTATTCAGATGTTAAGTACTCTTGTGTGAAAGAACCGCGGAGATGGCTGTTAACGTACTCCAATCGGGACTTGTGCACCGAGTTGTTTATGCATATTACCTTAATGCTATCTCGACAGAACATTATGACAACAATAGTCTCCATGGAGCAAAGTTAAGTCGATGTCTTAGGCATGCATTCGAGTCTCAGCTTTTTCTGAAACCGTATATATGTATTTTATAAAATTTTCATAATTATATGTATCCACTTGATTGTTTGTTTGTCGCCGCATACCCATATCTATGTTATGAGCTTGACATAGAATCTTACCTCCATATGCGTTTCTTCTTTCTTCTTGTGTATGTGAGTAGCTGATTCTGATGGTGCACTGTACGTGGGACCGAGATGACTGATGGTTGATGATGCATCACGTGGAGTTTTGCTTCTTTTGGAGGATCCCGTGCTGGAGAGATATTATTGAGAATCCTTTTTTTTTTTTTTTGTGTTGTATATATATTAAGGGAAACGTTGATGTATCAGCAGTGATGGCAGTTTCCTGTTTTTATGACTTTATGTTTATTTTATTTTACTAACGAAAACTTCCGCGTACATACGAAAATCAATTTCGGATTACTGTATCTATAATTTTCTAAGTCTTTATTATATTTGAAGTTTTTATTTTTCCGCCCCTGGCAGTTGATGTAATACCAGAGACCAAGAAATTGGTTTGAATTAAGTTTTGACGTTATAAACTGTTTATCAGGTTTTCCGATTTCAAACAAATATCTATTTTTCAAAGGAGACATTTCGAAAATGATTTTTGAAAATCCCTATTTTAATCATTATAATTAGTGTTAATTAAAACTAGGCGTTACAAATACTCTGAAGAATTGACTCAACTCAACAAGCGACTTCTAAATCTCCATCGGTAAAGAGGCAAATGCAATGGGAAGCAACCATTGCAGGAATACATCATAGTCATGACTTTTCATTCCATACAGTTTTCCCTCCCTAGCATTAACAAATCTGGACAGGCTAGAAGCATAACCATCTGGTAACTTAAGTTGTTTAACCCATTCACAGACAGCTACTCGTTGGGGTTTTCTCAGTGCATACTTTGCCTTCGGTTTTCATAATTTGCCACCCCCGATGTCCACTAATTCTAGATCCCGTCGTCTACAAATTTCTGCTATATCTAATCATGCCTTATATGTATCCTTCGTCTTACCGTTGACATCTATCACCATATCAAACACATTCATAAACACATGCCGCTCAGTGTGCATGACATCAATGTTATGGCATATCAAATGCGTCTTCCAATACGACAAGCTCCAAAAAATACTTCTTTTGGTCCAGTTATGTTCAATACCATATCCAGGTATCTGACCACCTCCAGACTCATGAATCAACAGGAGCATACTAACAATCTGCCAAACCTGTTCTCCTGTAAACAGTTGGGGAGGTACGGCGGTCTCAACACGGCCCTTCTTGAATGTAGTTCAATTCCTCCTATAAGGATCCGACTATGGTTGAGCGTGAAACCCTTCGATCTCCCAATGCAGTAAGGGCAGCCAAGCCGCCCAGCAGTCATCCATCCCAACGACATCCCATACACCGGAAAGTCATTGATTATCAACATCAAAGCTGCCTTAAGCATGAAATTTTGTCTCAATGATACATCGTATGTCATTACACTGGAATTCCACAAATGGTTCAACTCTTCTATGAGAGGCTGCAACATCAATCTTGCTTTTCGGATTCGATGGTCCAGGAATTATGTCCGTTAGAAACATAAACTCCCTCTTCATGCATATACCTGGCGGGAGATTATATGGGGTCAGAATAACCGGCCAACAAGAGTAAGCTTTACCGTATTGACCAAAAGGATTAAATTCATCAGTATGTAAGCCCAATCTTACATTCTGAGGCTCTTGAGAGAACTCCGAGTACATCCTGTCAAAATGCTTCCATGCCTCTCCATCCGACGAATGGCACAAGACACTTGGATCCCTATGATTGTTGCCGTGCCATCGCATATGAGGAGCGGTGGTCATTGAAGAGTACATCCTTTGGAGTCTAGGGGTAATCGGGAAATACCACATTCTCTTCAAAGGGGTTTTTATTTCAACACCCTTATATCAGTTCTGATATTATACCGGTCAACATGACAAAAAATTCTACAAGCCGTTAGGTCCACATCTTCGTTACGATACAACATGCATCCATTATGGCAACATTCAATTCTCTCAACCTCCAAGCCAAAATTTGCCACAGATTTCTTCGCTTGATATAGATTCCGAGGCATATGATTATCGGTCGGCATTGCATCACCCATAAAGCCAGCGATCGAACTCACCCTCCGTTTCATTGTAGTCGGACTTGATGCTAAGAGCAACCAAGGAAGCCGACAATTCCGAATAGGTCTGACATCCATCCCACAACGGAGCTTGTGCAGCCGCCAACATGTCATAAAATCTGTGTGCATCTGGATTCGGATCCTCCTCTATGTAATGGTCCTCAACATTATCATCGTCTTGTTGAATTCCTATACCAACAGTGGGGCCAGCATGATCGAAAATCATCTGCTCAAAAGGTGTGAATTGTTCCCTACCCTCACCGGGACCATAATATGCATCTTCCATCACAACCGGGGGGACCAATGGCAATTTTTCACCATGGTTGAGCCAATAAAAATTCGCCATAAACCCCCTCTCGTAGAGATGTGCCATCACATCATCCCGGTACTAGAATTTTAGACACTTGCACTTCTTACAAGGACACCTCATTTTTGGATCCTTTTGACTTAGATATTCCTCTTGCTGCCTCGCATAAATAATGAATTCGTTCACTTCCTCTATGAACTTGCACATCAGTCGTCCACGATCCTTCCTTCTATCCATCCACTTGCGATTCTCAAGTGCTTCCATCACTTCTAACTAATAAGAGTTCTCAATCCCATAGTTCAATCGTTATCCAATTCTTATTACAAGGTATGACCCTAACCCATTCGAGAACAAACCTTTTCAACACTCCGTTAACAGTTATTCCTTAATTCTCATGCCTTATACCAGACGAAATTTCGGCAGCATTTCCCATTGGTCTCCGGTATACACGAATTGAACACAGTTGTTCCACCACAATCAAATATGCACTCGGAGAACAACAGGAAATGTAACTTACCAAAATTCAATCTAGTGTAAGATACGAGAATCCAAAGAATAACCGTTAACTTTGTGAAGGTGGGTCTTGTTCCAAAATGTCCAACTTGGAGAATTCAAGATTCAATATAATGAGTGGTACCTAGAAAAGATATGCGTGCTCATTGATATTGCATCTCAAACGGGATTCTATGGCTTCCAATAAAAAAGAAAAACTTAACCCAAAGTACTTGAAACTAAAGTTCATATGGCAAATGTAAATCTCGAAATCCACTAATTTGAAATTTAGAAACATAAAGCGCACAGGGACTTAGCAATTACCAAAGACATGCACAGTTCCTAAACTACCAGCACACAACCAATCCCTATCGAGCTCTGCTCTCTACTAACAGACAACATATCAATCATACAAAAACAAGCATATTTCTTCAAGTACAAAATATACAACCATTCCCTATTGAGAAACTAAATAATACAAGAAACTAAAATAAAAATAACATAAAGTTCAAGTGTTTGGCATCTTAAATTCTTAACACAGAGCGAATAATATAAAAGGCCTATTAAAATAAGTTAGAATATATATATATATATATATAAGCAATGGTTGATAAAAGCGGCAATGAAAAAAATGATCTCTGGTTTGATCTTATATAATTTCATAATTTGTCCAAGCATACAATATATAACTAAATCCATTCACATCTCAAGCATTGGCATCTAAGATGTCAGCTTAATGAAAACATTTTTTTCTTAAAGTGCTCACTTTTTTAGGCATTGCATTTTCTTAAAGTGCTCATTTGTTTTCAGCCATAACTAACAAGTTTAGGTCAGCTTACCTTATCGGGGTCTCTGAGAGGCAGACAGAAGCAGAAGTAGAGTTAGCAGAAGCGGATCCTGCAAAAAAAATAAATTTAAATTAACAAAAAAAAAGAGGGAGAGGGAGAGAGGGACACAAAGGAGGGGGAGGAAGAGGGAGAGGGAAAGGGGGACAAGGTGGCGGAAGGGGGGAGGGGAAGAAGAGAGAGAGGGGATGGAGATAGAGAGGGACAGGGGAGGGAAGAAGAGAGGGGGACGGATAGAGAGAGAGAGGATGAGGGGGAGAAGAGAGAGGGGGGACTTACCTCTTGCCGGCACTGCCGGTGAGGGAGGAAGGAGGTGAGGCAAGGTGGAGGAAGGAGGAGGAAGAGAGGGAAAGTGAAAGAGTGAAGGGGGGAAGGATTTAGGGTTTAGCAACCGAATTATTCGGTCTTTAACCTGGTCACAAATTTAAAATAATAAATAATTAGCGACCGAAAAATATATCGGTCGCTAAATTTATCCGTTAGCGGTCGCTAATGCGATCGCTGATTGGGCATAATTTTTTTATTTTCATTTTTTTAAATTAGCGACCGCATTAGAGACGGACAACTTAGCGACCGAATATATTTGGTCGCTAAGTCGGTCGCTAATATTATTTATGGTAACCAAAACAGGTAATTGATTTTTTGTCACTATCTTGGTTGCTATAGCGACCGAATTGGATCGGTCGCTAATAATTGGTCGCTAAACACCATAATTCTTGTAGTGAAATAAGACACTAAACGAAGTAAAGGTAAGTTAGATAATTTAATGAAGACTTAGTACGTGTAATTAAACACAAACGTAAAGATGGTTAAGTTGGTAACGATGTTTACCGCACGTTGTTGTACCTTGGTGCTTAATGGCCAAGGGGGCCTTGATGTTTATTGGTCAAGATGTTGAGCTCTGGTGCTTATTGGCCAGAATGTTAAATGATGTTTTACCTTGGTGCTTATTGGCCAAGGGGGACTTCATGCTTAATGGTCAAGGTGTTGAGCGCTGGTGCTTATTGACCAGAATGTTAATTAAATATTAATGATTAAAAATGAAAGATGATGTTAACTTTGGCATTATTGGCCAAAGGCGTTAAACCATAATAAACGGTGTTAATGGAGGTGGTGACCGACGGTTGTTTGCTTATAAGCATGCATTCATGCATGAAGTTGTTAGGGGAGGTACGGTAACTGGTGAGGTCGTCTGATAGTAAGGCCATTTGGCAGTCCGCGGTGAATCGTGTACACCCGCAGGGGTGCATCCCAGAGTAAGGTGCATTGGCTATCCTGGGGGTTCACCCATGGTTTGGTGGGCTGCCGGCGTTGGTGCTTAATGGCCAATGTGGATATGTAACTCCAAAGTCGTATTCCCGATATAGATGGATCCACATGCATTCGAAGTAGTGAGTCACATTGCATTAATTAGATGTTATATGTGATGTGCTTTGTGATGTATGGTATGATGATATATGTTATGTTTGCTTTGTTGTATGATCATCTTGCCAACTATCATGTTATCCTTATGTTCATATGTATGGTTTCTTACTCCCCATTTCTTCTGTTGCTTTGTTTGGCATGTATCTTTTTTGTAGAGGCCGGTGAGCAGCCAGTTAAGGAGTGACTTTGAGGAGCCATTACTCTTAGTTAGGATTTACCAGTTTTAGTTTGTTATCCGAGTTGTTTTTCGGATTTTGGTTATACCAGCTTTGTATTGTGACATCGGGGTTGGGTTTGCTTTTAGGGTTATGTTTTCATGTTATGTTTTTATTTCCGCGTTGTTTATGTTTTCTTACAATGTGGTATTCTCTACCCGTTGGTTTTCATTTTATAATAAATGATATGCATTTTTTATTTTTTTTTTTCCTTTTTATGTTATGCCTTATAAATACATGCGGGGTAGAGGGTGTCACATTTGTCGTGATCCAAACACTAGTTGAAACCAATGGTTTAAAATTGACACCAACATGGCTCAAGGCAACTCCTCAAACACGAACAAGAACCCAGAGCAAACCATGGCCCTGCCTCTACCCCTCATCAAAACACAAGCTCAGCCTCAGCTCTCCCTACCCTGAAATATAATATTTTGCAATTGTCCAGAATGCTTGTCTCTACCTCTCATATTGATTGCAACATTAATCCTGGTCTGAGTGTTGCGCTAACTGGCCAACCTAACCCAGTTCCTAGCAGTGGCATTTCCCCAGAGTCAGCCAAATCTCTAAATGAGAAAAAACAAAAATGTAGCAATACTCCAATGCAAGATCAACAGGCTCGATCAAACCCAGGCAATGTTACTCATTCAATATCTTCAAACCATGTTTTATTGGAAGGCTCTGGCTTTCAGGCCTACCGGAAGCAATGATTATCTTAAGTTGGAACTGTCGAGGCCTGGGTAACTTATGGCAGTTCCTGCCCTAAAAGACCTAGTCTGGTCCCATAAGCTGGATGCTATTTTTATTTCTGAAACTTTAGTTCGTTTTAATAAAATGGAAGAATTACGTATTAAGATTGGTTTTGATCACTATTTTTCTATTGATAGGGAAGGCAAAAGTGGAGGTCTTACTTTTATGGAAGCATTCTATTCCCTGCTAGATTACAAAATTTTCAAAGCACTTTATTAATATAGATGTCGATGATGATAGACTTGGCCATTGGAGACTAACTGGTTTTTATGGATATCTCGAAAGAGCTAGACATCAAGATTCTTGGCATCTTCTTAAACAATTAGTTGGGATGTCTTAGGTGCCTTGGTCTAAATTTGGAGACTTTAATGATATTCTCTCTAACGATGATAAATATGGAAGGATTGAGCACCACCCGGCTTCTTTGGGGTTTCAGAGATACTAATATGGATTGCAACCTTTCAGACCTTCCTTTGGAAGGCTATCCATTTACTTAGGCTCGGGCAAAACAGATCATGCAGTAGAGGAACAATTGGACTGTGCCATGATTGGGAGCTTTTATATGTACCCCTCCATGTGCCCCATCCACCCCCACATTTTTATTTTAGATCCAGAAATGACAAAATTGCCCATCCACCCTCCTTCCTCTCTGTTATGTTGCACACCCCATATTCTTTTCTTCTTCCTTTCTTTCTTCCTCCTTTGCCTACCATCTTTTCTTCTTTCCTCTGAAAATGAACACAGAGCATGCTTTCTAATTCTTCTTCCTTTAAAATTAAGGATTTGTTTGAATGCCTAACCATTCTGATGTTAAATTCTGCATATTTCTCAAGTTGTTATTGTTCATAATGTAACAAGGCAATTTTTCCTTGAAGATCTATCAGTAATTGTTTTGGGATGGTAGCCACTGTGTTAAAAATCTGATTTTGCGAGATGGGTAGCAACAATTATGGTAGATTCATCTAGAATTTTTCTAGGAACATTTGGGGGAAACAAAAGGCTGACGCAAAATTTTAGTTTTTATTTTTTAATCTCATTTCTCTTAATAGTGCCACTGTAGTGATTATTTAGAATTATGGGCAATTAAAGGGTCCATACTGGTTTGTTTGTTAGTAGTTTTGTCCAGGTGAAGAGGGGGTGGAGGGGGTGGAGAGAGAAGAGGGGGTGGAGGGAGATGACAAAGAAGAGGGGAAAAAATTAGAATAGATATATTTTTTACTATTAAGGGTATTTTTATAATTAAAGAAAAATTAATAGACTTGTGGGGTGGAAGGGACACATGGAGGGGTACATGTAGTAGCTCCCACCATGATTTCTCCATATTGGGCGGCAATGTTTCCTACTCCAGACTTCTTAATCTTATAGCCCCCATTTCAGACCACAACCCAATTCCTCTTTTTCTCACCGAGGCCATTAGTCACTCTCCTTATCCTTGGTGCTTCCGGTTCGAAAACGACTGACTCCAGGAAGATGATCTCCAATCCATTGTAGAGGATGGTTGGGCCAGGGTTGATGGAGAGCCCATTACATGAAAAATAAAGACTTATTCCAACTCTTTAGATGAGTGGGCTCGTCACCTATGCTCCAAATTCAGAGACGATATTAACTCCTTTATAGCCAAATTAGAATATCTGAGGGACAGGGACCGGACTGATGAAGCTTCTATAGCTTCCTTCTTTTCCAACAAAAACAGATTAGCTTCCCTTCCTTTACAAGAAGAATCATACTGGAGGCAAAGAGAAAATATATTCTAGTTACGCGATGGAGATGCCAACACAATGTTTTTCCATGCCTCTGCCTCGGCTAGGAAAAAAACACAATTCCTTAACTTGCTTATCTTTTGATGATGGTAACTCTGTTGACTCCCAATCTAGTTTATGTAATTTGGACTATGACTATTTTATTGATCTTTTTCAGGAGAAGATTTGTGACTCCTACTAGGCGATTGATAAAATTCCTCAAAGGCTTTCCGATGCAGATAATGCCATTATGCTTGCCCATTTATGATGTGTTCACTACTGTTGAACTATCCGATTCTTCCTCCCTTTTTTCCTTGCAGTGTTCTTTGCTAATTTCTTGGACCCATTCCTCCTGCTTCGAAATTTCGATTTTCTCTTCTTGTATGCGGTTGTTCCCATTCTCTGTAGCTAAAAACTCTGATTTTCTTCTTCATTAATTATCACTCCTTCACCACCATTAATTGTCAAGAGTGGATTTGCGATTGGGTTGCCAAGGGCTTGGAGTTGGGTTTGCAGAAGTTAAGGTTTGGATGAATTAGGAGTCATGGTGGTGATCTTGGGCAACCCGGAATTCAGTGAAAGCAGCGAAGAGGTTGCTGATGGGGTCTTTGAGGCGGAGAAGATAAGAATGGTAAGGCATGGTTCGAGAATGAAAGCACCAATTTTAGGGATATAGGGAGTCCTTCATGTGGAGGACAAGGATAACCTCCTTAGAAGAGATAGAGATGGAAACTTTGGTAATTTTCTGCTTGCTTCATTCATGCATTTACTATTCTTTTTATACGCATTTCTTACATCCATTTTCTATTTCCTAATTCACATGGTTTAAGGACACCTGGCATAACAAAATTCACCAATATGTGAGGGCAAATCATTGCTCACCACACGCATAATAAAGCTTTAGAGGTCAATATTTTTGTAAATTTTTTGTTTGCACAAGTGCCAAATTACAGGACAGAATGATAAATACTATGTAAACTTGTTATTTGTAAAATTGAAGAAACAAGTAACTGTAGATAAATGTACATGAACTAGATTGATGGACCCGTGCCATACACGGAGAATATGCTATATTTTAAAGATTTTTTTAAATATATAATTATTGAATTCATAATTTGTGGTTTAAAATTTTTTGTGGAAAATTATTTGCCGAAAAATGTTAAAAAATTATTTTATCTGAATCATGAATCGTCGATCATAAATTATAACATATATTAACATAATAATTATTATAAATATTACAATATAGATAATGATGCTTAAGTGTAAATAGTAAGTACACAATTTTAGTATTAAAAATATAATTTAAAAATAAGACATGTATGAAGAATATAAAAATATAATATTTGAAAATAGCCATTTCTTCTCCCACTACCTTAGTATCGTACTTCTCTAGACATTTAGTAAAAAATATAAATTTTCAAAGCAACAACCGCTTTCAACCTGATTAATCATTTATAAATTATATCTATTTAAACACTAATACTAAATAGTAAATTCGTTGTCCTGATCTTCATAATGATATGAATTTTTTTCTTCTCTCTAAAACCGATTTAATTTATTTCTTCTTTTTGTCCGGTGCAAGTTAACCATTTTTAGAAAATATATTTATCTATCATATTATTTTTTGTTCTCTCTAGAAAATTATTCTGATTTAATTCTCTATTTTCCCGTGCAAGTTAAGCATTTTTGAAAAATATATTTATCTATCATATTATTTTTTATTCTCTCTTGAAAATATATTTGATTCATTTATCCTATTTTCTAGTGCAAGTTAATCTTCATTAGAAAATATATTTATCTATCATATTATTTTTTTTTTCTCTCTTCAAAATCTATTTGAGTTAATCATACACGAAATTTTCTAAAATTTTAAAGTGCATTAAAAGTGAATTCGGACTATCATTGGGTGTATCAAAATTCGAATAAAATCTCTTGTAACTCAAATTTGGATATTTAATAATTTCACTTGATAATATGATATAAAAAGATTTGAACTTAATGATGTTTTTATCAGACGCTGACACATGAAAGAGCATTCAATGAGATTATTCCTAAATATGTATAGTACAGTTCATTTGATAATATGATATCAGGTGTATTTAAGAAGATTTGAATTAAATGATTTTTTCTGAGATGTTGACACGTGAAAGAGCATTCAATGAGATTATTCCTAATGTATATATAATATAAAAAATGTTATAATTATTAAATAAAAAATGTTATATCTTGCAAACCATGATTTAAAAATAAAAGGCATTTTTGTGTGAAGGATTTTCTATAAATAATAATAATAATAATAATATATTTTTCTTTATAAAATTCATATATGCATATTATAGTTTAGAGAAATGTTACCAAGCAATTTATATCCCGTGCCAGGGCAAATAATTGGATATTTGGAGGAGCATTCATTGAATTTGATTCGTAAATGTATATAGTATGGATTTGAAATTCAAAATTTCGATTTTCTAATTGATAGATCATCAGGTGCATAAATGCTTTTTACGAAATAATGTAATAAATGTGAAATGCATGAGATGATGATATTTGAAGGAGCATTTTTTGAATTTGATTCGTAAATGTATTTAGTATAGATTTAATATAGATATCGATGCCATAGTTCTTAACAAGACCCTGTTAGGAATAGCACTACTACAATTCTGGAAGGTGAAAAGAACATTAGCTTGCTAACCGGATCCATCACCATAACCAATGGACCTGGATCTGCTCCAGCGGCAGGAGCATCCTGCCGCTCATCCAAGCCGTCCAATCGTGGACCTACACACCAGAACAGCTGGTCCCACCCTCCAACAACAACCTGCAGCCGTTGGATTTGTGCAGGAGCGGCGCCGGATGGATTTGCGCAGGAGCAAATCCTGGCTCATAACCAATGGGCCACTCCACCAACACTATAGCTATCAGTTCAGTTAAGTTACTCTACCAAAAAACACAAAAAAGTTCAGTTAAGTTATCAGATCATGTGCAATTAGACTTGTTTAACGAATATTAAGTATAATTAGAGCTAACTCTCGAGAAGGGCATTAGGGTGCGAGAGGTCCCGAGTTCAATTCTCGGAATGCCCCAATGCCCCAACTTTATTCTTATTTTGTGTTCTAGCATTATTAGCTCTGAAATTTCACAAATTTAAAAAATTATTATAATTATAATACCAAAAATTCGATCTAACTGAGAACAATATTGATTCTACTAACCGAACATGAATCAATTGAAATAATAATGATATCTTTGTTTTCAGAAGCGAAACTAGACTACTAATTAATTAATATCAATTGATTTTTAATGGTATTATATTTTTGCATGTTTGTCTATATAGAGAGTGTTTGGGACAGCTGAAATTTTTCAATTTCAGCTGTTTTGAGAGAAAAAAATATGTTCTGTGAAAAAGTTTCTATGTTTGGGTACATGACTTTTTTTTAAAAAAAGCTTTTTATCATAATAAACGCTGTTTTCACTTAAGCTGCTTGAGAGGACTGTTTTGAAAGACAGCGTTTTTTCTTCCTTCCTGGCTGATGAGGAGGTGCGCATTTGTCCTGCACTCCTACTAAAGTTTTGTCTTTTTTCTTCCCATAATATCCTTTCCTAACGTCTCTATGTTACTCGTGCACATGACTTTAATTTTATGGCTTTAACTTTTGATTGATATTTATATTGTATATCAATATCAATATCAATATCAATAATTCAATATCATATTTTATTTTTTCTTTAGAATTTACCTCTCAAGTTTTCTTTATTATTAAATTTAAATATATATCATTTTTATTTAATTTTTGTAAAAATAATATATTTTCACATATTTTTAATAATCATGGAAAATGTTATTTTAATCAGTTTTTTATAAATAGAAAAAAAATTGATGATAAGATATAAAAAAAAAAATATAATTTGAAAAGAATAAATATTATTCATTTTTTCATCAAATATAACTACAAGAGCCATACTCGTCATTCTTTCTTCCGATCATCCATATGGAATCCATGCTCAGTTTTTTAAAAACGTAAATTTTTTTATAACTAAATATTTTTTATATTAATTGAAATTCTTAATTAATAATAAAAATTTTAGCCTTCAATTCATAAATTTTAAAGTTAACATCCTATAAAAATTCTAATGTTAAAAATAAATAAATATTATTCACTTTCCACCAAATATTATAAACAAATAACTTCATATCCTTTTTCGTAATTTCTGATGTAAAAGTGATTATTTTTACACCACCCAAACGAAATGGATTGTCTTAAAATCGCTTTTTAGCAAATGTACCCAAACAAAAACAGATTCTGATTATAATCGATTATCACAATAATCGATTATTTGAAAACAGATTATCAGCATAATCTTTTTTTTTCAGCTTTCCCAAACACACTCATAATTTGTCGAGAATGCTAGGAGTCAAAATAGGAAAGTTTGTATAGGGAAATTGTGTATTCTAGATATTGAAGATTGTTACCTATAAATTTTTTTTTAAGTTGATTCCTTAATGAGTGTTCTGTTTAGTAAGATCCATAATTTGTTTAAGACAACATTATCTGAAATTTGTTCCCTTTCCTAGTTTAAAAAAGCTGTATAATTTGATTCGACGGACTACTATCCTTAAAACCTTGTATCGTAGTAATTCTAGAACTCTCCAGTTTAGTAACATACTACATCCAGTTTCCATATTTGAATTAAATTTCTTCCCATGGGTATATTTTACAGGGTCATTTTGTGAAGAGGGACTGGGAAGTGTATTTTGTAGACTAGCACTACTCCAACCAATAACATTGTTAAGATTACAGACTTACAGTGCTCAAACATAAATTTGGTTTCTTTCTGTTTTTGGTAGAGATGCGGGGCTTTTTATGGAAAGTAACCATATTTATAAGAACTAAAATCTCGTCTAAACCTTAAAATTAAATGATTAAGATTTGGATCATGTCACATAACCTTCAACACTCAATGCGTGTGACTCAGTTGGTTACGCAGGCTAAGCTTATGGGGGAGGAATTTGGTTTGAATCTCACAAAACACATCATTGGAGAGGGGCAAAGAACCATAATTGTGATTCAACATCCGAACGGAGATTAATCCTATAATGGGTCCAAAGAATCTAAGCTTGTGGGATATTCCGTAAACCCATTGAGGAGTCAAGATCCTAATTACGATGAGTCCCGACAAAAAAAAAAAAGACACATTAAATCGTATAATTGATCAATAGAGTAAAATATTTTGTACTATCAGAATATTAAAATTAAACTCTAACGTATTTGTGAGGAGTAAAATTATTCTTAAAGAACGAGGCATCCTCTATAATGAGGTAGTTAGATAGCCCAGCTGACTCCTTGCAAATGATTTCTATATAATCTGGCTAATGGCTGTCATCTCTGAGCATTATGTAATGATGATACATATATGGTGGTGTGAACATAAGCACAATTTCCAATTTTCAATGTTTTCCCAAGGACTTTGTTACGGATTATAATTCATGAGTATTCTGTTATTTTCAACTCTCCACACCTGCTTCCTGCACCCCAAACCAGAATAAAAAATGAGAAGAAGAAAAAAAAAAGGTGAATTACAATGGCGCTTTTTACTTTCAAATTTACATACAGAAAAGGACCAAAGACAATGCTATACTGTTTCCAATTTCTCCAAAATAGATAATAAAATAGAAAGAAACCAGCAGGGAGCACGGATCCTTATTTCTCTACAATGACAGCTAAAGTAATATATTTACCCGTCTAACTCAAACACCCCTCTAAAGATTCTCTGATCACATGTACACAGAAATTCCTAGGATCCAACTTAGTCTAGTTACATAAAAATGCATCAAAAGTGAAAACGGAGTAGAAATAAACAATTGTCCCAGCAATTACCCAGAAGAAAATGGATCAACCCTTCAAAATCAAGACAATTCTGTGTTATAAATTTTAAATGTGAGTGAGATGTGGATGAAGAACTACCCACTTGAAATGAACTTGAAAAATTAAAGGTTATATAAGTGAAAAGGATCCATAGATCCAATGCCTTAGGTAGCGTTTGATACCAGACATATTTTAGTATTCCCGAGAAAGTGAGGTGAGGAATAAAAGTTTTCCACCTTTAATACAAACGATAAAAAAGTGTGGGAATGAGATTCCGAGAAATGTATTTTACCTGAGAACATTCATGAAGCAAACGTCATCTTAAAAGTTTAGGGGTTGTAATGTACTGGTTCAGGGGCTTTTGTTTTTTGGTTCTTTTTGTGTTGGGACCATGGGTTTATTCTTTTTGATTTGAAGTGGATTTTCCTTTCTTTGTGGGGGAGAGAGAGAGAGAGAGAGAGAGAGAGAGAGAGAGAGAGAGAGAGAGAGAGAGAGAGAGAGAGAGAGAGAGAGAGAGAGAGAGAGAGAGAGAGAGAGAGAGAGAGAGAGAGAGAGAGAGAGAGAGAGAGAGAGAGAGAGAGAGAGAGAGAGAGAGAGAGAGAGAGAGAGAGAGAGAGAGAGAGAGAGAGAGAGAGAGAGAGAGAAAAAAAAAAAGAGAGAGAACTCTCTCAAATACTCAAGGGAAATATCACTAATTCATTCATTCAAATGCATTACAATGAGCCCTTTTTAAACTACTCTTAAGGGTCATTTCTGTACTAAAAGAAATGAAGAAAAATAGTTGGGAAGAAGGAGCTTTAAATGAAGTAACTAAAAGTTGCTATCAATGTCAACAATGGTGGCTTGCATGAGGTAAGAGATGATGCAACTTTGTATTATCAGAATATTAAAATTATATAATTGATCAATAGAGTGAAAAGGAACTTGAAAAATGAAAGGTTATATAAGTGAAAAGGATCCATAGATCCAATGCCTTAGGTAGCGTTTGATACCAGACATATTTTAGTATTCTCGAGAAAGTGAGGTGAGGAATAAAAGTTTTCCACCTTTAATACATATGATAAAAAGTGTGGGAATGAGATTCCGAGAAATGTATTTTACCTGAGAACATTCATGAACCAAACTTTATCTTAAGAGTTTAGGGGTTGCAATGTACTAGTTCAGGGGCTTTTGTTTTTTGGTTCTTTTTGTGTTGGGACTGTGGGTTTATTCTTTTTTGATTTGAAGTGGATTTTCCTTTCTTTGTGGCCTAGAAGCCTAGAGAGAGAGAAGATCATAAAAAAAAAAATAATAAGTCTAGAGAGAACTCTCTCAAATACTCAAGGGAAATATCACTAATTCATTGATTCAAATGCATTACAATAAGCCCTTTTTAAACTACTCTTGAGGGCTATTTCTGTACTAAAAAAAATGAAGAAAAACAGTTGGGAAGAAGGAGCTTTAAATGAACTAACTACAACTTACTATCAATGTCAACAATGGTGGCTTGCATAAGGTAAGAGATGATGTAACTTTGTCATAGGGTTGGGGGAGTTGCAGTAGCACATGTATCATTCTCCCCGGGTTGGAAAAGACTCGTCCTTGAGTCAAGTTCTGCTTCATCCTCAAAATATGGTGAAAGATCTGCGACATTGAAGGTTGCAGAGACACTGTATGTTCCTAGTAGCTCGACCTTGTAAGCATTGTCGTTGATCTTCTGGACTATTCTGAATGGTCCATCAGCTCGAGGGGATTTGGGAATCTTTCCTTCTGCAGATGTATCCATACCAAATCTCCCACTTTAAAAACTTTTTGCCTCCGGTGTTTGTCATGCTGAGCTTTATATCTTGAATTCTGCTTCTTAATTCACTCTCTAACCTGTTCATGCAGCTTCTTGATTTCTTTCGCTCTACATTCGGCATCCGCACTAAACTGTTGCTTATCAGATGAAGGCGTTAAGTCTAGCGGACTATGAGGGCAAGTACCGTATACCACTTCAAAAGGGCATCTTCCAATGGCTTGATTAATTGAATTGTTGTAAGCAAATTCAACCTGAGCAAGGACATATCCCATTGTTTCAGATTTTTGCTAACAAAGCTTCGAAGTAGATTTCCCAAAAGCCTGTTCAGTTTGTCCATCTGTCTGAGGATGACTGGCACTACTGAATTGAAGCTTGGTACCCATCTTCTTCCACAAGGTTCTCCAAAAGTGGCTTAAGAACTTGACATCTCGATTAGAAGTAATGGTTTTAGGAATTCCATGAAGACGAACAATTTCATTGAAATACAGATCTGCCACTTGAACAGCATCATTGGTCTTCTGGCATGGAATAAAGTGGGCCATCTTTGAAAATCTGTCTACCACTACCATTATGGAGTCCTTCTAACGTTGGGTCCGGGGTAGTCCAAGGACAAAGTCCATGCTAACATCTTCCCGAGGTGCTTCTGGAACGGGAAGTGGCATATATAACTAGGGGTGTTCACGGATTTGATTGGATAGGTTTTGAGCCAAAAGTTCATCCGATCCAATGTTAAAAACAATATGCTGTTTGGATTGGATCGGTTTGCTTCCTTCAAAAAATCTGATCCGATCCGATCAAATGCGGTTTGGATTGGATTGGATAATTCGATTTTTATCGATACATATTTATGTAGTTATATTACATCAAAGAACATCCAATATTTCGGTTTTATTTTGATTTGATTGGGTATTTAAAGAGTCATATGTATTTGTTACTTATTTAGAATAAAAATTAACTTTAAAATATTACATTGACAATTTCTAATAAGTTTTTTTAACGGAATATACATGAATTTAATTTATATACACTCTCATATGTAAAGATATTTTACACTATCAACTAATCATAAATGGTTAAATCATTATAAATGCTTGATTCTTGTCCTAAATATATTAAAAGTTGCTCATAACATGATTTATAATTGGCTAACAATGTAAAAGTTTTTACACTAACATTACATTTACATACCAATTAAACTCATGTAACATAAGGGCTAGTTGATAACTTATAAAATATAAAGACTGATAATTACTTTTATAATATAAAGATCAAATTATCTTCATTGAACTAAATAATTTCGGTTCGGTTTTACATATAGGATCCAAAATCCGATTCAATCCAATGAAAAAATTTGGTTTTTTTGGTTGGCGGTTTTTTCGGTTTTTGGTTATTTCGGTTGTCGGTTTTCCGGTTCGGTTAGTGCGGTTGGCATTGGATTGGCCAGGTGACAGATTCGACATTTTTGAACATGTTTGTTGACATCTCTTTCAAGCCTTGGCCAATAGAAATTCTCTTTCACTAAAGCCACAGTTTTGTCTCGTCCAAAATGACCTAATCCTCCATCGTGGGCTTCCCAAATGATGGCTTCTCGCAGTGAGCACTGAGGAATACATAAAGCTTTCCATTTGAATAAAAATCCATAATGCATGTAATAGTCTTGGGAGGATTGTAATTCAGTGGTATTCCAAAACTTTTGGAAGTCAGGATCATATGGGTATAACTCCTTGATAGTCTCAAAGCCAACAACTTTCATCTACAGAGTGGAAAGTAGGGTATGACGCCTACTGAGAGCATCTGCAATAGCATTTTGAACTCCCGCTTTATGTTTAAGTAAGAACGGATAAGGCTGCATAAATTCACTCCAAGCGGCATGCCTGTGGAAGTGTTTGAGGGCTTCATGATCAGAATAGAGAATAAATTCTTTATTCAACAGGTAATGACTCCAATGTTGCAAGGCACGAACAATGGCATAGAACTCCTTGTCATAAGTAGAGTACTTGAGTTTACCATTGTTGAGCTTTTCACTAAAGAAGGCTATAGGATGACCTTCTTGACTTAAAACAGCACTAATTCCAGTGTTGGAAGCATCGCAGCTGACTTCGAACACCTGGTCAAAGTTCGAAAGGGCGAGCACAGGTGCTTCAGTCAAATGTTTCTTCAGTTCTTCAAAACTTTTTTGTGCTTGCTCTGTCCATTGGAACTTGTCTCCTTTTATGCAATCTGTGAGTGGGGCAGCAACAGAGCTAAAGTTCTTGATGAACCTTTTGTAAAATGAAGCTAATCCATGGAAACTTCTCAAATCGTGGATTGACTTTGGAATAGGCCAGCTATTGATAGCTTTGACCTTGTTGGGATCAACTCGAATGCCTTCAGCAGTGATGATGTAACCCAGAAAAGTAACTTCATTGGTTAAGAAAGATCATTTCTTGAGGTTGGCATAGAGTTTTTGTTCCCGAAGAGTCTATAGCACTTGTCGAAGGTGCTTTAAATGTTCCTCTTTGCCTTTGTTGTAGATCAAGATATCGTCAAAGTAGACGACTACAAATTTTCCAATGAAGGGTCGAAGTACCCGATTCATCAGGCGCATGAATGTACTAGGAGCATTGGATAACCCAAAGGGCATCACAGTCCACTCATATAGGCCATCTCTATTTTTGAAAGTAGCCTTCCATTCACCTCCTAGCCTAAGCTTGATCTGATGGTATCCACTACGAAGATCAATCTTGGAAAAGATTGTGGCACCGTGCGCAGTTGATCTAGCAAATCATCGAGTCTGGGTATCGGAAACCGATACTTGATGGTAATTTTGTTAACAGCTCGACTGTCAACACACATTCTCCAGCTTCCGTCTTTCTTGGGTACTAAAATTGCAGGAACAGCACAAGGGCTGACGCTTTCCTGTATTAACCTTTTCTTCAACAGTTCTTCTACTTGATGCTGGATTTCAGTATGCTCCTGGGGACTTATTCTGTATGCTGGTCTGTTAGGAATGACAGCTCCAGGAATGAAGTCAATAGCGTGCTGTATATCTCGCATTGGTGGCAATCCATGCGGAACTTCTTCTGGTACAACATCTGGGAATTTACTGAGCAATTGCTCAACTTCTTCTGGAAGAACGGTTTCTTCATTTGATTCAAACAATAGAATAAAGCTCATGGTTGGGACTTCCTCTGTAGTCACTTTGAAGTGTTCCTTTGTGAATAAAGACACCAATGGCCTAGATTCCTTCTTGCTTTCATCAAGTTCACTCGATGGTAAGGGAGTTAACTTGACCTTTACTCCATCTTTGACAAAGGAGTAGGTGTTGTCATAACCGTCATATAAGGCATGACGATCATATTGCCAGGGTCTTCCAAGGAGAAGGTGACATGCATCCATGGGAATAACATCACACCACACTTTATCTTGGTACTTTTGGCTGATGGAAAATGTCACAAAGAAATATTTAGTAACCTTCACTTCACTACCCTTGTTGAGCCACTGTAGCTTGTAGGGATGTGGATGATTTTGTGTTGGCAGCTCCAATTTCTCCACCATGTAGTTAGACACCACATTTTCACAGCTTCCACTGTCTATGATAACATCACAAACTTTTCTGACTGAGGTGCAACGGGTATGGAAAATATTGTGCCTCAGTCAAGGCTCTTCCTTTGTTGACATTGTGTGTAAGCTTCACCTAATCACCAAGGATTCACCATGATCAGCAGCGGTGAGCTCTTCATCAAACATTGGCTCTCCCTCCTCCTCCTCTTCTTGCTCTTCTTGAGTTTCTTCTTCTTCAGAGACTTCATAAGCTTCTCCTTTGATGATGGTTATATTTTTCCCTTCACGTTCACGCTTCTTCTTAAGATTCTCCCACCATATTGAAACATGCTTCTTTAACTTCACAACAATGATCTTCACTTTCTTTTCTTCTGGAATCTCCTTATACTCAAAGACTCGTTCTGCAGTTTGAAGCCAATCAACGATCTCATCTGGCTGAAGCTTTCCTTCAAAATCTGGTATTTCTACCTTGATGTCGTCATTTCTAAATGATGGTCTTTGTGGACGACTTTGTCTAAATGAGGATAAATCACCACTGGATTCGTCAGCGTCTGACTGTATGTGTTGGGCTTCCAACAATGCTTGCTGTGCATTCACGGTTTCCTATAACTGTTAGATTTGTCTTCTCATTTCTTCCATTTGAATTTCACGTAGAGTTTACTCGTTCTGTCTTCTTGGAGGCATATTTTTTTTTAAAAATGGTTTGGTTTGAAATTTGTCAAGTACCGTGTGACTGAAAAAAAAGATCCTAGTCTTATAAACACTTAAATACCAAGTCTTTCCTTAGTCAGAGCTTTCGTTGACATGCACTTTTCACAATTCCACAATTTCTTTCCAGTAACAAGAACAACTCTTTTCTGATGTGGAAGATCAGACAATGCTGCAACCATAGAGCATACTAAGAACTTTCTAATAAATTCAGTACTTTACAAAAGATTTTGTGGCAATTGCAAATATGAGGTGAAAACAAGAAGAAAGAAAATTTTAGGGGCCAAAGTAATTTTTTTTGGAAAATAGGGACAAATTGCAATTTCCAAAAGTTCAGGGGCCAAAAATGCAATTTTCAAAAGTTTAGGGGCCAAATTACAATTTTCAAAAGTATAGGGGTCAATATGCAATTTTTTCGAAGTTGAGGGACTGATTGGCAATTTCTGAATCTTCTGGTGACTGAGCTGCTGATGTGGCAACGAATGACACGTGACAGAAGCTGAGTAGCTGACGTGTCACTGACTAGACACGGCAGAGCTGATGTGGTGGATGACGTGGTCGTCTCCTACCTTGGTCAGGCGCGTGCGCCGCGTGGTCTTCCGGCGGTTAGGGATGGCAATTTTTACCCGCACCCGCGGGTATAATACCTGCAACGGGTACAGGCGGGGAGGATAAACGGGTATCCACGGATTAAATAAACGGATTTTTGATACTACCCGTTTATTCACGGGCGGGTGCGGGTATAGAGGTACCCGTACCCGCGGGTACCCGTACCCGTTAGGTATTAACTATTTACTTAACTGTCCCTAGTTTATATACAAGTTATACTTGCAAAATGCAAACTTGCCATTCTGTCTGTCTGTGCGCCGTTCAGCCCCAAATCTCTCATTTGAGATTCTCACCTCAACGGCTCAACCCTTCCTTCAATCTTCCTCCTCTCCAAGCTGCGTTCCTCCCTTCCTTCCTTCAAGCTGCCGGTCTTCCTCCCCTCCAAGCTGCGTCCCTCCCTTCCTTCCTTCAAGCCGCGTCTTCCTCCCTTCCTTCAAGCCTCGTCTTCGTCCCCTCCAAGGAGCAGCAGCCGCGTCAATATCTATCTAGTAGTAGTGAGCATTTGTCCTTTCAAACTTATTATGCATAATAATAGAAAAAATATCATGTGTAATGTCTAGTTGTTTTAATTTGGTCACAACCTCTTTGGAACTTGCTTACTAAAAACAGAACTTTGTTGGAACTTTGATGCTGATAAAGCTGCACATTGTGCAGATGAGATAAAAGTCTAGGTGAATAGTACTTTCCAATTCATTGAAGCATCGATATCTTTTTTTTCTTTTTTTCTCCCCAATCAAGCATCTGAAAAAGTGATAAGGTGCCGTAGAAGAAAGTATTAGAGCATCATATTCCAACATGTTAGCTAAGTACTGTATTTCTCAGATGCATTCTAGATACTGTATGAAAAAGCACATGGCCAGCCTTTGCAAGCATATATTCGAACTTTAGATTTAGATCTTCAATGGCCATAAAAGAAGGTGAACAATAATTATGAGTTGGAGTTGCTCATACCCATTTGAATGTGATTATCAATTTATGGTTCACACATCCAAAAAGTTTATAAGCTGCAAAAGTAGAAAATTTGTTTGTGCAAAATATGTTTTGAAATGTCAAGATGCCATCTCTTGTTTCCATTTCTGTTGAGAGAATGAGAGTGTTACTTCATTGATGTATTTTTGCTCATGGTTGTTTGTGTTGGAAATATTGAAGTGCACTAAAGATTAGTACTTGATTGAACCATGTGCTTAATCATTCTTACTTTCATTTTGAGTTTTGACATCTGTTGCTTCATCATGTTGTGCAGTCTTCTCAATGTCTACTAATCAAACTTTTGCTCCTATTGGTGATGGGCAAGAGCAACAGCTGCTCACATCAAATGTGAGTGAATCAAATGTGGGTGAATCTATGAATGTTGATAAAGATTCAACTCCAAATGAAACTCAGAGCTCAATTCCAAGTCAATCCGATGGTAATAAAAGAAAACTAACTTCATGGGTTTGGAATCATTTCGAGAGGAAGAATATAGATGGAAAGTGGAAGGCTATTTGTCATTATTGTCAGGCAAAATTGTTGGGGGAGACACACCAGGGAACTTCACACTTGCAAACTCACTTCAAAGGCTGCAAGCTACGAACCACTCGGGATATAAGGCAAGCATTTCTCAAACTGAAAAAAAAAAAAAAAAAAAAAAAGGGAATGAGACATTACTTGTTGGTTCTTGTGCATATAATGAAGATGTATCAACCCAAGAGTTGGCAAAGATGATAATCCTTCATGAGTATCCATTGTCTATAGTTGATCACAGAGGATTTAAATCATTTTGTAGTTCTTTGCAACCATTATTTACGGGGGTTTCTCGTAACACTATCAAGAGTGACATCATGAAATTTTATAGTGTTGAGAAAGAGAAACTGATGAAACTGTTGTCAAAGAATCGAAGTCAAATTGCAATTACAACTGATATGTGGACTGCTAGTCATCAAAACAAAGGCTATATGACAGTCACAGCTCATTTTGTTGATGATTCATGGACACTGCAAAGTCGACTTGTAAGGTAATAACACCAAACTATGTTCATTTATGTGCATATTATTTATTATTGATTCTTTTTGTTGATGATATTATCATTAAGACATCAAATTCAATGTTAGGTTCATTTATGTGCCTGCTCCTCATAATAGCCAAACTCTTGCTGAGGTCTTAATTGAATGCATGATGGATTGGAATCTAGATAAAAAATTATCCACCTTGACAGTTGATAATTGCTCGACAAATGATGCTATGATTGAACGTGTTTTAGAAAAGATTTCACCTAGGTCACTTATTTTGGGTGGTAAATTGTTCCATATGCGTTGTTGTGCTCATATAGTGAACTTAATTGTGAAAGATGGTTTGTCCATAATCTCCAATGCAATTGAAAAGATTAGGGAAAGTGTTAGTTTTTGGACAGCCACCCCTAAGAGAGAGGAGAAATTTATAGATACATGTGGCCAGGTGAACATGACCTATGGTAGAAAACTGGTTCTTGATTGCAAAACTAGGTGGAATTCTACATTTTTAATGCTTCAAGTTGCCATAGTATACAAAGATGTGTTTGAACGACTGGCACAAAGGGATAATTCGTATAAAACTTTGCCTGATGAAGATGATTGGAAGATGGCCACAGAAATTTGTAAGAAGTTGGAATTGTTTTATGATGTTACAAAGTTGTTTTCTGGTACTTTGTATCCAACTGCAAATGTTTATTTTACAAAGGTTTGTGAAATTAAATTGGCCTTGATGGAGTGGGTTTGCATTCCTGATTTTATCATTCATGAAATGGCTACATCCATGATGACCAAATTTGACAAGTATTGGAGTGTAATCAATGGGGTGATGGCTGTAGGCATTATTTTAGATCCCAGGTATAAAGACACTTTGTTTGATTATTTTTTCGCTGAAATTTATGGAGATAAAGCTGATGAGAAAATGGAAAATGTGATGTCTATTTGTCAAGAAATGGTTAGGGAGTATGAGACCAAAATAAAAGGTAAGGATACTGATTCTTCATCTTCAAGAACAACCCAAAGTCAAGATGTGGGTGGTGGAAAAGTGCAGGTTGGAGGTCACATTATGAAAAGAAGCTTAATGCTCAAAAAACTGCAACAAGAGGTCAGAGGTCAGAACTTGATCGATATTTGGAGGAGCCAGTGTTGCCTGATTCAACTGAACAGTTTGACGTCTTGGGTTGGTGGAAGCAAAATGGGCCTAAATACCCAATTATGCAAATGATTGCAAGAGATTTTTTGGCAATTCCTATCTCAACTGTTGCTTCCGAGTCTTCTTTTAGCACTAGTGGTCGATTTCTTACTCCTCATCGTAGTAGATTGCGTCCAAATACTTTAGAGGCATTGATGTGTCTCCAATATTGGCTATGGGCTGATGTGAAAGGTAACCAAATTTACTACTTTTAATTTAAAATCTATATTGGTTGATAATTACAAATCTTTTACTTATTATTTTTCTTTCTTCAGGTTCTTCAAAATCGGAAGTCGACAGTGATGAATGTATTACTATATTAGAAGATATGGATGTTGACATTGTTAGTAAATAATTTTAAGATTTCATTTCAACCTTCCCAATAATATAAGTTGTTTGCATTTTTTATGAGATACATTTACTTTTA
Source organism: Echinosophora koreensis (assembly GCA_035048595.1). Lineage (NCBI taxonomy): Eukaryota > Viridiplantae > Streptophyta > Magnoliopsida > Fabales > Fabaceae > Echinosophora > Echinosophora koreensis. The sequence goes on from JAPCYP010000094.1 coordinate 1,852,310, forward strand.
TTTCAGGAATGTGAAAATAATGCTCCATGAGTAAATCTGGTTATTGCAATTTGCAACTCAATGATGAAAAGCAATCAATGTTAAGTAAGTATTCAAGATCCTATGAAAATAATTATCAAATTGTCACATTCTTGATGATTCTTTTTTGTAAATATAGCTTATGTCCATTCTAAGTTTATTTATGTTCTATCTTAACAGTGATGCTACTTGGATGGTTGGACTTCTTGGAGCTATTGTTGTGCGCTTGTTTGGAGTTGTTGTATAATATGTTTTTGTAACTGATTTCTGTTAATTGTAATAGAGGGACGAATGTGATGTGATGGTTGTGTGCTTTTTTTGTGACTTGTTTAGATTAAATTGTTCTATGTGATGATGAATGATGATACTCATTTATTATTTGAGTGTGGTTTTATTTTTATGGTTTGTTAAATACTGTCATATCTTGAGAATGTTTATTTTATTTGATATATTGTAATTATTACAATTTTTTTATAATTTTTTAAGGAATTAATGTATTTTTTCAAAAAAAAAAAAGTTATTGGTAGTATCCATGGGTACCCGCGAAACCCGCAGATACCCACGAAACCCGTCAGATACCCGCCCGCCAGATACCCGCACGGGTGGCGGGCGGGGACGGGCTTAGATTTGCCCGCGGTGGGCGGGGGCGGGTAGGGTGGTGGTATTCGTGCCCGCCCGTGCCCGTTGCCATTCCTACCGGCGGTGGCGCGTGGAGGCACATACGGAGTCCATTGGCCGTGAAATTTCGCGTTCTGAGGTTTTGGGGCCTTCTGAACACGATGGCAGCGTTAGTTTTTTGAGATAGTGACTCTAAATTGGAGTTTCGAAGGGGGACAATGGTGATTGCACCAAGGGCACTCTTCACTCAGACCAATTTGGGCACTCTCTTCATTGAAACTGAACACTGGGGAAAGGAACCTGCTCTGATACCAAAATGGCTCAGAAGCCTAGAGAGAACTCTCTCAAATACTCAAGGGAAATATCACAAATTTATTGATTCAAATGCATTAGAATGAGCCCTTTTTATACTACTATTGAGGGCTATTTATGTCCTAAAAGAAATGAAGAAAAACAGTTGGGAAAAGGAGCTTTAAATAAACTAACTACAAGTTGCTATCAATGTCAACAATGGTGGCTTGTGCTCTTTAATTAGTTGCCTTTATCTAATATATTTGTTTTTGCCTTTCAAAAAAAAAATAAAAAAGAGTTTAGGTCAACATATAATGTCAAGCTCATTTATGTGATTTTTCACCTAGACCCATGAAAGTATACCACGTTCCATGTAAGAGGATCTCCCCGAATCCCAAAACTTTGTACTGATTCATTCAAAGATCGCTGCTAGCCACGGATAGTGGCAGGTTCATTGAGATCTCTTTTCTTCTATACATTAAAAATTGAAACAAACATTGATATATAGACTCTATCTAAAGCCCCGTGTCAGATAGCATTCATGATATTGTTAAACTAGGCAAGCCACTCACTTTAATCATTCACAAGGTACATATCAATATTCAATAACAAAGCTCTAGTTACGCGCTGTATGACTCGGTCAAGTCAACTAATGAAGGTGAAACTTAATTTGTGCTTTGCAGTTTGCATTTGCCAATGATATGCCAAGTGAATGCTAGTAATACAATGTCTAATCTATATAACAGTTAACAAATTTAGCAACAAATCATGCATGCACATATTGAAGGAAACTACTAAAAGGAAAACAGTTTTGTGTGTGTGTGTGTGTGTGTTCATCTATATGTGTCCCTTATGCATATATTTTGGAAGGTGGTGTTGCAACATATATGTATGGCTGATAATAGATATATTTTAAATAAGAACAGTTTAAAGGAAAATAAGTAAATAGAACCTGAGAAATATGCAAGTTCAAGAAAATCAGAAGGAGATTCTCATGGAAAAGTAAGTAACCAAGATAGCTTAAGAAACTGGTTATGTTGACAAAAGAACAGAGAGCACAAGACTGCTCAAACACAAAGGCCTTTTGGGTATGTTCACCTGTGCTCTCTATCTTCTGTCAACAAGCTTTCATGATTTGCCTTAATTCATCCTTCAACCATTCACCCTCTCTGCATACAATAAGAAAGATAACTACTTTCATTAGGATCATCAAACCCCATATGGCAAGGAAAAAAGTAAAGGGATAGAATAGAATACCTTTACACAAGTTTTGTGGCCTATGAGGATTTTTAATGTCACTCGGAGAGAAGAGTGACAGAACAAAAGGTAATATAGGTATCGTTGGGTTTGAGAAGTGGAAGGAAGAAAGCACAAAGACAGTGTTATTTATGGTTACGGTAGGAAAAAATTTGGAGAAAAGTCCCTTGGTTATTGAAAATTGAAAAATAAAAAGGTAGTTGAGCAATAGATAAACAGAATTTTCTTGGTGAGAAAAGAAAGAAAATTGTGAAGACTTGTTGCAAACTGGTGGCTCATGTTAAATTTCCATAATGGCTAATATCACTATAGTGTCAATATCATGTTGTGTGGTTCATTCTATGGTTCCAGCGAAAATTTACACCACTCATTACACTACCCATATGACAAGTACTGAACCAATCATTTTGACAACTGGACATTTGACTTTTCAACTAATCAAGGTTTGAAAATTTGACCTACCCATATGGCTATTTGATTAGCCCACAATTTATCATATGAATGATGTAATGGATGATATTAATTTTGGGGAGTGCAATTTAGCCCAAGCCCATGTGTGTAAGCAAGTTAAAGCAACTATTGGTTTTCTCTTTTATGAAGCTTTCATTTTCTTCATTAATTGGACCAATTTCAGAACGCGTCCGGCGTCCGGCGTACATTGACAGGTCCAAAAAGATAAAATTTTAAAAGTTTGCTGTGCTTGATAGAAGCGCATCAAATTAAAATTTATCAAAAAGTAATTTAATTAACATTGAGTTAAAGAAATATATTATCAGTGTGAAAAACTTTATACTAACATTCACTATCATTTTGACACGTACTTCGTCCAGTCACTATTACAAGCAAAAATTGAATAAAACACACATATTAAGGTAGTTAGCTGATCTCATTTAAAAGAGTTATTGAGAATAAAAAATTAAGTTTGTTACCTAAATTACTCTTCCTCTTATTTATTAAGCTTGTGTTGTTGAGAATAAAATAAGTCATTTAAAAACAAAATTTGTATTAAATAAAGGGTAATTTGAGAATAACTTAATTAAATAAGATGAAAATAGTTGAAATTTGCTTATATTTTAGACCAAAAAATTTGGAAATTTTTGCTTATATTATTGACTGGAGGGAGTATGCTTTTTATTTTAATAACTAAAAAAGAGAAATAATAACAATGCTGGTTTGTCAAGATATTATTAAATGTCAGTGTAGAAATTCTTTACACTGACATTACATAGAAATTAATTACTCATTAACATTTTATGTTCTTAATTAATTTAATTTGAGGCTGATATTTTCCTTATGGACATGAATAGTTACTCTAAAAGTTAGATTATATATTTTGTCGAATGTTTGAAAGCTGTCCTCCTTTCTTCTGTTTTGTCTGAAACTGTCAATGTTTGTTTACTATAGAACCTTGCTACGTTTCGAATTTGTATTGAACGATTTTTTTTTTTTTTTGACAAATTTGTATTGAACGATAAAGTTTATTAAGAGATGAAAAAAACTAGGGTCCAAGACAGCCTAATCGGTGAATATATTAATAAGATTGACTGAAACATAAAGTGTTTATAAATAAACATTTTGCAACATGTGAAATTTATATTTAATTATGAGTGACTTATAATTATATATATTTATAAGTTCTGTACCGTAAATCTTTTGATCACACAAATTTTGCTGGTTCCATTTTTTTTTACCTAGAGTATTGACAACATGATTTTTTTATAGTCTAAAATCAAGTCTTTATTGTGATTATTTACTAATTTTTGACCATTAATGAAATGAATTCTTATGAATTATTGATTACCTTTTCAGATTTTGAGCGCAGGCCAAGTTGAAGCATAACTGGAACAACATTCCATTTCCTGGGCTCAAAATTGCCAATAGTACTCATGCTCATCGTTCCCTAAATTTGTCCCAGCAGCATATATGTGCTTAATGAAATATAATACAATCATGCATGATTATGCTTTCTATTATTATTATTATTATTATTATTATTATTATTATTATTTTATATTTTGACTTGGAGATATTCTATTATTTTCAAATTGGTGAAGACATTGATTTGTATTTATGTTATCATACTTTCAATGGATGAAACTAATGAGATTTAGACCATTTGGTTTTGAACTTTATATGTTCCATTTTCAAGTTAGTGAAGATGTATTATTACTTATGCATCTTCCTTTATTATTTATAACATTAAACATTCAAACATGCATAATCATATACGAATTATTTTTTTAAGTTGTTTTTTGTTTAAATTTTCATTATTTAGGTTGGTTAACCCGTCAACCAGCCATAAAACATGGTGGGTTGGTATTTTCAACTCATATATGAGAAACGAGTCAACCCCCACCCTATTTTAGACGGGGTTATGACAAGAAGTTGACCTGTTTTTCCATCTCTACTCTCACCACCCTTTCTTATCATTACAAATATATTTCAAACAAAGAAATAAGTAATTTTTCCTTCTTAACCCCATATTTATCTTCACATAATATATGGTATATGTGAATCACTATTGTGATTTAATAAGATAATTCTAACTAAGAAATGAATTTAATTATTAATTTTTTGTTATACGAGAGCTTCCTCACTCAAGATGTCTCTTTCTAGGCGAGTTCTAGTGTGCGCGAGGTTAGTATGTCGCTCACCGTGAGCAATGTTTCGGAACTGTTAGATCAAACAAACACACTAGATTTATTATGGACCATCTGTACTAGATTTTTTTTTTTTTTGAATTTCGATCTCTCACTCTCGCTCTGCTTCATTGCCTCCATCTTCGACCTCTCACCGGCACCGTTCTCCGCCACCGCCGTGATCTTTCACCATCGCCGACTCGCCATTGAAGAAAAGACCACTCTGACATCCACCTCCTCTCCGTGGTCCTCACATACCATCTTCTTCCCAAACATAGAATTTTAAGCTTCCTTTTTTCTTTTACCCATTGCGTCACTCTGTGTCCCTTCGTCTCGCGAAGCTGGAATTCGCTATAGTACAGATCGATCATGAATTTAGGGTTTTCTCCCTTACATCAATCTGTAAGTTCAATTTTTTCACATTACAGTTTTGTTGCTTCATCTTCTCTTCCAAACCCTCCCATCTTCAACCACCCATTTCTTCGCCCAACGACCAAACCACCGCGGCCTCCGCCTCCGCCTAATTCCACGCCGACTCCGTGCACTGAAGTCTTGCCAAGCTTTCTTCACTCCTTGAAAATCAGTTGAAAGTGGAACATCAACAGCAAGCTGAACTTAAGACCTTTCTAGCAACCATTACAGTGCATATTAATTTAATAAACAAAACTAGTTTTAATAATTTAATTAATTCACACATCATAAATTTTCCTAAAAGCCCTCCATTCACACATGTGCTCGATGTCTTGTTCCCATTACTGCCATCGATAAAGTTCACATCTTTTGTTGGTAAATCGGCATGTGGAGGACAATGAGAGGCCGTAATCCGATGATGAGGAAGAAGATGATGATCCTGATAGTGGTGAAATTGACAGTGAAGATCGACCGTTTGGGATGAACAATGGGCATGGTGGCGGCGGTGAGGTTGGTGATGAGGTGGAGACGGTGGCACCACGGTGAAGGGATACAGATGAGTGGGGATGGGGAGGGGCTGTGGAGGGAGTTGGAGGGGTGTAAGATATTATCATGAGGTCTAGACAAATCAATAGTCAATACTAATCTCTCATGGTGAGAGATATGTCCTACTTGCTCACCCCTAGCAAAAGCCCTCTTTCTAAAGGTGTTTTTTCCACAAACTCAAACTCTTGAGTCTTGACATGACGTACAGAGGTGTTCAAACTTTTTTTAATTTTATTTTTATATCACTGTAAATTAGATGAATAACAACCAGATATATAAAATAATAGCACCCCTCTCTTCCAAGAATCATATATAGGAATCAAATAAAAAACTAAGTATAATAAATATGATAAAATTCAAATTGAAATATATCAAACTGGTTTTCATATATGTTGTACATAAATTTAATAGTGAATTGAAGTTTTCCTTCTTAGGATATGTTTTGATAACATAACTTATAGTTTATTAAAGTTTCTCTAATGATATAAATGCTTTTATAAAAAAATAAAAATAATGTTTGAGTAAACTTAAATAAGTAACTTATTAATCCTCAAAAAGCTATTTTTTAGCTTATTTTATAAAGTTGATTTTTAAGCTTTTTAGAAATGTCTATGCAAAAGCTATTTTTCAGTATGACCAAAAAATTGTTTTGCACATTTACCTGACAATTATATTCTCATCATAATTTGTAATTTCATTCTATCGAAAAAAATATTGTAATTTCATGAAAACCAAATCTTTTATCTGCCACCTTCAATACTCACAACCTTATAGATTTTAAAAATGATTTTTTAAGTATATATCTAAATTCTAAATAACTTATTTTTAAAAAGACTTATGATATAAAAGTTTTTTACATGGATCTTATTTTATATAAGTGCTTAAACAAACTCTTTATTCAAACTGAGCCTTATTGCCATTCATTTTGGGCCACAAGGGGTACCGGGCCTAAACCCACCTTAACCCCGTCAGGGCCGATTATAGATAATTATGGTTAAACAAGCGATGATGGATTTGGGTCTGGGCTCGTGCATGCATTATATTACACTAATGCTAAACAACCATTGAAATTTACCAAATATGTTGACACGAAAAGAAAAAAGACAAGTGTTTCACCAAAATAAAATGGATTTCAGTAACATGTATTATTGGTGTAAAAAATTTTACACTGATATTTATTAATACCTTGGCATATGTGTTTTTATTTTAATAAATAAGAAAGAAATAACAATGATATTGATTTGTTAAGATTTTATTAGATATCTACTTAAAATTCTTTTACATCGAGGATATGTAGAAATTAAACTCAAAAGAAAAGAAAAGAAGAGACAGGGTACTGGAATGAGCAAGAGCATGTTGGAAGCAACGAGAATGTTTCAAAAGGGAACCAATAGAAGATGGTGGAACATCAATCAAACTCCAATTAAAATTAAAATTAATCAAAAAGAAACTCCAAGAAAGTTCAGGACCTTCCCTCTTTGCACCCTTTATAAAAATGTACCTTACCATTCTACATGTTTCATTGTTTCCCAAGAAAACAAAAACTACCTCTTTATTATTCACAACCCCAAATAGACAATTAACCATGTCTCTAATTTCTCAACTCCTTGGTGATGAAACCTTCGACCCTTTCCTATCTATGATCAACAAGTGTCCAGTCCTAAGCACCCCAACGGATTGGAAAGAGACCAACGATGCTCATGTGTTCATATCTGACATTCCGGGGCTGAAGAAAGATGAGGTCAAGGTAGAGGTTGATGAAGGAAGGGTGCTTCAGATTAGTGGTGAGAGGCATGTTGATGATCATGACAAAGAAGATGACAAGAACAACAACAAATGGCACCGTGTTGAGCGTTGCCGTGGCAAGTTTCAAAGAAGGTTTAGGCTCCCTGAGAATGCTAAGGTTGATGAAGTTAAGGCTAACATGGAGAATGGTGTGCTTGTTGTTACTGTCCCTAAGCAAGAGGTGAAGAAGCCACAAACCAAGGTGATTCAGATCGAGGGAAAATAATAAAATTTTAAAAAAAATTGTGATTCTACCTAATAATTAAAGGCTTTGTTGGAGAGGGAAAAAGAATGTGAGAATGGGAAAATAAAAGGGTTTGTGGGGATTGTCAATAGTTATGTGTTGTGTTGTGTGTGTTTGTGTTTGTGTTTGTGTTTGTGTTTGATTTGATACTCATGGAGAGTGTTGTAACTTAAATATGAAGTTCTTGGAGTCATTGTAATTTGAGCTTTAGGTATGTTCTGTTTCTTCCATTAGCTTCTTCTGGTTCTTTTCACGAAGATTAAGAAAACAACGAGACACGCATAATAACTAGAAGATCTGATTTCCTATACGTATGGAATAAAATTCTATCATAAAAATTGACAACATCTGTGTTATGCGTTAAGATAGGAAGAAAATAACTCTTGGTTGCACGGACTGCTTACGAGGAGGACGAATCTCACATCACACATTTTTATATAGGGATTGACAGGGAATTTTAATTGTATCTAAGCATCCGAGGAAAAAATAATCTTAAAGCGGGTTCAAAGGATTTTGTAGAAATATTGCATTCCATAAATTCAATGAAAATGCCCTAATTACAATGGGCTTAAAAAAAAAAAATAGGAAGAAAATATGGTACATTACACAAAACCAAAGAGGAATGTGAACAAGTATGTGGGTTTTGTTTATGGAATAATTCTTATCCAGAAATATTGGTATAAAACTGCAGAATATTTTATGGTGTCTTTAATTAGTGATATTATTATTATTATAAAGTAATGATATATATAGGTTATCTTTGGCAAGGTCAATCCGTTAACTTACATTTAAGCTTATAATTCATCATTTTTTCTTCCATTTTTATTCTTATTATTTTAATCAAATTTCTTATTCTTTGTTATCATACTTATCCTAGTATTTTCTAATCCCTAATTTATGATAGTAAAAAATTCAGGTTAAAAAATATATAATATCTTTAGGATAAAAAATAAAAAATATACTTTTCTCTATAAAAAACAAAATTTATATAAAAAATCTTATCAATATGTCATCTTATTTTTAATATCTTGGTTCTGGTGTAGGAGGGCATGTGTGGTATAGGATTTTCCAGTTTTTTTTTAACTCTGGCCAAGTTTTCAGCTTGGCCACCATAGAGAGAGTTTGGGTCAGTGTAATGGAATTGGACTTTTGGAAGTTTTGGGAAAGTGGCTCCATAGACATTTCCATCATCTGGTTGGTTAAACTATGGATCATCTTCTGGTATGATGGATGGGAATTGTGGTTGAGGTGGGGAATTGTTAATGGGTGAGTGTTCTAGTTGTGGTGGAGGTGAAGTGTGAATTGGTGAGATTGGTTCTTCTTGTATGGAAAAGTGAGGTTGGCTTGGTGGTGGTGGTGGTGATGATGGTGTTGCAGGAATATTAATAGTCCTAACTATATCAACAACAACATTCTCAATGACAGCTTGAGAAGGTGGTGTTACCTCAGTGGAAGGTTTAACAACCTTAGGTTTTCTGGAGGGTTGCCTTGGCCTGGTAGGAACAACAGAAGTTGAAGTTTGCTTCTACTTCTTCAGAGCCATCCCAATGGGTTGCTGATCATCATCATCTTCATTGTGAGAAAGGATGACCTTCCTCAATCTCTTCTTTTTCTGAGCAACTTGAGGTTTATCAACCATTGGACCATCTCTGGTCACTATCCCAGTAGGCGGCCTTCTTGTCCCTAATGAACGACTTTTAGTGTTGTATGTTTGGCCTAATTAATTTCTATATATGCTTAATATTGGTGATTTGACTGAGTTTTGCACCCTAACCTTGTTGTCTTATGCAGGGCATAACTAGACCTACAGATATCGGATTTGGGTGATCTTGGTGTCCCTAGAAAGCTAAGATAGAGATCTACAATTTTAGGTTTCAGAAGCATTAGAAAATTCGGCCAAATTCAAGGCCAAACTGGGTCCCAAATTCTCTGACGCGGATCAGTTCACAGTCCATGATGTTCCCTCACTTAAATGGGCATAACTTACTCATCTTAAGCCCAATTAAGGCATATGATACCTTGTTGGAAAGCTTATTCATAGTACCTTAATTTGAACTAGGGTTAGATTAGGATTAATAAGTATAAACAGCATTTTAGGGCCGCACATGTCAAATACGAAATTAGACAACTTTACAATCCTTGTTTTAGCGAGTTTTGAATTCGCTTCTCCTCTCTTCTCCCCTTTTTAGTTTTCTGCACTTTGCTGAATGTTTGATGTTAAAGCTTCTATAATAGTGATAACTATGGAAGGCTAAGCATTTTATCAATCCTAGACATTTAAGTAATTTGGTTTGAATTCCGAATTCCTTACTCTTAATTGTTTTTCAATTGGTTCTTCTCCTCTTCTCTTCCTTCTATTATGATTTCTGTGTTGTGAATGTGATTGCGCTTGATCTATGTTTGATTAGATGTAGATTCAGTTTTCATGATTGAATTGGAATTAGAAATTAGGATTTATTAATTTGAAAATCTAATAGAGATTAGGGAACCGATTGGTAACCTAGGTTATTTGATTTGGCATAAATCAACATTATTAGGGATTGCGATTGTGATTCCAATTTTGTTGATTAAACCCTACATGATTATGTAGTAGATTTCAAATTAACAGAGGAGGGGGGCAAACAAATTTTTATCTTTTGGAACAATGACGAATTCTACCAAAGACCTTGATGTCTTGGATTGATGTTTTTAATCAATTGAATTTCTTTATTTATTGCAAACTGTTTTCTCTAACATTCTTGATTGGCTGATGATTTTAAAGATCCTCTGGAGACTATCAAGTTTGTTTTGCCTTGTACTACAGTTTTTTATTACTATTATTTTGACCCGAGCTGGAGCTTCTACTTTTAATGCTCTCCTTTTCTGCATTATTCGGCTCCTACTTGTATTGTTGATTTGATTTTGATTGGAATGCCATAAGTTTATTGCTTAAAAAAACTTTAACAATATATGACATTGCCATTTATTAAGATTTTTTTCCCATATAAATCCAGTTACTTTTATCTTGTAATTATTACACATTCTAGAAAGTTTCTTTAAATAATATGAGAGCTAAAATCCAGACTTAACGAATTTAAACTCGAACAAAAAACAACTAAAATTAATATGTCTATGTGTTCTATGATTTAAATTTACTATTTTTTTTAAATGATTTTCACAAGGTTCATGGTTTTGTTCCAACAAAACATCAACTTACATACCATAGTAGGAATTGTACATTCCATATTGTCACATGAACTATTGTCTACTTGACATGCAGTTAGCGAATGGCAAGTAGAACTGGTAAAGTTTCTTACTTCTCATGATTAATATCAGTAAAAACCCCATTGCGTTACATGTTCTTATTTTAGTCATATTATACGATCCAAGAAGCGGAAAAATGCAAAAAAAAAAAAAAAAAAAAAAGGTTTAACTATTGAGTTGGTCCCTAAACTATGTGGGAATTTTTAAGTAGGTCCTAAACTAAAAAAAAATCTAATTGAATCTCTAAACTTTTATAACGTTTTTAATTAGGTCCATAGACTAAAAAAGTTTCTAATTGGGTCATTGAACTTATATAAAATTTTAAATTGAGTCCCTACGATAAGATTCCACGAAGAGGTCGTTAGTAATAGAATATATGATTAGTGTGGTTAATTAGTTAGTTAGTTGGTAAATTAGTTACATATTGTTAGCTCATCCAAGCTCTATAAATAAGAGCTCCTGTACACATTCACTATCTTTTTCAATCAATCAACTATAATGTTGCCTCATGAGTATCAATATGCTCTCTACCTCTCTACCTATTGTGATCTTCCTATCACTCATCCATGGATCGGTAACATGGTATCAGAGCGATATCGTGCTTCCGCAGACATGGATGAAGATCTCAGTGACTCAGATTCAGAGGAGGAAGAAGAACATGATACCGATTCAGAGGAGAACGGTCACAGTGAAATTGTTTTCGGCAGTTTCCGGTGAGACTCGGATCTTGTTGCAGTTCCAGTGATTCCGATCAAGTTGATCGTGCCAGAGATAGAAGGTTCTGCGATCAAGTTTGGAGAAATTACGTGCATTCTCGTCGATTCAAATTCCAACATCTCCGATCTTGCATCCGAATCTGACATTTCTGAAGCAGCTGAGAGATCGAAGGAGTTCACAGATCACGTCATCTCCATCTTCGTCAACTGCAATTTGGATCCTGAATCAGGTACTGATTCTTCTGTCATTGCTGCTGATTCTTCCGTCATCGCCGATCTGATCTCTGAAGCGGCTGAGAAATCGAAGAAGGAGAAGGTAGATTTGGTAGCTCCTGAACCTGTGAATCTGGCACCAGATTCATATTCATCAGCCTTCGACAGCCGTCGTGCCGATCTCGCAATCGCCCCCTTCGTCAACCTTTTCTGCGAGCATCTGACTGTCTTCGATCCCGGCGGAATCCGCCTCAGCTTCCGATCCGCCATTTACAACTCCACCGCGACGGCACCGGCTCCGCCATCAACTTGCTATGAGTTCGTGATCGATCCCGGTGGAGCAGCTTCTGCGATTTCGCCACCGCTTCCACGACGTTCTGTTTTCGTCTTCGATCCTGGCGGATACCGCCGCCATTCGCTGCTGTTGGTTTCCGCCGTCGTTCTCCTCTACCTGGTGTGTCGAGGGTTCAACTTGGGAAGGGAAAGGAATCGATGCTCTGGAAGCTTCCTGGACTGGACTCCCGCTCTCTTGGGCCTGGCCCACTAAGGATGAAGATTGGGCCATACTGCTGAAGTATTTTTTTTAGTTGGTTTGCATTATTTTTTGAAAATTTGATCTTTTCTGTTTGGGCTCATGTGAATCATGGTCTCTTCTCTGTTTGGCTTTTTTTTTTTACAGAATTGGTATCTTATAATAATTGTAATATAGGAAGCATTTTTTTTTTCACTTCAAGCTGTCTATGGTTATCACCATTGTCAGCTTGCGGGAGGGTAATAGAATATATGATTAGTGTGGTTAATTAGTTAGTTAGTTGGGAAATTAGTTACATATTGTTAGCTCATCCAAGCTCTATAAATAAGAGCTCCATGTACACATTCACTATCTTTTTCAATCAATCAACTATAATGTTGCCTCATGAGTATCAATATGCTCTCTACCTCTCTACCTATTGTGATCTTCCTATCACTCATCCATGGATCGGTAACAGTTAGTTTGATGATGTGGAAAGTGACTTAGAATCCCCCAAATTTGTATTTAGAGTTGCAAGAGACCAAAATACTGAACCAGAAGACCAAAACATGATCTCTCGCAATTGTTTCTCCTCTATCTAAACAATAGCTCATTCATTCCACAATCTCTATTTCACGATTGCATATTTCATGATTACTATATCTCACTTCATCTGGTTGCATCCATAATTTGATTTTAAACACTAAAAACTTAGTTGTTGGATCTGTCATCCTTTTTCTAATTCCTTGCAAACACTGAAACAGAGCTATAAGCCTATAACATACAACTAATAAAGGGTTGTGCGGAAGTAAGAGAATCCCACTCTTAGAAAAAGATTAAAGTTGAAACTCTAAAAAGTTATTATTAAAATGACCATCAAATTGTATGAGTAAATTAATCTTATAGCAATGCTTAAGAGTGTAAATAACTTCAGGAAGTTTTATCTGTGAATATTTATGAGAGCTTCTTGAAGAAAAGGAAGCTAAAGAAAGAACTGGTAATGATGAGTATCTTTTAGATATTGGAAATAACTTCAGCAACAATACTCTTTGGGACGGACTTTCAACGCTTATGCTTGATGCACAACCAAGTTCTTGTGAAGTTGTGGAGGATGGCAGCTTCACCATTGATGCAGCCCAGTATGGTAATGTGGGTAGATTCATCAACCATAGTTGCTCCCTAATCTTTATGCTCAAAATATCCTTTATGATCATCATGACAACAGGATTCCACACATAATGTTTTTTTTCTGCTGAGATCCTCCTTTGCAAGAGTTTTGACTTGTGATTACAATTGTACGATAGATCAAGTCCGTAATTCTGATGGCAATATAAAAACGAAGGATTGCTTTTGTGGTTCTGTGGAATGTACTGGTAGGATGTATTGAGTGAGGTCTGCCAAGGTTACTTTTTAGACAAGTGGTGTTTTGGCTTCACAATTTAAACTTTTTTGGAACCCTGATAAAAAAAGTGTAAATTACTAGACCAAGGAGTAATAAGTAATAAATAAACTACAACCACAAATTGAAACTCTTAACATTTTTTTCTCAGATAAATAGATTGTTGGGGTTGTGAACGTTGGAGTAGTCCGTGTATTTTGGGGGAACTTGTATCAAGTCCAACAAATGGCAGGTGAGTTGTACAGCTTGGTAAATATCTACATATATACAGTCCAAATACTAAACCAAACTCTGAGCATAAAAAAAGCATCGATCACGACCACTAGGCCCACCCCTTCACCACCAAATCTTCATAGGTGATTTGATCATATCCATTGATCATTCTCAGATTATCTTCCTCCCATAAATAACAATTGTTTGTTGTGTAGAAGCCAGAGAAGTGTGACTCAAAAGACTAACATAACATTGTGTTGCGTTTTCCTTATCTAAGCAATTATAATAGCTTCTCCGGGCAGTAACAACCATAAATAGAAATTATTATCCTTCCCTTCCTCTTTGTTGTAAAGTGGATAACAACCACTTCCATTTATCATGGATGTTGACCTACAACACACTGAGGATACTTCCCTTCCTTCTCAGTTTCATTACCATTATGTTCTCTCATAGTCACTCCAAAATGGTTACAATCTTCATGTCACATGGTTTCGAAAATAATCAAGGCAGCATTTTATGCATATTTGAGAAACTGAAAAATATTAGAATCCATATATTATCAACATGCGAGGCAGAGCAGCAATCTTAAAACAATTCTTAGCATTAGAATTGAAGTAGCAAAACAACATTTGAGATTGAAAGAACATAACTATGAAGATGAACATGCACATCTAAACCTAACTAGTAAGCTTTCAAAATTTCAAATGTTATCAGGTTAGAAATTGCATTATCCAGTTGCATCAGGAATTCAAACATTAACACTCAGATTATGTCAAAATCCACTAGTTCTTGAACCCTAAGATTGGAACAAAACTTAAAATCGCATGGCACAAAAGTGAAGTTACCACAATGAGGACGTATTAGTTGTCAGCGATTAAACGACGAAGATGATCAAAACTATGGCGAAGATTAAGAATTTGAGAATGAAAACAAATAAGTTGAGAAGCAGTGAGAAAAATTAGGTAAAACTGAAAAAAGATGGAGAAAAAATTAGCGGTGAAGATGGTTTTGAGGTTGATAAGCAAGATAAGACAAGTTATGCTAGAGGGAGAATGTGGTTTTGGAGAAAGGTCGAGAAAAAAAAGAGAGAAAATGACTAAAAAACATAAAAAGGGTAAAGGAGAAACAACTACTCACAAAAGTGTAGGTAATTAAAAGTAATCTATAATGACAGGAAATATCCCATCAGTAAAAGTGTGTATCACTATATGATTTTATTTTTATTTTTGATCATTTTACAATTTTAGGTCCTAAACATCATCTAACATTTGAATCATTTCAAAAGTTTGGATTACTTCAAAATTCATAATTATGTCTTAGTATTAGCTTCACCAATAACTTGAAAATCGGCCAATGCCCTATGATTACAAATCTCACATATTGCTAGCAAATAGAATTGCTTATGAATTAGTAATACATATTTTTATCATAAATATAATATGAAAAACACACATAGTACACTCATTCATTAGAACTCCCTTTGATAGTAAAACATGAAAAGAAAGAAAATTGTTGAACAAGTATACAATCAAGAAAATAACATACATTTCTAGTTGGTCCTCATGATTTAAATGTGAGGCCACTCAAACATGTCATTATGCATGATCTTCTTTGCATTAAATTTTGTCTAATATTTATAGCGTAGAAAAATCCATGATACTGTAACAAAATATATAGCTAGAAGCCTCCAGAGTATCTTATTTGTTAGGCACAACTTGGTGCTTTCACTTGGTTCAATAATTAGTCTTTTTTTTTTCTAAGTTCAATAATAGCCTACATTCTTGGAGATAATGGTTAGGAATAAAACTAATTTAAAATATTCTCTAAAATCCTTTGTGGGAATTAGGAGCATATCCAAAACATGAAAACTAGAAAGCGCTTTTTTTAACATATCTTTGTCAACAATATATTTCTTCCCATAATTCTAATTGAGCAGTGATTCTAAAGATTGTTTATACCATTTTTGGTAGTCATATATTTTTTCAAAGCATTCCAAAGATCAATACGATGAATACTCATATTTCAATCCTTCATCGAGAAGGTGGCAAAGAAAGATCATTATTTCTTTTATTTAATTGTATTTGTAAAATTGAGAAAGACTCAATAAGAATTTCATCCTTGGTTTAAATTAATGTACAATTTTTAGGCACTATACTATAATTGTTGTATAAATATTAACCAAATGAAAATCCTTAATAGTTGTGCAAATTCTTCGTAGTTCCTTAATATTTCCTTCACTGTGTAATATCAAGATCAATGGACCATAATTTCATTCATTATTTATCAAAAACAACAAATTTAATATAACAAATTGGATGAGTATAAAGGCTGTGGAAAGTCACTCTAAATACTTAGGTCTCCAAACATTTGTTGGTAGATCGAAGAAACAAGTTTTTGACTTTATTCAAGATAGGATTTGGAAGAAATTGAAAGGGTGGAAGAAAAGCTTTCTATCTGCTGCAGGTAGAGAAAATCTTATTAAAGTTGTAGCCTAATCTATATCCCAACGTACAACGTGAGATGCTTCCTTTTACCTACCAGCCTATGTAATCATATTGAGAGTATGATCAACAGGTTTTGGTGGGGTAGTAAGCTAGGAGAAAAGAAATTGCATCAGGTTAGTTGGAACAAGCTATGTAAAAAGAAATATGAGAGTGGTATGGGTTTTAGAAGCTTTATGGCATTTAATGAGGCTTTATTAGCAAAGCAGAGTTGGAGACTCTTTTCCTATCCAAATTCTCTCCTTGCTCAGTGCCTGAAAGCTAAATACTACCATCATACAGACATTCTCCATGCTATATAGAAGGCTATTCTCCAAGTTTTACTTGGAGAAGTATTTACCATGCTTTAGGGATTATTAAGAAAGGTGGTTATTGGAGAATTGGAAAGGGATCAAATATCAATATGGGAAGATAATTGGCTTCCTTTCAAAGTGGGGCATAAAATCTGGACCCCAAAGCAGGTTAACAATGATATTTTTAGGGTTGACCAGCTCATGCATCCTAAGTACTAACTTTCAAGGTTGGAACTTGAACCTAATTAACAATTTGTTCCTACCATTTGAAGATACCCAAATTGCCCAAATCCTTTTACACTATACAGTGCAATCGGATATTTTCATCTAGGGGGACCAAAGAAGGTGATTACACAGTCAGATAAGGGTACCGGGTACCATAGAATAAAACAATGGGAATCAAACCATTGCAAGAAAGCAGCGAATTACCGACGGCCTGTTACCGACGGCAGGAATTCTGTCGAAAATTCTATCATTTACCGACGGAAAAATCCGTCGGAAAGCTTGATTTTGAAAATACACAATCAGACATTTCCGACGGAAAGGTCGTCGGAAACCTTGGAGCGAAAAATGTTTCTGACTTGTCCCATACTGGGACCATCTAATCCGAAGGCTGGGATAGATGTATATTTGCAGCCTCTCATCGATGATCTGAAGAAGTTGTGGGATGGTGTGTTGAATTATGACGTTTAAAAGAAGCGAAACCTTATGATGAGGGCGTCACTGATGTGGACTATCAATGATTTTCCTGCATATGGCATGCTCTCTGGTTGGGGGACCCACGGTAAATTGGCATGCCCGTATTGCATGGAACATGGAAAGGCTTTTACCCTGAGATATGGTGGCAAAAGTTCCTGGTTTGATTCTCATCGTCAATTCTTAGATCGTGACCATCCCTTCCGAAGGAATACCCGAGCATTCAAAAAGAATCAGATAGAAGACGAAGTTCCACCGCCTTTGTTGACTCCTGAACAAATATGGGGTCGGGTTAGGGATCTTCCTAAGGTCACTGAAGCCGGTGTGTCAAAATTATCGGGGTATGGAGAATGGCATAACTGGACAAAACAATATATTTTTCGGACTGGGCTTCGACTTTCATTAAGAGCGCTTCATCTGAAGCTTCAAAAATGGCGGCAACGATCATCTATGGTATATGGTGGGCGAGAACCAACAATGCTTTGAGGACAAGCAAATTTCGGTTCAGCTAACAATTTCAAGGGCAATCACCTCTCTTATGGAATATAAGTCTAGCAGCATGGCAATTTCGAGGAAAACCCTAACTAGTGTCCCTCAGATCTCAAACGAATGGAAACCTCCCCCATCCAATACTTACAAAATTAATTCTGATGCTTCTCTTTCTATTGATGGCAGGTGTGGTCTCAGGGAGATTGTTCGCGAATGGGAAGGAAACGTAATGGTGGTGGCATGCCCGAAGGGGGTGCTGTCCGATGATTCCGAGTATAATAGAGGCGTTGGCGGTTCGAGAAGGGATGAGTCTTGCGATAGATCTACCCTTTCTGAATGTGGTGGTGAAAGCTGACACAATACAAATTATTAATGGGCCTCAGAAAGCTTCTATTGATCGCTCCTACTTGGGCTCTATTTTAAATGATTGTAAATGTTTGAAATCAAGCTTTTTCATTGTCATCATGTATTCCCATGTAGGTAGAAAAGGAAACCAAGTGGCCTATTATCTAACAAAGTATGCTCTAGATAATCCCAGTCAAACTTGGAATCCCCCCTATGATTTCTAATTGTCTCATTGTTGACTTCTGCCCAATTTTTGAATAAAAGTATCTCATTTTTCTGTTAAAAAAAAAAAAAGCCAACAAATTTAAAGTAAGACAAACAAGTTAGTTTATTAACATTTGACAATTAATATCATGAACGAATTAGGAAAGATATTCTATACAAAAAGAAAAATGGAATCATCAATTAGATTAATTTAAAAATGTAAAGAAGGTTTTTTTTATTAATAAAACCAAGAAGTTTATCGCTTCACTCAAATGACATTCAAAGATGGAATCATCAATTAGATTAATTTAAAAATGTAAAGAAGGTTTTTTATTAATAAAACCAAGAAATTTATCGCTTCACTCAAATGACATTCACTTAGAAAGTTGAGACCAATGTTTTAAAATCTAGACCAACGGGACCGATTCAACCGGTTGGATCATGAACCAATATCTTCTGGATCCTGGTTAGACTAGAGAATCAGAAAGCGGACTAATCATGCAAAAACTTATTAAACTAGTGAAAAAGTGGTTAAACCATCATACAACAGGTTTTCAAAAATTGGCCGGTTCATTGTTTCGATTAGTATTATTATTTTAAAAAAGAATGTACTTTTAGTCCGACTTGTTTGGGGGCAAGGGGCTCTAGTTCAGACCAAACGAATTTGGGTTGTGAGCTCTTACATGTTGCACTTAATGTAATTTAAAGTTGAAATTATAATGACTGGTTATTTGATCTGCAATTGTACAATTTGGACAAGATATGAAAATATGGAACTTGGACTAGAATTTGATTTGTTTATTGTGTGTGTCTATATATATATATATATATATATATATATAGAGAGAGAGAGAGAGAGAGAGACTCGACGACCGGTTAAACCAATTGAATCTGTTAAACCTTGAACCGCTCTCCTTTCCGATCCTCCGATTAGACCGATTTTTAAAACACTGGTTGAGACTTGAGACTATGCTGGTAACATGTCTTGGGATAATTATAAAGAGCTCAAAGGATATAGAATTATATAATAAAATAGGGAGAGTAAAAGAGGAAATTAATTAATATCAAATGAGTGTGTAACAATAGACACCCAATAAAGAGTATGTTTGGGAAAGCTGGAAAAAAAAGATTATGCTGATAATCTATTTTGAAATAATTGATTATTGTGATAATCGATTATAATCAGAATCTGTTTTTGTTTGGGTATGTTTGCTGAAGATCGATTTTAAGATAATCTATTTCGTTTGGATGATGCAAAAATAATCACTTTTATATAGTAAATTACAAAAAAAGGGTATGAAAATATTTTTTATAGTTTTTTTTTATTATATATCACTTTTACCTGCCTACGGAGGGAAGAATTGTGTTGGTCAATAGGGGTTAAGTCTATGGTGCACCACCCACCATTATGGTGTAGTGGTGCACCACCCACATGGCTGAATTTTGTCCAATCATTATGCCATGTGGGACTTTCTACTTTTCAACCAATTGTACATGTATTCAAACCCCAGTCAAATACAGTATGTATATACATATTTATTTGTTTGATATACCTTGTTTTTCTGAATTTAAAATTACAAATACCCATTAATTACTTTGAACAAAGTAAATGCATTTCCCCCTTTCCCCGACAACTTGGTCCCCTCTACGCCATTGTCTTGAAAGTTAGTTTCCTCAAAAGCATCTCTGGTTCGTCCCTCTGCTCGCGCTTGGTTCTGAACTTCAGGTCGTGGTCGTCGTAGTGGTTGACTTCGTCTTCGACCTTCAGCTCGTGGTTGTCCAAAACCCTCACCTCGTGGATGTCTTCTACCTTGAACCCACGGTCGAATGTACAGCTGCAACTCGCCGTCGCGTTGGAGGACTGCGTGATAAGGTGAACCTCACGTTCTCAACACGGTTGCATTGCAGCATCGACACAGGATATATCATCACAAGTTAACAATGGTTAACGGAAATTATAATCTTAAATAAACTTTAATTAATCCCTTCAAAAAAAATTTAAAATTTTTTTAATATAAAAATAAGAAAAACTTTTCTCTTCATAAAAGAAAAAAAAATTAATTAATAAAATATTAATATCCTGTATTTTCTGTAACAATACCTGTATTTTCTGTAACAATACATTTTATATACATGTATTTTTTAGGCATAATACTACCTTGACTACAAAATCAGTTTGACTTTTCAAACTAACACAAGAAATCCACATGGCAACTGGATTGGTAGGCATGAAGACAAGTGGGTGGTGCACCACTGCTCCACTTTGGAGAGTGGTGCACCGAAGACGCTTCCGTCAAATAGGGACCCAACAAGAATAGTGGTAGTCAACTAGTGCGGTGCAGCAAGGGGAAAAAAGCGTTTCTACAATACAGTCCTCATTACCAGCTTATATCAAAACAATGTTTTTTAACAAAGAAAAGCTTTTTTGAAGATTAAGCTATTGACCCAAATATCAAGTTTATTTTACAAAACAACTTTTTATCATAAAAACAGCTAAAACACTCAAAAATCATCTTTCCCAAACACCTTCTAAGAGTGTGTTTGGGAAAGCTGGAAAAAAAAGATTATGCTGATAATCAATTTTTGTATAATCGATTATTGTGATAATCGATTATAATCAGAATCTGTTTTTGTTTGGGTCTGTTTGTTGAAAAGCAATTTTAAGATAATCTATTTCGTTTGGGTGGTGCAAAAAAATCACTTTTATATGATAAATTACGAAAAAGGGTATGAAGTTATTTGTATAATTTAATAATATTTGTTTAGAAGTTAGTTTTGTAGGGGTAAACATGGAAGAGAGTCTTGAGAATGAAAAATAATCAAATCACAACAATCTTAAGCTAGAAAAAACTAGATGGCATAAAACAGCTTTTTTCTCCTGAAAAAAGCTTTTTTATAAGTTTAAGCAAAATGCCAAACATGATAGATTATTTATGAAACAGCTTTTAAGCTAAAAAACAGCTGAAATGGGGAAAATCAATCTTTCCCAAACACACTCTAAGTATATATATCCCAAAGGTAAGTCATAGTGGAAACTAAAAACAATCGCTATTTTTTATCAAATACAATCTTTTCTATAATGTAATCTTAATTGAAATTATAAGATGAAATCTAAATCATGATAATAAAATAATTTTGCGTCACATTTCATAAGAGGCACATCACAATTGAAGGTATCAAGGTGCTAAGGAAAAAGTTTGATGGTAAGTGGGATCTAACTCCTAAAGATTTAAGATCATTGAACTGATCAAATTCAAGGGGTTTCTATTTGCTGTAATCTGTGGTTAGTTGTGCGGATCGTCTAACTCACACAGCTGATTTTCTTATTCAGACAATACGAGAAGAGACTATTCCTTAAGCTATCGGGTTTCTACTTTACTCTAGAAAGTGCTTCGTTTGAAAGGTGAACTATAAAATCAATAAAAGATAAAGTAAAGATAAATATAAAAGCTTGAGTTTGATTGGTCGAATGTGTCTAATTGATTGTACAATGGTATCTATAGCCTTAAACTATACCTAATTAATTTATATTAAACTTTTGATTGTACAATGGTATCTATAGCCTTAAACTATACCTAATTAATTTATATTAAACTTGTTTGTCACTTTCATACCCACTAACCCATGTTGTACAATTACGCTGGCTGACAACATGTCAAGAAAAACGAATTTCGGCTAATTAATTAATTTACTCTTCCACGAGCTGTCATGTTTTAACTTCATATCCCGATTTTTAAGAAAGTGAGTTTCCATACACATCCTTAACTTGATCAACTCATGAACTTTCTTGAATATGATCCTATCACCTTGCCTTTATTCGTGGCTTTCTCACCCTAAAACAACCCAAACTCTCCATCCCAAAAATATAAGAAAGTGGTTAACTGAATAAAATAGATTTTGCCTTGGTCAGCTTGACTGCACTTTCCTTCTTGCATTCAGACTAAGGCTAAGGCTAATGGGCAAATCTTTAATCCTCACCCCTTCTAGTTGTGTTTCCATACTCCAAGGCTATAATGGACATTTTGGTAGAATAAAAAAATAACAATTAAAAAAAAAAGCAAAAAAGTCTTCTTCCAGACTCAGCCCTCTCGACACTTGAGCAACGCCATCTCCTCAAAGCAGCTGCCTTCTTATCATCACCCACACCTGAGCAATCTGAGGCTCTCCTCCATCAAGTCTTCTTCCCGTATTTCTATCAGCCGCGAGCCCTTCAACTTCTTCCTCCGTCTACTTCTCCTTCTCTCCGCCGCGAGCCCCTTATCTCCGTTGTCGGACCTGTGTCCGCCCCTGTGGCGGCGACTGAAACGTCGAGGACTGTCGTCGGCTTGTCACCCCTCTCCTCTTCCCCACCAAGCGCCTCTCTTTGTTCTTTCCTCCGCCATGCTACTGTGCCTAGATCCGCCGTCCTCGACGCTTCAGCCGCCACCGCCGCCGCGTCGTACCCTCGTCTGAGCAAATCCAGCGGCACCACGAAGCAGATCTGGAGGTTTTGAAGCAGAGATGAAGATCACCGTCGTCTGAAGCAGATCCAGCGACACCATTTGTCCTCTCTTTTTTGTAAATTTTTTTTTTTCATTTAGCTTAATTGTTCTGACTTCTTTGATTAAGGATCTTGATTGTTTTGGAAAAACATGTTCTGTTCATGATTTTGGTATTGTTTTCTTGTTCTGGTGTTCATATTTTGGTTTTGATCTTCATTTCTGTGAGTGGCGGCGGCGGCGTTACTGTGCGGTGGGGGCTACCTGGAACGGTGGTGTGGTTGAAGGTAAGAGGAAGGGATGCAACATAATAAAATATAAAACAAATTACACTACCCAATTTACCCTTTTCAATCTAAACCATTCAATTTTTTATTAATATATCAATGGTCCAAAAGTGATTTGGATCCATCCTCCACTCCCATGAGTGAGGATTGAAGACAAAGCCTATATTACCTTAGCTAACATTTGCACGAGTCCAATAAAATTTCAATAATGGTCTCCAAGTCCATTTTAAATTAGCGGCTAAGTTTGGCTCATTCCATCACGGCTGGAAGCTTTTTTTTAGGCTAAATCCCTATTTTGGTTCATTATCTTTATTTTAGTTTTCATTTTGGTCCCTCATCTTTTTTTTTTGGCGTTTTTGTCCCTTATCTTTTTATTAGTTTTCATTTTGGTCCTTTCCGTCAGTTTTCCACTACCGACGTTAGGTATCCGCCGTGACTGGCCGGAAACCGCCACTGTCGCTGGAAATCGCCGTCGGAAACTGCGTTTCAGAGAGAGAAAGTCTCATTTTTCTCTCTCTTCTTCTTTTTTCCTCCTTCTTCCTCCACCACCACCTCCCTAAACCGCCACCACTGCTCGAGCTCGCCGTCAATCGCGCCGCCAGCGGCTTCCTTCCAATCAAAACAGTGACAACGGCGAGAAAAAAAGGACCAAAACGGAAAGAATGGAGAGGAAGGAGGAAGAAGGAAGGAGAGGAAGAAGGAAGGAGAGAGAGAGAGAGAAACGGGATTTTCTCTCTCTAAAACTCAGAATCCGGCAACAATGGCGATTCCGGCGACTGGCCGCGGCAGTTTCCGGCGACGGATGGCGGCGGATTGACGGCAGGGACCAAAATAGGCTAACGGTTGAAAGATAGGGGACCAAAATAGGCTAACGGTTGCAACATAAGGGACCAAAACGGGAAAAAAAAAAAGATAAGGGATCAAAATGAAAACTAAAATAAAGATAAGGGACCAAAATACTAATTTAGCCTTTTTTTTACTATCATTTTGACTTGGAAAACACCCATATGATTCTCTTAGTTCAACTATTTCAATGATTCTTCTCAATAAATCCATATTAGCTAGGTGTGTGTTTGGTTCTGTGACACCCTTCTACCCAGCATGTTATAAGACATTTAAACAAAAACAATTAAAAGAAAAACATGCATTTAACTGAATTAAATAAAACAATTGTCCATGGGTAGAAAAGTCCCACATGAACCAGTTACAACGCGGAAATAACCAAGTTTAAAATATAAAAAAAACATGAAGAAATAACTACCCAACCCCGATGTCACACTCAGAGCTGGTATAACCGTTCCGGAAAATAACATCCTCGGAATATAAAAGAAAAACAACTAAACATAAATAAGCCCTAACTATGAGTGGCGGCTCCTCAGAGTCACTCCTCTCCGGGCTGCTTATCGTCCTCTGCAAATGCCAATCAGGCCAAACATAAACAATACAGGGAGTAAGATTCATGTAATCATATAAACAGTAGGGGAATAGTATGCAAGGTAAACATACACATAGGCATACATCAACATCCAACAGCATCATAACAACCAAGTATGCTATGCTATGCAATGCATCAACTACTCCGCTACTCCAACAATGCATGTGGATCCAAACTAACTCAGGATGAACGACTTTGGAGTTACATATCCGTATTGGCCATAAAAGCACCAACACCGGCAGTTCACCAAACCTTGGGTGAACCCCATGGATAGCCAACGCATCAAACCGTGGATGCCTCATCACGGGGGGCCTACGTCACCAAACCTTGGGTAACCTACCGTGGATGGCCAGATCACCGTACTCTCGGGCGATCTCCCCTTTGTCGAACCTCCCCCATCAACTACTCCAATGATTTATGCAAATGGCACAACAACAAACAATCACAACCACCTCCTTGCTTGAGCCATGAAGCTCCCAAGACTTTCAACATCAAACTCAACGTAACCTTAGACCCAAACAGTGGGGTCAAGGCTCCCTTGGCCAATAAGCACCAAGGTTCAACTCAACGTGCTTGGGTCTATAAGCACCCAAGACTTCAACTTATCAACGTGCGGTAACCCAACGGATACCGACTTAACATTTGATTATCTAATTATCTTATATAATTAATAACCAAGTTGTCTAATCTTTATCTTTGATTAATTATCTCAACTTATCATCATAGGGGAATGGGGTTTAAAACCCCTTAAGTCCTTTAATTGTATCACTGTCCAGGAGGTCAGCACAGTCGTGCTTAGACCTTAGCACGGTCGTGCTTGGACACGTGAGGGCGTGCTGCCCTTTTAAGTGAAGCACGGTCGTGCTTCACACTCAGCACGGTCGTGCTCAGCAGCATGATCGTGCTATTTAATCTGCTTGGCCGTGCTGAGCAGCGCGGCCATTTTCCAGAATTTAAGTGGGAGTACGGTCGTGATCCATGTTCAACACGGTCGTGCTCAATGCACGACTGCACTGTTCTGGGCAGGGACAGAAACCAAGTCCTAACCAAATTGTAATGGATTAAACACCTAACCTTACACGTTTATTAAACTTAATTATTACATTAACAACTTTATCAGCATATACTCATCAAAACAGTAACAACAACAACGATTAACCATCCAACATCATTATGTTAATAACAATAACATAGTATCGTATAAACAACCATCATGTTCATAGGCATATAACACTACAATAACCAGAAACATACTATCACAGATTAAATGCCATATTACAACAAACATACATACAAAAACACCGGGGTCATAGGGAACCCCATTACCTTACACTACCCACTGCCTAATGAGTACAATCCCACTTCTCCCCATACCTGGATTGAAGGTGGCTCTAACAAGTCCCAACGAACGAATCGGTTCCTCCTCTTACGGCGACTTACACCAACACGAACCTTGGATCCACAAAACAACCCAAGAATCAGTTCCCTATTCACAATAATGAAAGGAAACTAAGGAAGGGGAAAGAACCTTACCTCTGTGCACTGACACAGTTAAGCTAGCGATCTCCCAAGGCTCCCAAAACTGATCAAGAGGAAGGGAAAAGGAGGAATGCTAGTTCTAGCCGCACTATGGCTGCTGCACTACACCAAAAATAGGGTTATCTGCCAAACCCTCGACTCTGTTTACGTATATAACGTTCGGACCTGAGCACGATCATGCTTAGCATCGAGCACGGTCGTGCTCCACTTAGCGTCAGCGAGACGCGGTCCACGTATTGAGCACGGTCGTGCTCAACTTAAAATCAGAAACACGCTTCTGACTTTAAGCACGGGCTTGCTGGCTGATGAGCACGAGCGTGCTCATGTACCAGAAAGAGACTTTTAAGCTACAATCCCACTTAGCCCTTAACCAACATTTTAAATAAATAAAATTAACTTTAGAAAAACATTTTACGAAAAACGAGGTGTTACAATTCCACCCCCCTTATAAAAATTTCGTCCTCGAAATTTCTACGTACCTCAAACGAAAAGATGCGGATACGCCTCCATCATCTGACTCTCGAGCTCCCAGGTAGCGCTTTCCTCAGTTGCCCCGCTCCAAACTACTTTAACCAAGGGAATCTCCTTGCCTCTTAGTTGCTTCACCCTCCTATCCTCGACTCGAAGGGGTAACACCTCGAATGTCAAGTTCTCTTTTAACTGTATTGTATCGGGAACTATCACGTGACTAGGGTCATGAATGTACTTCCTGAGTTGAGACACATGAAAAACATTGTGGAGATTTGACAAGAACGGGGATAAGGCTATTTGGTAGGCGACTTCGCCGACTCTTTTAAGGATTTGGCAAGGACCAATGAACCTCGGAGTAATTTTCCTCGCCTTCAATACCCTACCAACCCCAGTCATCGGGGTAACTCTCAAGAATACATGATCACCTTCCTGGAATTCGAGCGCCTTCCTCCTTTTATCATGGTAGCTCTTCTGCCTACTCTGTGCAACTCTCATCTTTTCCTGAACTAACCTGATCTTTTCTGTTGTTTCCTGGACTATCTCTGGCCCTAGCACCACACTATCACTAGGTTCACTCCAACACAAGGGCGTCCTACATCTCCTCCCATACAGGGCTTCATAAGGTGCCATCCCAATGCTGGAATGGAAACTATTGTTGTAGGTGAACTCTATCAGGGGCAAAAACTTGTCCCAACTTCCTGACTGTTCTAACACACAAGCCCTCAACAAGTCCTCTAAGGACTGGATGGTCCGCTCAGACTGCCCATCAGTCTGTGGGTGGTAAGCTGAACTAAGCCTAAGCTTTGTCCCTAAAGCCTCTTGCAAACTATTCCAAAACCTAGAGGTAAACCTCGGGTCTCTATCTGAAACTATGCTAGAGGGTACACCATGAAGTCTAACTATCTCCTTGATGTACAACCTTGCCAACTTTTCTAAAGGATACTCCATATTCATCGGAATGAAATGGGCAGACTTAGTCAGTCTATCCACAACAACCCATATAGCCTCAAAACCAGCTGGAGTCCTAGGGAGTCCAGACACAAAATCCATGGAGATGCTATCCCATTTCCATTCTGGGATATTCAAAGGTTGCAACTTACCCGAAGGCCTTTGATGCTCTATCTTAGCCTTCTAACATACTAGGCACGCATACACAAACTCGGCTACGTCTTTTTTTCATCCCAGGCCACCAAAACATCCTCTTAAGGTCCTGATACATCTTAGTGGCACCTGGGTGCACACTCAGTCCACTCCTATGACCTTCTTCTAAGATCAACTTCCTAAGCTCAGGAACATTAGGTATGCATACTCTATCTTCGAACCTCAAGATACCATCACTGCCATCCTTAAAACTTAGGTCTCTACCCTGAGCGAGCAACTCTCGCTGGTCTAAGAGAAACTTATCTAACTTCTGACCCTCTCTAATCTGATCCATCAAACTGTTGGTAACCTTCAAGGTTCCAAGCCTAATACTCTTAGGGGTAAACTCACAAGCTAGACTAAGGTCTCTAAATTCCTCAATCAGATCCATCTCCCTAACCATCAAAGCGGAGACATGCAGGGTTTTCCTACTCAAGGCATCGGCCACCACATTGGCCTTTCCCGGGTGATAGGTCAGCTCGAAGTCATAATCCTTTAAGAACTCCATCCACCTACGCTGCCTCATGTTCAACTCCTTTTGATCAAAGAGATACTTCAAACTCTTATGATCACTAAAGACCTCAAACCTCGCTCCATACAGGTAATGCCTCCAGATCTTTAAGGCAAAAACCACAGCTCCTAGCTCTAGGTCATGGGTAGGGTAGTTCTTCTCATGGGTTTTCAACTGCCTAGAAGCTTAAGCAACTACCTTACCATTCTGCATCAGCACACCACCTAACCCTTGCTTAGAAGCATCGCAGTAAACTACGAAGGGTTCACTAGGATCTGGCAAAACTAACACTGGTGCTGACGTCAACCTATTCTTAAGGGTTTGGAAACTCTCTTCACACCTAGAGTCCCACACAAACAACTGTCCCTTCTTGGTGAGACGGGTTAAGGGTAAAGCTATCTTAGAGAAACCTTCTATAAACAGCCTATAGTACCCGGCTAACCCCAAGAAACTCCTAATCTCGGTTACAGACTTTGGCGCTTCCCACTGGAGCACCGTCTCTACCTTAGCTGGGTCCACTGCTATGCCACCCTTAGAGATGACATGTCCTAAGAAGCTCACTTCCTCTAACCAGAACTCACACTTAGACAACTTAGCATACAACTGCTTTTCCTTAAGGGTCTGCAAGACAACCCTCAAGTGTTCCTCATGTTCCTCCTTACTCTTGGAGTACACTAAGATGTCATCTCTAAACACTACCACAAACTTATCCAAGTAAGGGTGAAAGGTCTTGTTCATGTAGTCCATGAAGACCGCAGGAGCATTGGTCACACCGAAAGGCATAACCAAGTACTCATAGTGACCATATCGCGTCCTAAACGCTGTCTTCAGGATGTCCTCAGACTTAACCCGAATCTGATGGTACCCTGATCTCAAATCTATCTTTGAAAAGACGCAAGCGCCCATCAACTGGTCCATAAGATCATCAATCCTAGGGAGGGGATACCGATTCTTTATGGTCACCTTGTTGAGCTGCCGAAAGTCGACACACAACCTCATACTACCATCCTTCTTCTTCACCAACAACACGGGTGCTCCCCACGGAGACACACTCGGCCTAATGAATTGCTTCTTCATCAGGTCCTCTAACTGTTCTTTCAACTTAGCTAACTCAAAAGGAGACATTCTATAGGGTGCTATGGAGATTGGCCCGGTTCCAGGCACTAAGTCTATGGTAAACTCAACATCTCTCTCTAGGGGTAAGTTATAAACATCCCCCGAAAACACTTTCGGAAATTCTCGCACAACAGGCAAGCTGGCGACATCAGGAGGGCTGCTCTCTACTTCCAGGGAAGCTAACATCATGTATACTTGGGCTTCGTCTTTCATCGAAGCTTGAACTTGGCTGGCAGAGAGAAAGTCCGGATTCTCAGACTCCTTTGGAGTTCCAAAAATCAAGGTTTTGTCAAAACAGTTGAGGAGGACATGGTTGGAAGATAACCAGTCCATACCCAGAATAATATCCAGGTCTTTCAAAGGCAAGCATACAAGATCAGCAATGAATGTTCTGTCATTTATAACTATATGACAGTTCTTGCATGCATAAGAAGTAGTAATAGGTTTATTTGTAGGTGTAGAAACCAACAAATCATACTCAAGGAAAGCAACAGGCAACTCAAGACTCTTGACCCTATCATGCGATATAAATGAATGAGTAGCACCCGAATCATACAACACAGTCAATTGAGTTCCATCAATAAAACATGTACCTTGAATCAAGTCATCAGACTCGGAGGCTTCAGCTCCACTAAGGGTAAAGACTCTTCCTGTGGTCTTCAGTCGGTTGGCTTGAGACTTCTGATTCTTGCCGGTGCTGGGAGGCTCGGCCTTGGCTCCTTCACACTCTCGGCTGATGTGTCCTGGTTTGCCGCATCTGAAGCAGATAACTTGCGTCTCCTTGCACTGAGACGAGTAGTGATCCGTAGCACCACACTTGCCACACCTCATGGGCCTAGAGACGTTAGAGAACCCGCCCCTGAACCCATCCTGCTGAAACTGTGGCTTCTTACCACTCTGCTTGAAATCTCTGCCGGCCGGAGCATACCTCTGCTTACCCTTGTCCCTCTGATCAGTCCTCTTGCCACTCTGGCTATCTGACCCTCTGGAACTGGCAACTATGAACTGGCTGGCATCCTCATAGATCCTGCACTTGTTGACCAGAATAGGGAAGACTCTGATCTCCTGGTAGCTGATGGCCTGCTTGATCTCAGGTCGGAGTCCAGCCTCAAACTTCACACACTTCGAACGGTCATTCGTCTCATGCTGGTAGGGAGTGTAGTACCTAGCCAGCTCCTCAAACTTGGCCGCATAGTCACCGACTGACAGTGACCCCTGTCTCAAAGACAAGAATTCCATCTCCTTCTTGTCCCTGATATCCGCTGGAAAGTACTTCTACAGGAATCTCTGCCTGAACACAGCCCATGTAACCGCTGTGCCCTCAACCTGCATCCTCTGCCTGCAGTTATCCCACCAGTGCTCAGCCTCCTCGGTCAGCATGAAGGTAGCAAAGATGAGCTTCTGCTGATCATTGCAATCCATAGCTTGGAAGATCTTCTCTGTCTCCCTCAGCCACAACAAAGCTCCTTCCGGATCGTACGCGCCCTTGAACGACGGAGGGTTGTTCCTCTAGAACTTATCCAGTCCCTGGAACTCAGCTGGCCCACCGTTGTTAGGGTTGACCTGACCAATAGCATTGGCTAGAAGTACCAATGCGTTAGCAATCGCCTGATCGTTGCGTCCTCTACCGGCCATTAGTTCCTGTACAAGTCCAACACAACTCTTAATACAGAAACTTAAGCGAGTAAAAGCTACAGGCAACTAACTTAAAATATCATTATCTATACAAGTATAGACAATTCACAAAAGAGTCACACAACAGACTCACAACAGACTCATACCACGTCCGAACAAGGTCGAACTGCTCTGATACCACTAAATGTGACACCCTTCTACCCAGCATGTTATAAGACATTTAAACAAAAACAATTAAAAGAAAAACATGCATTTAACTGAATTAAATAAAAAAATTGTCCATGGGTAGAAAAGTCCCACATGAACCAGTTACAACGCGGAAATAACCAAGTTTAAAATTAAAAAAAAACATGAAGAAATAACTACCCAACCCCGATGTCACACTCAGAGCTGGTATAACCGTTCCGGAAAATAACATCCTCGGAATATAAAAGAAAAACAACTAAACATAAATAAGCCCTAACTATGAGTGGCGGCTCCTTAAAGTCACTCCTCTCCGGGAGTAAGATTCATGTAATCATATAAACAGCAGGGGAATAGTATGCAAGGTAAACATACACATAGGCATACATCAACATCCAACAGCATCATAACAACCAAGTATGCTATGCTATGCAATGCATCAACTACTCCACTACTCCAACAATGCATGTGGATCCAAACTAACTCAGGATGAACGACTTTGGAGTTACATATCCGTATTGGCCATAAAAGCACCAACACCGGCAGTTCACCAAACCTTGGGTGAACCCCATGGATAGCCAACGCATCAAACCGTGGATGCCTCATCACGGGGGGCCTCGGTCACCAAACCTTGGGTGACCTACTGTGGATGGCCAGATCACCGTACTCTCGGGCGATCTCCCCTTTGTCGAACCTCCCCCATCAACTACTCCAATGATTTATGCAAATGGCACAACAACAAACAATCTCAACCACCTCCTTGCTTGGGCCATGAAGCTCCCAAGACTTTCAACATCAAACTCAACGTAACCTTAGACCCAAACCGTGGGGTCAAGGCTCCCTTGGCCAATAAGCACCAAGGTTCAACTCAACGTGCTTGGGTCTATAAGCACCCAAGACTTCAACTTATCAACGTGCGGTAACCCAACGGATACCGACTTAACATTTGATTATCTAATTATCTTATATAATTAATAACCAAGCTGTCTAATCTTTATCTTTGATTAATTATCTCAACTTATCATCATAGGGGAATGGGGTTTAAAACCCCTTAAGTCCTTTAATTGTATCACTGTCCAGGAGGTCAGCACGGTCGTGCTTAGACCTTAGCACGGTCGTGCTTGGACACGTGAGGGTGTGCTTCCCTTTTAAGTGAAGCACGGTCGTGCTTCACACTCAGCACGGTCGTGCGCAGCAGCACGATCGTGCTATTTGATCTGCTTGGCCGTGCTGAGCAGCGCGGCCATTTTCCAGAATTTAAGTGGGAGCACGGTCGTGCTCCCTGTTCAGCACGGTCGTGCTCAATGCACGACTGCACTGTTCTGGGCAGGGACAGAAACCAAGTCCTAACCAAATTGTAATGGATTAAACACCTAACCTTACACGTTTATTACACTTAATTATTACATTAACAACTTTATCAGCATATACTCATCAAAACAGTAACAACAACAACGATCAACCATCGAACATCATTATGTTAATAACAATAACATAGCATCGTATAAACAACCATCATGTTCATAGGCATATAACACTACAATAACCAGAAACATACTATCACAGATTAAATGCCATATTACAACAAACATACATACAAAAACACCGGGGTCATAGGGAACCCCGTTACCTTACACTACCCACTGCCTAATGAGTACAATCCCACTTCTCCCCATACCTGGATTGAAGGTAGCTCTAACACGTCCCAACGAACGAACCGGTTCCTCCTCTTACGGCGACTCACACCAACATGAACCTTGGATCCACAAAACAACCCAAGAATCAGTTCCCTATTCACAATAATGAAAGGAAACTAAGGAAGGGGAAAGAACCTTACCTCTGTGCACTGACACAGTTAAGCTAGTGATCTCCCAAGGCTCCCAAAACTGATCAAGAGGAAGGGAAAAGGAGGAATGCTAGTTCTGGCCGCACTATGGCTGCTGCACTATACCAAAAATAGGGTTATTTGCCAAACCCTCGACTCTGTTTACGTATATAACGTTCGGACCTGAGCACGGTCGTGCTTAGCATCGAGCACGGTCGTGCTCCACTTAGCGTCAGCGAGACGCGGTCCAGGCATTGAGCACGGGCGTGCTCACTATTGAGCACGGTCGTGCTCAACTTAAAATCAGAAACACGCTTCTGACTTTAAGCACGGGCTTGCTGGCTGATGAGCACGAGCGTGCTCATGTATCAGAAAGGGACTTTTAAGCTACAATCCCACTTAGCCCTTAACCAACATTT
Source organism: Echinosophora koreensis (assembly GCA_035048595.1). Lineage (NCBI taxonomy): Eukaryota > Viridiplantae > Streptophyta > Magnoliopsida > Fabales > Fabaceae > Echinosophora > Echinosophora koreensis. The sequence continues at coordinate 1,885,981 of JAPCYP010000094.1, forward strand.
TAAATAAATAAAATTAACTTTAGAAAAACATTTTACGAAAATGGGGTGTTACAGGTTCCACTTCTGAAAACACCAGAAGTGATTCTGTACCTGTTAAACATGATTCTGGTAAAAAAAAAGGTTTTTGGTTACACGTTCGTGGAATCAATTTTGCATCCAGAATTGATTCTTTCAGAAGCAGCTTGGAGTAGCTTCTGCTTTTGGATTGAAAATTTACACTAAGTTTTACATCAAACTTGCTTTCAAAATAAAAACTTCCAAACATAAATCACTTTACTTCAAACTCAATTATATTGAAATCAATTCTTTAAAATCAATTTCATCCAAAATCACCTTTGTCACACGCTCATCCAAACACAGACTATATCAGTTCAACTAAACATTACCCCGTAACTATTGGGCTACCTTACTCTCGGCTAGCCCCCTAGCTTCACAATTTTTTGGTGCTGTCAAGTTCAAATTTCAAGCCTCCTCATCTTCTAGCCAAGGAAAGGAAATTTTTTTTTTATAAGCAAATATTATTAATTAATTAGAGTGTTATGTTAGTGGAAGAAGTTGAACTCGTCACCTCAAACCAACTCAACATTTACCCTGTAATGTTGTATTTTCTGTTGCGTCGTTGCTGAATCTGTTAGTCATGCTAAACACTTGTTGTGTTTTCTGTTTCGTCGTTGCTGAATCTGTTAGTCATGCTTTCTTCTCATGCCCCTTTGCTTATAATGTGTGGAGCTCAGTTTTTGCTTGGATTGGTACGTCTGGGGTTTGGCACCATGAGGTAATTGAAATTTTTGTGCAGCACTATTTTCCAGTTAGAGGCAGGCGGGGTAAGAAGGTAAAATATAGTATCTGGTGTGCGGTAGTATGGTGTCTATGGCTATTACGTAACAGTATCATTTTTGGTGAAGGTGTGGCTGTGCACTCTGCTATTGTATCTAACATAAAATTGGTTTCTTGGGGCTGGTTTTTGGCTAAGGAAGGTGGAAATTCAAAGTAGAATTTTTTCAGATTGGTGTATGAATCCGTTGGGTTGCTTTGAATCCTAGTTGTAAACACTTTGTATTATAATGGGTTAGAGTACCTCTTGTACTCGCTATTCAATAAATTTTTGCTTATAAAAAAAAAAAAAAACATTTACCCTATAATAACTCTCTGATAGACAATTTCTTTTAATTTCACAATTGATTAACCAAAATACTGACACTTGGAAAGTGCAATTAATTTATGATCTCCCAAATACCGCTGGTTTCATCTTGCAATTACCTACCCTGGTAGGATAAGGACAAGTTTGAAGAGTTATACAATAAAAATGAAAATGGGATTGTGTAACCTACATCACTCTTATTCACTCTCTGTTCACGCAAAATGGGTTTGGACTGGAAGGATATTTGGCACAAAGGCATCTAAAAACTGAACAAACAAAATGTACGATCAATTCTAAAAAATGATTCTGCTAAATTCCATTGAAGTTGCTTCCCAAGAAAGAGGGCACCATGCCTGTCATGGGACCTCTTTTGCCTCCCACATTGAGCTCTTGTAGAGCACCCAATGCTTACCTATTAACATATTATTCATATTGTTGTTATCATTATGTGTATTGCTATTTTATTTTATTTTTTTTGGAGTATCCTTCAATATACAAGAGCTAGAGATCGAACTCCTAACCACTTGTTTAAGGGGTCTTAGTCCATTACCACTCAGACCAACCACATGTTGGTACTATTGTTATTACTTGTTAGAGTTTAATTGATATACACACAGTGTAAAACCCTCCTACACAAGACATCCAATTATAAATTGTCGCATCGCTAATTTTTTTTTCCTCTATCCTAACTATCTTTAATGTCATTTATATAATGATTAGTGATTGATTGACTAATAGTGTAAAAAACTTTACACTATTAGAGTACTCCCTCCGGTCTCTATTGTAAGCAAAAATTAAATGGGACACACATATTAAGATAGTTAGTTGATCTCATTTAAAAGAGTCATTGAGAATAAAAAATTAAGTTTTTTTTTTTTTGAAACTAAAGAATAAAAAATTAAGTTTGTTACTTAAATTACCCATTCTCTTATTTATTAAGCTTGTGTTATTGAGAATAAAAGGAGTCATTGGAAAACAAAATTTGTATTAAATGAATGGTACTTTGAGAATAACTTCATTAAATGAGATGAAAGTAGTTGAAATTTACTTATATTTTGGACAAAAAAATTTGGAATTTTTTGCTTATATTGTGGACCGGAGGGAGTAACAATTAAACTCGTTATTATTATGGTAATGTTATTGACATTTCCAATTGCTTATAACACTCTTTATTGTGACCAATCATAATTAGATAGGCAATTCGGAGTGTGAATACTGAATAGCCTCAACATTATTATTATTATTATCATTATTATTATTAAAAACTGTAAGCACTTGATTGAACTTCCCTTTGGCCCAAACAACTTGAACTTTAAAACACATAATCTGCTATTATTTCTGATGATACTGTCCCAGCCTTATCAAAGCTTCCAACTTACTTTTAGCCTTGTCAATCTTTTTATTTTTTATGTGTGGGCGTACACGCATGGATTTATATAATTGAATCAAAGGACATAAACCATCATAACGAAAAAACAAAATGCACAATACAAAAGGAATCAACACTTCAATTAATTGAGCACACTGTGCAAAATGACATGACATTGCATCAGCTTACACATATTTAATTCAACCAAGGCTCCAACCACCAGATAAGTACATATAATTAAGTTTCTATTCTAAGACAGACAAAAGTGAAGAAAGACCCATCATTACATTAAACTTCCTTCACTTTCCCTTCTTTTCTGGTTAGTACTAATTAATAATGAGATTGTTCAATTAGAGTCATACACTGACAGTGCAACAAGGATTGTTAATTGGTTGGCCTCTTGCCATACCAAGCAGCTTCTTCTCCTTGATAGCTGGATCCTCTAACAAAAGAACCTTGTCCTTGTCTCTAACCCCAACCATGTGCAGATATTCATTGTCATCTCTCTCTTTACCTTTGAAGAGAAGCCTCTGCTCTCTAGGCTCCAAACTTGTCACAAGTGACAGAATCATTTTCAATTCACCTGCAAGTTACAAAATTTGTCAAATACCCACTTGAAGATTATGTCTCTAAACTCTAATGCACATAAATCAAACTTTTGGGGTCATAATTTCGAATTTGATTAAGGAATTCAAAATGCTTAATATATTGAATAGTGAATATATCATTTTTCAAAGAGTAATGATATTTGGACACAAAAATGGTGTCTAACACCTTATAAAAGTATTCTCCAATGCTTATTTATTGTTTTCTTTTCTCTCATCATATATTTCATCACTCCCAAGACACCCATCAGCTATACGATATCCATACTTGATGTCAAAATTTGTGTCCAAATATCATTTTTGTTTTTCAAAACAAATATTTTATCTTTGGTACTTCAACCAGTGTCTAGCATCTGTCATAACCAATTCATAGGGGGGTCTTCTTTATTTCAGCTTGTAACCAAAATCATCACATTCTGACAAGAGAAAGGGATGGGGTAAGAGTGACTTACCAAAAGTTGAAGTGGCTTCAACAGAAATGTCATGCCACTGTGACACATCTGACACTCTAATTGTGATCAACCCCTCCCCTGAACTTTGATTGCTCTCCCTTTTCTGAACAAGCATGCCACCAGGCCTAAGTTCCCATTTGATTTCACCAATGCTTTTGCAATCTTTTTCTGCTGGGGGAGCTGCTTTATTCCCATTGCCAAGCTTGGAGAAGCTTCTGGAGAACCTCTTTGACCTAAAACTTAATCATCTTTGTTTTTCTTTTATTTCAAGCCTTTGTTTTTTCTTTTCTCTCAAGCTCTTTTGTCCTCTCTTAGAAGAACTGAAAGTGAAGGAGCAAAGAGCAATTGATGTGCCTATGCAGTTATATAATAGTAGAAAGGTTGCAAAAGGCCAAAGAAAGAAAGCATGAATAAAATACAAGCCGCTCTCGTGCTGCACAAAAGTAAGACTTGAGGGAACAGGAATACCAATGAGTTATGAACACATGGAAGAGTGGAAGACAATATGGCCATTGTCTTTTTCTGCTGATTTTTTGAAAGGCTAAGGCACATGGGGAGTGGGTGCTTAAGAACAACATTGCTTGATTAGCGGTCCTAACACAATTGGAATCAATAGGTTATTAGGTCGGTTGTTCATCTATATTGAAAAGCATCCCTTTGATTAATAGTAATATTTATTAATACATAGTTTGAGTTCTCTGATGGCCTCTTACTTTATATATTGTCTCAGGTCGACTGTCTCAAACATCGGGATGCGGTTTAAATAATTGCTGGGTGACTCTACTTAATGTCAATTAGTTTTAGGATGGAATCTAGCATGATATCAAAGTTAAGAGCCCATAAACGACTGTTATGGCAATCTTCCCTTGTATCTTCGCGTGTATCACCTGTTCTGGTAGGCTTTATAGAGGAGGGGTGTTGGAACAACTATATTTAATGCTAATTGGTTTTAGAATAGAATCTAACAATGATAATTGGTTTTAGAATGGAATCTAACAATGATAATCTAATAAACCACTAAGAAAATCACATTTTCTTTTTCCTTAATCATCTTTCAGAAGCTCACTAACAATTTTTTTTTTTTATAAAAAAAATTACATATTTTATCAGAAGTACATTACAAGACTAAGCAGTAACAGGATAAACTATACAATAGAGAAAAATATACATGTCCGATATGTTTGACAGCAAATATTTACCATACTAATTGTCTACAGAGTTTTTCTTTTTCTTTTTTAATTTTGTAACGTCTGCAGAGTTCTTTATTAACTAACTGCGCTACGTTTGAATTTAGAAAAAGACAATCTCATGTTCTTTAACATCCCTAAGACTTAGGCTAGAGTTTGATTTTTCTATATATGAGCAGCTGATGTTAACTGTTAAGCCGTTAAATAAATTATTTTTATTCTAATCTAAATATAACTAAGCAAAATATCAGCCAACGCGAATTGATTGAATTGGCCGGTTGAAAATATTAGAATAAGATTTAGGATTCCTCGTGTATATGTAACGTATTATTGTTAACATTATCAAAATAAAGACAAAAAAGAATCTTGTTTTTTTTTTTTCATGGATTAATATTTGTTGTTTTTTTTTTACACAATTAATATTTGTTGTTATTATTATTTTTTTTTTTGACATATTGTTGTTAGTTTGTTATGTTAGTAGTAATTGAAATTACATTATATCTTATAACTTCCAACACATTTGTCTTACAACTCAAACCACTGATCACCTTATTACTCCAAAAAAGAAAGAGTTATTCGCAGTAGGAAAACTTATTATCGGTACGTTCGGATCTAATAAACATTTATCAATCTATTGTGTGTTTTCGTCGTCAACGGCCCCAGTGTAGGAAGCATGCTTCAAGTTTTAAATTTTTATTTTTAATTCATCTTTGTGTTAAAAAATGTCAATTTTAAAGTATAAGAAAGATTAATGCAAGGGAATATAGATATATAATGTTAAAAAAATATTAAAGTTAATTTCAAAATAGGAATTAAAAAAAACTTAACCACAAATTTAAATTTATAAGTTGTTAGGATTAATTTGAAGATAATTTCTGTCACATTAAGTCAGCTAAATTGATTAAGTTACGGGACATGAATTAAGGAGCATGCGAGTTTAAACATTTGCAATGTGCTCTGGCCCCTTTTTCCATCCCCTTTTCCTTTCTCCCCCTCCCTCACCTCATGTACTAAGACCTCCTATGAGCCTTCTCTTAGAGCAACTCCATCGCAGGTTGCTTATGGGTTGCTTACCCATGAGCAACCGTTGCTTATAAAATTTTGGCATTGGAGCTCTGCACTCGGTTGCTTAAAATTTCACGCAGTTGCTTATATAAGCACCCCAAGGATGGGTTGCTTATCAATTTAAAAACATTATTTCTGAAACATTGAAGCCAAAATTAACTGAAAGAAGAGAAACGAAGGGAAGAAAACAGTTTCATCTCCCCCAAATATACAACACATGGAATGCAAAATCAGGGGAAAATCAAAACAACAAAAAAGAAACCCAATCAGAAAAAAGTTCAGAAACCCAAAACAAAACCCCACATGAACAAACCCAAATAGTAGCAACAGCTTCTTCATCGCCGCCTCGCATGGCCTCTATTGGATCTCCATCTGTCGCAACTCAGTGATTTGAAAGACCAGGGAGACGAGATCGAGTGAGAGGGAGAAGGAGACCGAGTGAAGAAGAATGTGATGATCTAGAAAGGGAGAAGGAAACCGAGTGAGAGGGAGAAGGAGATCGAGTGAAGATGGGGGTATGAAGTTGGGACCAACAGAGAAAGTGACGATGAGTGAATAAGGGAGAAAATGTTATGGGTTTTCAGAGATGTCTTTTGAGAGATTGAAAATGAGAAAGTGTAGCGGGGGAAGGATCCGGAACAAAAATTTTCAACGGTAATAATGCAATAAATGAATTAAATATTTTAATATTTTAAGATAAAATAAATTCAGGTGCAAATAAAAAAGAATAAAAAATTGGGTTGCTTATTATATTTAGCATTAGAGTGAAAAATGAATAAGTTGCTTAAATGTGATGTGACATAATGGGATCTATAGTGGGGCCCACTTAAGCAACCAAAGTGGGTTGCTTAAGTAGTTTGCATTGGAGATGCTCTTATACCAAAAATATTTCAAGATAAAATCTAATTTCACTGAAAAAATATCCAAACATGAAACTTTGACAATGAAAATAATTGAATTATATCAATTCAATTTTCCTGGCATTTTAAATTCACCAAAATTCTAAAATGATCTATCCAATTAGGGGTGTAAGGTGATTCAAATTGAACTTAACCAAACCAATTAAATTGGTTCAGTTCGATTCGATTCAGTATATCCAATCTTAATTAGTTTGAGTTTTAATTTGCCGTTTTTAAACTCGATGACTCGCATAAACAAACTCAATTTTTTAATTAATTTTTACTTATATGAAGTTGTACATTTTGAACTTTTGGGGAGATGTTGCATATGATTTAGGGCATTTCCTGCTAATTTCCTTCCCTTCTCTCTTTATCCTCCTTCATGATCACCCTCAATCATAGTCACCGTCTTTCCTTCTTGCGCAACTAACAACTTCGACTTTTGTTTTGTATTGACAAGAGGAAACTATATATACAACTTCTTAACTATTATGTTGATCAATTGTGTATTTGTGTTTATCTTCATTTAGAGTTGAGTCTAATATGAATTCTTTTTTTTTTTTTGATCCAATATGAATGCTTACGATTGTTATGTATTATTGTTGTGTTGTGTACTAACTTTAATATCAGGGATTTATACTATTTAGATGGCAAATCAAGCATAATACTTCCTTAATCTATACTTAAATTTTGTAGTTTTTCTAATTAGAGTCACTTTTTATCAATTAAATTTTTTTCTTTTTTTCAAATGGTTGGAACTTGTTTATGACAATAATAGAAATTTTAAGATGCATTTAAAAAATTAAAAAATTACCAAACAACTCAATGACCTGGCCAAACCAACCCATCAATATTCGATTTGATTTCGTTCATGTTCACAAATCATGGTATTTCAAACTGCAAAACTAGATAAGTCAGCAGATCATCAGTTGCACAAATAAAGAAAGTCGTGCTGCCCAAGTCAGAAAAGCAACTGCATCTGCTCTGAATCATACTACACTTGAAACCTTAAAATTGTCTAGTCCAAACCAACCCAATCGAAATCATTTTGATTAAACGGCTTAATTAAACACTTATCATATAAGCGCTTATGTATAAGCTATTTCGATAGTCAAAACAACTCAATGACCTGCCCAAACCAACCCATTAATATTCGAGTTGATTTAGTTCATGTACACAAATCATGGTATTTCAAACGGCAAAACTAGATAAGTCAGCGGATTATCAGTTGCACAAATAAAGAAAGTCGCACTGCCCAAGTCAGAAAAGCAACTGCATCTACTCTGAATCATACTGCCTTTGATACCTTAAAATTGTCTAGTCCAAACCAACCCAACCGAAATCATTTTGATTAAATAATTTGACTATATTTTCTCTTTGACTATCGAAATAGCTTATACATAAGAGTTTTATATGATAAATGCTTAATTAAGCTGTTTATCCAAATAGGCTCTAATTCAGGTGTTTTTTCTTCCCTAAATTCGCCTAACCCAAACTCAAACCCCCCCCACCCCCCCCCCCCAAAAAAAACCCACCACATCTCATGTTTAAAAAAAAAAAAAGAGAAAGAAAAAAAGAAAAAGAAAAGACAACAGGTACCTTCGAACCCCCACATGTTTGTCGGGAAGAGATGCAAACATCCCCAATTATAGATGTAGTTCCCATTTCTTCGCCATATGCATCTAATATCCATCCCCCATGGGTATGGGCTAACAATAGTCATTTGTAGCTAAATGTTGTCTCCATTTATTTTGTAAAATCAAACATCATATAATTTCATTTTCAATTGTTCTTGTTAATCCATAATGTTCATAACCAATTTTCACATGTTATGTTTATAATGAACGCACCAGCTGTGGATTTCGAACAATGATACAAAACCGACATTCTAAAATCGTAAGTTTCAATTATCCAAGACTAAAAAAGTAAAAATATTATCATGTTCCATGTTAAGACAATCCAGGTGGATGGTTTACATTATGCATGTCTTGGGTTCTGATAAAAAATATACAAGCATCAAATAACAGTTGTAATGCATAGATATTATTCCCTTTTAATGTAGCCCTGAAAATCCATATACGATTCGTTAATTAATACAAAGTTTTTAAAATCTTTATTTAGATGGATATTATAAAACAATAAGTGCATTATTTTATATATAATCATATACTGGTCGTGTAAAAAAAAAAAAAAAACTAGAAGTAGATTCTCCCAATACAGGTTTGTTATAAAATAAAATTGGAAGTTTACATATAATAAACATATTTGTTGATACGGTTAGTCCGAATGGCAACGGGTTCAAGCACTTAAGCAAGTGATCAAGGATTCGACTCCCGACTCTTTTGTATGATCAAGAAAATCTGGTTGGGAGGATGCAATCGGCGACCTTTAGATGTCGTCCAGGTCTCCCTGATTGAGACTTTATGAGATTAGTCATTGTTTTATGATAGTGGATGTTTCGTATCAATGACATGTTAACCCAAAAAGATATTACACATCTGTTGATCCATATTCTGTATACCAATCCAAGAAGCCTTTGATCTATGTCCTTATACATATTTCCAGGTAATATAGTCTAACATATGAAACTTTAAAACAAAATAACTTCCAATCTGATAGGGTAAAAAAAAAAGTGAGTAAAGGTCCAAAGTGGTCCCTCAAATTTTTCGAGTAACCCAGTTTGGTCCCTAAAAAAAAAAGGACAATTTGGTCATCACGGGGGGACAATTTGGTCCCTCAAATTTTAAAAACGGGGGACAATTCGGTCCCTCACCAGATTGTCCCCCTTTTTAAAATTTCGGGGACCAAATTGTCATTTTATTTTTTTTTAGAGACCAAACTGGCCTACTCGAAAAATTTGAGAGACCACTTTGGGCCTTTACTAAAAAAAAGTTCTCAATCAAGGGCCGGGAGAGAGTAACTAGTCCCACTTCCACATGGTTCGAACATGAGATGTGGACATTATAACTATCTAAGAGCATTTAAAGCCATGATTCCCATGCATCTCGGCTTTTCTTGTTCGGCCAGATGCAATTTACAATTAGGGCTACGTCTAGGGTGAGCAACTATAGACAAGTTGCTCACCATGAGAGACCACAAGAGACCTTTCTTTGCAAAAATAAAATTTATTTTTTTTACCCCTTTTCCCTTCTCTCTCACTCTCTCCCTCCTCCTACCTCCTCCCTTATGTGTCCGACAACACCACCGGTGAAGCCGTTAGAGCCGGAGCCGGACTGCGCTCCAGCATTTCAACCCTACACAGCAAACAAATCAAAAACTAGATCTAAGCAACTCAGCAAGGAACATTATTAAAAAAAACTGATCTGGGTTATGGCTGGCTTCATCTTCTGCCCTTCCGATAACTTAAGAACAAAATTCGATTGAACAAGGAAATTGGAGTTGCAAACCGTGTCTGAGGGATTCACTTCAATTTTGAAGTGTGTTCCTCTCAAAATCTTCACAAAAACCTTCATCTTCGTCACTTCAATCGGCAATCGATCGCCGACGGAATAGCCTCGGGAATCTCGCCAGCGAGGCTTTGCTCCACCAATCTGTAAAAGGGTTTACGTCGAGAGAGCGAGAGAGCGAGAGAGAGAGAGAGTAAAATGACGATGGCTCGTGCTCGATGAGGATGACGGCAAGAGGTGGTCCGAGGTGGAGGGAAATTCACACAGCGGCGCCGTCCTGGCACAAACCAGTCCGAACTTTGGCCATCACTTACAACCGTCGACAGACCATGGAGTTTGGAGCCACATCGAGAGATCACGATGGTGAATGCTATGGGGACATGGAAACATGATGGAGATGGGATCTCGCAGTGGGGGTGGGGGAGGGGGAGGGCGGCGAAGACAGGAAGTGAGAGAGAAGGGGAAGGGGTTATTTTCTAAATTGTAGTAATTCATGGATTAAAAAATAAATTTTTTATTTCAGAAAAAAAGGCTCATTCATGGTGAGCAACTTGACTAGGTTGCTCACCCTAGACTCAGCCTTACGTACAATTAGTCCCACATAAGATGCATAGGTATCCTACAAGGATTTTGTGTGAAGCTTTGTGATTGCTCTTCCAAATAACAATTATTTTCCTTCTAATAATTTATTCCTACTTGCCCAGTAGCATGCTTCGTATTATGATATGGAATATGGATCTATTTATGATTTTATTCTTATTCTAGTTCATTATGTTCTCTTTAAATAATGAGTTTAATTGGTATACACTGTCAGTATAAAGGTTTTTTTTACATCGTCAACAATAATAAATTGACACATCATTGAAATTTTTTGATTCCTATCCAAATCACCTAAAAGTCATCTGTACCATGATTTATGATTGGTTGACAGTGTAAAAAACTTTACACTAACAGTGTATAACAATTAAACTCTTAAATAATATATTCTTTTGGACAATCTTTGAAAAGAAATATTTATGTAATGAATGTTTTACATATATGCAATAAAAAGTAAATAACTAGAAAAACCAAGAACAATCATAAAAAAAAAAGTTTTAGTTTTTATGCCTCATTATATATATATATATAGTTGTTAGAATATCCGAAGAATATATCATAATATTTTATTGTAATTTATGATATTTTATAGCAGGACCGGCTCAACACCTTATGCCTAAAGCGAATTATGGGATGAGGCCTTTTTAAAGCTAATAACAATAATTTATTAAAATTATAATATTTTTATTTAAAAGTTTATTTTTTGGGATGCAAAATAAGATATTAAATTACTATATAGTAACTACTATCTTGTAAGTAAAATTTTTTTTTAAATATAACTATATAATAACTACTGACTAATAAGTAAATTGTTTTGAGGCCTAAAGCCCTTACTTTGGTGGCTTGGCCCTTGGGCCAACAGTGTTTTAGAGGATCTCTATTACGAATTATTTCATATATTTGTTTCGTTGTTTGATTAAGTCTATGATTTTACTATTAGTATATAAATAATACTCTTTTATTTGTCTTTTGTATAAGCCACATCTCCTCATTTCAATACATCAAATGTTAATCAAGTGTACAATCATCTCTCTATTTCCTTATTTTCTTAATACTAAACCCAATTTCTTTAGCATGGTATCATAGCCATGGTTTTCACACCTTGACGAGAGTTTTATCTTTCCATTGCATAGAATTCATGGAACTCATTAGAATCGTTACTCAACACTATAAACCTAGGGTCTAGTTAATTAGTGCCCTAAGGGCATTGGTTAAGGAATCCAAAGATAGAATTCTTTATTGAAAAGTGCAACTTTTAAGAGTTCAATGATTTAAAAACACCACTTCCCTATGTAATATTTATATGTTTGATTCCTTAACCAATGCCCTTAAGGTAATGGTTAGCATTTCTCATAAACCTAAATCTAGTTTGTTGTTTTCTCATCCTCATTTAGTTTCACCTCCAATATGTGTGACAATTCAATTCCACCTCTAATATGCATCTCTAATAAGTTCCACTTGATCATGTGTCTCTGATCAGTTAAACCTGATCCACGCATATCCGATTAGTTCTTCTTGATTTAGCTTTAAAGATTGACTCTACGGTTACAACTCAAATGCAATATGATTTCATCCTAAATGCAGTTTAATTTACACCCTTTTGTTGTTTTCTATGCAATATGATTCCATCCTGAATGCAGTTTGGTTATTCTGGCGTACACCCTTCTCTTGTGCTGTTGCAAGACCTAAGTTATTTTTAGTTTTATTTTATTTTTGTTAAGTTAAATTGTAAGGAGCTAAAGCTTGGGTTTACGGGGAGCGTTAGAATATCCAGATAATATATATATATATATATATATCATAATATTTTATTATATCTCGGAATATTTTTAGAATATCTTAAAAGATCTCTTAGGAGTTACTTCCTATCTATTATTTCCAAGTTTGTTTCCTTATTTAATTAGGACTAGAATTCAACTATTTCTATAAAAAGAAACAGACGTTAAAAGATTACTTTTATGTCTGTTGGTTAAACAACTGATGTTAAAATAATATTTTTATCTGGTTATTCATTATATCCCTTTCTCAGCTCCCTACAGAATTCTACAAGTCCAAAATACAAAATTTGTACAGAATTTAACTCATGCGGAATTTGCATTCCAATTCAGAATTTGTCACAATACAGAATTTGCCTTAACAATTCAGAATTCTGTACAGGCTAGTCCACTATAATTCATAATTTAATTCTATACATGAAGAATTCTACAACCTAACAAGTCCAATATACATGCAATTCATACAAAACTAATCAATATCTTCAAATTATGCAGGAGCTATTTTTCTACTCTTTTATCTGCAGCATACTTAAAAAAGAAGGTGCAAAGTGCACCCTCAAGTCTCTGAATTCCTGTTTAGTGAGAGGAGGCTGATCGCTGAAAGCCTGCACAAGTTCAAATAAACTCAACATTAAATTAAGTCATCACCAAAATACAAAATATAATAATTAACTTTTTAAATTAATTATCTTCTTCCATCCATCAGTAATAGACGCCGAGGCAATGTTCAACATATGTCACATCACATAATATGACACAGACCAACCATCTGATTGTCAACGAGACTACAAATGAATATGAAATTTAATATCAATATAATGCATATATAATAATATAATATAATAATAATAATAATAATAATAATAATAATAATAATAATAAATAATAATAATAATAAATAATAATAATAATAATATTTTATTATATCTCGGAATATTTTAGAATATCTTAAAAGATCTCTTAGGAGTTACTTCCTATCTATTATTTCCAAGTTTGTTTCCTTATTTAATTAGGACTAGAATTCAACTATTTCTATAAAAAGAAACAGACGTTAAAAGATTACTTTTAATGTCTGTTGGTTAAACAACTGATGTTAAAATAATATTTTTATTCTGGTTATTCATTATATCCCTTTCTCAGCTCCCTACAGAATTCTACAAGTCCAAAATACAAAATTTGTACAGAATTTAACTCATGCGGAATTTGCATTCCAATTCAGAATTTGTCACAATACAGAATTTGCCTTAACAATTCAGAATTCTGTACAGGCTAGTCCACTATAATTCATAATTTAATTCTATACATGAAGAATTCTACAACCTAACAAGTCCAATATACATGCAATTCATACAAAACTAATCAATATCTTCAAATTATGCAGGAGCTATTTTTCTACTCTTTTATCTGCAGCATACTTAAAAAAGAAGGTTGCAAAGTGCACCCTCAAGTCTCTGAATTCCTGTTTAGTGAGAGGAGGCTGATCGCTGAAAGCCTGCACAAGTTCAAATAAACTCAACATTAAATTAAGTCATCACCAAATACAAAATATAATTAATTAACTTTTTAAATTAATTATCTTCTTCCATCCATCAGTAATAGACGCCGAGGCAATGTTCAACATATGTAACATCACATAATATGACACAGACCAACCATCTGATTGTCAACGAGACTACAAATGAATATGAAATTTAATATCAATTAAATGCATATATAATAATAATAATAATAATAATAATAATAATAATAATAATAATAATAATAATAATAATAATAATAATAAAACTACTTACCTTGAGGAAAATCCAATCAGGATTTGTTTTTGACATCAAAGTCCTACTTTTCCCATTGGCACAAGAAATGCTACATGCCTTCATAGCTCCATATGATAAACAAAATATTCATGTCAACTATATATTCATGTAATAAAATGCAAATGTTGCAAATTAAATTAAATAAAAGTTTACATACGTATTGATTGAGGCCACTACCTCCTTCGCTGGCTTATGGCGCAACGAGCATAAGAAGACGACAGTATGCTTGGTAGGAATAAGTAGGACTAACTGCCAATGCCGAAGCCTTATATATATATATATATATATATATATATATATATATATATATATATATATATATATATACACTGAGTTTACTGTGATTATTCATGAAATCACCTTGAGGGACGGTGGGGCCTAAGAATCTGTAAACATTACTGCCCCTATCAAGTGATTGGCGATGTAGATACCTAAGATATGAAATAAGTTGATGTTAATTACGTAATATATTGAAATAAATTATAAAATTGAAATATCTAATTTAAGATGTAATATAAGGTGACAAAATGTAGTTACGTGCACCAGATACTTAGAATCAAATGAAAACCTAACAACCATATATATATACCACTACACTCTCTCCCTCTTCTCCGAGGTCAAGGAACCAAAACCACACACAATTTGAAGCTTAAACCACAACCACCAAATGCTAACAAATCCACAACTACACTTTTTAGTTGAGAATGGCAAAGCACAAGAGAAAGAGAGAAAGGTAGTACCTAAATCCATTGTTACAAGATATCAAAAGTAAGGAAACCCTAACACCTAAATCCATTCATTAATTCATTCATCCATTCTTCTTCTTCTTTCTATCATTCCAAACAAAGCTAACACCCTCACTGATTTTTATTTTTTTTCATTGATTTCGGTTCAAGCGACTTTGCTTCCCAAGATTCAATTTCTCTCTAAAGTATGTAATTTCCTTTTCTTCTTTCTTGTTTGTTTAATTTATAACCATCACAATTTACTACTCACAAGTTGAAATCACTAGAAATTATTACATCAATTGAGCTCAAATTTTGAACACCAAATCGTATAACATTCAAATTCAAGCATATTTCACATTCCAGAATTCATTCATTCATCAAAATCATAATTTCAAATTTCATTTCATTCCATAAACACAACAGAACAAGCTACAAATAAAAGCATTTACAAGTAGCAATTTCCGATCCTAAATCACAAACCCTAAGAACCAGTGAACCTATATAACAACCTCAGTCACAACCAGAAAAGCTCAGAGAGAGAGAGAAAGAGGTAGTACCTAGGAGAGAGAAGCTCGCAGTGGTGGTGGAGAGAAGCTCGCGGTGGTGATCACACAAGAGAGATAGGGTTAGGGCAGAAAGGCAGTGGTGAACAAGGTTAAGGCATATGTGAAGTGATAAAAGGGTGTACGGGACATAACGTTATTGTAAAAATTTGAGAAAAACTTTTAACGTCTGTTATTCAAATAACAGACATTAAAGTAATTATTTAATGTCTGTCATTAAAACAACCGATGTTAAAGATGAATTTTAACGTCTGTTATTTGAATAACAGACGTTAAAAGTTTTACTCAAGCTTTTTAGCATCTGTTATTTTAATAACCGGTGTTAATGTTGATTTAAATGAACCAATTATTTACCATTCTGCCACTGCGTCTTTTTTAAAGTCCGGTATTATTTAACTGATGTTAAATCTGGTCGTAAAATCCATATCTTTCACCAGTGGAGTGAGGGTAGACTGCGGACGACCCCGTGGATTTTTCCGCATGGTTGGATTGTGGAACAACTCAACTCCAATGTATGGTGGCCAATATGCCTCATTGGGCATCACGCTAAAATCTTCCTTGTAAACTTTGAAGATAGTTCCCAATTAGTAAACGTCAGGCATATACTGGTTATAGCTGTGATTAACACTCGAACAAGTGGCGATGACATGTGAACATGGTAGGTGCAGCGCCTGAAACTTCCCACAGTCACACCACTCAGCATTCAGG